>CM053626.1:308217552-308233847 GCA_028646595.1 Phalanger gymnotis
GGCAATTGGTGGATTCTTTCAATTTCTATTTTACCCTCTGGCTCTAGAATATCAGGGCAGTTCTTGATAATTTCTTGAAAGATGATAAGTAGACTCTTTCTTTGATCATGGATTTCAGGTAGTCTAATAATTTTTAAACTATCTCTGGATCTATTTTCCAGGTCAGTGGTTTTTCCAATGAGTTATATCACATTGTCTTCCATTTCTTCATTCCTTTGGTTCTGTTTGATAATATCTTGATTTCTCATCAAGTCACTAGCTTCCACTTGCTCCAATCTAATTTTTAAGGTGGTATTTTCTTCAGTGGTCTTTTGGACCTTCTTTTCCATTTGGCTTATTCTGCCTTTCAAGGCATTCTTCTCTTCATTGGCTTTTTGGAGCTCTTTTGCCATTTGAATTAGTCTATTTTTTAAGGTGTTATTTTCTTCAGTATTTTTTAGGTCTTCTTTAGCAAGTCATTGACTTGTTTTTCATGGTTTTCTTACATGACTCTCATATCTTGTTCCAATTTTCCTCTACTTCCCTTACTTGCTTTTCTAAATCCTTTTTGAGCTCTTCCATGGCATGAGACCAATTTATATTTTTCTTGGAGGCTTTTGATGTATGTTCTTTGACTTTGTTGACTTTTTATGGCTGTATGTTTTGTTCTTCTTTGTCAGCAAAAAAAGGAATCTAGAGTTTGAATTTGAGTCTGAATCTGAGTCTGAGTCTGTTTTTGCTGCCTGGTGGTGCTCCCAGCCAACTACTTGACCCTTGAGCTTTTTGTCGGGATACGACTGCTTGTAGAGTAGAGATTACTCTGTCCCAAGATTGAGGGGCTGCACTGCTATTTTCAGAGCTACTTCTACACAGCAAGCTCTGCTCTCCTTCTCCCCCAAGAACCACCAACCAGGATTGCTGCCCAGATCCAGGCAGGGCAAAGCAGGCTTTGCACTCCTGCTCTAATCTGCTGCTTAATTCCTCCCACCAGGTGGGCCTGGGGTCTGAAGCAACTGCAGCTGTAGCTCTGGAAGCAGCCTCAGAGCTGCACCACCTCTGCCACCCCTGGGGCAGTGGCCAACCATGAGCTCCTTTCACTCTGTCCCAGAAGCTTTTCCCACTAACCTTCTCTGTTGTCTTTGGCGTTTGTGGGTTGAGAAGTCTGGTAACTGTCACAGCTCACTGGTTCAGGGTGGCACACCTGTTCCACCCAGCTCCCAGTCTGGTTGGTCCTGGTACAGCCCATGCTGGGCTCTGCTCTGCTCCACTCCCAGCTCCATGCTTCCCAGCGACCATCCAGGCTGTCCTGGGCTGGAGCCCTGCTTCCTTTTGCTATTTCATGGGTTCTACGGCTCTCTAATTTGTTCAGAGCCATTTTTATAGGTGTTTGGATGGACCTGAGGGGGAGCTCAAGCAAGTCCGTGCTTTCTAGCCACCATCTTGGCTCCACCCCCGAGAAATATAAATTTTTAAAAATACTGCGGTACCACCTCACACCTATCAGAAATGACAATTGCTGAGGGGATGAGGGAGAATGCACACTTTAATGCATTGTTGGTGAAGTAGTGAACTTGTAGAAAACATTCTAAATAACAATTTGGAACTATGCCCAAAGAGCTATAAAGCTGTGTATACCCTTTGACTGGGAAATAGCACTACTAGGTCTGTATCCCAAAGAGGTCAAAGAAAAAGGAAAAGGGCTTATTTGTACAAAAATATCTATAGCAACTCTTTGTTATGGCAAAGAACTGGAAATTGAGGGGATGCCCAGCAGTTGGAGAATGACTGAGCAGATGTGGTTAAAGGTCCTTATTTGATTAAAAGATATGACATGTTGTTGAATTTTTTTTTGGAGGGAGGAGGGCAGGGCAATTAGGTTTAAGCGACTTGCCTAAGGTCACATGGCTAGTGTGTCAAGTGTCTGTGGCTGGATTTGAACTCAGGTCCATCCTGATTCCAGGGCTGGTGCTCTACTCACTGCACCACCTAGCTACCCCAACGTTGTTGAATTTGATGTAGTAGGGAGCGAGGTATGTGGTTAGTGTGAATAGCTTGCGGTATACAATTGTGATGGAGTGCTATTATGCTATAAGAAAGGATGAGGTAAGTGGTTTCAGAAAAACCTGGGAAGACTTATGTGAACTGATGCAAAGTGAAGTGATAACCAGGAAATCTTGGTGCACAGTAGCAGCAGTACTGTAATGATGATCAACTGTGAAAGACTTAGCTACTCTCATCAATACAGTGATCCAAGACAATTCTAAAGGATTCATGATATAAAATGCTATCCACCTCCAAAGAGAGAATTGATGCACTCTGAGTGCAAATTGAAGTATGATTTTCTCACTTTCTCTATTTTTTTCCTTTTTTGTTTGCAATGGATAATATAGAAATGTTTGGCATGATTTCACATGTATAATTGATATCATATTGTTTATCTTCTCAGTGAGTGGGGGAGGGGTGGGAGAGAAGAAGAGAATCTGGACCTCAAAACTTGAAAAGACCATTAAAACTTTAAAGTTAAAAAGATTCATAATTACAGATATTGAGTAGAGATCACTGTATTTTTTGTATGAATGTTTTAGCTGCAAATAGCATGAAATCTAATAAATGGGAACATCTTGAAAATGGGTATGCAGAATCCATTGTGAAAGCAACAGGTTTTTTTCCCAGAGAAAATTAGATGATCCTATTCAGCAAAAACAAAAATCCTGTGACAGCAAAATGATTTTTTTTTGCAGTATGTAAGGTTGCTTGGCAATTTGGTAAGCAGTATGATAATAATAATATATATAGTTTCATTTGGTAGCAGAAACATCTGCAGATATCAACATAGTCAAAGTAGTGCTTGGCAAGTCAATTGCACAGCAATTCCAAATGTTAATTCTTGTAGACGATATAGTGGGAAACAGTGTTCTCTATAAACACTAAGAGATTTATATGATCAATTAATTGAGAAACTAAAAGCTTCTCATTTTACATCACAAGTGGATAAAGAAGCAGATGTAGTTACAAATGCTCATTCGATCAAAAGATATGACGTTGAATTTGACGTAATAGAGAGTGAAGTATGTGGTGCATGTGCTGAGTGCAGTTATTCGGAGCTGGAAGACGCCCACACACCCCCTCCTCCTTGATCATCTCCTACTTATCCTCTCTCTCCAGACTCAATGGCAGCCTACTGAGCATATTCTGTAATAAATTCAGAAATAGCAAAAAAATTACAAAATTCTTTCCAATTAACTCAAACTCCCATCTCCTCCAGGGCTCTTAATCTCAATCACCTTAATTCATAGGATTCAATAATTCACTGCTAATAGCCTTGCAATTTTTAGTTGCTAGTGCCTTTATTCTCTAGCTACCTTGTAGTTAGCTACCTTATATTTATAATATATATTTATTTGTATTTATTCTGAACATATATATGTACACATATATATGTATATATATTCATGTTGTCTGCCTCTAATAAAATTTAAGCTTCTTTAGAGTAAAAGTTGTTTCATTTTTTGTACTTCACCTAGCACAATGCCTGGTACAAAGTAGATACTTAATAAAATACTCATTGATGGATTTATTGAACATAAAATGTACAAATAGACATTTAAAGGAAAATTGCTTCTAGTTGCATGCTGTGGTAGCGTTGCTATGAGGCTTGGATTTTCTTTTCTTCCTCAAGCTGGTTGGTTTGAGAGGAATGCAAAAGAAAGGGACTAAAATTTACCTTGGGCAGGAATGTCCCAAGTACAGCACACTGGAAAAATGGAGAGAAAAAAAGCTACGGACTAGACTCTGTTTGATTTCACCAACAGGAACAGCTGCATTCCTGGCCTCAGACACTCTTCACCATCCCTGGCTCTCTCCAGGCCACCCCAGCAACATGACTACTCTTGTTTCATTCTCATCTCTCTTCCTCCATACGTGATCTGCAAAGAGATTTGAGTTCATACTTTGCATTTTTCTGTTTTCAGTCTAAGGGGTGTCTCATGCTCTCTGCCACACTCAGGAGGACGGGTTCTCCTCCTGCAGATGCATGATCCCTTCTTCCTTCTTCTCTGTCTTGCTGCCCATATCCATGGTCTTGAGAATGAGTCCCTTCAAGGCCAAAGGAACTGTAATCCTAGGGACTTCCACAAGAGATTTGCCTGCACACACTCTAGCTCACCAAGTCTCCATGACCGCTGGTCCTCTGAAGTCTATGATTTCTAGGAGGTCCTTTTGAATCTTCCTAGACCTCAGAAAACCCAGGCTGCATTGATGTTTTAAAAGATTTGTTACTTTGAAAACACATCAAGACATTTTCAATATAATTGACATTTAATCAAAATGACACAACGTGGTTGAATTTCATTAAACTCTGTAGTGACAGAATTCGTTCAGTGTTAGGATGAAACATGGGACTATAAGCACTGGTTAACAATGTGGCCCCTTAAGGACTATGGGCCCATTCTCTTGAATTGAGAAATTTATTTAAGGACATGTTCTTTCGAGTTGACACAAGAACAGCCAATTTTACCAAAAGTAGTCCATTAAAATAAAAATTCTTCGCAAAATTGTGTGATGATGTAGGAGCAAAGAAGAAAATACTTACATATTTTTACAAAACACACTGACTTTCACATGCTAAAGAACTTCCAAGGATATTTGAGCTCTAAGAACAAGTTGCCATTTTTCTTGGTAATAGTAGTAAAGATGACACAAATTATTTTTATAACAAAAATTCTTCCCTGAAACTTGGTGTATATTTTTGAAAAATGAGGTGCTACAAATAAATTAATACAAGGTCTTCACAATCATACCCTGATTCAGAAATTTAAAATGATGACATTTATGGAAAATAGCTATGGATAATGAATTTGCAGAATATAGTAAGTTTACCAAAATAAAAAAAAACACTTGTTCTGCAAATGAAACAGAAAAAAGTAAAGACCTGAATTTTCGATCATTTAACTAATTTGCAGAAGCTATTTGTAGACTTTATTTTGAAGACTTAGATATTTCTAAATATCAATGGATAAGGAATGCATTTGGCATGGACAAATATGGCAATTTGGTCTTATGCCATTTGAACAAAAAGAGTTGATAGATTTATCTTGTGAGAGTATATTGAAGCAAGTGGTTGAACTGGAAAATATCGTAATGTTTTTGCTAAGGGTGAATACATTTTTATTTATCAAAGTGGCACCAATACCATTTTCAATGTTTGAGAAACTCTACTTAGAAAAACAAGGTCACCCATCACATTCATAATGTTATTATGGTTATTATTTTTTATAAATTATAACTGTGATAATTGGTGTGGGTGGTGGGTGCTGGAAGTGCCTGTGATATGTCAGAGACATGGACCTTCCTCCGGTTTCTATGTTTATAGAAAGCAGCAGGTGTAGGGCAGACTAGGTAGTGTAGAGAATGAAGCGCCAGATCTCGAGTCAGAAAGAACTAAGCTCAAATCCAGCCTCAGACACACACTAGATGGGGTGACCCTTAACCCTGTTTGCCTCAGTTCCTCATCCTTAAAATGAGCTGGAGAAAGAAATGGCAAATAACTCCAGTATCTTTGCCAAGAAACCCCAAGTGGGCTCACAAAGAGATGGACATGGCTGAACAACATAAGGCGTGTAACGGATTGCTTGGCCACCAGATGACTTTCCGATTATGATAGCTTACTTCCCCTACTACTCCTCTGAGCCAATGTGTGGCAACAGTGGCATTCCTCCCTCTTCCCTCCCCCAAGTTTGATAGAGGTTTTCAAAGAAACAAATCTCTGCCTCGTGTTTAGGATTAGATTTGTTAGAATTACAATTTAGTATTACATGCAGATGCAAAGAGAGTTTGTCGGGAACTCTGAGTAACAGATTTGGTCAAGTAGCTTTTATACATTCCCAGGATTAATCTAGGTGGTTTTCTCTGAGTTTAACACTTAAGTGTAAAATGTTAGATCCAGGGATAGAATTGTAATTTAGAGGAAGTAAGCCCAAACACCTTTTGGGGTTTTATCAGGACCTTCACAAGAAGGACTTTAATGGTTTGCTACTTCTAAACCAATGGTTTTAGTTCTTTTAGTTACTTTTTTTTAGAACAAATCATCTGAATTCTTTTTAGAGCTGTTCTCCCATTCCCTGCTCCCTCCCCCCTTCTCCCAGAACACACTTTCTACTAGCAAATACACACAAGAATTAAATAGTAATTAGAGGCCTTACTTTGTATGTTTCCTACAGGTCCAGAAGTATGATCTTGTACATGACCCCCAAATGACCAAAAAGAAGAACTCCCCTTCTTTTCTGCTCTTTTTGACCCCTTCTTTACCATGTTTGGATTCTTCTTTCTTTATTCATAATCTGCCAATCATACTAGAAATCCAAGGGCAACCCGCTCCCAACACACACTCACAGGTGAGTCTCCTGGAGGGCAACTGCTCTAAGTTCAAGGTACTCATTGGGTATACTCTCCTAAAACTATAGCACACAAGCCGCCACTAATGTGACTATCTTTCAGTAGTCTGTCAGAGGACACAGTTATTCCAATGGAAAGGCATTTAATTGTAATGGTGGGCTCCACATTTTTCATGGCTATCATTGCATACCTCAAAGGAAGACAGAATAGACATGTATAGACTCTTCTCCGTGCCCCATCCTTCACCAAGGGAGTCTTTAAGGTTTTCCAGGAGGGGAGGCAGGAAGTTGGGGCCAGAGGCCATCACTCTGCTCTCTTCAGAGAGAGAGAGGGTACTGGGCTAGAATTATATCTCTCTATTATCTTAAATATTATTATTCTAGAAGGAATATGATCATGTTCAATCTAACTTCTGATCACTTTATCATAATAATGGGGGGGGAGCAAGACCCCAAGCTCTATATCAAAGGCTTGACCCTTTTCCTACCAAATACCAGTTTCACATATATAATGAATAGCAAAGAAACCCATTTATCCAAATCATAGCAAAACAGAAATCAGAGAAGGAGAATATATAATACACAATACAGAGTGAAGGAACTCTTTCATTGGGAGCAAGATAGCTCAATTCAACCAACAGAAAGAGAGAGAAAGAGAGAGAGAGGGAGAGAGAGAAACAGGGAGGGAGGGAGGGAGGGAGAGAGACAGAGACAGAGACAGAGAGACAGAGAGAGAGACAGAGACAGAGAGAGAGCGAGAGAGTGAGAGAGAGACAGAGAGTGAGAGAGCAAGAGAGAGAGAGTGAGAGTGAGAGAGAGAGAGAGAGAGAGAGAGAGAGAGAGAGAGAGAGAGAGAAAGACAGACAGACAGACAGAGAGAAACACCGGATGTTACCCAAGGAGAAACTCCACAAAGTCTAGGGACAGGCACATGATAGAGACCACTGGCTCCTCTCATGTCTTCCCAGTATATTTTCTGTCAACAACCTGAAATTGGATTGGGCTCATCCATCTTTCTTCTCAAGGCTGGAAGCCAGAAGTGCCTAAAGTGACATGATGCTTGAAGAATCCTGAAGACTGAAGAAAGCTGGAGATCTCCTGCTCTCACCAGGGCAGGGTATTCATCTCCATGAATAAGAAGAAAGTCCCATACCAATAGGCCTTGGGCCAGGGGTTCCATAATAAATAGCACGGTAAGATTTATAGTAGAACATTTGCCCACCCCATAAATGTTGAGAACATTCAGCAAACAAATACAGCATCAAAGGGAAGGATGTCCAGGTCCAGAGTTTATACATGTTTATACAGCTTTCACTCATGACAATATGGGGCCCCTGTGGCTCCTTTGTGATGTCCCTGACCTGCCACTCATTGGACGATACATCTTGGCCTAATGAGTTACTCCATTGGGCTTACTGCATGGCATGTTGCTCTTCTGGTTGGCCATATTCTCCGCCCCCTACAGCACCTGGTTTACCTGAACTCTTTGACTACAGAACTGCTATGGTCTTTCGTAGAAATGGAACTCTTGCCCTAAGACTGGTTGGACATCTTCCCAGTTCTACTTTTTCAGAATCTTGCCTCTGAAACCTGCTTTCTCCTGAGCAGCAGGGTCTAAGCTCTTTATTTCCTCAACCTCTCTCTCTACCCAGAAGATTGGGGTCCACAAAGAAGTGTTATTGAATTCAGCTTTCAGGCTACATACATGCATATGTCTCCTATGACCACACACTTCTGCTAGAGTTGCTACTGTTGTAGATGGTGGGTATTGGGGAAGTGGGGAGAGGAAGAAGGAGAGAGAAATTACCTTTTATACTTTGCGGCACTCTGCAAGAGGGATAGGTGAGTCTTCAGTTTCTGCCAGAACTCACTCTTAAGCTCAGTTTCTTGGAGTGAGAACATCTTGCTTTTTAAAGCCCACCAGTGGCATAGCTGGTCCCTAGCAAGTCAATTAACTAGAAGGTCTATGTTTCTTATCAATGGCTAATGCATTACAATGTCATCAATCATGTTGTTTGTGTACACACACATACACACACGCACATACACACACAAACACATCCCTTGTAACAAAGAATAAAAGAGAAAGAAAAGTTTAGCAAAATTAACCAACACCCTTCCACCACCCAGGTGCTGAGAAACTGGACGTGACTCTCTTTCTACTTCCAACCTGGCCCGACCATCCAGTCACTCTCTCCCTTGCTACATTTCTACATTTCTTTAGTCATCCCACAGGATCCAGTGTCAAGACAACTAAGATTCATCAGATCATCTGCTTTTCTCCCACCTTGTCCAGAGGAAGAGTCAGGTGACCCCATGCCCCCGGTTTTATCAGCAACACTACCCTTCAGAGAATGTGAGCCCCAGAATTCACCTGACAGTTCTGTAAGATGAATCCTCAGCAAAAAACAAAACAAAACAAAACAAAAAACAACCAAAGAGAAACAAAAATAAGATCCTACATAGAGTCCAGAATGGAAAAAAGAGGGCTAGAAACCAGTGGCATCTGGAAGAGTGCTTACACCTGGGAAGCCACAGTAAACACCAATAAATTAACCGAAGCCCATGAACTCTGGAAAAGGGGCCACAATAGGGGAGAAAAGGGGAGGAACAGAAAAAAACCACTTAATGTAATAAAGAAATCTGAGTTAAGATAAAGTAATCTCAGATGAAAAGGGGAACTCCACTACAAATATGAGCAGAACTTCAGAGGAAAAAAAATGGCTTGGGCATAAAGACTAAAATAATGCCTGGAAGAACTGAGACAAGGGACAAAAAATGAAATTAGAATCAAAATAGAAGCTCTGGAGGAAAGAGTTGGAAGGAGAATAAATAATTTAGAATATCAGGTAGAAAATTTTACCCAAGTAGCTGTCTCCTTAATAAATAAAATGGAACACTGAGAACCAAATGAGATAGCAAGAACCATTAGAACATAATCAAAAGTTTGTTAAAATAGAGAAAATGTAAGGCATCTGTTATTAGAAACAACTGACCTCAAAAAAATTTGGAGAAGAGAATTTAAGAATCATTTAACTCCCTGAAAACCATGATGAAACAAAAATTTGGATGCCATACTTCAAAAAAAATAAAATAAAACTGTTCTGATTTATTAGAATTGGAGGCACAATGAAACTACAAAAAATCCACCAATCACCTACCAAAAGAAACCTCAAACCAAAAATGCTCAGGAATATTGTAACCAAATTCCAGAGACACTGAGTCAAAGTAAAAAAAAATTTCAAACAACCAGAAAAATGAGTTAAACTACAAAAGAACTATGGTAAGAATAATGTAAGATTGCATGGCGCAACATCCAATTACTGTCAAGCTCTTCTCTATGTGGCATATCTGTAAAAATGGCCCATTTCCATAGTAATTCTGTACTTACAAGTGTAGTTATGAAGTGGACAATACTTATGATCCCAGTTAGAAAGCAACATTCTCTAATGATGGGCCAGGGGGAGCTCCAAGCTCCCAAGAGCAGTCGTTCATTATGTCAGTTTTGAAAAGCAAATGCTTGCCTCTTATTGGGTCCTAGTTACAACTGAACACAGTGGCACTGGGTCATATATTCACCCTTTTTTCCAGAGTTGCTTATTATGGGTCGAATGATATAATATGGTCCCTCAAACAAGATGGAGAGATTCTATTGCTAAATGGAAAAAGGCATATTAGAAATCATGCTTACTTGAGTCACTCTGCTGTTACTGCTCTTCACAAATAGGTGGTGACTATGCCAAGACTTTCAGTCCAGACCCTGGAACCCTGCCTCCTCTGCTAGCCCAATGGGTTCCTACCTAAAAGGACACGATGGTTCCTGAGAAACAGTCTGGTTAACTGATAGTTCCATCTGCTACAAGATAGGCACATACAATTGGACTTCAGCAACTACTGATCTGGTAACAGGAAATAACTTAGGGAAGAGGGGTGCTGGAAAGTCCCTCTAGTTGGCTGAACTTTAGGTTGCATGGCTGGTATGTGAGAGAGCCCTGAGGGATGGGCAGAGAAGATCTTCCTCTATACTAGTTCCTTGCCAGTGGCCATGGGTCTAGCTATGTGCTCTGGGGATGGAGACCACAGGACTGGACAATCAAAGGCTCTTCCCTTTGGCTCAAGACCAATGAAAGAATTTTCCCAATGCCTTCCACTGCATATGGGTGTTTGTGGGGCATGGAAGCACCCATTAGAGAAATATGTAAACAACCAGGTTGGAATTGTAACAAGAATCGAAGAGGCTGGGAAGTGGGTCTAGTGTCAATTTGGATATTTAGTTGGTAATACCATGCTGTGCTGAGCACAGGACCATATGATCCCTTTTCACTAAGGTTAAGGTAGCTATTCCTTTTTAAAAATAATATTTTATTTCCACCCAATTACACGTAAAAACAATTTTTAACATTTTTTGGATTTTTTTTTGTTTTGAGTTAGAAATTCTATCCCTCCCTCCCTTCTTCCCTACCTCCTCCCTGGGATGGTAAGCAATCTGATGTAGGTTATACATGTGCAATCATGTAAAACACTTCCATATTAGTCATTTTATGCAACAAGACTCAAAAGAGAGAAAAAAAAGAGAGGAAGAGAAAATAGTATGGTTGAGTCTGTATTCAAACAACATTAGTTCTTTGGAGGTAGATAGCATTTTTTTTTATCAGGAGTCCTTTGGGATTGTCTTGGATCATTATATTGCTGAGAATACCTATGTCATCCATAGTTGTTCATTGTCCAATATTGCTGTTACTATGTACAATATTCTTCTGGTTCTGCTCACTTCACTTTGTATCAGTTAATGCAAGTCTTTCCAGGTTTTTCTGAAAATATCCTGCTTGTTATTTCTTATAGCACAATAATATTCCATTACAATCATATACTACAATCGTTCAGCCACTCCCCAATTGATGGGTATCACCTCAATGTCCAGTTCTTAGCTACCACAAATTTTGTTTTGTATCAATAGGTTCTTCCCCCACTCTTTTTTAATCCTTTTGGGATACAGACCTAGAAGTGGTATTGCTGGATCAAAGGGTATGCACAGTTTTATAATCCTTTGGGCATAGTTCCAAATTATTCTCCAGGATGGTTGGATCAGTTCACAACTCCACCAACAGTGCATTAGTGTCCCAGTTCCTCCCATTCCCTTCAACATTTGTCATTTTCCTTTTCTGTCATGTTAGCCAATCTGATAGGTGTGAAGTGGTACTTCAAAATTGTTTTAATTTGCATTTCTCTAATTAATAGTGATTTAGAGCATTTTTATGTGACTATAGATAGCTTTGATTTCTTCATCTGAAAACTCAAGGCAGCTGTTCCTAACCCAAGCAGCCCTCAACTTGTTCCTAATTGGCAAAATGGCCATCTTAGGACAAGAAATTGGCTCCTATAGATGAACAGCTGCATTATTTGCCTTTGACTGCATAATGACTGCATACCAAGCCAGGTTTCTAACCTGAAGCCATGTCTGTGATAAATCAGTACTACCCTGGAAAGAAGTTTGTCCAATTACTTCTTAGATCCATTCTCCAGGAAGTCTTGCCTGATAAGAGTGAACTAATTTGGGATATAATTCTGGCTAATTCTCTCTGGCCCTTCCTCAGTCCTTCCTCAGCACAGAGTTGCCTTGGCCTCATGCTTCTTACCCCTCAGAGCTCCATCTACCTTAGAGAAATAGCTCAGATGCCTACAATTGATACTCTTCCTTTCCTGTGGGATGGTTTCAAGGACCTCCTTCCCAGAAAGGGTTTGGGGGATAGAGTCGTTGTATTATTGGGAAATGTTTTGTTTTCTAATAGGATAGGGAAACAACATAAACTTTTCCTATGTAACCATGGAGGGTAGTGTTTACCTGGAAACTAGTTGACTTGGAGAAATTCTGAGGCACTAGATGAAAGTGAAGGAGAATTCTTATTTAGTCACTGTAGAAGAAGGGGGAATCTCCCCAGCAGTGGCCTGTAAGGTGCCAAAGATGTAGTATCATTCCCTGGATGTAGATCTCAGAGAGTGGGAGGTTTTCGCAGGTGGTCCAGGGAATGTTGAGTGGATGATGATACAGAGAGAACCTCGATATCAGTTTTGATCCTGGGATAGGTAAGTTTTATAGGTAGGTTTATATAATTCCTGGGTGAATCTTGTCATATATGTTCCCAAATATTTTGTAGTTTCTGCCATTATTTTATTTTTTTAAATTATAAATTTTTTATATTTAGTTTACAACACTCAGTTCCACAATTTTTTGGGTTCCAAATTTTCTATCCCTCTCTCTCCTCCCTGCTCCTCCCCAAGACAGCACATAATCCAATGTAGGTTCTACATATACCTTCACAATGAACTTACATAATAGTCAAATTGTAAGGAAGAATTATAACCAATGGAATAAATCGTGAGAAAGAAGAAAGGAAGCCAAAAAAAAAGAAGCAAATAGTTTGCCTCAATTGGCATTCAGACTCCATAACTCTTTCTCTGGATGTGCATACATCATGAGTCTTTTGGAGCTGTCTTTGAACCTTGCGGTGATGAGAGGAGCCAAGTCTATCAGAATTAGTCCATATAGATACCTTGTGTCTGTAATCGTGTATAATGATCCCCTCCCTCAGCATCAGTTCATACGTCTTTCCAGGTTATAATGAAGTCCTTCTGCTCCTCATTTCTTATAGCACAATAGTATTCCATTACATTCATATACCACGACTTGTTTAGCTACTCCCCAATTGATGGGCATCCCTTTGATTTCCAATTCTTTGTCACCACAAAAAGAGCTGCTATTAATATTTTTGTGCATACCGGTCCATTTCCCACTTGTGTGACCTCTTTGGGATACAGCCCTAGAAGCGGTATTGCTGGGTTGAAGGGTATGCATTTTTATAGCCTTTGGGCATAGTTCCAAATTGCTCTCCAGAATGGCTGGATCAATTCACAACTCTACCAACAATGTAACAGTGTTCCAATTTCCCCACATCCTCTCCAGCATTTATCATTTTCCTGTTGTGTCATGTTAGCCAATCTTACAGGAGAGTTGTGGTACCTAAGAGTTGATTTGATTTGAATTTCTCTAATCAATAGTGATCTAGAGCATTTTTTCATGTGACTATAGATATCTTTAATTTCTTCCTCTGAAAACTGCCTGTCCATATCCTTTGTCTATTTCTCAGTTGGTGAATGACTTGTATTCCTATGAATTTGGCTCAGTTCCCTAAATATTTTAGATATGAGGGCTTTATCAAAGACACTGGTTGTAAAGATTCTTTCCCAATTTTCTGCTGCCCTCCAAATCTTTGTTGCACTGGTTTTGTTTGTGCAAAAACTTTTCAGTTTAACATAATCAAAATTAGCCATTTTGCATTTTGTTACACTCTATCTCTTGTTGTGTCATGAATTCTTCCCTTTCCCATAAATATGATAGGTAAACAATTCCTTGCTCTTCCAAATTGCTTATAATATCAGACTTTATTCCTAAATCATGAACCCATTTTGACTTTATTTTGGTATACAGTGTAAGATATTGCTCTATGCCCAGTTTCTGCCCTACTATTTTTCAATTTTCCCAGAAGTTTTTGTGAAATAGTGAATTCTTAGCCCAGAAGCTGGATTCTTTGGGTTTATCAAAGAGTAGATTGCTATAGTCATGACTATTGCATCTTGTGTATCTAACCTATTCCACTGATCCACCACTCTGTTTCTTAGCCAGTGCCAACTAGTTTCAATGACTGCTGCTTTATAGTACAGTTTAATATCTGGTATGGCTATGCCACCTTCCCTAGCATTTCTTTTCATTAATTCCCTAGATATTCTAGACCTCTTGTTCTTAGATGAATTTTGTTATTATTTTATCCAGCTCGGTAAAATGATTTTTTTGGTAGTTCGATTGGTATGGCACTGAATAAATAAATTAATTTAGGCAAAATTGTCATTTTTATTCTATTAGCCCAGCCTAACCATGAGCAAGTGATATTTTTCCATTTATTTAAATCTGACTTTATCTGTGTGACAAGCGTTTCCTAATTTTGTTCATATAGGCCCCTGGGTTTGTCTTGGCAGGTAGA
Organism: Phalanger gymnotis; assembly: GCA_028646595.1. NCBI lineage: Eukaryota > Metazoa > Chordata > Mammalia > Diprotodontia > Phalangeridae > Phalanger > Phalanger gymnotis. Next base: position 308,231,960 of record CM053626.1, read on the forward strand.
CTCCCAAATATTTTAATGTGTTTACAATAACTTTAAATGGAATTTCTCTTTCTATTTCTTGCTGTTGGGCTTTGTTAGTAATGTATAGGAATGCTAAGGATTTATGTGGGTTTATTTTATATCCTGCAACTTTGCTAAAGTTTTTTATTATTTCAAGTAGTTTTTTAAATGATTCTCTAGGATTCTCTAAGTAAATCATCATATCATCTGCAAAAAGTGATAATTTAGTTTCTTCTTTGCCTATTCCAATTCCTTCAATTTTTTTTCTTCTCTTATTGCTATAGCTAACATTTCTAGTATCAAATATAATAATAGGGGTGATAATGGAGATCCTTGTTTCACCCCTGATCTTGCTGGGAATGCATCTAGCTTATCCCCATTACAAATAATGCTTGTTGATGGTTTTAGGTAGATGTTATTTATAATTTTAAGGAAGGCTCCGTTTACTCCTATACTTTCTAGCGTTTTTAATAGGAATGGGTGTTGTATTTTGTCGAAGGCTTTTTCTGCATCTGTTGAGATGATAATACGGTTTCTGCTAGTTTTGTTGTTGATATGATCAATTATGCTGATAGTTTTCCTAATATTGAACCAGCCTTGAATTCCTGGAATAAATCCTACTTGGTTGTAGTGTATTATTCTTGTGATAAGTTGCTGCAATCTTTGTGTTAATATTTTATTTAAATTTTTTGCGTCAATATTCATTAGGGAAATTGGTCTATAATTTTCTTTCTCTGTTTTGACTCTTCCTGGTTTGGGTATTAGTACCATATTTGTGTCATAAAAAGAATTTGGTAGGACTCCCTCACCTACTTTCCCAAATAGTTTGTAGGAATTAATTGTTCTTTAAATGTTTGATAGAATTCACATGTAAAACCATCTGGCCCTGGAGATTCTTTCCTAGGGAGTTCTTCGATGGCTTGCTCAATTTCTTTTTCTGAGATGGGGTTATTTAGGTATTTTATTTCCTCTTCTGTTAACTGGGCAATTTACATTTTTGTAAATATTCCCCCATATCCCTAAGGTTGTCAAATTTATGGGCATACAATTGGGCAAAATAATTCCTAATTATTGTTTTAATTTCCTCTTCTTTGGAGGTGAATTCATCCTTTTCATTTTTGATACTGGTAATTTGATTTTCTTTTTTTTAAAATCAAATTGACTAAAGGTTTATCAATTTTATTGTTTTTTTTCATAAAACCAGCTCTTGGTTTTATTTATTAACTAAATTTAATTAATTTAATAGGTTTCTTGACTTCAATTTTATTAATCTCTCCTTTGATTTTCAGTATTTCTAATTTGGTATTGAATTAGGGATTTTCAATTTATTCTTTTTCTAGCTTTTTTAGTTGCATGCCCAATTCATTGATCTCCTTTTTCTCTATTTTATTCATCTAAGCATTTAGAGACATAAAACTTCCCCTAAGAACTGCTTTTGCTGCATCCCATAAGTTTTGGTATGTTGTCTCATTATTGTCATTCTCTTGAATGAAGTTATTAATTGTTTCTATGATTTGTTCTTTGGCCCATTCATTCTTTAGGATTAGATTATTTAGTTTCCAATTAATTTTTAGCTTATTTTCCCATGGCTCTTTATTACAAATAATTTTTATTGTATCATGATCTGAAAAGGATGCTTTGATTACCTCTACCTTTCTGCACTGGATTGTGAGGTTTTTATGCCTTTGTACATGGTCAATTTTTGAGTACGTGCCATATACCGCTGAGAAAAAAGTATATTACTTTTTATTCCCATCCAGTTTTCTCCAGAGGTCTATCATCTCTGCCTTTTCTAAAATTCTATTCACCTCCTTAACTTCTTTCTTGTTTATTTTGAGGTTAGATTTATCAAGTTCAGAGAGGGAGAGGCTGAGGTCTCCCATTATTA
>CM053626.1:308234347-308249945 GCA_028646595.1 Phalanger gymnotis
CTTTAGCTGAAGCACAATATATTCTACTCCAGCCTTTTACCTTTGCCCTGTGTGCATCCCCCTGTTTCAAATGTGTTTCTTGTAAACAGCATATTGTAGGATTATAGTTTTTAATCCATTCTGCTATCCATTTCCATTTTATGGGAGAGTTCATCCCATTCACATTCACAGTTATGATTACTATCAGTGTCTTTTTCTCCATCCTATTTCCCCCCTGTTTATGCTTTTGTTACTCCCTTTCCCCTTCTACTCCTCAACAGTTTTGCTTTTGACCACCGCCTTCCTCAGTTTACCCTCCCTCTTGATTCCCCTCCTTTATCTTGCCATTCTCCCCTTGCTATTTCTTCCCTCCCTTCTGACCACTCCCTCCCATTTTTCCCCTTTCCCCTCCTGCTGCCTATAGGACAAGTTAGTTTTCAATACTTATCAGGGTATGTTATTCCCTTCTCGAACCAAATCCGATGAGAGTAAAGCTCAAATACTGTTCTTCTCCCTCCCTTCTTTCCCTCTAATATATTGTGTTTTTGTGCCTCTTCATTTGATGTAATTTACCCTTTTCTACTACCTCCTTACCTCTTCTCCCAGAACCATCCCTTTATATCTCTTAATTATATTTTTTATCATTATATTGGTTATTTTACACTGGTATCCACAGTCTGTGAATATCCCATTCAAGTGTCGTAATAGCTATACTACTCTCAAGATTGAAATATATATACAAAACATATAAAACAAGATAATCATATATAAGGATGTAACTAATTAGCCTTATTGATTAACTAGAGTTTTTCCTCCCATTTAACTTTTTATGTTTCCCTTGAGTTTTGTGTTTAGAGATCAAATTTTCCATTGAGCTCTGGCCTTTTCATCAGGAAGGTCTGGAATTCCCTTATTTCATTGAATGTCCATCTCCTTGCCTGGAAAATTATGCTCAGTTTTGCTGGGTAGTTGATGCTTGGTTGTAGTCCAAGCTCCTTTGCCTTTCAGAACATCATATTCGAATTCCTCCTGTCATTTAACGTAGAAACTGAGAGATCCTGCGTGATCCTGACTGTAGTTCCATGATATTTGAATTTTTCTTTCTAGCTGCTTGCAGTATTTTCTCCTTGACCTGGTAGTTCTGGAATTTGGCTATAATATTTCTTGGAGTTTTCAATTTGGGGTCTTTTTCAGGGCATGATCGATGGATTCTTTGGTACAATTTTACCCTCTGGTTCTAGGACCTCCAGGCAACTTTCCTTAAGGATTTCATGGAAGATACTGTCCAGGCTCTTTTTTCATCATACCTCTCAGGTAGATTGGCTCTCCTGGATCTATTTTTCAGGTCAGTTGTTTTTACAATCATGTATTTCATGTTTTCTTCTATTTTTTCATTTTTTAGATTTTGTTTGACTGATTTTTGATATGTCATAGAGTCATTAGCTTCTACTTGCCCAATTCTAATTTTTAGTGTTTTGTTTTCTTCCTTTATCTTCTCTATCTCCTTTTCCATTTGGTTGATTTTACTTTTCAATGTGACATTTTCTCCATTTATATTCAGATTTTCCTTAACCAATTCCATGATTTTGCCTTTTTAAGATTTCTTTTCCTCGTTGAATTTTTTTTCCATTTTTTCCATTTTTTTCTTTTACCTCCCTAATTTGGTGTTTAAAGTCCTCCTTGAGTTCTTCCAGGAATGCCTTTTGGTCTGGAGACCAGTTCGCTTTCCCTTTTGAGGTTTCAGATGTGGGTGTAGTGTCCGTGCTGTTCCTTTCTGAATTGGTATTTTGATCTTCCCTGTTTCCATAGCACAAATCAATCATCTTTGGCTTCTTAGCATGTTTTTTCACGATGTTTTTTTCCCTCCTGGCTTCTAAAGTAGATCTCTGTTTCTGAGGCTCAGGGTGCTCTGTCCCAAGTTTCTTGTGTTGGAATCTGTGGGTCTGCTCACTGGCTTTACATTCTATGGCCTCTGGTTTCATGAGGTGTGGGAGATGGGTGGTCTGGCTGCTGGGGGTCTCCTCTTCACCAGGACTGTTCTACAGTATGGGTGGTCTCAGCTCTTGTCTGTGCTGGTGTCTGCCACTTCCCCTGGCTGTGCAAATCTATGTCTGGGGCCCCGGCATTGATGTTAATTAGCTTCACCCCCTGGGGCTCGGTTACTCTTGTTGTTCTGCTGAGGTGAGGGCTGCTGGGACACCTCTCTTCCTGCACTAGTCTCCTTCTGCCACCCCTCTCCCCAACTTCTCTCATTACTGAAGCCCCTCTTCTGGCTCCTCTGTTTCTCCTGAGGTATTATACTCTGGGTTTAATCAAGGGAGGGATATGAGCCATTTTACCTGGCCATCATGGCTCCTGAAAGTTCAAGAAGGCAAGTTTCAAACCTTTAGACTGTGGTTTGGAGGTCTCTGGGCTAGTTGCTCCTGTGGCCACAGACTCTGTGCTCCAAAAAACTCCTATCCTGGGCTGAGAGGCCTGGGGCTCGATCGTGGCCATAGACCATAGTTCCCTGGGCCTGTTCCTGCTCTGGGGTTTGGCTCACCCAGGGCTCTCCTAGACCTGCGCACTGGCTGGATTCCTCTGCTGTTCCCCATTGGTTTGGTTTGATGCCGCATGCCCAATGCTCCTGCCCCTCTCAGCCTACCGGTGGCTTCTAACTCTCTCAAATCTGCTCAGATTCACTTTTTTAGATGTATCTGGCAGAATTTGTGAGAGACCTCCTGTAGTTCCTTCCTTTCACCTCCAATCTAATTTTTAAGGTGGTATTTTCTTCAGTGGTCTTTTGGACCTCCTATTCTATTTGGCTAATTCTGCCTTTCAAGGCATTCTTCTCCTCATTGGCTTTTTGGAGCTCCTTTGACATTTGAGTTAGTCTATTTTTTAAGGTGTTATTTTCTTCAGTATTTTTTGGGTCTCCTTTAGCAAGTCATTTACTTGTATCCATAGTTTTCTCACATTACTCTCATTTCTCTTCCCAATTTTTCCTCTACTTCTCTAACTTGCTTTTCCAAATCCTTTTTGAGCTCTTCCATCTCCTGAGACAAGTTCATGTTTTTCTTGGAGGCTTTTGATGTAGGCTCTTTGACTTTGTTCACTTCCTTCTCACCAAAAAAAGATTCTATAGTCTGAGTCCTTTTACTCTGCCTGTTCATGTTCCCAGGCAGCTACTTGACCCTTGAGCTTTTTGTCAGGATACGAGTGCTTATAGAGTAGAGAGTACTTTGTCCCAAGCTTTAGGGTCTAAGCACTGCTATTTTCAGACCTACTTCTACTCCACTATCACCTCTAGCTCTGCCACAGCATCACTCCTTCTCCCCCAAGAACCACCAACCAGGACTGTGAACCAGATCCAAGCAGGGCTCTGCACCAGCAAAGTGCTCCTTGCACTCCCACTCTGATGCACTGCTTGATTCCTCCTACTGTGTGAGCCAGGGACTCCAGAAGCAGCTGACACTGGAGCTTTGGAAGCAGCTGGAGGAGCTTCCTGCTGCTGCCGCTGCCACCACCATGCCATCTCTGCTACCCCCAGGGATGGGGCCGGATGACTCTCACTCCGATCCAGCAGTTTTTCCACTAACCTGCTCTGTGGTCTTTGGAATTTTGAGTTGAGAAGTCTGGTAACTGCCAAAGCTCAATGATTCATGGCCCTCGGGCCTGCTCTACCTGACTCAAGTTCTGGTTGGTCCTAGTGCGGCCCATGCTGGGCTGCGCTCCGCTCCCAGCACAGTGTGATAGACCTTTCCTGGTGACTATCCAGGCTGTCCTGGGCTGAAGACCTGCTTCTCTCTGCTATTTTGTGGGTTCCACAGCCCTGGAATTTGTTCAGAGCCATTTTTTACAGTTGTTTGGAGGGATTTGCAGGAGAGCTTAAGCAAGTCACTGCTTTCCAGGCACCATCTTCACTCCACTTCCAACAATTTTCTTTAATTTTTTCTTGTATTATTGTATCAACATTCTTTTTTTGATCATAATCTTCAGTCTGATTATTTTTATGTTTTCTCTAATTGATCTATTCTCCAAATTTGTTGTTTTTCTTATATGATGTTTCGCTTTCTCTTCTACCTTTTCATTATTCATGTTTTGTTTAATTATTTCTTGATCTCTTATAATTTCACTGCCTTCATTTTGCCCAATTCTAATTTTCAAGGTGTCATTTTCCTCCTTAAGATTCTGGATCTCCTTTTCTAATTGGTTGACTTTCCTTTCACAACCTTCTTGTTTTTCTTGGATTATTTTTATTTGTTTATTTTTTAGTTTTTCTTCCATCTCTGTCATTTGATTTTTAAAGTCTTTTTTAAGATCTTCTATAAATTCTTTTTGGGCAAGTGACCACTTGACATTACTCTTTGGGGGTTTCTTTACTTTCTTTACTCTGAAGATGAATCCCAATCATCTCTATTGCCATAATAGGTTTCTATGGTTGAATTCTTTCTCCTTTACCTGAGCATTTTTTTGTGGTAATAACTTGATTTTTGTAATCACCTCTAACCCTGGGGTATGGGAAATGATGCCTGTTGCCCCAGATCTTCAGTTCTTCCCTCTAGCCTGGAACCAAAACCAAACCTCCAACTTCCTGTTAATGTCCACAGCCAGGGACTTTCTGCCCCACTGCTTCTGCACTCACCTGCATATGCTGGTTCCTTCTTGTCCCCACCTCTTTGCAGCACAGCCGGGTCTGATGTTCCTCATCAGCAGAGGTTCCCTCAATCTTCCTGGGCAAATGCCCAACACCTCTCACTATCCTGGGGCAAAAAGTTCCTGTGCCTGGGGCCAAGGCAGCCTCTCAAAGTAAATAACCCCAGGGCTTGACTCTAGTTGTTTAAGCAGCTTGTTGTTAAAATGGAAACTAGCCTGGAAGTGTTTACTCCTTGCAGGGACCAAACCTCTTCCTGGGATTTTTCTTCAGATCTCAAAATTGTCTGGGAAAGATCATGGTTGTGACCCTATTCTTCTTTGTCTCCACCCACACTTTGTTTGCCCTAAGGTTCTATTTTAACTCTTTTGTGGGGGAAAATCTTGAGAACTTGGACTTTTCTGACCTACTCTGCCATCTTTCCAGAATCCTCTCCTGGCTAATTACTTTATATCGTCTTAAACTATTGATTAATACAGCTTACACAGTAGTAGTTTCTCTACTTTTCTCTTGATTAAATCTTATTTTAGCTTTAACTTTGTCTGAGATCATGATTACTATCCCTGTTTTGTTTTTAACATAATAAATTCTACTCCTGACCTTTATTTTGTGTTTGTGTGTATCTTTCATTTTTAAGCATTTCCTGAAAGCAACATATTGTCGAATTCAACTTTTTAATCTGCTACCAGTTTCCATTTTATTGGTAAATTCATGCTATTCATATTCTAAACTATAATTACTTGTATATTTTCCTCCTTCCTGTTTTTCTCACTATCCTTCTCACCCTCTTCCTATTCCTCCTCACTTCTCTACTTTACTTCTACCTGCTACCTTGCCCTCCTATTCCTTAACTTACCCCCACTCTAAGAATCCCTCCCTTATCCTCTCCCTCCACCCTATCTCATTGCCCTTTTATTTCTTTCTAAATTTAGAAGATTTTTATACCCTTCTAAATGTATATGTTGTTCCCTCTTTATCCCATTCTCATTAATTTACACGTGCTTGCATACCCCCTTTATCCTATTCCCTATCCCTCCGTTATCCTTTCCCCCCCTCCCTATCCCCTTACTCATTTTTTTCTGAATTTAGAAGACCTTTATCCTCTTCTAAATATGTGTGTGTGTGTATGTATGTATATATATTGTTCCCTCTTTAACCCATTCTTGATGAGAGTAGGGTTCCAGAACTACCCACCCTCCTCCCTCATCTAATTCCTCTGCATCAGTTCTTCCCTTGAACTTCATTTGTATGAGATAATTACTCTTTTTGCCTTTTCCTACCTCATTTTGCTTTTTTAAAATCACATCATATGCAGCTCTCCCCCACTCTTTGTCTGGAACTAACCAATTACTAATGACAATCTTAGACATACGGTTTACATTTCCACATATAAAAATAAACAATTTGTCCTCATTGAGTCCCTTGTAATTAGTCTTTGATGTTTGCCTTATATTTCTCTTGGATCTTGTTTGTCAAATTTCCCATTAAGTTCTGGTCTTTTTGCAATAAAATCGTGAAGGTTTGTTAATTCATTAAATATCCATTTTTTTTGTTCAGGATTATACTTAACTTTGCTGGGTATGATCTTTTTGGCCATAATCCCAGTTCTTTTGGTCTTTGATGTATAGTATTCCAAGACTTACAGTCTTTTAGTGTAGCCACTGCTAGGTCTTGTATAATTCTTATTGAGGCTCTGCCATATTTGATTTTCTTTTCTTGTTGCTCATAATATTTTCTCCTTAACCTAGGGGTTTTAGAATTTGGCTATGATATTCCTGTAGGTTTTCCTCCTAGGATCTCTTTCAGGGATTTTTTCTATTTTTACTTTTGCTTCTTGTTCTAACACTTCACAACAATTTTCTTTAATTATTTCTTATATTATTGTATATTCTTTTTTTTTGATCATAGTTTTCAGGTAATCCAGTTATAATTACATTTTCTCTTGATCTCCAGATGAGTTTTTTTTCTTATAAGATGTTTCACATTTTCTTCTAGTTTTTCATTCTTTAGATTTTGTTTTATTATTTCTTGGTCCCAAAACTTTGCTAGTTTCCCTTGCAGAATTCTAATTTTCAAGGAGTCATTTTCTTCCTTAAGATTCTGGATTTCCTTTTCCAGTTGGTTGACTTTCTTTTCATAGTCTTCTTGTGTTTCTTGGATTCTTCTTTTTAAAAAAATGTTTCCTCAATCTCTCTTATTTGATTTTTGAAGTCTTTTTTGAGTTCTTTGAATTCTTTTTGGGCAGGTGACCATTTGACATTACTCTTTGGGGTAGGAGAGGTTTTTTGCTTTAGCATCCTCCTCTGAAGATGATCTCTATTCCCACAGTAACTGTCTATGGTTGGGTTCTTTGTCCTTTGCCTGCTCATTTTTTTAAAGCACCTCTAATATAATCACCTCTAATTCCTGGGGCATGGGGGATGGTGCCTCTGGCCTCAGGTCCTTCTTACTGATGTTTTTTGAGCTTTGTCTGGGGCCTAACCTCCATGCTCCTTTCTCCCTCCAAGCCATAGCTAAGGCCCCCCAGGCACACTGTGCTGGAAATGCTCTTGCTCCCTGAGAACCCTCCAGTTGCTATGACCTTCAGTTCTCCCCTCTGGTCTGGAACCAACACCAAGAACTCAGCTCACCTATAAGTCCCCACAGCTAGCAGCATCCTTGCCCCACTGCTTCTGCACTCCCAGGACCATGTCTCAGCAGCATAACTGGGCTTGGCATCCCTTGTCAGCAGAGGCTCCCTCAATTCCCCCAGTCCAAAATCCCCCCCCCATTCAGACGCTGGACTCCCCACACTGTCTGGGAGGTGAAAATTCCTGTGATTGAGGTTGAGGCTACCTCCCAACCCAGCTGCCCCAAGGGCTTGTGGCTTGCTGTTTCAGCAGAGCTGGTCTGTGGGTGTTTACACTTCCCTCAGGCCAAACCTCTGTCCTGCGATCTTTCATCAGATCTACTCTGGTTGTCCCAGGAGGACCACTGTTCTGCCCCAACTCTTGCTTATTTTTGCTGCTCTATGTTCACCCTGCAGCACTGTTTTGTCTTGTTTGTGGAGGAAATCTGGAGAGCTTGGAATTTTCTGACCTACTCCATCATCTTCCCAGAATCCTCTCCTAGAAGCAATATTCTGACCTCTCTCTGCCCCATGCAAGTGAGGTTAGTTTTTTTCTGAAAAGATATTGAGATTTGGTAAGATCAGGAGACTAAGGACTCAACCTTGAAGTGATTTTCTCATCGCCTGAGAACAAGGCAACCACGAGGAGCTAGACCATCTCTCAGATGCTTAGCTGGCAAATCACAATGTGAATTTTGCTCAAATGGATCAAGTCAAAGAGTTCTCATTGCTTGCCCTGGTGGCTCCCCTGTGCCCCAGGAGCACCTTGCCTCTCATTGTCAGAGAGAGATGGGTTAAAGGCCCAGACTGTGGGTGCTGTAGGTCCTGGGGCTGATGGGCCAGAACTCAGGGGGGAGGTGCCCTGGGGGGCCTACCCAGGTCCATCTCCTGCCATCTTTTCTTTCTTCCTGCATCAGTTAACACACCCATCCCTTTAGCCTACTCCTCAGGGCCTTGAGCTTACAGCCGAAGTAATCTGTCCATAAAGACTGGGGAGCAGGGGAAGGAGTTGAACTGTGAAGCCAAATGGGCAGCAACTTTTAATTTGTATGTGCACTAGGAGAGGGTGCTGATCTCAGCACCTTGGCTTACTTCCTCCCTTCTCCCTTCTTGGTCCCAGGAGGCTGTGGAAGTAGAAGGCCTCCTGTGTCCAATATAGGCTAGTAACCTAGCTCTAATCTGCTGGAGGTCAGGCAGCTCTAGATCCTGGTCCTGGTTCTGGGTCCAGTCTTCCATCTTAGCCACAGAATTGTTCCTCATTCATTCTCCAAGAATGAATTACTTTTCCTGCTGGGGGCCATCTCCAGCCATCCCGATCTATTTCTTGCCACTAGACCAAGATGACTCTGGAGAAGAAAGTGAGGCTGGTGACTTTGAACAGCCCTCCTTCACTTAAATCCAATTCATTGGCAAGTCATGGCATCAACTTCCTGATGTCATGATCCTTTTTGAGAATGAAGGATAAACAGCAACTTCTCCTGCAATGGCTAAGTAAATCTCCTTTTGTTAACTACAGAATGAAATAGGAGTCTCTCATTTTGTACCAGTATTTAATTTAAACTACTACAGGACTTGTCAGCTAGGTGGTACGGTAGATAGAGGGCCAGGCCTGGAGTTAGGAAGACTCATCTTCCTGAATTCCAATATGTCCTCAGACACTTACTAGCTTTGTGACCCTGGGCAAGTCACTTAACCCTCTTTGCTTCAGTTTCTCTATCTGTAAAATGAGCTAGAGAAGGAAATGACAAACCACTCCAGTATCTCTGCCAAGAAAACCCCAAATGGGGTCACAGAGAGTCAGATACTCCTTAAAGGAGTCTACAACAATACTAGGAGACTGGCTTGAGTCAGGCCCAGCCCAGAACACACCCATTGGAAGAGAGTGATTACAATCTTATGAAACCAGAGCATGGAGACACACAAGTAGGGTCCAGACAGGGTAACCTACAACTTTGAACTATAGTTAGACAACAGTTTGATGAAACTCCTCTCCTGGGCCCCTCTACTCTCCTGCTAAGCTTCCAGGCTATTTCTCCAGGACTACTAAATGCCACTCCTTTTCTTCACTGCCAAGTCTGTATTAAACCTTTAAGTAAAGCTTTAAGCCTTTAAATTAAGCTCTTACAGGAAAACATTCTTCAGCCTTGGACTGTAAGTCTTCTCCCCTGCCTGGGCTCTGAGGTAATATATTTTTGTCAGCTAAGGGTAGGTCCCCCAAGCCTGGGGTAGGTAAAGCTCTTTCCATGCCTGCTGTCTTGGCTGAGTTTTAAGAGCTTTGCACCTCTCAGGAAATAGTCGAAGATGAAGAGGAAAGTAATGATGGAACTTCTGACCCTCCTTGATGCACTCTTCCAAACAGCAAAGTTTCTCCTCCAGTCAGCTTGGCCAAGCAGCAAAACTTTCTCTCTAATTCACTATTTCAAGCAGCAGATGACAATGTAGATTCTGGAGTCTTGCTGTGACTCAGCTTTGCAGTAATTCTGGGACCCAATTCTGAGAACTTTTTTCCAACCTATTCAGAAGTCTGGTCTTTGTCAAGCCTATGTAGCTAAAGCAGGGTCTCTCGTGTGAAATGACTCATCTCTATGTTGTGGTAGAAAACCAAAATCCACATTTCTGTCAGTCATATTACAACTAGGGAATATATAATTGTCTTATAGTCCCCAAGCAGTTCTAGCTTTTAGTGCTTCTCAGCTATCCATCTTTAAAGTTCTCATGTCAGTTGTATAGAAATTAGATGCTCTAATGCCCAGAGGATATTCTAAGGTGAGTATCCTTCTCTAAGGGGCTGGGTTTTTTTTTCAGTGTTTATCCTAACTATCTTTGCTTTCTCTCTTTTCTATTGATAAAATTGCCCAAATGGGAAAAGGGTGAGTATCTGACGGGTGGATATAAGTGCAAAGCACCCTTGACAAGAAAAAAGGGGCAGAAAATAATCAAAGAGATGTTAATTGTTCAGAGATGGACCATGCCATTAAGATCAAAAAGACAATATCTCTGAAATTAATTTATAGATTTAGTATTATACAAATCAAATTACCAAAGCTCCCTCTTCTCCCTTCCTCCTCACTTCACATCACCCAAATGCCTTGTGACACTATCTCCTCCTTCACCTATGTTGCACATGAAGATATGGCCCTTTTCCTTATGGACGCAAACCCCCTACCTAGCCTTTTCTCAATTCTCCTTTCTTTATGTCTCTGCAGCATTTGACACAATCAATCATTCTCTTCTCCTTGATACTCTCTTCTCTCTAGGTCTTCATGGCTCTAGTCTCTGCTCATTATCCTACCTACATGACCACTCCTCCCTCTGTACTATTTCTCCACTCTCTTCTCCCTTTGTACTATTTCACTTGGTAATCACATCAGCTCCCATGAACTCAATGATCATTTCAATGCCGATGATTCTTAGATCTACCTATCCAGCCCTGACCTCTCTCCTGACTCTGCCTTGCATCCCCATCTAGTAGACATCTCAAATGGGATACCCCATAAACATCTTAAACTCTGCGTGTTCAAAAATGAACCCATTATCTTTCTCCCCAAACCCTCCCCGCTTCCAAACTCCTCCATTACTGTCTTTTACCACCATCCTTCCTATCATTGGTGATGCAGTGGCTAGAGCTCTGGGTCAGGAGTCAGAAAGTCCTGAGTTCTAATCTAGGCTTAGATGCTTACTAACTATGTGACCTTGTGAAAGTCATTCAACCTTTGTTTGCCTCAACTGTAAAATGGGGATAGTAATAGCACCTACAGCACATGATATTTGTGAGAATCAAAGGAGATAATATTTGTAAAAATCACTCAGCATATAGCAGGTGCTACACAAATGCTTATTCCCTTTCCCTTCCCCCTCTTGTTGAATCATCATCCAGGTCACACCCAGCTTGCAAATAAGGCTGAGAGAAATTAAGTGACTTGCCCAGGCTCCCCCCCCCCCCCCCCCCCCCCCCCCCCCCGCCCATAGTAAGTGGCTGAGGCAGGATTTGTACTCAGGTCTTCTAACTATAACTCCAATGGTCTATTAACTGCCCAGTATCTGTGGAGGTCCCCCAATACTCTGTCCTGGGTCCCCTTCACTTCAGGATCACTGCTGGAGGAGTCTTTGTCTCAGCCCCATTGGGCTGGGTCTTGAAGGTCACTCCATCCTTCTTGGGAAAAGTCCCCTGTTCCTGGAATGCTCTCTCTCCTCACCTCCACCTCCCAGCTTCCTTTAAGACTCAGCTCAAATCCCCACTTTCCCCACGAGGCCTTTCCTAATCACTCCACTGTTAGCATCTTTCCTCTGAGATGAATGGTTATCCTGCCTATATATGGAAAGTACTTGGTTATTTACGTGAGGTCTCTACTATTAGAATATAAGCTTCTTAAGGAAGAGAGGGCAATGGCCATCAGAGTTTGCTCTGTTTGGTTGTGACTTCATATCCTAAGTCCTTAATAATGTACCCGGCAAGGAGGGTGTGCTTAAGTAAGTTTGTTGATTGATGTGAGTACGGGCTGCACTAAATGTCACTAGCGTCCCTTCCACCTCTCTCATTTTGTGATGCCATGATCCAATGCATTTAGCATTCATTAAAAAAACAAAGTTGACTTCCAAATTTTCTCTGCCCCTGCAGTGCCTCCCCCACCTAGTGAGAAAGCAAGCACTGTGATACCCATCATGCAGGTGGAGTCATGCAAAACATAAATACATTTGGAATTAAAAGGGAAGTGGTTAACTAGAAAAAAAAATTGTAGCAAATTTCTCTAATAGATGTATGATATCGAAGGTAAAGTTCTGATGCTCAAGATTTAGAGAAAATTGGTTCAAGTATATGAGAACAAGAGCTATTCCCTGTCATCCTCTATCTCTCCTGCCCTTTGTAGCTGATGAGGCATCTACACTAGGTGCCTCCACTTTCTCTCCTCTCACTTTCTTTTGAGCACCTTATAATCCGGCTTCTGACCTCATCATTTGACTCCAACTGCTCTCTCCAAAGTTACTAATGATCTCGTAGTTGCCAAGTCCAATGGCTTTTTTCTCAGTCCTCATTCTTCTTGACCACTCTGTGGCTTCTGGCACTGTTGGCCTGTCTTTCTTCCATGATACTTTCTTCCCTCTAGGTTTTTAGGATGCCTCCTTCTCCCCCTCCTGGTTCTCCTCCTACCTCTTTGACCACTCTTCCTCTGTCCCCTTTCCTGGATCCTCCTCCAGATCATGCCCTCTTACTGAAGGAACCCTTCAGGGTTCTGCTCTAGACCCTCTTCTCTTCTCCCTCTATACCACTTCACTTGGTGATCACATCATGGATTTAATTACCATCTCCACGCTATTGATTCTCAAATTATCTATCCTGCCTTAACCTTTCTGCTGACTTCCAGTCTCACATCCCCAACTGCCTTTTAGACATCTCAAACTGGATGTCCAGTAGACATCTTAAACCAAACACATCCAAAACAGAACTCATCATCTTTCCCCTAAACCCACCCCTCTCTTTCTTCCCTATTACTGTAGAGGGCAACATAGTCCTCCAGTCCCTCAGGCTCACAACCTGGAAGTTATCCTGGATTCCTTACCCCCACATCCAATCTGTTGCCAAAGCCTGCCAATTTCACCTTTGCAATATCTCTCAAATACGTCCCCTTCTCTCCTCTGACACTGCCATTCCTCTAGAGCAAGCCCCTATCACCTCACACCTGGATTATTGCAATAATCCGCGGCTGGGTCTGCCTGTCTCAAGTCTCTCCCCACTCCAATTCATCCTCCATTCAGCCACCAAAGTGATCTTCCTAAAGTACAGAGAGGACAACATCACTCCTCCACTCAACGGATTTCAGTGGCTCCCTATTGCCTCCAGGATCAAATACGAATTGGTCTGTTTGGCGTTTTTCGTGACCTGCTCCTTCTTGCCTTTCCAGCCTTCTTATACCTTACTCACTGACACATACCTCTTCAGTACCATGACACTGGCCTGTTTGCTGTTCTATGAATAAAACACTCCATCTCTCAGCGTTTTCTCTGGCTGTCTGCCATGCCTGCAACATTCTCTCTTCTCATCCCCACCTACTGGCTTCCTTTAAGTCCCAAGTAAAATTCCGTCTTTTAAAGGAAGCCTTCCCCAACCCCTCTTCATTCCAGTGCCTTCCTTCTACTTATCCCATCTATAGTTTGTTTGTATATATTTCTTTGCTTGTTGTCTCCTCCATTAGACTCTGAGCTCCTCAAAGGCAAGCACTTTCTTCAGCCTCTTTTTAAATCACCAGAGCTTAACACAGTGCTTAGCATATAGTAGGTGCTTAATAAATATCGGTTGATTGATTATTTAAGAAATGACAAGAGGGATGAGTTTAGATACACCTGAGAAGACTTGTATGAATGGATGCAGAATGGAGGAGAATTTATATAATGAAACACTAAAGGAGAATAATAATGAAAGACTTTAGAACTCTGATCATTGCAATGAACCAGCAGGATTCCAGAAGGCTGATGATAATAGGCTTCCCACCTCTTGGCACAGCAGAAATGGACCAGAGGTGCAGAATGAGGCACATTCTCCTACATGGCCTCTGTGCTGAGTTGTTTTGTTGGACTATACTTAGTAAGAGGGAAAGAGAAGATCTGTGGAAAGAAGGGGATAGCAGTGTATAATGATTTAAGAAAAAAGAAAAGAAAGAAAAGTGTCAAAACATTTTAACAAATACTTAGATGAGAGCAGAGGGAAGTTAAGAAGGGGATACAGACAGAGTAGTGTTAGAAACTACCATGTTAAATTTAATGAAAAGTAAAACAAACTGTATGAAAATTGCATGGAGTTATATATAATCCTCCTTCTGTTTATTGTGTAAGGAAATGTTTGTGTTTGTCGAGTTGCTAAAAATAGAAAGATAATTTTAAAAATAAAATAAAAATGAACCAATTCATCATCCCTTCAATAATTCGCTCTTTGGGGTCATGTGATCTCTTAGACTAACCAGGTAGGGTAGAAATGCAAACAAACTCAAATGGCTTTGAAAAACCTAGTGGTTGAGAGGATTGGCAGTTGCCAGTTAGATGGGCTCCCCTTCCCCAAGCTTTCCTCTCACAGAATCAAAGGGAGGGCAGGAGATAAAAAAGAAAAGGCTGAGCAAAATTTTTGAATTCTCAGTCAGCCATAAACATTTATTAAGGCCTACTATGCGCCAGACACTATACTAAGCACTGGGGATACAAGAAAAAAAAAGGCAAATGATTGTCTCTGCCCTCGTGGAGCTTGCAAACTAAGCTTTTTGAACTCTCAGAAATTTCCTCAACATGTTTGTGAGCAGAGTGTGCCGGTAAACAGTTGACAATGGAATTCTCCGAAACAACTGGGCTCTCTGAAAAGGCAGGACACACTGAAGTTTAATGTTCATGTTAACATGTTAAGAAACATTATCTCTATCACTTTCTTAAGTGTGAAGAGTCAACAAAACAGGACAGCTAGGTGGTGCAGTGAATAGAGCACCTACCTGGAGTCAGGAGGACCTGAGTTCAAATCTGGCCTCAGATGCTTGACACACCTACTAGCTGTGTGAGCAAGTTACTTAACCCCAATTGCCTTGCCTTCCCTGCTCTGAAAAGAAAACAATCTGATTGATTTGTTGCATTTGCTGATTTCTCAGGTGTAAATACAATGAAATTTTATCATTGAGTTATGTGCCAGGTACTGCCACTACTAAGGCCCGGCTCTGTCCCTATCTCCTTGGGCTGGGTGCTGAATACCACCACAGACACTCTCTTTGTCTCCTTATGCCAGGCTTTGATCCTGGCCACTATACATGAGCCTTTCCCCCAGTGCTGAGTCCAGAGTGCTCTTGCAGACATTGCCACGTTCTTTTGTACCGGGATAGAAACATTGCTCCATACTTTGCCTCCTGTGCCAGGCAATGCCATTGTCAAGGCCTGCGCTCTGCCCTCCTTTGCCTGATGAGAATTGCCCTGTAGTGTCCCAGGCCAGGGTGTAACTACCCTTTGCTAGTTCACCACAATGAGGAGATCAGAGGTCAGGAAAAGCCATTCAGGACCATTCAGGCCACCAAACTCAGAGAAATATGTCAATACTTCTTTACTACAACATCTTATCATCTCTGACTGAATCATCATAAAAGATTCATACATGCACATTGAGAAACCCTCTTTTTTTTTTTGGAGGGGGAAGGCAGGGCAATTGGGGTTAAGTGACTTGCCCAAGGTCACACAGCTAGTAAGTGTGTCAAGTTTCTGAGGCTGGATTTGAACTCAGGTCGGTGCTCTACGCACTGCGCCACCTAGCTGCCCCTTAACAAACACTTAAAAGATAAAGTAATAACCCATTACACCGACCACCTAGGCTTTTCTCTCAAAAGGTAAAGAAAATTTTATAGAACTGCTCTACATAG
>CM053626.1:308250445-308267847 GCA_028646595.1 Phalanger gymnotis
TTTGGATCTGCATCATCTAAGCAAGTCACTAAGTCTATTTTTTTTTCTCATCAGAAAGTCCAGAAGATGGTTCTTTAGTTCCTTCAGGTGCAGGCTGTTCCAACCTCTCAAACACATTGGGTTATTACTGACAAAACAGGGAACAGCTGTTTCTTAGTGGTGCTTTTTGGTCACCTGAGCGTAGGGAAAGAAACATAAAGCAGAAGAGGGAGCCAGACACCTTGGCCTGGCCTCAGGATCACCCAGGCAAGCACCTTACTCCTGGGATAGGGAAGGGAGAAAGATACACTGCTTTCTTTTTGTAAGTCCAAGGGAAAAGTTGGCACTGGGTCTATCCCAAGAGAGGGGAGGGGTAGAATCTTTCTAAAGTTCCTCCCACCTGCTGGATAGAGCAGGTCCTCCATAAAAATCTATTTCCCATGGTGTTCAGCGATGCATCCTTTTTGACAGAACCCCTAGCCATGAGGACACAAGGACCAATCAAGAACTGAATCTCAGTAAAGAAAAGTGGCTGCCCCTCAGAGAAGGGTCAGTCCTATCAATCTTGACATTCTTATTGCAAACAAAAGCAGAAAAAGAGGACATTGTAAGTCAAGGAAAGGCTGGCTCCCAGGTCCTCCTTGGGAAGGCAAAGAAAGCAGTTGGAAGAGCGGCTTTAATTTCATGCCCCAAAGTCATAATGGATGTTATTATTTCATGGCATATTTGGTCATAGCAGGTTATAGTGCTGGTGTTAAATCTTTGCAAAAACGACCATGGAACGAAATTGAACCCTACACACCAATATCAGCAGGTGATGACAAAGTGGCAGAGATGTTCTAAGAGGGACTTGCCACGCTGTGTGAAATCAGCACATGCTCTTATGCCTGATGATTTCAATGGGAAGGTGGGAGAGGGAGGAATATGTGGGAGAGAAATGGGAGAGGCCAAAGACTTGTATATGATACTGAAGCCTCATCACTCTATGTCAGGAGCACTATCTTTGAAAGGAGAATTGATAACTCTGAAATGCTCACAATGGAAAATTCTGTCCACATCTAGAGAAAGAATCAGTCTGAATGCAGATGGAAGCAGACTATTTGCTCTCTTTCCTTTTTGTTTTGTTTTGTTTTTTCTTTCTCATGTTTCATTCTATCGGTTATAAATCTTCTTTAAAACATGACTATTGTGATAATATGTTTAATATGGATGTATATGTAGAACCTGTATCAGACTGCACATTGTCTTGGGGAAGGGGGAAGGGAAGGAGGGGGAGAAATTTAAAACGCAAAAGCTTGTGGAATTGAATGTTCTAAACTAAAAATAAATAAATTACTTAAAGTTAAAAGAAAAAAGAATTAATAGGTGAAGGATAAAGTGAACACCAAAGCATGAAATTGGAGGCATTCTGGCTAATACGGCTGTCAAAACAGGAGGCAGGACACCCAGATCTCATATACCTACTCCAGCAAACACAAAGTTCACATCAGACCAAACAATCAAGAAATCTGAAGAGAAACTACAGTAAGTAGTTTACACAAAGTCAGCCAGCGCCTGCAGCCAAGTCAGCACAAGTGCACCTACAAAAGACAGCCAGAGACATGTGTAGTAAGGAAGGATGGAAGGAAGGAAGAAAGAAGGAAGGGAGGGAGGGAGAAATGAGGGAGGGACAAAAGAAAGGAGATAGGAGGGAAGTAGAGAGGGAGGAATGAAGGAAAAAGGAAGGGAGAAGAGAAGGAAGGAAGGAAAAAGGAAAGGATAGATGGAAAATGGAGGGAAGGAGGGAAGGAAGGAGGAAGAAGGGAAGGAAGGAGACAGAGGGAGAGAGAAATGAGGAAGGGACAAAGGAAAGGAGAGAGAGAGGGAAGTAGAGAGGGAGGAATGAAGGGAAAAGGGAGAAGAGAAGAAAGGAAAGAGGAAGGGAGGGAAGGAAAGATAGAAAATGGAGAGAGAGAGAGGAAAGGAGGGAGGAAGAAAGGAAGGAAGGAAACAGAGGGAGGGAGGGAGGAAAATAAGGAAGGAAGGAAGGAAGGAAGGAAGGAAGGAAGGAAGTGTCAAAACATTTTGGAGATATCCTGTTTCCCACAGCTAAGGCCCAGTAAGTATGCTGCGTCCTGAGGTTGGTATAACAATCATCCTTTGCGGTCTGAATGACATCACCCTCTGGCAAAGTCTATTGCTTGGAGCAGCACCAAGAGTTTACTGAGGGATTTAGCTCCCCCTTTTTCCCAGGGCCACCCATCACATGTTCACAATCCCTGTTCTTTGTCACTGACAGGTACTGCATTCCTGTTCCTGTCACAGAACTCTGATTCTGTGCCCCACAGGGTAGACACGGCCTGCAAGACTTGGGACAATGCTGTTCCCATAGGGTCCGTGGGAACAGCAATTCGAGACTTAAAAATGATTATATTATTGTCCAGCCCAGTATGTATAGTAGACCTGCCTTTATCCCAGCATGTTAGGCCCTCCTTCTTGTGGGGGAGGGAGGCTTCCATATGCATAAATCATTTTCCTCATGCTGCAATTAATTAAACTTCTGTTTATTTCCTGACTGTCCTGTCTCTAGCCTGCTCTATTTGTTTGGCTCTGGCCACTGACAGGTCAGAGGATGGTTCCGGTCCAGTTGACATTAAGAAAGAGGGAAGGAAGGAAGGAAGGAAGGAAGGAAGGAAGGAAGGAAGGAAGGAAGGAAGGAAGGAAGGAAGGAAGGAAGGAAACGTTTATTAAATGCTTACTATATGCCAGAAAGTCTATTAAGCACTGGAAATAGAAATATAATTTTTTAAAAGAGGATGGTCTCTGTCTTTAAGGAGCTTAATAGGGAGAGGACAACACACAAAAGGGAGCTAAAAGGCGGGGTTGGGGTGGGATTATGAAGGTACCTTGTTCAGGGGCATGATTTTGAAATCCAGAAGGTCAGAAAGAGGGCCAGGAAGGGAATGAAGGCAGACCAACTTGGCCCCTTCACAAAATGGAGGTTCCAGAAAGAACTTGCCGGTGGGAGAAGAGGACAAGCTTTGTGAAGATATTCCAGAGTAAGCAAGCCCTAGGGGTGGCTAGCAGGGTGTTCCAGGGTGAGAGAAGTTCCGGGATAGGACAGCTGTAGAGGCCCTATTTTGAAGTCCAAAAAGACAGGAGCAAGTTCAGAAGGGGAATTGTGTAGCCTACAATGTTTTGAGTCAAGAAGCAGCAAAAGCAAAGAATGCCCACCCCACACCAAGAAAGGCTCAGGGTATAGATGCTGGAAGCCCCAGAGAATGGGAGCAGTCAGTGACCAGTGAACAGTGAAGACCAGACTAGCCCTGCGTCACCTGCTTAGATGAGGACATCCAAGGCCCAGGGGCTATGAGGTCCCAAACCCACTGTCCTGATAGATAAGCCATTCAAAATCCAAGGTTCTGAACTTCAGAGAGTGAAAGAAACTAAACTCCTGAAGATGGAGAGCAGCAAGAGCAAAACAAAACAAAAATAAACAAAACTCAAGAGATGCAGGTGAGATGAAGCAGAGCCAGCCACCCCATCTAAGAGTACCACAGGGAAAGAGGCATGCTCTGGCACAAAGCCCCAGTTCAGGATCTAAAGCTGGAGCAATGAGTAAATCAAAGAAAACACCAACAAGCATAAAAAAATTACAAATCCAGAGAGCCCCCAAAGAAAGAGAGGCTCACTCTGTAACAACTGTAAGCAAAGAGTCAAAGGAAAAAAATTATTTTTCACAGGGACTGCATTAATACCTAGAAGAAATGAAGAGGTTGAAACAAGGAAATAAAAGAAGCTTTGGAGTAAAGAAATAGAAGGAAAACAAGCAATGTAAATGAGAGAGATTGAACCTACCCAAGAAATGGACTTCCTGGAAACTAGAATAGACCAGACAGAAACCAACAACTTCAGGAGACAATAGGAAATATTAGAACAAACCAAAAGGTTGAAAAAAATAGCAGGAAGTATGAGATATCTGCCATCAAAAATGACTGAATTGGAAAATAGATTAAGGAGAGATAATTTAATAATCATTGGGATCTCTGAAAATTATAATAAAAAAACCTGGGCTCCATGTTTTAAGAAATCACAAATGAAAACTGCTCAGATCTAGTAGAACCAGAGAGCAAAGTAAGAATAGAAAGAACCCTGATCACCGCCTGAAAGGAACCTCAATGGAAAAGACCCAGGAATGTCATTGCCAAAATGCGGAGCTCCCAGGTCAAAGAAAAAATACTATGAGTCTCCAGAAAGAAGCTGCTTAAGTATCAAGGAACTATAGTCAGGATCATTCAAGTACTGGAAGTTTCTACTAAAAACCAGAGATCTTGGAATACAGTAGGTATTCCGAAATGCAAAAGATATAGGCTTACAATCAAGAATCACTTGCCCTGCAATGTTGAATATTATCCTACGAGGGGAAAAAAAGGATCTTTAATAGAAGAGAGGACTTTCAGGAATTTCTGACAAAGACTAGAACTAACTAGAAACTTCGATATACAAACCTGAGTCCAGAGAAACCTAGAAAGGGAAATTTATTTGAGTAATTGAAAGAAGCTGATGTAGTGCTAACATTTTAATGGGAAGAGAAAATATACATGAACATAACGTAACCTTAATGTCCTCAAAGGGTATTGAGAGTGTGAAAAAAATAGAGGTCCTGAGGCTGGACTGGTTCTGTTCTGAGGGTTTTAAGAGGGGAAAGAGACAGGAGGGGAAAAGGAGGAACACAGTGACATAGGAAGGAAGAGGAAAGAGGGGGTAAATGTTTCTATTTCTCATAATTTTGGTGTATGAGAAGAAGAGCACAAAAACATGGAGGACAGGATAGGGAGATATCAGATTAACCTCACTTTTATCTGAAATGGATAAAGGAACATTGAAATATATCATTTCAACTGGGAAACAAGCAGGAATGAGGCCATAGAAGGGGTTGAGAATTAAGAAGGAGAATAAGAGGGAGGGGACAGTCAGGGGCAAATCAAAATTCTTGATCCTGAAGGGTTGACCAAAGAGGGATGAGGAGAATGAGAATCTAAGAGGGTGCTTTTAATAGCTGAACCAAGGGCGATATATTAATGTAACAGGATATTCTTGTTCTGTAAGAGATGACAAAAGAGATAATTCCGGAGAATCCTGGGTAGCATGAGTTGACAGGCTGCAATGAGCAGAACTGGGAGAACAGTTTATGCAAGGACAACAATATAGTAAAGAAAAACAATTAAGAAAGTCTTAAGAACCCTAATGAAAGCAATGACGAACCACTCCAGATGACCAATAACGAACAAATTATCCATCTCCTGAAAGAGAGGTGATGGGCACAAGGAACAGAGGAGACACACATTTTTGTATGGATTCATTTTGTTTGATTGTGTTTATTTGGTACAAGGATTTTGGAGATTTTCTGGTCCTTTCACTCAGTTAATTGAGGTTGGGGGCGTGTGTGGGTGTGTCTGTGTGTGCACACTTGTGGGGAGATCAGAACATAAGGGCTAAGCTTAGTAGTATTTTAAAAAGAGGGCCATTGTAACATTTTAAAATGACAATTGGAACATTTCTAAATACACAGGAGAGAACGGAAGTACATTCAATTGGAAGCACAAGCAGAACAGTTTGTAAAATTTACTATACACACACATACTTATGTTTATATAAAAGCAAAAGTTTTCAAATGAAGCTTCCCAGTTTCATATGAGATCCCTCTTTTTTGTGTTTTGCTGTGTGCACAGGAATACTTCCCCCCCCCCCCCGTCTTTAAGTTCAGAACAACAACAAAAAAAAACATTACGAAGAAAAAAATCCCCAATTATGAAATAGACTACATTTTAACAAAGAGGAAAAGACTTAATATGGATGTGGGTGTTATCTCTGAGTCAACTCTCTGTGCACCATCAGATCATTGATTCGTCAGAGGTAAGATAAGAATTTATTTTAAACGAGAAGGAAACATAATTAGAAAAAGAAATGATGCACAATTAAGAAGATTTAACCCTGAATGATTTAAACAAGCTATTGAAAGTCAAAAATGGATAGTGGTCAATGGAAATGCTTAGTTCTGAATAAAATCACTTCCTATCTCCTCTCCCTTCATGGCTAAACCTCTTGGGAAAGTCACCTCCAATCAACACCTTTCCTTCCTCTCCTATCACTCTCTTTTAAACCCCTGCAGTGTAATGTGTCTTAATAATCCATTACACAGCTTGAACCACATGTCTCGTAGACATCTCATGTCCAAAACTTACCCCATGACCTCTTCCCCTCTCCCACATTTCCCTGTTACTGGGGAGGTACCGCTATCCTCCCAGTCACTCAGGTTTGCAAATGAGCTATTCCTCACCTCCTTCTTTTCTCTCACCCCTCATCCACACTCCATATCCAATATGTTGCCAAGCCCTGTTTATTTTCTCTTAGCAATCCCTCTGACCTTTGAATCAGTCCCCACCCTACTGTAGCCCTCATCACCACAGGCCTGGACTATTATAATCACCTACTGCCTGGTCTCCTCAAGTCTCTTTCTGTTTCAGTTCATTCTCCCCTTACCCCTAAAATGCAAGTCTGATCATGCATCCCAAGCAGTCCCCAAGGGCTTCTCTAGCTTTTTCAAACATTTATGATAATTGATTTCAGGATCTTCTGCCACAGAAACACAGATGTCGGCCCTTGGGTGCTGTCTCTACCAGGTTACGTATTGTTTTCTGGATCCAATGCTCTCTGGCACCACAATACTACAGTCGTGGGACCAATCTAAGTCTGTTGGTTCTTCTCCAGGTGGACACAGGCTTTTTCCAGAAGGTTCTCTGTGGGGTAGACTAGATTCAGACTCTCTAGGGGATAGGTGTCTTACCCCCCAATCCAGTGAGTCTTTGTGTGTTCCACAGGTGAGCATGGAAGCCTTCTCAGCTCATTAAGGCTTTTAATCAGCTTCTTCTCTTCCAAGGCAGAGGGTATTTGTGAGGGGAGGGTGTGAGGACCAATTTCTAGGTACTACTCCTTGGAGTCATTCTCTCTGTTTGGTGATTCACAAAAAACACAGAGTGTTTAGTCTGGACAGACATACTCCTGATTATTCTCTATCTTTCCAAATAACCCTTCTCAATGTCTTTACAGCATTCTTCTTCTAACACTCAGGAACTACTCTCAGGATTATAAGGCCTTTTCATGTTCCCATGTACATTTTTTAAACCATCATTTTGTTATAGTTTTCATGTTGTATCCACTGTGGGATGCCCCTCCCAACTTGCACTCAGCCTCATATGTGAGGTCCTCAGAAGGAGGGGGTCTACTACCTTCGGTTCTGGGATACCCCATGTGTCCAGCCTCCTACTATTGTAGCTCAAAAGACTTCATCTGTGAGTTTTCCTTGAACAATCATTCAATAGACACAATCAGCTTTTAAGGAAGCCATTTACTAAGATGGTGCAGTAAAAATAATAGCTAAACCCGGGGTGAGTTTCCTACCATACGCCCAGCATCTCTGGGAAAACAGGCCCAACCTCAGACCTCAGTGGTAGTGAAACATACATGTGGGAACACATGACTTCGGATATCACACTTAGATTGGTACAAACACATGGAAAGAAAAGTGCAAAGAACAAATTCCAGGGTGGAGGGTGGCCAAAGCAATCCCTAACTCCAAGCCTGCAGAAACTCTTTTCTCCCTTCAGAGGAGCCTTTTCTCTTTCCATAAGGTCCCTTCTACAGCTCAATTCTTCATTTCCAAGACTAGTCCCATATGAAGTCTGTGGCCAGCTCTTCTTCCTTACTCTTTGAATCTGGGTCCAGCCTTGATGGACTGTCTGTCTGTATCTGTGTCTGTCTGGAGTGTGTGTGTCTCTGCTCCCTCAACTGTGTCTAGAACTCTCTCCAACTGGCTTTCCAACTGCTGATGTGGTTTTTCCTCTGGATGAGTAGCCCCATTGCTAGATGCCATGGCTGTTGGAGGGAGGGAGGAAAATCCACACTTCTCCCCCAGAAGAGGGGAAGAGCTAGGTTTTCCCTCAAGAGTTGGCACTCTCTCTTCAGCTGTTCTAAACTCTTCAACTGTCCAACTATCTCCAAGGCTTGGCTATTTAAATCCTCCCTTGCCCCAAGGGGACAATTTTTATTTTTGCTTGTGCAATGTCCAGGCTCCCTTTAATTCTATCTCAAGAAACCAAAAGAACTCTTGCATTTTCCATTGCTGTGGAGATCCTCCCGTGATCTTTGCAAATGGGTTCTGTGGCCTAGGGCCCCCTTCCCTCAAGCCAGGTCACTGGTGATCATCCACCATAGCCCACTGCCTGGCAGGGGCTGCTCAGGAGCTGCCTCTACGGTTCGCATCATCATAAGAAGAACAAACAACATGGCAGCAATCTGTAACAAGCCATGACTACTACTGAAGGCATCTGGGTTCTACTTCCAACAAAAACTCCTGTAAAAATGCTGAGTACTCTGGGGAAGTCATCCCCTACCATCCTGGTCTTCCTGAATCAGACCCAGGCCACTAGTGGGCAAGCTTCTTTTTTGGGAAGTCGAGTCATCCCTTCATGACAACCTACATTGCAACCCTTAGAGCACTCAGGAATTTTCCAGGTTGTTCATGGACCTATCACCTATGACCTGGCTCGGGGAAGCCTGGAGGAAGAGCCCACTGGGCTTTCTGCATGAGTGGCGGCACCCTCCTTGCTGCTCCCCCTCCCTTTCTCAAATGTGCTAGGCATCAGAGCCCATGTCCCCCTTCCCTCCCCCCTTCTCTCTCCCACCCATTTCCTTAGAATAAACAGGCTGCTTAAGTGTAGAAGTAGTTGTGTGTGTGTGTGTGTGTGTGTTTTAAAAAGGAAGACAAAAGCAAAACACCAAAACCAAGCAAAAGAAACCACACTGTCATTGTTTGTTTGTTCGTTTTACTACCTGAATGACCTACGTGCTTTCTAGCAGCCTCAGTAACTTTGTTTACTTTGTACCCAACAGAACCTAATAAACTTTGGCAGCCTTTAAGAAAATTCCATCACAGAAGATATTCATATTTCATAAAATGTCACAACACTTTGTTGACACATGAGTCTGTGATTATATCCTATAGCTACATCGCCTAACCTGGGGGTGGCAGGAAACCAAATCTCCCCACCCCCACCCTTACATTAGTAAAAATTGTATTCCACAAACCAATAATGGTAAAGCAAAGCAACCAGACACACAGGCACACGTACTGAATGAAAACTGTGAAAGATAATCAGGCAGACCAAATGGCCATCACCACACAACATCCACCAACAATGAACAGGTGCATACAAAGGAGCAACAGCTTAATCCAGCAGCCCAGAACTTGATGTGTTAATAACTGACAACATTGCACCTTTGGAACACTATAAAATATGGTGGGTGGAGCAAGACAGAAGATATTTTCATGGGGGCAGGGATAATAATTAATTAATATCAGAAACAAATAATCCCAGTGATGGAACCAGGAAACATTTCAAGAAGTGATTTTGTCCTGTACAATTGTGTCGATGTCCATAGAAGACAACACATATACCCTGGTGAGCTTAAACAACCAATGTGACACAGTTACAAAATCCAAGATCGTGGGAAGTGGGTCGGTTGCCGTCCTGAATGAGAGGTCTATGATGTTGATGTTGATATTTGGGATCCCCCAATCCACCTAACTAAGGATAGAGCTGTTATTTCTGCCTAACAGGGTTCCTCATGCCAGTTAGAGCACCCATCTGTCTACATACCAAATGACCCAATTGGTTCTCTTCCCCCATGTCGAGACAAGCTGTTTCTCCCTGCTGAACAACAATCCATCATCATGCCCTGATACGTAGGGTCAAGTGTTCCACCTCCCAGAAGCCACATTTACAACGGATCAATTCTACCTTAGAAAGGGAGAGATTTCCTTGTTCTGGGGATCCAGACTCTGGGAAGACTTACCAGAAAAGGAAGGGCTGCTTTTGGACACAGATCTGATTGATCTCCTCGACCGGTGGGGCGATGTTCAACTTCATCTACGCTGAGACAACAAACAAATAAAAGCAAAGCTCTGTGCAATAGACGCAGTGTCATATTCAATCCTCTTTTCCTGTTCTTTGCATGTCGAAATGTTCACGTGCCTGGCACACAGTGGGTGCTTAATAAATGTTTATTGACTGACTGACGTTAATTGATACTCAATATGTTCGTAATGATTTTTAATCCTATGTAACAAAAGTTATCTGTGACTACAAGTGCCCAGCTGAGGCAGTGGCCCTAAAGAAGTGGTTTCTCCCCCTTGCCCTGTAGCACCCTCCCCCTCCCCCCAGGGTCTATGCATGACCCTGCACTTGAACTCACAGTTTGTATAATAAAACTATGTGTGGCTACTGCGTGGATTCCTCATTTGATTGAAGGTAATTCCAAGGCAGAGTTATGTGGAGATTTCCACAGTTATAGTAATTCTGAGTGATACTACAGCTTCATTCCCCTAGATCAACATGTATTGAATCAGGGTCGGCTTCATGGGCCCTCATTCCTGGTGTTGGGAGAGGTCTGAGAGTTTGTAGGCAAGTGCCCTCTGGTGACCAATGAAGCTACTGCAGGTGTTTGAAAAGCCTGCAGCACTGCACTGACTCCCTCTGGTGGCCAAAATCTATTTCACACATTCCATGACAGCTGGCTTCTTTGTACCTTGCAAAAAGCCGGGAATCCCGCCAGGTGTGGGTGGGCATAGCTCCAGGAGCACCACCACTAACTGCTCGCTATACCAACACCATCTCCATCATTCATCGCACTCATTAAGTGCTTATTAAACTCCAGATCCTTTGTTAGGAGCTGGGGATAGAAAGACTAGAGGAAATAGTCCTTATTCCTGAGGAACTTACATTATTTTCCAAATAAATTTTCCTCTCCTCTCCTCTTTCATAGATTCATCCCATATGACTAAGAATATTTTTTAAAGAAAAAATGGAGAAAGGAGAAAAAACCAGCCAAACCAATCAATACATTGAAAAAGTCCCTTATGTATATGTATATGTATATGTGTATGTATATATCTATATCTAAACATATCCACGCTTAATTGTAACCTTCGTGGGGGGAAGGAGGAAAGAAAAAAGTAAAAAATGCACAGCAGAGAACAAAAGAACACTTACAAGGAAGCAAAAAAAAAAAAAAAAGCTGGACAGCTCCCAACACAACACATAGTATTTGTTATATATGCTTTCTTATAATGGAAACTTATTGTCATATATTTTGAATCCTATCATGTTCTGCTGCACACTGGGCATGTTTTTTCTTTTCTTATTTTGTATTTAAGTCTTAATATTTAAGTTTATAATATTTCTTTTTCTTTTCTTATCGTGTATTTGTTTTAGTATTTAAGTCTAAAATAAAAAAAAAATTTAAAAACTCTGAAAATATACTGCACGTACTGCCCCCGGGATCCTCCCAATTCGCAGAGGGGCGGAGGTGGGAGCTCTTCTGTCTTTTGTGGAACTGGTCTTGTCTGGAATTTTACAACATCCGCTGTTAAACAAACCCTTCCTGTTACCTTGCTGTGGTCATTGTTTTGTGTTTTCCTGGCCTGCTGACATCTCTCTGAAGATCAGTCCATGTAAATCATGCTTCTAGGACCTTACATTCTAAGAGAAGGGGCGATAATCAACACGTATGTAGATAGAGAAGCATAAAATACCAATAAAAATGCACATAAGGTGGGGGTGGAGGAGGAAATCACTAATAACTGAGAAGACCAGAAAATGCCTGATGCGGGAGGTGATGATTGAACTGAGCCTTCAATTCAGGTTGGGATTCTAAGAGGTGAAAGTGGGGAAAAGAAGGCACTGCAGGCGAAGAGGACAGCCAGTGCTGAAGCACAGCTGTGGAGGATGGAAATCCCGTGTGTATGTGTGTGTGTGTGTGTGTGTGTGTGTGTGTGTGAGAGAGAGAGAGAGAGAGAGAGACAAAGACAGAGACAGAGAGACAGAGACAGAGAGACAGAGGTAGAGAGAGAGACAGAGACAGGAAGAGAGACAGAGAGACAGAGACAGACAGACAGAGACAGACAGACAGACAGGCAGGCAGGCAGGCAGACAGAGACAAAGAGACAGAGGACAAGGGCAGTTTGCCTGGAATGTATAGGTGCTTAAGAGAGAGCCATGTGTAATCAGCTTGGAAATGGAGGTTGGGGCCAGATTGTAAAGATGGTTAAATGTCAAATAGAGGAGTTTATATTTTATCCTATTGCCCATAGGGAGCCACTGTGGATCCTTTTTCAGGGAGAGTCCCATCTGACTTTGATCCCCACTTCTAGGTCTCTATATGTGGAAAGTTTTTTTGTTTATTTGTTCCATGTAACTTGGAGATTATAAGGATTTGAGATGGGACATCTAATAGAAACCTCATTCTTAAATTTTTATTAATGAGATTTCTGTCTAGGCAGTAGTTCAGTGTGTGAGAAGGGTCTGCTCACAATTCAGCTTATTGACTGAGTCCTCCAGGAGGTGCCCAGCTCTGTGTCTGTAGCAGTGTGCAGCTTTGCCAGCTCTTAGCCCGTACATGACAGCGAGTTTTGGATGTAGAATTTTAGCTCCCAGGTTAGCTGCTTGGCTTCTCCCATTTCCTGGCACATTCTACCTTGATGATTAAGTCCCGGGTACTTAAGGCTAACTCTTCTGGAGTTTCTGCTGGCAACGAGCTGGTCCTGAATGGCTCATTTCAACCCTAATTTCATTCCCACAAGCAAATCCACATGACTCAGCCATTCATTCCACACTCTTTTGGCAACATATTATTGGACAAGTCCATGCAGATATCTCCTAGGGAGTGCCTTTTCATTCCATCCTTGGATCTCAATTGTTTCATCAACTCCATACAGGGGGTAATACTAATACCAATAGCTAGATGGTGCAGTGAATAGACTGCCAGGCTTAGAGTCAGGAATATTCATCTTCCTGAGTTCAAATCTGGCTTCAGACACTATCCATGTGACCCTAGGCTGGTCATGTAAACTTGTATGCCTCAGTTTCCTCTTCTGTAAAATGAGCTATCGAAGGAAATGGCAAACAACTCCAGTATCTTTACCAAGAAAACTCCAAATAGGGGCATAAAGAGTCAGACACAACTAAACAAAGATTGTAGGTAAAAAGCAAACCACTTTCACTTCTATCTGGCAAATCCAATGGCATGTACCTGTTATCAGACATGACCATTTCTTGGTGAAGTGATACCTACTTATTCCAATAATATTTCTATAGTTGTCTGACCTGTTTACCATATATTCTAAGAATATCTACAATTTTCTTCCTCTTTTTTGGTGAAAGGGGGTGTTAATTTTCCTATAAGGTCTTCAGGAGATAGTTCATTAATATTGTATGGGTTTATGTAAGGACATCTTCCCTATTTGTTATGGTTCATTTCACAGATATATGGGTGTACATTAAGAATGACACTCATGGATGTTCATTATTTTAAATGTATTCTTCAATGTATTCTGCTTTGATTTTGGGTTGCCCCTAGTTCTCTTAATGTATTCAGCTGCCACCTTCTCCTTGATATTTTTATGCTCAATGTGGCTTTTGCCTGCAGGAGACCAAGATACTTGTAGATATCGCTGTCATCTATTGATTTAATGTGACCTGTGGATTCAAGCTTGAAGTCTTAAGTCTCTCTCTTTCCTTGGCATAAATTAAGAATTTTGTACTCATTGAAAAGTTCAGGAGTTTGGCAGGGGGCGCTAAAGGGGTGTGATCAGCTAGTGTGGGTACCTAGTGTGATCAGCTAGGGTGTGAACAGCATTTCTAAGTGCAATGCTATTGGGACCACTTAATCTCATAGGATCATCAATTTAGAGCTAAAAGAGGCCATAGAATCTAGCACCCTCATTTGACAAATGAGGAAAGTGAGGCACAAAGAAGTTATTTGTCTGGTGGCCAAATCAGATATTGTAACCTCTTGGTATAACTAATATAGTGACACATTGTCTTTTTTGTACTCTGATGGAAGACATTAGTGTATGCTAATGTAAGTAGTCTATGAGCTGATGAGGCTGCGTATATTAGTGCAGGGCCTAAGTGTCACACTAAGTACACATGCAGCCTCTGCTTGGGTCCCGTCAATAAATACAATCTACAATCTTTTAAATTATGTCTACAGCATTCCCTTTATCTCCCAGGCCAGGGAACCTTTCAAAAAAGGAAATAAAGTGAATTAAGGGTGCCCCATCCTTGAAGGTCTGTCATTACCACATCCTTGAGTATCTGATACTCACTATCAATCCATTTAATTCTATGTAAAGGGGGAGGGGTTTAGGAAGGAATGCCCTGGATCAATTGGATGAGACCATAGTACATGAGTGTTTGGAAGGACCTAAGGAATACATTCCCATCAGAGTGTATGCATGCCCATTGGTGCCTTGCTGATGAAGCCCTGAGGATTTGAGATGATTGCCTGGTGGTGGTGGTGGTGGCCCTTTGTTTTTGAGGGGCACCAATGACATTACACAGGGACATTACACTTTTCTTGCTCATAAATAGGATTTAAGTGAGGCAGAGTTGCCTGAAGTCATCAACCTCACTCTCTTTCAGAGTCATGGAAGTTCAATGGCAGGACAAAAGTCAAGATGGTTAATGATGGTCCAGGATGTAGTGGATGACCTTGGTGTCTTCAACATCCAACCAAGCTGTAAGAGCTCCAAAGCATCTGCGTCAGTCACCTTCGTGGCTGCCATTGAAACAAATTAGTCCCATTTACCCATTCCACCAGAGGAAGTCTTCACATACTTGGGGTGGACACCCCACCAACTCACCAATGGATGTGAGGCCTGTTGGTTATGCTCAGTCTGGTTTAGGCCATCTGCTGAAATGGTTTTACCGAGGTATGGCCACTGTGCATGTTAAGGTTTCTTGGAGCCACAGGTGAGAATTGGGTGAAGGGGGACACTGAAGGTGGATGAGCAGCCTTGAAAAGAGCTTGGCAAGTCTTCATACCAGGGGTGCTAGTGCTTCATTAACACCCCATACACCCCAATTTAATAGCTCTAGGAGCAAAGCTCCAAATTACTTTCCAGAATGTCTAGACCAGTGAACTCTTAATCATCAAATCATATGATCTTTTTTCAAACCTCATCCTTCTTGACTTCTCTGTAGTCTTTGATATTGTTGTTGACACTCTTCCCCTTGCTACTTTCTTCTCTCTTTCTCCCGATTCTCCAACTGTACTGCATTAATGTGCCTATTTCCCCACAGCCCCTCCAGATTTTGTCATTTTCCTTTTTTTGAACTTTGCCAATCTGATGAGTGTTAGGTGGTACCTTAGAGTTGTTTAATTTTCATTTCTCTAATTATTAGTCATTTAGAGCAATTTTACAATCTGGCCATTGATAGCTTGGATTTCTTCCTCAGAAAACTGCCTATTCATCTCTTTTGACCATTTGTCAATTGAAGAATGGCCCCTATTCTTAAAAAGTTGACCCAGTTCCCTATATATATATCTTAGAAATGAGATCATTATCATAGAACCTTGCTGCAAACATTTTCCCCCAGTTTCCTGCTTCTCTTCTAATTTTAGCTGCACTGTGGCTTTCCTAAACCTTTTCATTCCTTCTCAAACACCACATGGCTCCCTCTTTCACCACCCCCTCCACTGAGAACCTCATATTTCACTGAAAAAAAACTGAGGCCATTCACTGAGAGCTCCCCCTTCTTCCTACCCTTTTCATATCATTCAGATGCCTTTTCCAACTGTCTTCTTCTCCCCCCATCTCACATGAAGAGGTGGCCCTTCTCCTTGCCAAGGTAGAGCCCTCGAGAGGCACAAGTGATACCCTTCCAACCCATCCCTTCCAGCCCATAGTCACTTCTAACATCCTTACTCTCTCACTTATCTAGATGTCTCCCTGGCTGCTGGCTACTTCCCTACTGCTTGAAAACATGCCCATGTCTCACTAATCTTCCAAAACTCCTCATCTGATCTGTCCGCGCTCGCTAGATGTCATCTTATACCTCTCCTCTCTTTTGAGGCTAAACTTCTTGAGAAAGCCATTAACAATAGGAGATACCATTTCCTTCCCTCTAATCCTCTTCTTAACTCTTCTTAACTTCTCCACAGTCTGGCTTCTGACCTCCTCATTCAACTGAAACTGCTCCCTCCAAAGTGACCACTTATCTCTTGCTTATTTGTTTATTTATTTATTTGGAGGCGACCAGGGTTAAATAACTTGCCCAGGGTCACACAGCTGGTAAGTATCTGAGGCTGGATTTGAATTCTGGTCCTCCTGACGCCAGGGCTGGTGGTCTGTATACTGTGCCACCTAGCTACCCCTCCAATCATCTCTTAATCCAATGGCCGCTTCTCAGCTCTTGACCTACCCGAAGCCTTTGCCACAATCATCCTCTTCTCATTGATACTTTC
This sequence comes from Phalanger gymnotis, assembly GCA_028646595.1. Classification (NCBI taxonomy): domain Eukaryota; kingdom Metazoa; phylum Chordata; class Mammalia; order Diprotodontia; family Phalangeridae; genus Phalanger; species Phalanger gymnotis. The sequence continues at coordinate 308,266,772 of CM053626.1, forward strand.
TAGGTTTTTGTGACCCTCTTCCCTTTTGGGGTTTCCTTCTACCTCTCTGACTGCTCCTTCCCAGCCTCCTTTGCTGGATCTTCATCCAATTCATGTCTGCTAAGAACTATGAGTAACGTCCAAGACTCTCTCTTGAGCCCTCTTCTGCCTCTAGACTATTTCACTTGGTGATCTCATCAGCTCCTGTGGATTCAATTATCTTCTCTATGCTAGTGATTCTTAGATCTATTTGTCCATCCTTAACCTGTCTCCTTACTTCCAGGTTCACATTTTCAATTGCTTATTGAAAACATCAAACCAGGGCGGGTGGGGTGGGGTGGGGAGGGTGGAGCCAAGATGGCAGCTGGAAAGCAGGGACTAGCATGAGCTCCCCACCAAGTCCCTCCAAAAACCTATAAAAAATGGCTCTGAACCAATTCTAGAACTGCAGAACCCACAAAATAGCATAGGGAAGCAGGGCTCTAGCCCAGGACAGCCTGGATGGTCTCTGGGTAAAGTCTATCCTGCACGGAGCTGGGAAAGGAGGGGAGCGGAGCTGAGAGGAGTGGAGCCCAGCGTGGGTGGCACAGACTGACCATACAGGGAGCCAGGCAGAGTGTGCCCTAGTGCCCTGAATCAGTGAGCTGTGGCAGTTACCAGACTTCTCAACCCACAAACACCAAGACAACAGAGTGGGTTAGTGGGAAAAGCTGCTGGGGACAGGGGGATAGAGTTTGCGGTTTGGCCACCGCTCCTGGGGCAGTGGAGGTGGGGCAGCTACAGAACTACAGCTGCAGTTGCTTCTGGCCCCAGGCCCACCTGGTGGTGGATCAGAGCAGGAGTGCAGAGACTACTGAAGATCTAAGTCCAGTCTGGGTTGGGGGTTCTTGGGGAAGGAGGATTGCTGGTGTGGCAGAGCTGGCGCATCCCCCTAGGCTTGGAACATAGAACTCTTTAGTCTACAAGCAGTCATACCCTGCTGAAAAACTCAAAGGTCAAATGAGTTGGCTGGGAACATGGCTGGGCAGCAAAAATGCACCCAGATTCAGTCTCAGACTCTAGAATCCTTCTTTGGTGACAAAGAAGACCAAAACATA
>CM053626.1:308268347-308286745 GCA_028646595.1 Phalanger gymnotis
AACACTTTCAAAAAGGGACAGAGTCAAGGGAGAAAATTCAATAAAGGGGGATAGGTTAGGAAGAAGCAAAATATAGTTATTATTTCACAACATGAGTGTTGTGGAAGGGTTATACATAATGATATGCATGTGGCCCATGTTGAATTGCTTGACTTATTAGGGAGGGTGGGTGGGAAGGGAAGAGGGGAGAGAATTTGGAACTCAAAGTTTTAAAAAATAGATGTTCAAAAACAAAAACAAAAAAGTTTTTGCATGCGACTAGAAAATAAGATACACAGGCAATGGGGCATAGAAATTTATCTTGCCCTACAAGAAAGTAAGGGAAAAGGGGATGGGAGGGGAGTGGGGTGAGAGAAGGGAGGGCTGACTGGGGAACAGGGCAACCAGAATATACGCCATCTTGGAGTGGAGGGGGAGGGTAGAAATGGGGAGAAAATTTGTAATTCAAAGTCCTGTGAAAATCAACGCTGAAAATTAAATATATTAAATAATGAAAAAAATTAAAAGAAAAAAAAGAAAATATCAAACCAAATGTCCTATAGCTATCTTAAGTTCAATATGTCTAAAATTAAACTCGCCAAGATGGCAGAGCCAAAATAGAGTAGCAGGAAGCAGTGTAGGGAACTACCTGTTTCAACAATCCGGCTAGCAGCTATTGTCGGGGTGAAAGACCAACACAAGCCCAACAACAAGCATGCTACCAGCATGCTGCAAAAACCCAGGTTCTTTTTATCTGCTTCACTAAGGAAAGCAACGTTAAGGGGTTGACAAGCTTACTTTAATTCAGCACACAAACGCCATTCACTCAGTTCAAGGGAAAAAGCCAGCACCCTGAACTTCGAAACAAATACAAACAAATTACAAACATTGACAGACAGACCTTGTCTGATTCAAATCCCAATACATAGTTACCAGAGTTTAACAAAGTCCTAACATCCAGGTTTACCAGCTGGAGGGCTCTTAGCTACAGCTGCCCAGAGCCTCCGAATCAGCTCACCAGCACAAGTGAGGGCCCTGTGCAAATGGCTCTGTCTTCTCTTCTTATAGCATTTCAGATGTCATCAAAGGTCATCTGAATGACCAGAACTTAGGCTTCTATGATTGGTTCTTGAGTTAGCACCTCCCCTTAGTACCCTGGGAGCTTCACACCCACAAGGGCTTAGCACCTAATAGGGGTTTGGGCCTGGGGCTTAGCATCTAGTAAGACTCAATGAAATACACAGAATTACTCTAAGGAAACAAAAGCCAAACTCTTCAAGGGCACTTGGTTGAACTGAGTGCTAAGAGTTCATTTTGCTTACCAACACACTCTACCCCTTGTTCCCGGATACATAATCTAATCAGCCATGGATCCTGGAACATACATTGTGATCCAATTATGCAGGAAGCTAAAACATATCATTCACAACAAAGCAAAACATATCATTCAGTGACATTCCCAAATGTTTGTTTACAATTCAAATATCCACCCCTAGGTCAAAGCAAGTTAATCTCTTTAACTAGTACAAAGTGTCCAAATAAAGTACTTCTTCAGCAGCACACTGCCATTGCAAGCTTTTTCTGAGTACCCTGAGGCATGGGCATGCTTTAATTAGTAAAGTCCTAAAGCAAACAAACAGAGTTCTCTTGGGAATGTCTTCTCCCCAAACTGCTGTTGCAGGCTTCCACTTGGCACCCAAAGTCCTAATTTCAAATAAAGAGTCCAAATAAAGTTCTTTTGGGGGCTGTTCTCCCTTTTATGTTCCAGTCCCTGGTTCCAAGTCCTGATGGGTGACTGGGTGATAAAAGCCAATGGGGTGGGGTCCCTGGGGGTCCAAGGCACTTCCACCACCCCAACAAAAACAAATCCACGCCTCCCTCCTGGATCCCAAGCAGCCCAAGAGGAAGAGATCAAAAAGGCAGACTCAGTGCCTTGCTGCAAAGTTTCCATCTTGCCCCAGGGCTGAAATCCAAGCTCCTGGGTTCCAAATCCAGCTGGCCTCAACTGGCTTCTGCTGGAATGTAAGCCATTCTCCACCATTTCGATCTTCTCACCGAAGTCAGCTCCAAGGCAGCTCAGCGCTTTCAGCTTTCCAAAGTCCCCATGCAGGCAGTCTTCTGCTCTGTCTGGATCAATATTTCGGCAGCTACTGTCTGCTTCTTCTTTCTCCTCACCAGCCCCTCCTGCCAAATTTGCAGCACAGTCCCTCGAGGCCAGGTTTATCAGCTTAAGCCCTTGGAAGAAGGGATTATCTCCCAGGGCCACTCCCAGCACTTCCACCAGCCTGTTTTCCTTCAGGCCTTTGTTGCTCCTGGGGCTCCATAGAACCATAGCCACCCCAAGTACAAAGAGCAATCCAAAAACTGGGAAACATTCAGCCACTCCAGTAACCCAAAACGCCATGCTTTCCTATTAAAATGCAGATCCTGACCACGACTACGTCATTTGTTTCAACAATCCGGCTAGCAGCTGTTGTGGGGGTGAAAGACCAACACAAGTCCAACAACGAGCACACTACCAGCACACTGCAAAAGCCCAGGTTCTTTTTATCTGCTTCACTAAGGAAAGCAGCGTTAAGGGGTTGACAAGCTTACTTTAATCCAGCATACAAACGCCATTCACTTAGTTCAGGGGAAAAAACCAGCACCCTGAACTTCAGAGCAAAATACAAAGTACAAACATTGACAGACAGACCTTGTCTGATTCAAATCCCAATACATAGCTACCAGAGTTTAACAGAGTCTCAACATCAGGGTTTACCGGCTGGAGGGCTCTTAGCTAGTTTCAGCCGGGGAGCTCATAACAAGAGCTGGCCCAGAGCCGCATGTGCCACCATGGCTGTGGGTAAGAGCTCCAAAAAAGAGAAAGCCAACCCTTGGTTTCATATCTTTTTCCGGGTCAAGGGTGAGTCACACATGTGACTCACCCACATGACCTAGAATCATCACAAAGAGGGGACTTAAACCCATATAGTCTAAAAGCCTCTGATGTCCCAAACATGTCACTCAAACTCGTGTGTAAACTAGGCCCTCCCTTGAGGCAAGGAGGTCACCAAAAGGACTCCCAAATCTGATCAAGTAAACAAAGGCCAAACTCTTCAAGGGCACTTGGTTGAACTGAGTGCTAAGAGCCCATTTTGTTTACCAACACACTCCACCAGCAGGGCTCTCACTTGTGCTGGTGAGCTGATGCAGAGACTCTGGGCAGCTGTAGCTAAGAGCCCTTCAGCTGGTAAACCCAGATGTTGGGACTTTGTTAAACTCTGGTAACTATGTATTGGGATTTGAATATGTTTGTACTTTGTTTGTATTTTGCTCCGAAGTTCAAGGTGCTGGTTTTTTCCCCTGAACTAAGTGAGTGATATTTGTATGCTAGATTAAAGTAAGCTTGTCAACCCCTTAACGTTGCTTTCCTTACTAAAGCAAATCAAAAGAACCTATGCTTTTGCAGCGTGCTGGTAGCGTTCTTATTGTTGGGCTTGTGTTGGTCTTTCACCCCCACAACAGCTGCTAGCTGGATTGTTGAAACACTACCCCACCCCAAACTCCCCCTAAAGACCTAGAAAATGTAATAAACAAAATCATGACAGGTAAATAAAAAAAGTGACAGTGAGCCCTTTTTCCAGCACACATTGGTTATAGGGAGACACATAGAGAAGTCTGCAAACAACTGAGCATTCTCACCCAGGCACAGGCTGTGGGCTGGGGTACGAAGAGTCCCCAGACTGCCTGCCCCAGACACATGATGGGGCACCTCACACTTGCACAGGAACAGGAGCCAATTGACACCTGCTGCCCAGTTCTAGGTCACAGATGAAGGGCAGACTCAGGAAGGGAAAGGGGTGGTTCGAGGCCCTGAGCTGTGAATGGAGAGATGAGGAAGTTCAGAAGCAAGCAGCAGCAGCAGTGTAGTTCAGACTCCAGGAGAAGAGCAGGGTCTCAGGTCCAGTCTTCAGTCTCAGCTGAAGCCTGCAGAAGAGTGACTAGGGCAGGAGTTCTTGACCAAAAGTGAAGCTTGTAGCTCTGTCACTTTGAACCAGTAGAGCTTTCCAGCTGGCTGATAGGGGCTGAGTCTAGTGCAGTCTTCTATTAAGACCCAGACACCAATCAGGAACTCACAGAGTTCAGACCAGATGCATTAATCAGACTTAGCTTAGGATCAGACCACTTTGGGAGCGCTGAAAGACTGCAAATCCCCAGTCTGATCTGTCCTCGAGATCCTGGAATAACACAACATTCAATGCACCCAAGAACACAATGAAAGGACCAGCTCAGACCTTCCCTTAAAAAAGGTTGTAGAGTCCAGCCTTAAAATCAAATCTAACTTAGGAGGTACATTATAAAAATGAGCAAACAAGAAATAATCCCACCATAAAAAGTTATGATGACAGAGAAGTTCAAGACATAAACCCAGAAGAAGAGAATGACTCCAAAACATCTACAAGCAAAGCCTCAAGTGAAAACAAAATGGGCGGCACAAAGTCAACTAGAATTTCTAGAAGAGACAGAGCAAGACTTTAAAATTAAGGGGTTTTTTTAGTCACCGAAATGAAACTTCTAGAGGAGAAAACTGGAAAAGAAATGAGAGTTATGGAAAAAAAGAATTGGAAAGAGAATTAACAACTTGACACAAGAGGTACAAAACGTATTCAAACAAAGAGGGAGGAGTTGGGGGCAGCTAGGTGGTGCAGTGGATAGAGCACTGGCCCTGGAGTCAGGAAGACCTGAGTTCAAATTCAGCCTCAGACACTTACTAGCTGTGTGACCTTGGGCAATTGCTTCCAAAAACAAAAAAGAGGAAGGAGTGGAAAAGATGGGCTGACGTTGAACCTTAACCTCATCTGAACTAGTCAGAGAAGGGAAGAATACACACGTGGGCATGCACACACACACACACACACACACAATTCAGTACAGAAACGCATTTTACTCAGTGAGGTTTGGTTGTTGTCTTTCATTCTCAAAGAGGACCCAAATGATATCACTACATTAGAGTCAAGTTACAGTGTGTCTTACTGTGGCTGATCAGACCAATACAAGCTCAGAATGTTCTGCCACAGGGTGGGCACAAATAATCCCCGTGAACATTTGGGATGGATTCTTTAAATTTGGGCATCTAACTTTTCTTTCGAGCTACTTCAATTCTGCTTTGCTCATAGAGCACAGCACCTTCTCTGATGAGGGCATGCCATGCTGAGTGGTCCTGTGCCAGTGCCTGTCACACAATCAATTCCAAAGCTCTAAGAGAGACCTTGAGAGTGTCCTTGTATCTCTTCTTCTGACCACCATGTGAATGCTTGCCTTGTGTGAGTTCTCCATAAGATAGTCTTTTAGGCAATTGGAAATAGAATGGGAAAGGGGAGAAGGGAAATTGGAGGGTGTAGATTAGAGTGATCAGTCCTGAGCAAAGCAAACTCTAAGAACATACAAAACTATTTAAAGCTCTTTAGAAGTGACAAAGAATGGGAATCTGAGGGGATATCCACAAATTGGAGAACAGCAGAACAAATTGTAATATATAAATATGATGTAATGCTACTATGCTGTAAAAATTATGAAGAGGGTGGTTTCAGAGAGAACTTACGAAAACTTGTATGATCTCGTGAAGAGTGAAGGGAACAGAACCAGGAGAATAATTTCTACATCAACAGTATGGTAAAGACAAATAATGTTGAAAGAATAATGAGCAGCCCCAATTCTGGAACACTGATAATGAGGCATCCTACTCAGCTCCTGAGGGAGAGGTGAGTGACTCAGAGCACAGAGTGAGACACATGTATGTTTTTAGGTAGGGCCAAGGTGGAAATTTGTTTTGCTTGTTTGTAACATTTGTAACAAGTTGTTTTTTTTCTTTCCTTCTCAACGAAGTGGGAAAGGGGGGCGAAGAAGGCAGATTTATGCTAAATAATTTTTTAAAAAAGATGAACAAACAAATCTTAACCACTCCCCAAACCTCTGCCCCTCCAAAAAACCCTTCCTCCCTTCCAAACTTCCTTTGTACTGTCAAGGGCATTGCCGTCATCCTCATCGCCCAGACTCGTAACCTTGGTGTCATCCTTAACTTCTCACTCTGTCTTGGTCCTCATATCTAATCCATTGTCAAGGTCTGTTGATTTAACCTTTGTGACGTCTCTGTCCTCTGCCTCCTTTTCTGCTCCGACATTGCTGCCCCCACCCCAGGTGCAGACTTTCCACCTCACACCTGGATTGTAGCAATAGCCTGCTATTTGGCGGCTCTGCCTCGGCTCTCCCCATCTGTCCTCAGCTCAGTCTGACCAGATCACACACCAGCTCCCCTCCCATTATATAAACTCTAGTGGATCCCTCTTGCCTTCAGATCAAATCTAAAATTTTCTGTTTGTCATCCAAAGATTTTGATTTCCTGGCCCATTCCTACCTTTCCAGTCTTTTTTACATTTTCCTTCTCTGAATGTACTCACCACATAATCAGTGAAACCGGGATTCTTGCTATTGCTGGTATGTTGTTATTTAGTCATTTTTCAATCTGACTCTTCATGACCCCTTTTGGGGGTTTTCTTGGCAAAGATGCTGGAGAGATTTCCTTCTCCAGCTTATTTTACAGAAGAGGAAGCTGAGACAAACACAATTAAGTGACTTGTCCAGGGTCACACAACTAGTAAGTCTAAGGCCAGATTTGAACTCAGGAAAATGAGTCTTCCTGACTCCAGGTCTGGCAATTTATCCACTGTGCCATCTGATAAAAGACACTCTAAACCCCAACTGTGAGCATTTCACTGACTGTGCCTCATGCCTCGATTGCTCTACCTCATCATCTCTGCCTCCTGGCTTTCCTGGCTTTCTTCAGGTCTCACTCACAACCTTACCTTCTGTAAAGAAGCCTTTCCTGGTCCCTCTTAATTCTAGTTTGTTCCCCCTTAGATTAATTTCAATCTACCCTGTCCATAGCTTGTTTGTACATAGTTTACATGTTGTCTCCTCAATTAGACCGAGCTCCTTAGGAACAAGGTCTGTCTTTTGCCTTTCTTGTATCCCCACTGCTTAGCACAGTGCCTGGCACATTGCAGGTGCTTAATAAATGCTTGTTGATTGATTGATTAAAGGAAAAAAGCAACTATATTTTTGTGGGACCTCTACTAAAAGATATCCAATAATCTGGGCCATCACTTTGTCACATCCTCCCCTAGGGTCTGTCTCCCCCTGGACTTCTTGGGGGGCATGCCTTCACACTTTGGAAAGCTCTGGTCTATGGCACAATGATTCTTGAAGAAGAAATCTTCCTTTTAGCCCGTCCATCCTTGGGAGGGGACCCTCAGGACTTCTTAGTTACTCTGCTACTCTCACTGTTACGTTGTTGTTACTGTGCTCATTGTTGCTTTATGATACTGTAGCTTTCTTATCTTAACACATTACTCTTACTGTTATTTTGTTGCCCCAGAGTTGGAAAGAACCAGGTTTCATGGTTGTGTGACCCTGGTAAAGACACTCATCCTCGCAATGCTGAAGGCAGCTCCCGTGGGTTATAAGAAGCAGAAGGGGTGCTGCTTTTGTCCATGCCCAGGCCCACTCCATGTCTTCCTGGTCATCCCTGAGTCATGCTGCCTGCACTCTGGTCTCCTTTGCCTGAACAGGGGGCTCCAGCCCCTGGATGGTGATGGGTGGGCTTTCACCATTGTCTGGTCATTGGCACTCACCAGGTTCCCATTCTCAAGTTTGTGTTGTCTTTGTCTATTGAAATGTAAGCTTCTTAAGGGCAGATATTGCCTTACTATCTTGCATTTGTACTCCCCAGGGCTTAGCACGATGAGTGACAATAATAAGCATTTAAATAATTAATCTTTCATTCTGTATGAGGAGAGTGTCCTCTCTGGGAGCTCCCTACTCAAGGAAATCTTAAGTCCAGACTGTCACTATGGAACCTGCTCACTGTTCCCCTAATATCTGCCCATCCCTACCCTTTCTTTCCTAGGTGGGCTTCGGTTACCCCCACATGACCATGTCATTTTCCCTATTACTCCCCCCCCACTTGTTCTCCATTCCCTAGGCTGAGAGGACTTGGGCATCCTGCCTGCATTCCATTGCACCTTTGACCTCTAGAACTCTCATCCGGGCAGCCCTACTTATTGAGGGGGAGAGGAGAGAAGGATATACAGCTGGATGCTTTCCATTCCCTAATCAGAGGCCCCATCTACTCAATTGGGAATGGAAGATTTCAAGATCCCTCCCTGGAGCCCAGCCAGGAAAGGCATGCTTTTACCAGGCAAAGCCAGACTTTCAGCCTCCAAGATAGACTAATGAAGAGACAAAGTCAAAGGATAAGAGAATTTCAGGGTCAGAGGTGACCTCAGCAGCACCTAATCCAACCCAGATACACCTAGAAGAGGCTCCCACTATAAGGGATCAGGGCCACTGAAGCTCTGTGGAAGACTTGCAAGGAAGGACAGCTTTGGGAGAGCTGGCTGGGAAGTCTTTCCAGACACCCAGTTTGTACTTCCCCTGCCACACCCCCACCTGCTCCTGGTTCTGTCCTCAGAGGCCATACAGAGCAAGGCTGACCCTTCCTCTTCTACCATGGACAGCCCTTCCCAGACTCCATCACTGTTGTCATACCCTGCACCACCCCCTACACATTCTCTCTCTCTCTCTCTCTCTCTCTCTCTCTCTCTCTCTCTCTCTCTCTCTCTCTCTCTCTCTCTCTCTCTCTCCCTCTCTCTCTCTCTCTCTCTCTCTCCCTCTCCTACAGGTTCATGATGTCCTGGTCCTTTCAGCTCTCTCCATGTGGCCTGAGAGAGAAAAGACTTGGAGTGCCAAGTGTGGGAAACCTGAGAGAGAGAGCCCCTGCCTGGGTCTTTGGGGGAGGAGACTTGGGCTGTGGATGGGCCTACAAGGGGAAGGGAAATATTTTCTGGCAAAGCTGGGGGAAATCTGTCTGTGACACTCCCCACCCCCTCTCCCTATTGGTATCACCTCTGGGGCTCGGGAAAGGGCGAGTCTGGGTGGGTATTTATAGCTGGGAATTCCCTGGGGGCCCAGCCTGATCGGGTCATTATTTTCCTACCCAGCAAGTACCCCCCCTCCCCACTCCCATCCCCACCTCTCTTCCTGCCTTTCCAGCCACCCCATCAGTTCCAGCAGATCAGAGCTCTCCCCTAGTTTGCTGGGCAGGCTCTCTCCCTGCCATCAGCCTCCTCTGTCCCCATCCTTGACTCACCCTCCCCCATCTGAGCCAGCCTATCCTAGTGACCCCCACCCGTTCCTCCCAGGGAAGAACAAAGCAGGCTCTGTGAGGAACACAGGGGTCAGAGGTGGAAAGGGTGACAAATGAACTTCAGATCTCTCCCAAAATGAGAAACTCCCCAAGTCAAGAAACTAAGACATCAGGGGAGGAACAGGCTTGCCCAGACCACAGAGCAAGTCAATAGCAAAGTCAGACCTTGAGTTTCACCTCTAAATACAGAGTGTGAAGAAAATGAGCCTCCAAGGTCAGAGGCCAAGGGGCACCAGCCCCTCAGTTGTCTCTGGAGGAGCCTGGGGTCTAGCTGACCCTATCTTGTGTCCTTCCCATTCCAGAAGGCTGAGCCTAGGAGCAGCCTCCCAGGGCCCACAACCTGGGGACATGGCCCAAGGCCACAGCCCAGGCCCATAGCGATGGATGCTTATAATAAATACAGTGAGAACTTTAGGCTCTTCCAGTGGAGGCTGAGCTGATCCCCCTCGATCTCACAGCTTCTGAATCTCAGCCAGGCAGGTGCAGGGTAGAGGACAAACCACCAGACTTAGGATAAGGTGGGAGAACTGAGACAAACCAGGGGTTCCGGTAGGGGGGAGGATGGAGGAGAACTTGTTCGTGCACTGGTGTATGCTTGGACACAGGCAGGTCGGTGGGAGAAAGGGCAGGAGAGGAAGGATCTGTGCTGAATAAGGAGAGTCCCCAAAGCTCAAAGTTGGCGGGAGCACCAGAGCTGGCAGGAGCATCTAATCCAACCCCCTCCTGAACCAGGATTCCCCTACACCAACCCTGAGCAGTGGGAGCATCTGGCCTCTGCTCCAATGAGGAGAAACCCAGCATCTCTTGAGGCTATCCATCCATTCCGGTGGGCACGGGCGTCAGGAGGAGGATGCTGTCTAGCCATTGGTAGCCTCTTTGCTGCTTTCCCTTCCTGATCCTGGTTTTGCCCTCTGGGGCCCAGCTGACCAAAGCTGCACATAGCCTTTGGAATACTTTCCTTCACTTCGAAGCTAAAGTCTCACCTTTTGCAAGATCCCTTTTTTTGACCCCTCTTAATGCTAGCGCCATCTCTGAGATTGCTGCCAATGTATCCTGTCTATATCTTGTTTGTATGTTGTTTCCTCCATCAGATCGTGTGTTCCTCCAGGGCAAAAACTGTCTTTTACTTTCCTTTGTACTCCCAGTGCTCATCTCTGGGGCTTCCCCCGCCCCTTCCAGGCCAAATAGACCCAGTTCTTTTAGACAATTCTCACGTGGCACAGGCTCACTATTCTGGCAGCCCTCCTTGGGACACTCTCCAGCTTATCGATGTTGGGCCCAGAACTAAGTACAAGATTCCAGATGATATCTGTCAAATGCAGAGGACAGTGAGATGCTTACCTCTCTGTTCCTGGAAACAATAACTCTCTCACTACAGTCCAAGATCCCATTACACTTTTGGTGGCCAGATCACACTGCTGACATGGAGCTTGCAATTCACCCGAATCCCCGGGTCTTTTCTGGACATTCTGTTGTCTAACCGTGGCTCACCCATCTTGTAAAATCCCACCTCCCACAGGAAGCTTTTCCCAATCTCACCTAGTTCTAGAGAATTCCCTCTCTCAACTTTTTCCTATTTATTCTGTATGTTGTTGTCTAGTCACTTCAGTAGTGTCTGACTCTCCATGATCCCTTTAAGTCACTTGCCCAGGGTCACACAGTTAATAAGTGTCTGAAGCCAGATTTGAACTCAGGAAGATCAGCCTCCTTGCCTCGAGGCTCAGCATTCTATGCACTATGGCGCCACCTAGTGCCCTGTCTGGTATACAGCATTTGTTGTTGACTCATTTCAATTGTGCCTGACTCTTCACAACCCCATTTGGGGTTTCCTTGCAGAGGTACTGGAGTGGTTTGCCATTTTCTTCTCCAGCTCATTCTATAGATGAGGAAACTGAGGAAAACAGGGTTAGGTGACTTGCCCAGGGTCACACAGTCATTATATAGCATATGTATACCTATGTGTTTTCTTGTTGTCCCCTCCACCAGTTTGTGAGCTCCTTGAAGGCCAGGACTGTCTTCTGTGTTTTTTTGTATCCTTGGTGCTTAGCATAATGTGTGGCACAAAGTAGGTGCTTAATAAAAGCTTATTCACTAATGCTGAGTTTGGCTTCAGGGTCTTAAGAGATACTAAACATAGGGAGGGAGATAAGGTGTTAACAGGTTACTTAAGGGTAGGAGGACAAGAGGAAACTTTGGAATTGTTTTTAAAGCCAGAGACTGAAAGAAGGGAAGTTAGTAGGACTTGAGAAATTGAAAGAGAAAGACTTAGATGGAAGACCAACCTGACGAGATGAGGAAAGAGCCACTAAGAGAGAGAAGGGAAAGGAAGTTGGGTGTGGCAGTCAAGTGAGTAATGGGGTACGAAAGAGGTGGGTAGGCGTGACCTACCCAAGTTGGAGTCACCAGACCAATCTCACTTCAGAGAAGAACAGAATGCAGCCAGAATGAGGCAGTGATCTGCAATGTCTGTGCTGCTGCTTGGAAGGCAGGCTACCACCCTACTAGAAGAAGAGACTGAGGGTCTAAGGAGCCCTTCACCATGCTCTAAGCTATCAGGTGTAATAGATTATTAATTGGACCCTTATTTTGTTCCAATTGGTATGAATCAGTTTGATCTGATTCCGTATGAGTAGTGATTATAAATTCTGTATATTAGAACTGTGAACTGCAGACTGTAAGTTCACTTGCTCAATTATAGGAAGCCAATGAGAGGCCCTCCACCCTTGTTTTTGCCCTGTTACAGTGACTGACCCAGTGTGGGAGAGATGAGTCAATGACATGGAAAGTCCCCCGGCTATTTTTGTTGCCCCTCTGTCCTTCATTATCCCTCTATTGCCCAATATGGGGAAGTGGCCATGAGCGCTTCACCAAAAAGTGGCCCTGTTTGCCAGTCTGTGGCCTGCTTGTCTACAGGTCCATCAGCCCTTGTGGATGTTTTGACATCCGTTTATCAGCTCAGCCCATGTGTCTGCTCGTCAGCTGGGTAGGACCTCCTGAAAGGTCAAGATAGGTCTGTCAAGGTCTGCTCATTAACTCATTTGTCAACCAGTGGCATTCTGTATTTTGTGTAGACAAGGGCAAAGTCTTTCAACTAATGAGATTTTTCATTTTGAGTTTGCTTCTTCTGTATTGTCTGGGTATCAAGCACAATAAAACTAAGGCCCTGGAGGAAGGGGGCATCTCAAATAGTAAGGAAGATCCGAGGTCCACTTCATTAGAGCAGGACATGGACCTTTTAATAAAGTGCCATTGGCTCAGAGCTCTGCCTCAGTTTCTTTTATTGTTGGTGGGACAATTTCGGACCCCACAGGGACAACCTTAAAGAATCCCTAAAACACTGAAGAAGAGCTTTCAGTGTGAAAAGAAAGAAAGAGGGCTTGGAAAGGCAGAGAGGACCACTGACCAAGGACAGGACATGATAGAAGAATATCAGACGGGAGAAGAAGGGAAGAGGAAGGACTCCTCAGTCTTCCTCCATCCTTCAAAAAGCCTTCCCCAATCCTTCCATCCCAAAGCTCTACTCCCTTTCTCAGACACAATCCAAGGCCCTGCTGCTGTTGCCTTCCCTTCCTTCCCCCTCATTTACTCCTGACCCCTGACCTCATCACTCAACTGAAGCCAGACTTTTTCTAAGTCACCCTGATTTCTTCATGGCCAGCGCTGATGGTCTTAGTCCTCATCACTCTTGCTTTCTCTGTTGTTTCAGACACTACTGAGCACGCTCTCCTCTTAGACATTTTTTTCCTTTCTGAAATTTTGTGACATTGCTCTCTCTTGTCTCTCCCCCTTCCCCTCTGACTGCCCTTTTTCAGTCTCTTTGACAGGATTAATATCTATGTCACATGCCCTTTCTGTGGCTGTCCTTCCAAGGCTCCAACCTCAGATTTCTCCTCTAGTCTCTCTACAATCTCTCTCTTTGTGACCTTTTCATAGGTTCAAATATCATCTCCATACAGATGGCTCTTAGAGTTATATATCCACCCCTAGGGTCTCTCCTGAGCTCCAGTCTACTGGACATTTCAAGCTGAATGCCCCATAGTCATCTCAAACTCAACATGTCCAAAACGATGCATTATCTCTCCCTCTACCCAACAACCCACCCCTCTTCTGAAGTTCCATTTTTCTTCAGAGGGTACCACCATCCTCCCAGTTGCCCAGGTTCACAGGCATCATCCTTAGCTCCTCACTCTCAGTCACTACACATAACCAATCAATTGCCAAATCTTGCATTTTCTACCCTTACTACATCTCTGACATGCATTTCCTTCTCTCCACTCAATTAGCTACCATCTGGATTGAAGCCTTTACACTTATTTCTTTCTTTTTTTGGAGGGGGGAGGGCAGGGAAGTTGGGGTTAAGTGACTTGCCCAAGGTCACACAACTAGTAAGTCTGTCAAGTGTCTGAGTCTAGATTTGAACTCAAGTCCTCCTGACTCCAGGGCTGCTACTCACTGCGCCACCTAGCTGCCCTTGCCCCTGCCCTTACACTTCTAACCTGGACTATTTTAGTAGCCTCTTCACTGGTCTCTTGCCCTGAGTCTCTCCCCCACTCTAACCAGTCCTCTACCCAGCTGTTAAAGTGATTTTCCTAAAAACACAAATCTGATCACATCATTTTCCTACTCAATAACTGCTGATGACTCCCTATTACTTCTAGAATCAGATACAAACTCTTCTCTTTGGCCTTCTAAGTCTCTTACAACCTGGTCCCAACCAACTTTCCCAGTCTTCCTAAACATTATTCCCTAACATGAATTCAATGGTCCACCCTGATCCTAGAAAGTACTTTCTCCTCATCTCTGTTTCTTTGAATCCCTTCAAGATTCAGTGCAAGCCCCACCTCCTACAAGAAGCCTCTGCCTGGGCCAGTCATATTCCAGCCATTTCTCTTCCAACTCTACTCTATTGCCAACTCTCCAGACTTTGCCACCATGCCTCAAGCATGCCTTCTCACCCTAGAAGTTCCCTGGGGCCTTCTCTCCCTGGAACTTCCCTCCTTTCCTGTCACTCTTGCCTCCCATTGGCGAGTTTCTTCTAGAACCTTCATTTTGAGGAAGGTCCCAGGCCAACTATCCTATATTTCAAGAGGCAGCAGTGAGGAGACAATGCATTCTAGGCCTGCGAGAAGGCCCAGAGGGAATTCTGGGAATAGGAGGCTAGTGAACTGGAACAAAATGGGTGTAGATAGCCTGGAGCATGCAGATGTGGAGGGCTTTGAACTGGGAATGATGGGGGAAGATGCAAAATGGCCACCACTCTAGAGCTCATAGGGAATATTGAAATAATATTTGTAAAGTGCTTAGCACAATGCCTGGTTCATCCTTCATTTTGGAAGAGGACCAGTAGCATCTCAGGTTGGTGTCTTGACTTGCACATGAATTGGATTTAAGCCAGACAGAGCTGCACAAAGTCATCAGCCTCACTCTCTCTTCCAGAGTCATCGAGGTCCAGTGGGAAGACAAAAGGAAAGATGACTGGTGATGGTCCAGGATGCAGTGGCTGACCTTGGCATCTTCAATGTCTGACCAAGCCGTAAGTGTTCCACAGAACCTGCGTCAGCCACCTTCATGGCTGCCATTGGAACAAGTTGTTCTCATCTGCCCATTCCTCTGGAGGATGTCTTTGCATGCATCACCCCCGTAACTTACCAATGGTTCTGAGGTCTTTAGATTATCCTCAACCTCATCCAGCCTGTCTGGCGAGACTGGTTTACCAAAGCTGTAGCCACTGCATGTGCTAGATTTCTTGGAGCCACAGGTGAGGGTTGAGTGCCAGGTGGACCCAAAAGTGGATGAGCAGCCTTGAAAATCCCTCACATTAGAGGTGCTAGTCCTCCCTGAACACCCCATACAACCCAATCCTAAGCCTAATGGAAATACAAACCAATACCCAAAGTAATCCTTCTCAGCCCAAACTCATCTCCAACCTTAATCTGCTTTTAACTCTAAATCAGATGAGTCTGGCCAGAAGCAGGGGGTCTCTGGGTAGGGTGGGAGTGGAGTAGTGGAGGTGTCTAAACTGGGAAGTGACCTCAGAAATGGGAGAACAAAGCTGGATGTATATAAGGGTGTCCCGTGAGCCAGAGAGGAGATGCAAAGATTTCAGAGAGCAGGGCCAAGACTTAGTCATGGCAGGAGCCGATCCTTCTCATTGGATGTCACTGCACAAGGGTTAGAGTCTCAGAGCTGGAAGGTTTTCTGAAGCCATCTTATTCACATGGATCCTTTCTGCCCCATGCCTGGCCATTGGGCTTCTCTACCTCTGGGCTGGGATTTTCCAGGGGCCCCCTCCCGCCATGAAGCACCCTGTTCCACTCTCATCCTTAGAAAGTATTCCCTGGCTAAGAGCCTGAATTACCCTCTGGGCAATTCCCCCCTCCCACCCCCACCCATGGAGATTCCAAGGAGGAACTCAAGATGGGGAGGGGTGGGGGTGGAGGACTGTCATGCTCTATCTCCGCCCTCCCACCTCCCAGTATTCTCTTCTTCCTAGCATGCTTCCATGATTCTCATATGACATGGACTTGGAGCTCTCCCCCAGCCTGGCTGCCCTACTCTGGTCGCTCTCTGTTGATCAATGTCCTTCCTAATGTGGGGTCCAGGCCTGAGCCCAGTCCTCCAGATAGGCTCTGACTGGGGCAAAGGGACTCCTCCTTCCTTGTCCATAGAAATCCTGTCTGTCTCTCACTGCAGCCCTAGATGGCCGGAGTTGGCTATTAATCCCCGCTTCTTGACTTAGTGAGTTTTCAGGACAACCAGACTCCTAGATCTTTTTCAAAGGAGTCAGTCGGCAAAGATTTATTTATTAAGCACCTACTATATGCCAGCACTGAGGATACAATATGAAAAAGGTCCCCACCCTCAAGGAACTTATAGTCCAATGGGAAGAGACAATACACAAAAGGAAATTGAAAGGGGCAGGGGGCAGAAAGGCAAGGTTCTCAGTAGGGGGGAGGGGGAGGGAATGATGAAATCCAGAGAAATATAGGAGGGTGGGGAATGAAGAGAAGGCTGCCCCTCCACTTCCACAATCAGAGAGGCCTCAGGGGCACAGGGTACTGGTGAGGAGTGAGTACCAGGGCTGTTGGGATCTTGCAGGATGATGAGGGTCCTGGGGGGCATGATGGAGACATCCCGAGGGGTTGCAGATAGGTGGGAAGTGAGATGGTTGGCCTGGGCTGAGCTGTAGGTTGTGTGACACTGACCGCCCTGGCCCCATTTCCTGGAAGGTCAGGTATGTTACATCTCACCAGGGTTCTCTAGTACCATTAAGGGGGATTTGGGGATATCTAAGATTTTACAGATATGGTTCCAGCCCCACTGATGGTGTGCTCTCAAGTGTGTATGTGTGCCCAGTTCCATTTAGTCACTTAACCATCAAATTTACTTTTACGAAGAAATATTTACCTCAATGGTATAATCATAATTGTACAAATTATTCTCCAACACCTATGAGCCTTACTCCTCCTCCCTCTTTGTACCACTTCAGTCTCTGGGGAAGGGAAGGGGATCCGTTTACAATTTAGCTCTTTTCTTATAGGGCACATAGTCCCAGGTCCAAGCCCAGAGCTCCCCTTGGACCTGAGTCCCAGATCTGGGGCATCCCTGGGCTTCCTAGCCAGGCCAGCTGGCTGCATTATTCTCTCTGGAATCCTGATTCTGAGTTTTCCAGTCTCAATTCCTGAGTTCTAACAGGGATCACCGCCTGAAACTCAGAAGGAGAAACAATAATGAATGGAGTCTCCAGGCCCATTTCTCTGAACCAAGAAAAAAGTGGGGGGAAGTATCTCTCCTTCCCAAATCGGTTTATGGCACCTGTTTTGGTAAATGATGTCCTTTAACCTCTAGATGCAACAGGAAAGAGCCCACATGAAAAGAGGGTGCAGGAGAGAGGATGACTGTCTAAGTCTGGACAGTTTGAAAAGCGTGGAAGAAAGAACCTTGGCAACTATGCAGCCAATCATGGGAGGCTGTTTCAGCCATGTAATGGGGAAGAAGAGGGCCTCCAGATTAGGTGCCCTGGCTATGCCCAGGACAGGCCCTCAGGGCTTCTTGGGCAATGCCAGCAGGCTCCAAGCCCCTCTGTATTTTTTTTGTTTCAAATTTATTTATTTAGTTTATTTAATATATTTAGTTTTCAGCATTGATTTTCACAGGAGTTTGAATTATGAATTTTCTCCCCATTTCTACCCTAGCCTCCACTCCAAGATGGCATATATTCCGATTGCCTCATTCCCCAGTCAGCCCTCCCTTCTCTCACCCCACTCCCCTCCCATCCCCTTTTCCCTTACTTTCTTGTAGGGCAAGATAAATTTCTACACCCCATTGCCTGTGTATCTTATTTCCTAATTGCATGCAAAAAAATTTTTTTTTGAACATCTGTTTTTAAAACTTTGAGTTCCAATTTCTCTTCCCTCTTCCCTCCCCACCCACTCTCCCTAAGAAGGCAAGCAATTCAACATAGGCTACATGAGTATCTTTATGTAAAACCCTTCCACAATACTCATGTTGTGAAAGACTAACTATATTTTGCTCCTTCCTAACCTATCCCCCTTTATTGAATTTTCTCTCTCGACCCTGTCCCTTTTTGAAAGTGTTTGTTTGTGATTACCTCCTCCTCCTATCTGCCTTCCCTTCTAATGTCCCCCCTTTTTTATCCCCTTCCTCCTTCTTTCCTGTGGGGTAAGATACCCAGTTGAGTGTGTATGTTATTCCCTTCTCAGGTCAAATCTGATGAGAGCAAGATTCACGCATTCCCCCTCACTTGCCACTTCTTTCCATCCTACAGAACTGCTTTTTCTTCCTACTTTTATGTGAGATAATTTACCTCATTCTATCTCTCCCTTTCTCTCTCTCTCAATATATTCCTCTCTCATCCTTTAATTTGATTTTATTTTTTTTAGATATCATCCCTTCATATTCAACTCACCCTGTGCCCTCCGTCTATATATATATATGTGTGTGTGTGTGTGTGTGTGTGTATGTGTGTGTGTGTGTGTGTGTGTGTGTGCATATATATATATGTATGTATGTATGTATGCATATTCCCTTCAGCTACCCTAATACTGAGGTCTCATGAATCATACACATCATCTTTCCATGTAGGAATGTAAACAGTTTAACTTTAGTAAGTCCCTTATGATTTCTCTTTCTTGTTTACCTTTTCATGCTT
>CM053626.1:308287245-308317831 GCA_028646595.1 Phalanger gymnotis
CACCAGCACTCCTCCTTCCCCAAGAACCCCCAACCAGGACTGGACTTAGATCTTCAGCAAGCTCTGCACTCCTGCTCTGATCTGCCACTTAATTCCTCCCACCAGGTGGGCCTGGGGCCAGAAGCAACTGCAACTGTAGTTCTGTAGCTGCCCCACCTCCACTGCCCCAGGGGCAGTGGCTGAACTGCAAACTCTATCCCCCTGTCCCCAGCAGCTTTTCCCACTAACCTTCTCTGTTGTCTTTGGTGTTTGTGGGTTGAGAAGTCTGGTAACTGCTGCAGCTCATTGATTCAGGGCGCTAGGGCACGCTCCGCCTGGCTCCTGGTCTGGTTGGTCTGCGCAACACACGCAGGGCTCTGCTCTGCTCCCAGCTCCGTGCACAAAAGACCTCACCCAGCAACCACCCAGGCTGTCCTGGGCTGGAGCCCTGCTTCCCTCTGCTATTTTGTGGGTTCTGCAGCTCTAGAATTGGTTCCAAGCCATTTTTATAGGTTTTTGGAGGGACTTGGTGGGGAGCTCACGCTAGTCCCTGCTTTCCAGCCACCATCTTGGTTCTGCCCCCCGGTTATATACTTTAATATTCAACCTTTTCCTTTCCCACAGCTTCCACCTTCTGGCTCACCGAAACTTTACTTCCCCCTGATGCCACAGCCTCTCTAGCCTCCCTTTCCAGCATGGCAGTACATGGACTCCCATCCCCTACCTCACTTGCCATGGTGGAGGAGTAGGAATACTACTTCCTCCCTATTGACACTTCCATACTCCCTCTATTTCCTTCACTTGGCAAACCTCTCCTCTTTTGAGGTTCAGCCAATCCACATTTATTGCCAAACCAAGATTCTGGTGATTGTTGTTTGCACACCTCCCAGACCTTCCTCTTTCCTCAATGAGTTCAGTGCCTAGCTCAGTCTTTGCACTTAAATTCTTGCTCTCAAACAAGGGAGTTCAACACGTTCATGATATTGATATTTCCTCAAGCGCCTTAACCTCCAAATTCCTCAACTTCCTAATTTCTCATGGCTTGCTTGTCTACCCCACCTCAGCTACACACAAAGATGGTTAGACCCTTGGTCTTGTTATCACCTACAAGTGCATTGCCTTCATGGACTCTGAAGTACCCTCATCTTATCACAATCTATTGGCATTTTATCTCTCCCTCTCCCCTGCAGCTCCAAAACCTTCTCTTCCTCCATGCCATAACCAATCTCTGCACTCTTCAGTTCTTTCCCAGGCCATCCATCACACCTGCAATGGTTATACTCCATTTTGACCTGTTGGTGAGCCAGTTTAACTCTGTCTTCTCAAGTCCTTTGCTTCCTTACTCTATTGAAGATCTTGCCCTGCCAAACCTCAGCCTTGGAGCATATCCACCACCCACCACCTTCACTTCTATAAATGTATTGCTGAATGAAGCTAGAGAAAATCATGAGACTATGCTGAGTCCACTACAAATTTATGTTAAGTAACCTCAACTTGGCCCTTACTGCTACAGGGCAATCCTTTTACATCCCCCTAATTGACTCGGTGGATAGAGTGCTGGGCCTGGAGTCACAAAGACCCGAATTCAAATCCAGCCATAGCCACTTACTAGGTGTGTGACCCTGGGCAAGTCACTTAACCTCTGTGGGCCTTAATCCAGTCGAGAAAAAAATGGCAAACCATTCTAGTGTCTTTGTCAAGAAGGCCCCAAAGTCAGTATTGGTGTACTATGGTCCGCAGGGTGACAAAGAGTCGGATGACAACACATTGTTGTTGCATGACAACACATTGACTCACCATCCCATCTCACTCACCAGTGGCTTTCCCTGTTGTTTTTGTCTTCCTCAAATGTCCAATAGTGCATCTATTTCATTAAAAAGATTGAGGCCCTTCCCCAAGAGCTCCCTCTCTCCTCCTCCTCATTTTGCATCACCCAGATGAGTTCCCTCACTGTCTCCTCTTTCACCCTTGTCTCACATGTAGAAGTGGCTTCTTGCCAAGGCAATTACTTCTCCAGCACATTATCCCCTCCATCATCCCTACCCTCTCACTTCAATCTCTCCTTATCTACTGGCTGCTTTCCCTACTGCCTACAAAAATGCCCATCTCCCCTCATCCTCAAAAACTCTCAGTTGATATATTCATCCCCACTGGCTATAGTGTTGTATCTCTCCTCTCTTTTGTAACTAACCTCCTTGAGAAGACCATCTACAAGAGGAGCACCCACTGCCTCTCCTCTCACTTTTTAAAAAATTTTTTTTTAATTTAATATGTTTAGTTTTCAGCATTTTCACAGGAGTTTGAATTACAAATTTTCTCCCCATTTCTACCCCCCACTCCAAGATGGAGTATATTCTGGTTGCCCTGTTCCCCTGTCAGCCCTCCCTTCTGTCACCCCACTCCCCTCCCATCCCCTTTTCTCTTCCTTTCTTGTAGGGCAAGATAAATTTCTATGCCCCATTGCCTGTGTATCTTATTTTCTAGTTGCATGAAATTTTTTTTTTGTTTTTGAACATCTATTTTTTAAAACTTTGAGTTCCAAACTCTCCTCTCACTCTTAACTCTCTGTAGTCTGGCTTCCAACCTCATCATTCAGCTGAAACTGTTCTCTCCGAAGTTACCAGTGAGCTCTTAATCGCCAAATCTAATGATCTTTTCTCAGTCATCTTTCTTGACCTCTCAGCAGTCATTGACAACCAATCACCATCTTGATACTGTTCTCTAGGTCTGTGTGACTCTGCTCTCTCCTCTTTTTCCTATGTGTCTGATTACTGTTCAGTCTCCTTTGTTTGATCTCCATCCAGGTCATTCCTGCTAATTGTAAATGTCTCCCAAGACTTTGTCCTGGGTCCTCTTCTCTCCTCCCTTTATGCCACTTCACTTGATGATCTCATCAACCCCCATGGATTCAACCATCATTTCTATGCAGGCAATTCTCACATCTCCCTATCCAGCCCTAACCTCTCTCTTGACCTCTGTCTCACATTTCCAACTGCCTATATCTCAAAATTCACTCTCTAGTTAAATTGCTAACCAATCAGAGTTGATTGGCACCTTCTGGAACATCCACTTTTCCAAGGGCATATAAGTCATCAGCCCACCACGATGATGGTCTTCGGTATTCGATAGTGCCACTGACCTTTTTTATTAATAAAATGCTAGCATTATTACTAAAATGATTAATTACTCAGAAATTATGTCTCTTGAACTTTTAAAACATCACAACTGGGACTTCTGCAATAATCTGTTGGTTGGTTGGTCTGCCTACCACAAGTTTCTGGACCTCAGAGGTCGAGCTAATGTTGTCAGGACCTGACCTGCTATCACTCTCCTCAATAAACTTTAGTGACTCCCTATTACCTCCAAGACCAGATATATACTCTTACATTCAAAGCCTTCCAAACCTGCCCCTTCTTACCTTTCTAATCTTCTTACACATCCAGTGACATTGGTCTTCTTTCTTCTGTTCCTCAAATGTGATATTCTACCTATCAACTCCAGGCAGCTTCACTGGCTGTATCCTATACCTGGAATTCTCTCTCTCCCAGCTTCCTTGGCTTCTTTCAAGTTCCAGCTAAAGTCCCACCTTCTAGAAGACTTTCCTGATCTTTAATGCTAGTATACATTCCTTCTGAATTTACCTCATTTATCCCATATATAGCTCATATTGTTTTCATGTTGTATCCTCCATTATATTGGGAGCTCCTTGAGAGCAGGGACAGTCCTTGGTCTTTCTCATGTAACCCCAGAGCTTAGTGTAGTACCTGGCACATAAAAGGTGCTTAATAAATGCTTATTGATTGATTTCAATTCTTTGCTACTACAAAAATGTTGCTATAATTATTTTTTGCATATGTGGCTCCTCACCTTTCTTTGATCTCTTTGGGACATAGTCTTGGTTGTGTTATTGACGGGTGAAAAGGTATGCATAGTTTAGTGACTTTGGAGAAATAGTTCCAAGTTACTTCTCAGAATGGCTGGCCCAGTTCACAGTTCCACCAATGATATATTAGTGAGACTGTGGGCTCGTCTTCCTGCCTCCAATTCAATCTCCACTAAGCTGCCAAAATTATCTTCCTAAAGCTCTGAACCATGTTACCTTCCCCCCCCCCCCCCCCCCCCCCCCCCCCCCCCCCCCCCCCCCCCCCGTCAATAAACTACAGTGATTCCCTATCACTTCCAGGATCAAATATAAACCCACTTTGGTTTTTAAAGCCATTCATAAATTGGTCCTTTCTTATCTTTCCAGTTTTATTCCCTACTTACCTTACTTTGCATTCCCTCTATATAATCTTTGATCCAGTGACATCAGCCTCTTGGCTGATGTACAAACAAGACACTCCATCTCTTGGTTCTGGATATTTTCTCTGGCATTTTCCCTTTGCCTGGAATGTTTTCCTCCTCATCTCTACCTCCTGGCTTTTCTGGTTTCTTTCAAGTCCCAGCTAAAATCCCACCTTCTACAAGAAACCTTTGCCCAGTTTTCTTTAATGCTAGTTGGTGCCTTTCCCTCTGATGATTATGTACCATTCATCCTGTCAATAGTTTACTTTTCACATAGTTATTTATATGTCCCTCCCATTTGATCGTGAGCTCTTGGAAGGCAGGGACTGTTTTTTGCCATTCTTTATGTCCTCAGCATTTAGCATGGTGCCTGACCCATAATAGGCACTTAATAAATGCTTGTTGACTTTTTTTCTATTTTTGTTAACTTTGCCATTTTTATGGGTATGAAATGTAACCAGAGATGTTTTAATTCTCATTTCCCTGAATTATTAAATGATTTGGCATTTTTTTTCATATGGCAGGCTTGGATTTTTTCCTTTGAGAACACTTATCTATTGGGGAATCAATGGCTGTCATTCTTATTTATTTGAACCAATTCCTTATTTATGTTGACTATCCTATGAACTCATTGCAATGATTTTTAAAAATGAGATAACTTTCCCTTCTGATTTTCTCTGCATTGACTTTGTTTATGCAAAAAAAAATTTCAATTTTATGTGATTGAAATTGTCCACTCACCCTTCTATGATTCCCACCTCCCTTGTTTGGTCATGGAGTCTTCCTGCCATCATCCCCCCTTGTTCCTCTAATTCATTTATGATTCCTTTCCTTTCTATTTTTTAGTCAGTAGCAAATTGTATTTATGATTATGGCTTTGTAGTACAGTGTGAGATCTGGCAATGCTAGACTCCCTTCCTTCCCATTTTTTATTTCATTTTTTCCCTTGAGAATCTTATTTTGTTCCTCTAGCTGAATTTTATTATTTTTTTTTCTAGCTCTCTAAAGTAATCCTTTGGTAGTTGGATTGGTATGACACTAAATACAAAAATTAATTTAGGTAGCATTGTCATTTTTACTATATTGGCATAGCCCAAGCATGAACAATTAATCTCTCTCATTATTTAGCTGTAAAGAGTGTTTTTTAATTGTATCTGTGTACTTTCTGCATTTGTCTTGGTGTAAGTAGATTTTTTAACAATAAATTTTATTAATATCTTTTGGTTTTTACATCACCAAAATTTCTCCCCCTCCTCTTTCAAGACAGCCATCTCATATAAAAAAATTAATCAACACACGGAAAAAGTATGAAAATATATGCAATGTACCACGCCTGTGGACCTCCCACCTCTGCAAAGGAATGGGGTGGGGTGTCTTCTCATTTCTCTTCTTTGGGGCCATGTTTGTTCATTGTAATTTTTCAATAGTAACTTTTTTAAAGGGAGCTTATTGATGTTTCTCTTTTACGTCATCATAGCTTCCCCCAATATCCTTCGCCTTCTCCTCCCATGTAACAAATATTTTTTTAAAGATTGAAAAATAAAGAAAGAGGAAGCAATTAGTATAACTGATTCATTTGTTGTTGAGTTGTTTTAGTCATGTCCAACTCTTCATGACTCCATTTGGGGTTTTCTTGACAAAGATACTGGAGTGGTTTTCATTCCTTCTCCAGTTCATTTTACATAAGAGGAAACCGAGGCAAACAGGGTTAAGTGACTTGCCTAGGGTCATACAATAGTAAGTGTTTGAGGCAGAATTTTAACTCAGGAAGATGAATCTTCCTGATTCCTGATTCCAAGTCCAGTGTTCTATCTACTGCTCCATTTAGCTGCCCAGATTGATCCATACATAAAAAAAAAAACCTGAAAATTTGTACTATGGGCAGCTCTTGTTGACCTTTCATCTCTGCAAAAGGATGAGTTGGTGAGGTCTTCCCCTATCTCTTTGGTTGAAGTAGGCTTGTTCTTTATAATTTGGAAGCATTTACTTTTTTCACGATTGGTCTTTTTGTTTACATTGCTGTAGTTATTATGTATATTGTTTTCTTGGTTCTGCTTACTTCACTCTGCATCAGTTCATATAGATTTTCCCATGCTTCTCTGTATTCATCACACACATAATTTCTCATAACATAATACTATGTACTACATATACTACAATTTTTTGTGGTACATTCCCAATCAATAGGCATGTTGTTGTTTAGTAGATTAGTCATGCCTGACTCTGCATGATTCCATTTAGAGTTTTCTTGGCAAAAACACTGGAGTGGTTTGCCATTTCCTTCTCCAGCTAATTTTAGAGATGAGGAAATTAAGGCAAACAGGTTACATGACTTGCCCAGGGTCACACACTTAATAAATGTCTGAGGCTGGGTGTGAACTCCAAGTCTGGCACCCTATTCATTTTTTACCACCTACCTGTAAACAATAACAACAACAACAAAAAAAACACCCCTAATCAATGGGCATCTACTTAGCAATTTTTTTACTATCACAAAAAAAAGTATTGTTTTAAAAGAATTTGGAGTATACAGGAAATTTCTTTTTATCGGTGGCTTTAAGCCTAGTAATGGAAGCTCTGGTACAAAGGGTATGGACAGTTTAGTCACTTTGCATAATTCTAAATTGCTTTTAATAATGATTATACTGATCCACAGTTCCACCAACAATGCACTAGTATGCTTATCTTCCTATAACCCATCTAACATTTACGATTGCCATCTCTTTTCATCTTTGCCAATTTGTTGGGTATGAGATGAAAGCTCTGGATTGTTTTGATCTGCATTTCTCTTAGTGATTTGAAGCATTCTATCTCATGGTTGTTAATAGTTTGCAATTCTTCTGAGAATTGTTTGTTCACATCCTTTGACCATGTCTCTGTTGACAAAAGGCTTTTGGTTACATATTTCCTTGTATATATGTACATGCATATGTAAATATATCTACATATATATGTAAATTGTCTAGATATCTTGGATACCAAACCTTTATCTGAGGACAAAATTTTTTTCCTATTCAACAATTTCACTTCTTACCCTAAATGCATTAATTTTGTGCAGAAGTTTTTGTTTTATGTAATCAGTTATCTACTTCATCTTTTATAATTGCTTCTATGAGCTGTCTGAGAAATGTGTATATGCATACATATACATATAATCTCCCACTTACAGCTCTGAAAAGTATATAATCTGCTTCTCTTCTAATTTTTTATGTAATGCATCTTTAATATTAAGGTCACATAGAATTTAAAATATATTTAGAATATAGTTAGAATATATTGTGCAATATGGCTAAATCCAATGTTGATCCAAGACTAATTTTTGCCACACTGCTTTCCAGTTTCCCTCCAAATTTTTATTAAATAGGGAACTCTTAAGTTGTTTGTGTTTTCTGGTTTATCAAACTCTGGGTTACTGCGTTTCATAGATTATGATTCTCCCTTGTCTTGTCTGTTTTACTGATCTACTCTTCTATTTTTTTAAACCAAAACCGGATTATTTTAATGACTACTCCTTTACTGAGATAACTGAGTGGTTTGACCCGTTTTTGTTTTTAATATGATTAATTATTTTTGTTTTCCTAATGTTGAACTATCCTTGCATCCTTGGTATACACTTATCTTGGTCATAATTTATGAGTTTTTGGATGAATTGCTGTAGTCTATTTGACAGGATTTTACTTAAAACTTTTGAATCAACATTCATTAATGATATTGGTCTGTATATCTCTTTCTGTGACTTTTCCTGCCCTAATTTAGATACTAAGACTATATTTGTCTAATAAATGGAATCTGATAGAAAACTTTTCTCAATTTTTGGGAATAATTTGTACAGTATTGGTACTAATAGCTCTTTAAAAGTTTGACAGAATTTTCCTGTGAATATATCAGGACCAGGATTCCTTCCCTTCCCCTTCCCCTCCTTTTCCCTTAGGTAGTTGCATTACAGCTAGGACATTTTCCTTTTCTGAGATTAGATAATTTAAGATCTCTATTTGGTCTTCTGCTAGTTTGGGTATTTTATATATTGACTTTTCCTCTATTGCTTTTATGTTCTCATTTTTGATACATATAATTGCGTGTAGTAGTCTGATAATTATTTTTATTTCTTCTGGTTTTGTTGTGGTTTCATCTTGTTTGTTTGTTATTACATTTATTTGATTTCCTGCCTTTTTCTTTTTAATCAGCTTGGTTAAAGATTCATCAGTTTTATTAGTGTTTTCAAAGGACCAGATTTTAGTTTTATTTAAAATTTCAATAGTCTTTTTGGTTTCCAGCTTTTCTATTTCTCTAATTTTCAGTTTTTCCTCTTTTGTGCTTATTTTTGGTTTATTGTTGGATGTTTTATTTTTAAAACACATGTTCAGTTTATTGATTCTGTGTGTGTGTGTGTTAGTGTATATTCTTAGAGATATAGCTTTTTCCCTGAGGACTACTTTAGCTACATCTCAGAAAATTTGATATGTTGATTCATCATTATAATTGTTTTCACATAATTATGATTTGTTCTTTGACTCACTCATTATTTAGAATTTCATTGCTAAGTCTCCATTTGGGTTTGTGTCTTTTCTTCGCACTCCCTGAATTGATTACAATTTTTATTGCAAGCTATGGTATGTAAAAGTTTTGTTGACTATTTTTGCATTTTTATATTTACAGAATCTATCTCTCTCCACCACGGGAGCCTTTCCACCACTGAATCAAGATTTCCCCCTTTCTTTGCTCCTGTTTCAATTCCTCCCTTTACTACCTCACTCTACAGCCCCTCTTCTTTCTGAGAGACTACAGGAATTATTTTCCTTTCATGGTTTACTATTTAATTTTTACATGGTTTTCTGTGTACCTTACACATTCCTCTCTTCCTTCTCTCTACCCTTTCGTATACCTTCCCTTTCTATAGTTTATTCCTACACACACACACACACACACACACACACAACATTGATTTGCTTGTAGGCAACTTGTTGTAAAGTCCATCACTTCTATTTAGGAAGAAATCTCTTACTGGTCCCTCTGTTGTTTTGTTGTTGTTGTTAGTCCCATTAGTGTCTTTCTAGGATAATTTATTTTGTTATCTATGCCTTCCTTATTTGCTGTATTTGTTTGTCTTTCTTGTATTTCTGTTGTTTGGTATGTTTGCAAAGCAAATCACTTGCCCAGCTCTAATTTTCTTTGTAGAAATGCTTCCAATGACTCCTTTTATTTTTATTTTTTTTGCAAGGGGGAAGGCAAGGCAATTGGGGTTAAGTGATTTGCCCCAGGTCACACAGCTAGTAAATGTGTCAAGTGTCTGAGGTCACATTTGAACTCAGGTCCTCCTGACTCCAGGGCTGGTGCTCTACTCATTGTGTTACCGAGCTGCTCCCTTCCAATGACTCTTAAAATTTAATACCCATCTTTTTCATTAATGATTAGATTCACATTTGCAAGATATTTCACCTTAGGTTGCCTCTTGAGTTCCTTTACTCTTTGGAGCATGTTATTCTATCTTTCACTTTCTGGTGAGTGCAGAATAGTCTTGTGTTATTCATATTTCCTCTCCTTTATATTTCGAGGAGTTTCTCCTGGTGATGTGTTGAATTTGTTGTTCGTCATTGGAATTCTTAAATTTAACCATATATTTCTTGGAATTTCGGGTATAGGTTTTTCCCCCCTGGAGGCTACCTGTGTATTCTTCCAATTGGTACTAGTTGTATATGGAAGTTGTATACTTCCAATTGGTAATAGTTTTAATAACTATTCCTTTCATTACAGGTTCAGGCTTTTACTTGTGTTCTTTTGGGATATCTATGGTCCTTCTTAAGTTATCTTTATGCATGCTGTCTTCAAGAGCAGTTTGTTTTGCTTGGGGAGGGAACATGTTTTCTCTGAACACTGTTGCTTTTTCCTTCACTTCAGCCAGATTGTCTTTCACTTCTGTGTATTTATGTTCTCAATCAGTTCTCTCTTGTTTCTTGGAAGACTCTACTGTGAATTCAGGTTTCTCTATTCTTCCAAATATTTCTGCTGTGAAAGCTATAAATTCTGCTTTAGTAATTCTTATTTTTCTCTTGAACCCTTCAGAATCATTCTTTGTTTCCATGCTCTTTTGGGACGCCACAAAGTCTTCTGCCTCAGCAGGTGTTGATTCATTTTCCTTTGTCTTGCAATAGTTTTTCTGAGATATTTGTACTCATTTAGATGACCTGGAAGCTATCTCCCCTTCTGCTATTTATATTTTCCCTGCTGATTTACCTGCTTGTGGTCAAAGTTTTTAGCTTTTTAAAAAATTCAGTTTTATTTTTAGTTCTGAATTCTTTCTTTCTCATTTCCTCTCTTCCATCCATTGAGAAAGCAAGAAAAACAAAACCCCTTACAAATATGTATACTCAAGCAAAACAAATTCCTGCGTTAGACCTCAAAAACCAAAACAAAACACACACTTCATTCTGTACCTTGAGGCCATCATTTCTCTATCCAGAGATGGTTAGCATGTTTCATTATTAGTCCTCTGGAACTATGGTTGGTTTCAGTGTGTTGATTACAGCTCCTAAGTCTTTAAAAGCTGTTTATTTGTACAGTATTGTTATTATATAAATTATTCTCCTGGATGTTTCATTTCACTTTGCAGAAGTTCATTCAAGTTTTCCTAGGTTTTTCTGAAACCATCCCCTCCATCAATTCTTACAATACAATAGTATTGTAATAGTATAGCATCACATACACCTACTGTAACTCATTCAGCCATTTTCTGGTTGATGGGTACCCCTCAGTTTCTAATTTTTTCCACCGTGAAAAGAGCAATATAAGTATTTTTGCATATATGGGTCCTTTTTCTCTTTTTTCTGATATCTTTGGAGAATAGACCTAACAGTGGTATTGCTGGGTCAAAGGGTATGCTCAGTTTAATAGGTTTTGGGGCATGTGCTCAAGATTTTTAAGTGAGTTTTCTTCCTCCTGAGATCTTTGGTAATTTCAGTCTCTTTTTCTCATATTCACTTACTTTCTGAATCCTTCCCCTTTGTCTGCAGATCCCCTAAGGGATAGACCTCAAAGCTGTCCCAGTCTCCTCACATTCTGGAGAATTCACTTTTCTATGGCCCAAGTCCTTGCCCAGGTGACTTCTTAAGGGACAGAGTCTGGATGTCAGTACTCTTTCCTTCAGGCCTGGTAGAGCTCCATACACTGTTTCCTTACTCTAGTTCCTCCTGGTCTTAATTTTTTGAGTCAATCCACACAGTGACTTTCACTTTCCTGTACCTCCACCTCCTCCACTTACGGGGTGGGTAGGAGATGAGTTCTGCTGCTTGTTTCTATAGAATGATAGGGATGAAGGCAAATGCAGAATTTGTTGAAACTATAGCACCAGGAATAAGGAAACTGAGGAGTGGATCCCTAGAGCACAAGCCTGTGAGGCTCTGGCAGGTGAGTAGGTGCCAAATGACCGAAGTAGGGATTAGCCTTTTTTGCTGTTAGTTCATAGGATTGGAACCCCTTTAGCATTCTTAGTGCCTTTGTCTATGGATACAGCTGCAATAATTAATTAACCTCTTGTTCATATTTCTTATGAGGTTGGGAGGAGATGGGATTACGAAGGCTCAAGAGGATCGGAGAAGATATCTAGTCCTTCATTTTTGTTCACATAAACCTAGAGACACTCAAGAGTTAGAATCTTAAATATTTCATGCATTCTGTAGATTTTCTCTTCCTATTGAGTTTGTTGATAGTATATAGAAAGGGATCTAATGATCTGTGTGGGCTTTTTTTGTATCTTGCTATATATTCTGTTACTTTGCTGAAGTCCAATTATTTTGGTTGACTCTCCAGGGTTCTCTATAAAGACCATCATATCATCTGCAAAAGGGAAAAAAAAAACACTTTCCTCTTTGCCTATGCTTATTCTCTCAATTTCTTTTTTCTTGCTTTACTGCTATAGCTAGCATTTCTTGCACTGTTAAGAGAAACTGGTAATAACAGAAATCCTTTCTTTACTCCTGATCTTATTAGAAAGGTCTCTAGTAATTTCTATTACATATTTTTCCTGGTTCCATTTTAGATAAATACTATTTATCATATTGAGGAAAGGTGTATCCATTTATTCCTTTTTAATCTTTTTTTAAAGAGAAATGTTTGGTAGCAGAAGTGTCAAACTCCCTGAGAGGAGTTAAATGTTTTTGTACCAGATTAAAATATAAGTGGGAACTGTTTAGCAAAAGAAATAAAAATACAATATGTCAATTTGGGGTTTCCTAAGTCACTATTTGACACCACTGGTTGGTAGTGTTTTTTGTCAAAAGTTTTTTTCTGAATCTATTGATGCAATTATGGGATTTTGATTGTTTTTGTTATTAATACGCTCCTTATCTTTATAGTTTTCCTAATATTGAGCCATTTTTGTATTCTGTATATAATCCTACTTACAGGTTGTTTTTTCTTTTTCTCAATGGAATGAGTAGGAGAAGTGAGAGGGAAAAAAAGGAACCTTTCCATTGATTGAAAAAAAAATAAAACCTATCTAGTTATAACATGTAATGTTTTGGTATGTTGCTATAATCTCTTTGATCATATTTTATTTAAATTATTTGCATCAATATTGATTAGGGATATTGTTTTATAGTTTTCAATCTCTGATTTGCCTCACCCTGGTTTAGGTATCAAAATCATATTTATTTCATAGAAATAATTTGATAGGATTTCTTCTTTTCCTATTTTTCACTTTACATAATAATGGACTTTGTTGTTGTTTTAAGGTCTGATTGATTTCACTTGTAAATACACATTGTCCTAGGGTTTATTTTCTTTGGAAGTTCATTTATGACTCGTTCAATTTCTTTTTTCTGAAATTAGATATTCATCCATTTAAATCAGTTTTGTTGGCACATAATTGAGCAAAATTGTTTCTAATAATTTCTTTTATTCTTCAATTGTTGTGATTTTTCTTTTTTCATTTTTTGACAATTTGGATTTCTTATCTCTTTTAAAAGCCAGGTTCATTAATAGGATATCTATTTTATTTTCCCCCAAAATAGCTTCTAGCTTTATTTATAATTCTGTGGCTTGTTTGTCTTAAATTTTGTTAATTTCTTTATCTTTAGAATTTTTATTTTTATACTATTTTGATTGGTAAATACTTATTGCTGAAGGTAAGTTTTTAGCTGAAACTTGAAGGAAGCCTAGAAAGCCAACAGGCAGAAATGAGAAAGAGGGAATGGTAAAGAAGACTGGTCATTGAAAAACCCCTGATTTAGGAGATGGAGGGTCACTTTTGAGAAGCAGTGTTGCTGAATCATAGAGCACAAAGAAGAGAGTAAAGTGTAAGCAGACTATTAGTGTAGAAAGGGGACATGTGGCAAGGGGCTTTAAAAGTCAGTCAGAGGGCTTTATATATGATTTGGGAGGTGATGGGGGCTACTGGAATTTAACAAGTAAGAGGGGTGCCATGGTCTGATCTGTGCTTTAGGAAGACAAATTTGGCAGCTGAACGTCAAGGATTGTCTTGAATGGGGAGAGACTGGAGGCAGGCAGACCCATCAGAAGGCTATTGCAACAGTGCAGGCCAATGATAAGGGTCTGCACCAGGGGGTGACAATGTCAAAGGAGGGAAGGGGGTACCCCAAGGACAGATGCCATCCATATTAGGTCCCCCCACTTTCCTTCCTTTCACTCACTTCTCAGTCTTCTCCAATCTGGCCTCAGACATCATCATTCAGGAGAAACCACCCTCTCCAAAGCTACCCGTGATCTTTTCATGGCCGGGTAGGTTTTGCTGAAGCCATATCCACATTCTACCCTTAGGATTTTGTTTTCCAGACATTTTTACAATGTCTGGATTTTGTTTTCCAACGTTCTCTTCTCTGCCACACTCTCTTGGCGACCTCACCCACGTGCGAGTCATCCCGAGGGATGTTTTCCATCTCCAGCCTCAGTCTCTCCCCTGAGTTTCAGTCCTGGATCACCAGCTACCCACTGGTCATCTCAAACTAGACATCCCACAGCCATCCTAAACTCAACACGTCTAACACTGAACTCATCGCGCTTCTCCCAAAATCTTCTCTCTTCCTAACTTCTCTGTGGGTGGAGGGCATCGCCATCACCTGTCCAGGCTCCCAGTGACCCCCATTGTCCTACATCACACAGTCGATGCGTACAGGAGGGGATAAGCGTCTGAAGAACGCCTACTATGCACGGAGCTCGAGGCAGGTGACGTGCTTAGGGTGACTCATCCACCGCCCCGACTGCCCATGACCTCTCTGCTCTCCATCTGACGCCTTGTCTCCCTTACACAGCGACCTGGCAGCTCGGACCCTCACTGACACCCCTTCTCTTGGTTCTCCCAGCCCGGAGTCTCTCCCCACTCCGGGACATTCGTGGTTTTCCTCACGTCGCAGGTCGGACGCAGTCTCTCCCCAGCTCCTGCACCATCAGGAGCTCCCTACTGCCCCACGGATCAAACTCAGCCCCTACCCGGCCAGGGTCTCCTTCTCCCGAGTCCCCGCCCCTTTCGCCCAGGTGTCTGGGGTGGGTGGGGGCGCGCGTGTGTGCGTGCACTGAAGTGAGCTCCAGGCTAGAATGCGTGTGTGTGTGGGAGGGGTGGGTCCTCAGGCCCTGCTCAGGGTCCTTAAGCACACAGTAGGCTCACAGCGAATGCTGGGGAGGCTTGACAGAGGGCTCGAGGGGCGGGACACGCGTGGACCCCGCCCCCTGCCTCTTGCGCAGCCGCAGCTGCCGCGGGTATGTGCGCTCGCGACCATACTCAGGGGCGCGCTCGTACCGGAAGTGGTCCGGCCGGGCCGGTTAGGCGGTGACTCTGCACAGCCGGAAGTCGGAGCCTGCGGCGCCGGGAGGCGGCGGTGGCGGCGGCAGCGGCGGCGGGAGGAGGGAGGAGGAGGGGCCGGGGCCGAACTCAGGCCCGAAGAGTCCGAGGGCCGCCATGGCGACGGGTGCCGACGTTCGCGACATTCTGGAGTTGGGCGGGCCCGAGGGCGATACGCCGGGGCCCATCAGCAAGAAGGACATCATCAACCCGGACAAGGTGCGTCTGCGCCTGCGCGTTCGGGCGGGGCGGGTGCCGAGGGGTGGGGCCAAAGCTGCCTCCGGGCCCGAATGCGCCTGCGTGATGTGGAGCGGGCCGACCCCCCGGACGAGGCGGGGCCTTTTGCGCCTGCGCGCTGTGGTGGGGCGGGACCGAGAGAAGGGGCGTGGTGTTTGAGCATCCTCCTGGACCTGCCCCAGGCCTGCTGGAAAGCCAGAGGCTTCCAAGGGAGGTAGTGAGCCCCCCATTTCTGCAGGGCTCCAAACAGATGCAGGCTGACCCTGCTCAAGTGGGGGCCAGTCTCCATGCCTTTTGAAGGCCCTTTCAGCTCCTATGCAAGAGGGGCTGATGGCAAAGGTGGGGCTGAGGCAGGGGCTGGGGGAGCCAGGCTGGAGGGATGGGGGCGGGGGGGGCTCCCTGGCCTGGTCTCTCCACTTGAGTCTTGGTCCCTCCGTAGAAAAAGTCTAAGAAGTCGTCAGAGACGCTGACGTTCAAGAGGCCAGAGGGCATGCACCGTGAGGTCTACGCTCTGCTCTACTCCGACAAAAAGCAAGTGGATTCACCCCCTCAACTCCCCCTCCCCACCACTCCTAGCTCCATTCCCCTTTCTTCCCCCCCGCCAGTGGTCTGAGATGCCCAGGTTTCACCCCTCCTACCTGCCTGAGGCGTCTCAGGCTGGCCTTAGTAGTCCTCTTTCAGCTTCATTCATTAATGTGATGGTCTTTTGAGGCTATCTTGTCTTTTTGAGGCTGGGCTTCTCTCCCTGCCCTATACACACAGCTGTTCCCTTTCAGGGAGGAGGGTAGAGGAAGCAAGGCGGGTTCATGGGGCATCCCAGGGGTTGGCCTATAATCACCCTCCCCACTTCCCTGGCAGGGATGCACCCCCCCTGCTCCCCAGCGATACAACCCAAGGATACCGCACAGTGAAGGCCAAGCTAGGGTCCAAGAAGGTGCGACCCTGGAAGTGGATGCCTTTCACCAACCCTGCCCGAAAGGATGGGGCCATGTTCTATCACTGGCGGCGGGCAGCTGAGGAGGGCAAGGACTATCCCTTTGCCAGGTTCAATAAGGTGAGGTTTCCCTGCCGCTGTGCTCACTGGGGCCGGCTCACATCGATGTTCTGGGTTGGCTCCGAATCGGCCCACCTAAGCATTTAGTTTGGCCCAGCAAGCGTAAAAGACAAGCGCCAGTTTCTGTTCTTGCACAACTCCTAGTCTTTGGAGAGGTATCACCAAGGGGAGCACAAACCAAGGGCTAAGAGGAGGCCCAGGAAAGAAAGGTCATTTGTGGTTGGGTGGTTTCCATGAAGGCTTCCTGGAGGAGATGGTTTTTGAACTGAGTCCTAAGCCTTGGGGAGGACCTGGCACAGGGGGCGGGATGAGCTCCTGAAGCATAGGAGACCCCCTGAGTTGAGGGTTGGAGACAGCAGTACAGGGGATGATGTGGTTGGGCTGCTGACTAGTCTACATGGGCTGGCTTCTGGAAGCTGTCGGCGGGAAAGTTGTGTAAAATAAGACTGGGAAGGTCAAGCGTGCCAGGTGGCTGAGGTCCTTCAGTGTTGGGTCCAAGATTGGAACTCGCTTCTAGGAGGTGGCTGGGAGCCACAGGACGATTTGGGTCCTGAGCAGGGATAGAAGAGGTTCCATTTAATCCTGGCATCTTAGGTCCAGAACTCTCAGGAACCTCAGAGGTCATTTATCTCCAACTCTTTCATTTTGCAGATGAAGAAACTGAGGGAGATGAAATGATTTGCCAGAGTCACCCAGGTAGTGTGTGTCAGTGGGAAGAGTTGAACCCAGGAGTTGTGCCCCCACAGCCACCATACCAGCAAGGTCTGCATAAGGAAGATTTATCTTGCATCCTTCTATGGATGGATTGGACTAGGGAGGTAGGGCTGGTAGTGAAGCCTGAGGGGAAGCCACAGCAGAGTCCAGGCAGGTGGCACAGGTGCCTAGACTGAGCCAGTGGCTGTAAGGAAGGGGACAGACCTAGCAGGAGGACAGGATGTGGTCACTGACTGGACGTGAGAGAGGAGAGAAGAGGGTAAGTCTCCCAGTGCTCCTTGTTCTCTTATCATCCCAAGCTGAGGTCCACAACTCAGATTTTACAGACAAAACTGAGGCTGTTTTCCATGAGCTTCCTCTCCTTCCCTCCTCCTCCTCGTTTCCTGTTCCTCAAGTACCTTCTGACACACCCTTCTCCTTCACCCCGTCTCACATGAAGGAGTGGCGTCCCTCTTGGCCAAGGCCTCTGCTTCTTTAAGAGACCCCATTCCCTCCTGTCTCCCGCAGATCGTCCTCTCATCCCCACTCTCTTACTAGTCTTCGGTTGTTTCCTGGCTCCTTCCCTGCTACCCACAAACATGCCTGTGTCTCTCCTGCCCTGAAAAGCCTCTCCACGTCCCCACTGCTTCTCGTCCCTTTGGGGCTAAGCTGTCTTCAATGAATGCCACACTTCTTTTCACTCTTAGGTCTCTTCATTCTGGCTTCCAACTTTCCCACTCACAAAACCGCCCTCTCCTAAGAGCCAAAAGGAATGGTCTTTTTTCAGTCCTTGTATTTTCTGCTCTCTCTAGAGCCTTTGCTTCTGTACATCATCCTCTTCTCTTGAATACATCTTCCCTAGGTTTTGGTGACCCTGCTCTCTCCTGGTTCTCTTCCTCCCTGTCTGATCACTCCTCAGGCTCCAGGGTTGAACTTTCTTTGGGTCATGCCCATTAGCTGTGGCTGTTCCCTCAGGTCCTCTCCTGGGTCCTCTTCTTATCTCCTATATACCAGGGGTCTGCGTGGCCAGACTTTGGCCTGCTGCCTCTTTTTGAATGGCCGTTGAGCTAAGAATAATTTTTACGTTTTTAAATATAGTAAAACTTCATTGAAAATGTAAAAACCCTTTTTAGCTCTGGACTTGCCAGTAGAGGTGGCAGACAGGATTTGCCCCTTTAGGTGGCATTGGTAGTTGCCAAGCCTTGTTGTGTCTGAGGGTCCCTGGTGATCTCCTCAGCTCCCAGGATCTCAGGTATCATCCTAGGCAGATGTTTCTCAGATCTGTGTATCCAGCCCTAGCCTCTCTCTTGACCTCCACCCTTTCATCTCCAGCTACCTGTGGATGTCCTGTAGACCTCTTAGGCTCAGCATGCCCCACATTGAAATGCTTTCCCCACCTGTCCTCCCAGTCACCGGGGCTCACGGCAAGGTATTGGCTTTGGCTCCTTGCTCTCTCAGCCTCCACATCCCTTCAGGGTGGTTCTGAGCCACGGTCCCCTTGGCCGATCAGCCCTTACCCTGCAACAGTCTTACAGCAGAGGCAGCCGTGTGGTGCAGTGGATAGAGCACTGGGCCTGGAGTCAGTAAGACCCGATTTCAAATCCTGACTTGGACACTGATTGGCTGGTCATCCTGGAAACTCACTTCACCTCTGCCTGCCTGAGTTTCCTGTATAAAACAGAGATCACAACAGCACCTGCCTCCCAGGGTTATTGTGAGTGGCGTGAAGCAGGCTTGTTCCACCCCATCTCCTCCCTCTTCCTTTAATCCCTCGTCATTGTGAGGTGGAAACGGGACTCGGGCTTCTCACTCTGGTTGTGTGTTCTTTGTAGGGAGATAGTCACAGTGGTTTCATCATCCTCTACCCATATTTGATCTCGTTTAGGCCTAGTGACGTTGCCTTTTGAACTAGGTACAGGTGAGAAAACTGAGGCTCGGGGTGGGGGGCATGGTTAAAAATACCAATTAATTTCTAGCATTCATTTTTCAGAGTGCTGAGTTCCAGCTTCCTCTCTGGCCCCTCCCCGCATTGAGAAGGCAAGCAACATGATACCCATTATACATAGAAAGTCATGCAAAACATTTCCATATTAGCCATGTTGGGGAATAAAAGCAAGAAGAAGAAAGTGAAAAAAAAGTCACTTCGGTCTGCTCCCAGAGTCCATCATTTCTCTCTCTGAGGGGTTGTCGTCACACGGCTAGTTGGTGGCCCTGGGTCCCAGCTGCCCACTTGGCCCTGAGGCTGTAATCTCGGTGCTGTTCTGGAGGCAGGTCTGGGCTCCCCAGAGATTCAGGCCAGGTGCCCACTATGTGCTTGGGCATTGGAAGAGCTGTCTGGATGAAGGAGGTGCTTGACACCTTGGATGGAGGTGGGCGAGATCACCAAGGGCTGGAGATGTCAGAAGAGCACCTTCCCCCTCCCTGGGCCTGATTTCCCGCCAGGGAGGACTTTTCAGATTGTCTTCAGTGAACACTCTCCTCGGCTTGGTGCTGCTCCCCAGTTGCCAGAGCTCTTTCCCCCCATGAATCCATGATCTCCTTAGGGCCCCATCCATGTGGGAGCTCAGCAGGGGAGGGACCATTCTTACCACTTTACAGATGAGGAACCTTAGTCTTAGAGATTGACAGGGCTGGTACAGGGGCCCTCCGACTTGGAGCTGTCACAGCACAAGCCTGCCCCTCGCCGGCTGTAGAGCTTTCTCTCTGCTGGTGCTGTTACTGAGCAGGTTTAGTGTGTAATCTCTGGGCTCCTTGAAGGCAGGCTGTGGTATTTAGGCTGAGCACGGAGCTTCCTGTGGAGGATAGGTTCCTGGCTACCTCTGCCACCCTCGGGGCCCTGAAATCAGAGCGGGCCCTCTAGTTCATCTAGGGCTCTAAATGGGGTTTTTTAAAAGGTGTTTTTGTTGTTGCTTTAACATCCTAGTCTCTTATTGGTAGTCCTCCTCATCTGTACTCATTGACCCATCCCCTATGACAAAATAACCAACTAGTAACCTTGTAACAAAGCCAGATCAGCCGAAAAGCTGCATTGTCTGATGGGTGTGCAGTGTTCTGTATCCACAGGTCCCCACTTTTTACTGAGCAGATGGAGGTGAGATTCTGCTCTGTAGAACCAAGACTGTTCATTGCAATTAGTCTGAATTCAGGATCCCTTTAATGTGGTTCTCATTTACCTTACTCTGATCTTGTGGCTGCTGTTCTGGTTTGCCTTTTTACAAACCTTCCCATGTTTCTTTGAATGCCTCATCTTTGCTATTTCTTTTAGTGAACTTACATCCGTTGCGTTTATAAACCAAAATCAGTTCATCTCCTCCCCATTCCTCATTCTGTTTCTAGTTTTTTTACTGCCATCAAAG
The DNA here is from genome assembly GCA_028646595.1 of Phalanger gymnotis. NCBI lineage: Eukaryota > Metazoa > Chordata > Mammalia > Diprotodontia > Phalangeridae > Phalanger > Phalanger gymnotis. Next base: position 308,307,638 of record CM053626.1, read on the forward strand.
GCCTGACTGTTAATATTGTGATCTATATCATTGAGTCAGTCAGCAAGTGTTTCTTGAGCTCTCAGTGGGTGTGCTGACCGAGGCAGCAGAGGATGAGCTCAGTGAGGGCCCGAGACCACAGCCTAGATCCCTGGCATGTCGAAGGGCACCAGGAAGGGGCAGTTTGGGCTCCAAAGGCTTGGTGAACTGAATGAGAATAAGGACACAGGGGGAGAGCTGTCCTCTGGGGCAGGAAGCGAGGAGGAGCATATGAGGGATAAGGCTAGCTGAGGAAGCACGGTGCGGTGGTAGCCCCTGATTTCTCACTGCAGCTGGACCTAAGGTCATGTGGTATGAATGAGATGGTCAGTTGGTGTTGGGGACATGAGGAGGAGGGGTGTAGGAGGGGTTGCAGTGTCCCTTTAGCCCAGAGGTCCCATTACACCCCGGAGACCCCTTCTCCCAGGGAGCAAATGCCAGTTGTTGGGCCCAAGTGAGCACATTGTCAGGTCCTGAAGGAGTGACAGTTGTGATGTCTGTGATGTTGAGGCATTACAGAGTGGGGGAAGGATAAATGCTGTCCCAATTTTCAAAAAACAACAGGCCCTGAACTTGCCTTCAGTTCTTGGCGAGTCCTAGAGGGTGTCCTGAAGGGGGAACGACCAGAAGCAGGGCACCTGTGCTTCTGCTTCCTTGAGGCTGGTCCTGCCGGGCCTGGCCCCTCTCCTTGGTGGGCCATATCCCAGCACCGGGACATGAGAACCCTTCTGAGGATGGAGCTCACCCCGGTTTTGGGAAGGTTCTGATGAAGCCTCTTAGAATCTTCTTGTGGAGAAGAGGGAAGGATGTGGACTTGATGGGGACCCAGCCAGCGGGTCTGCAAGGGGAGTGGATAATCCGCTGTGATCAGAACGGGGGTCTTCAGTGGAGGGCCCCAGGGATCAGTAATTTTGGCTGTTTAACATTTTTATCAGTGACTTGAAAAGGGGCGTAGGTGGCATACAGCTGGGAGGAAGAGCTAACCCAGTGGACGACATAGGCCCACCCAGACAGAAGCTGGACAGGCTAGAGCCCTGGGCTGCAGGGAAGAAGGTACAATTGATTAGGGATAAGTGTAAATAAAGACTTACACTTGGCTCAAAATAATTAACCCCACAAATGGAAGATGGAAGATAGGCTAGCTATCAGGTGTTTTGAAAAGGATCTCGGGGTTTCAGCGGACCTCTAGCTCAGGAAGCTCAGTGTGAGTCAGCTGGGTGATGGGGCAGTCGAAGGACTGATGTGACCTTGGGAGGGCCAGAGCTTGGGGGATCAGAGAGTGAGAGTCCCAGTGCCCTCAGCTCTTCATTGGGAGAGTTTGATCCCATTTTGAGTGAGCAGCCAGAATGGGGGAGGGCCCCTGGCATGCTGAGCCTGGACTAGAGGAGATTCAGGGCTGATGTGGGGGAGAAGGCCTAGTCTTCTTGGAGGGTTCCAGACTGCACCAAGTGGCTGATTGGCTTTGACACAGGAAAGGAGAGCTGTCCCATAGCGGGAGGGGCTTCGACAAGCTGGGAAGCCCTTGGTGGGGTGAGAGTAGGGACCACTTGTGTGTGTGGTTCAGCTTCGAGGGCTGCGAGGGCCTTTCCAGCGCTCAGCTACTGGACCTTGGAGTGTCCATCGCAGTGTTTACCTCCTGGAAGGAACGAGAGTCTCAGGATTCTTTCATTTGTTGGCTGTCCCCTGCGTGTTGGTTTCTCACTGCCCTGGTGTTTCTTAAAGAGGGTTTCCTCTTCCTGCTCCTGTGGATCTTCTCTGGGGGAGGCCTGCCTGGCCAGCCCTCCTTCCCATCACATTTGGCTCCTTGGCTCACTAAGTTCTCAGCCTCATTAGAAGGTACCTTCCTTGGCTTCTCCTTCCTGGGTGAAGGGTGCAGTTGGCTGAATCCTCTGGTTGGGCGTCACTGCCTCTCTCTTCTAGGCTCTAGAACAAAGGGAAGAGGTCCGCTCTTGGCTTTGTCTTTGTTCTTCTTCCTTTGGATCCCAGGGTGTAGGGACATGTTCTGTGCCCTGTGACCCAGGATAGAACAAGGCAGAACACTTTCAAAGCTGGCTGGCTTCCTCTGGGTCAGCTCTCGTGTTTAGGAAGCCTTTTTATCCAGCCAAAATCTGTGCCTTTTTCCCTCTGGCTCCTAGGTCTGCCTTCGGGCCTAACAGAAGGAGGCTACGCCCTGTCCTCCTGGTCATCTCTTCTCCAGGCAGGATCTTTGCCCTCCTTCTTGCTTTCTGATAAATGTTCTCCATGTCCTCACTAAGCTGAGCTGCTTAGGGCTGACTCCAGTCCTAGAGATGTGATCTGACCTGGGTTGAGTGTGGAGGGACTGTCCCCTCCCTCCACGTGGCTGGGTCCATGGCAAATACATGTAATGCCTGTCTGGTGAGCCTCTGCTGCCCTCTGGTGGTTCCACTGTGGCATGGCTAGCTGCCTACCTGCCTACCTACTGGGCCAGAGCCATGGGGAGCTGAGGATGGAGGGCAGCCTGTTGGGAATATGCAGCGTGGGAACACCGTTGGGCCTGTGCTCACTATGTGCCCGGTCTGGAGAGCCCGGGGGAGACGTGCCCCCAACACACAGTTGTGTCCTCTCCAGGCAGTGCAGGTGCCTGTGTATTCAGAGCAGGAGTACCAGCTGTACCTACATGACGATGCCTGGACCAAGGCAGAGACTGACCATCTCTTTGACCTGAGCCGTCGCTTCGACCTGCGCTTCGTGGTCATCCATGACCGCTATGACCACCAGCAATTTAAGGTCAGCGGTGGTAGTGCTCACTATCCCCTCCATGTGCCCTGGTTAGGCCCTCAGGGCTGCAGAGACTTTCCATCCAGCCTGGCCCTGACCAAGAATGCCTGGACAGTAGCCTGACAGGTGGCGTAGCCTCTCATTTGGTCCCGCTGGGCAGCCCAGACTGCTAGGACCACCCTTGCTGTTAGGAATCTTTGCCCCCTGCATTATTCCCCATGTTTCCTGCTTCTCTCTTTCCTCCCCTTGTCCCCTGTCTTTGTACCCCCCACAAGGTAGGTCCAGTGTTCCTGTCCTACGAGGGTCCCTTCCCCAACATTCCTGACATGTCCCTTCCTCTTTCCAGAAGCGGTCGGTGGAAGACCTAAAGGAGCGGTACTATCACATCTGTGCCAGGCTGGCCAATGTCCGGGCTGTGCCAGGCACTGACCTCAAGGTGCCCGTGTTTGATGCCGGGCATGAGCGGCGGCGGAAGGAGCAGCTGGAGAGGCTTTACAACCGCACCCCTGAGCAGGTGAGGAGCCCCCTTCCTGTGGCTGTGCCCTGTACCTGACCCTCTGAAGAGGAAGGAGGCTGATTTCATCTTGGGGCAGCCTTGCCAGTTAGATGTGATGGAGCCAGCAGCAGCATGCTGGTGAGGCAGATTGTTTTAGAATGTCAACATTGGAACTGCAAAATGTCACCACGTGCTTGACATTTTCACACTAGCGCTTGGGCTTTTCCCCTCTTAATCCTACAAAATTATAAAGCTGTGCCCCGTGAAGGGGGAGTGGCATTCTGGACATCCCACTGTGTGACTGATGGGCCGTCTCCACGGTCTGATCGTTCTGGACCCCTCGCTGTGCCTGCAGGTGGCAGAGGAGGAGTACCTGGTTCAGGAGCTGCGCAAGATTGAGGCCCGCAAGAAGGAGCGAGAGAAGCGCAGCCAGGACCTGCAGAAGCTCATCACTGCCGCCGATACCACAGCGGAGCAGCGGCGCACCGAGCGCAAGGCCCCCAAGAAGAAGCTACCGCAGAAGAAGGAGACGGAGAAACCAGTGAGCAGGGCGAGAGCTGGGGGAGCAGGGTGGCACATCACCTCGGGGTGCGTGGGTCAGTGCCTCTAACACTGCCAGGGACCTCTGCCCCTGCCCTGCCTTCTGGGGCCCTCCAGGCTGGGCTGGCAGCTCCTGGACCAAGGCCTGTGGGAGTCTAGTGGTAGAGATGAGAGAGGCTTCAGAGGCAGCCAGGCCAACCCCCTCACTTTGCAGAGGAATAAACTGAGGCCCAGAGGGGAAAGTGACTTGCCTCAGGTTATACAGGCTTCCAACACAGGTCCCTTGACTTGAGAGCCATTGTTCTTTGCACTGTGCCCCCTGGTTCCTTTCACCCATCCTCACAGGGCAAGAATTCTAGGTCCCTTGTTGTGCTAGCTGCTTTGCTGTTGGTCACGATCCCTCTGATACTGTGATGACAGATGAGGGCTGTGCAGGCTAGGGATCATCTCCTCCTCCACCCTTCCCTGGAGTAGCCTCTTCCTGAGCTTGTGGGTGACTAAAACCCCCAGATCTTTCTCACAGAATCGGCTCTCCAACCATGTAGCTCTTCCCTTTTCTACATTCTGTACTTGTGCTCTATTGCACTTACATGTAGTTCTCTGGAGCTTCATCCTTATTGCTGGCCCATGGACCTTGGCAGGCACAGAGTGGCACCCTGCCCCCTCTCCTGCGGCCAGACCCTGTGCTCTGGCTCTGCCAGGGTTGGGAGACCCAGAGGGGAGCAGCTGATGTCCTGCTGCGGACTGATGCATGTGCCAGCGAAGCCTTGATCTAAAGCATGCGCATCAGAGGCCTAGAGCTGGAGAGGCTCACCCCTTCATTTGATGAGGCAGTTGAGGCCAGAGGGGCAGGGGACTGTCCCAGGGTCCCATGAGTGCTGAGGAGCAGACGCTGCAGCAGTGCCTGGGCTGAGTACAGACCCCAAGGGCCCTCTTCTGGATGCAAGTGACCCGTGAATGACTCCTCATTGGGGTTCGTCATTTGGCTCATTCATAGTCCACTTGATTATGGGATGGCCTTGTCCACAGCTTGCCAATGTAAGGCAGGTCTACTCTGCTGCCTTCTCTTCATGGTTGTCCTCTTCCAAAGAGGAAGTAGGGCATCGGCCACAGCCCGGCCTTGGTGAGGCCAGGCTGGCTCTTTGGGGTCCCTGCTTCACTATCTTCAGGCCAGGTTCCCTGGCCTCGAGGTGGCAGGCCCTGATCGCTTTGCGTTTTTAAGCCCTGGGACTCTGGCCTTCTGCCATTCCTTGGCTGAGCTGCTACCATCTTTCTGAGGTGACCAATGATACAGGCCCCTCTGCCGGTTCTTGTAGGGCCCAAGGACATCCTTCATCTGGGCCAGAGGCCTTGCCCTGCTCCTGGGCGGCTGGGGGGGGGGGGGTCTCTTGCCATCCTTGGTATCTCTCCCTGTTGGTCTCTTTTGTTCTTGTCCAGAGACAAACCTCATGGTCCCATCTACCTGAGCTGAGGTCCAGGCAGCACCAACTCTCCCCTCCCAAGAGAGCCTCCCTTAGCCTGTTTGCAGACACCATGGTGGCGACTGGGCTGCTCCTAGGACCCTCCCAGAGGGGGGAAGCAGGCACAGCCCAGGTGGGCTCCTCTGAGTCTGAGCTGCCTCAGTTTCCTGTTTCGGTGTTGGAGGCCTTCTGCGTAGGTTCTCCAGCTTCAACTTACTTTTCTCTGCTCTGGCTTGTCCAGCTTTGCCCCTTCCCTTTCTCTCTGTCCTCACTGCCCGAGATCATTACTGCCCTTCACTTGGCTCTGCAGTCTCCTTGCCAGTGGGCCCCCTCTGTTTCCAGTTGTCTGCCAACCCATCAGGTGCTTCTGGCAGTGTTTGGATGCTGGTGGACCTTCCTCTCTGTCTTGGAACTCCAGGATTTTGTGCTCAGTTGTGGGAGGCCCCTCTGCCGAGGCCTTCGTCTCACAGACAGCAGCAGCCCCATCCTCTCCCTCAGTGCCTCTGCCAGGCCATGCCTCCCTTGGTGACCTTTGGAGACCCACCTCCTGGACCTCTTGTGGGCAGTGTCTCTCCTCGTGGTCCCTGTTGTTGCCTGCTTGGGGCACTCATAGGGACACAGGGACTGGCATTTGTGGTCCTGTGCCACCACGGCCTTGGGCATCCAGTCAATGCTGTAGGGCTCCTGCCAGCGTGGTGTTCTCTCTGCTTGGACAGCTGACCAGGGTGTGGGGTTGGGGTACCTCTCCTGGTGTGGGGCTGAGAAGTGAGGTGTGGGAATTCGGCCAGACTGCGGGGACTGCCCGTATGCACTGCCCCAGTGCCCTCGTGCTCTAAAGACCTGGCCTTGTTTGGGCTTCCTCCCCAGTCATTGAGACCTGAAAGGGCCCTCCCTCCCCACCTGGACCTGCTGGCTTCCTGACTCCTCATCAGTTGTCCATCTCACAGATGACAAGACTGAGGCCCAAAGAAGGCAGTGTTCCCAAAAAAGCTAATGGCAGAATGGGCTGAATGCAGGCTGCTCCTCGTGAGCTGCACCTTCATTTGGTCAAATGAGAGTTGTTGTACCTTCTGTCCCAGCCATGATCTCACCTGGGAGCCGGACGGGTTGAGGAACAGGACGGGGCCTTGAGGGGGGAGGACACCAGGTTCTGCCCCCACAGCTGTTGGCCCCGGCTCCTGACCCCAGGTGGCCCCTCCCCATTCTTCCTCCAGACCCTGCGAACACTGCCCGCTACTTCAGGGGATGCAGCATGTGTGACTTCTCGAAGTCACAATTGTTTGTGAGGGTTTGAAGCTCCCCTGCAGTCCATCCAGGTGCCCGTCGTCCCCCAGCCTTGCCGACGTTGACCCTTTTACTGTCTGCCTGGAAGTGGGTCCTGTCCAGTAGAGTCGTGTCAGTACCGTGTAGCTTTAGCATGTCAGCTTCTTAGCAGAGACGTTCACTGCTTCCATGGTCATTCTTGCAAAAGGCCCCTCCCCGTGTGAAAGCACAGAACCCAGAGTCTGGAGGAGAGCCTCAGTTGGGATCCTGGCTGCGCCTCCTGCCACCTCTGGGACTGTGGACTGCAGCAGGGATTGGGGCAGATGAACTCCAAGAGCTCCCTGTGCGGCAGCTCTGGACAAAGCCCACAGGCCCCGGCTGAGTTGTCACCCTCTGGGTCTGTCGAGTTTTCCCTCCTGGGTTCACTTCCCCTGGAGTCTGTTAATCTGAGTGGGCTCCTCATTCTTCATTTTTGAACCTGCCCAGCCACAGGCACTAGACCTTTCCAGCTGGTGCCGCCCCCCCCACAACGTGTGCCAGCCCCCATCACACTCTTCAGCTACCTGCCTCTGGCTGGGGGCACTCAGTGTCAAACCTGCCCTTTCCTTCACTGGTTCTTTCTCCTTTCGAAGGTCTTGCCCCTGTGCCTTATGGGACACTCCTGTATCCCAGCTGCCCAGGGTCAGGGTCCCAGGGTTGGGCTTCCCCAGAGGCTCTTTGTGCAGCGAGCCACTTTGCTTGCTTTGTTGGCTTTCCAAGAGGAATCTCTTTCTTCAGGACACAGCAGGGGAGGTGGGAGCAGTCTTCCTTTTTCCTACTGACCCCTTTCACTTGGCCTGAGTTTCCCTATCTACAAAATGAGCAAGTTTGGGTTCTGAGGAGAAGTTACAAAGAGATAAACTGAGGCTTAATGTCAGGAAGAACTGACAGATCTGGCTGACAGTTGGAAGGGGGCCTCACAAGGCAGCAGGTTTCTTTTCGTGGATATTGTAGGACCCTAGTTCTAGGGCTGGGAAAGACCCAAGAGGGCACCAAGTTGAGCCTCTTCACCTCACAGAGAAGGACCAAAGGGGGGTCACACGGGAGGAGTGGCAGACCTGGGGTTCATTTCCACTCTTGAGACTTGGAGGCCATTGCCTTTTGTCCTTCAGCCCTTGCCCTCTCCCTCAAGCTGCCCAAGCAGAAGCTGCTGATCCCGGGCTAGGTGTGCAGGGACCGGCCTGGAGTCAGGGAAGGCTCTGGTTCAAATCCCGCATTAGACATGCACTAGCTGCGTGACCCTGGGCAGGTCACTTAACCTGTCTGCCTCAGTTTTCTCATTTGTAAATGGGGATAGTAACAGTACCTCCCTCCCAGGATTGTTGAGGTAATACCTACAAAATGCTTTATAGTGCATGCTATGTAAATGTTAGCTCTTACTAGGTTTAATTATTAGGGCTGCCCTTGGTTGGTTGCATAGGGTCCTTTCAGGCCTCAACAGCTGGTCCAGTGCATCTGCCTGTCCCAGCTGGCCCTATAGCCCTGTCCAGGGGGAGGAAGTTGGAGGGGATTGTGGAGTTGGGGCAGAGGAGCAAGCTTTGATGTGATGGAAAGAATTCCTCCTGGTTTGAGCCACCTGAAGAGTGCAGGAGGCTGTCTGGAAGGCCGAGCAGCTGGGCTGTTGTCCTGTGCTATCTGTGGGGCCCCCAGAGGGCGAGGACCCCAGGTGGGCCTGCTGCTCAGCCCCCTACCCCCTGCCTGTCTGATCCCTGCCTTCTCCCCTTCCTTTCAGGCTGTCCCAGAGACAGCTGGCATCAAGTTTCCTGACTTCAAGTCTGCGGGAGTCACGCTTCGTAGTCAGAGGGTAAGTTCTGGGCTCCGATGCCTTCGCTGGCCCTTGTCTTTTCCTCTTCCCTAAGTCCCCCTTGTCTCATTCCACGTCTCCTCAAGTCTGCTTGGTTTGTGGGCTGCTGTGGTAGGGCCTCACCTTGGCTGACCTGAAGTCACCAGCCTTGGGACTGCTGCCCGGCAGTGGCCTTTGGTGGCACTGGTCACCGGGGGCCAGCCTTCCCGAGGTGGTGAGTGATGGACTCCTCATTTCAGGCTGATAACATTTCACGGGAAGCAGACCTCCTCCATCCATCTTAGAGATGGACGGCTCACCCGCTAAATGCAGAGCTGGGATCAGTGGGCCTTGCCACATAAATCATAACATTTTCTTAATGATGGTGAAATTAGAATATACTCTGCTTCCTGGCCAATGGAGTCTGCCCGGCTGCCCGCTAACTGCCAGGTGGAACCAGGAGATAGAAGAGGTGTGGCAGGCCTGAAGGGGTGAGACAGAGCTGCTGAGGGACGGGGCTAGCTCTGGGCTGTGGCTTCGGGATGAGGACTAGCCTGCTCCCTCTCCCTGTTGGTGCCCGGTAGAGAACAGGCCTCTGTGAGGCTAGGTCCTTGAGGAAGCCCCGGCGTGTTTGCCTGCCTCCTCCCTCTAGTTCACTGCCTTCATGCTCCTCAGGAAATCTTTCTTGGGCATGGATGTGGCCTTCCAGCCTTGGCTCAGACTTTCCCAGAATCCCTCCTGCAAATTTCTGGTAGCCTAGGTCCTCCCCCAAGTCTGTCATCACTGCCCCAGCCTAGCTGGGTGACACTGGGTCCTCAACCTCTGGGGCTTTGTCCAGGCTCTGCCTCCTGTTGGAGTGCCCCCGTCGTCGGGTCCTTTGCTCTGCTTAGCCTCCTGTCCCTCCCAACTTTGGGCCTTCCAGAGGCTTCGGTCTGCCTTGTCCTGAAGCCCTGATGATCCAGTGTTGGTCATTCCCCCACCTGTCCTGAGACTGAACACAGTGAGGCAGAGACCTTGTCTGGGACCAGAGCCTCTGCTCACTTGGTGTCTCCCCTGGGCCTGTGCCCGGTATGGTCAGGGGAGTGACTCATGCACAGGGGTCAGTGGCTGCGAGGCTACGTTGTCCTACGGCCTTTCGTCTGTCTCTGCTCCTTGGCCTCCTGCCTCCGGGAGGTCTGGGCAATGGGAGCAGGGTGGCAGGGTTGGGGTGGGGGCAGGGCTGGGGAGGAGGCTGAGCAGAGCTACCATACCTTGTACAGATGAAGCTTCCAAGCTCTGTGGGACAGAAGAAGATCAAGGCTTTGGAGCAGATGCTTCTGGAGCTGGGAGTGGGTGAGTGTGGGCCTAGGCCCGAGGCTGAGCAGGAGGCCGTGGGGGATGGAGGACCTAGGGCGGGGGCAGGGAGAGGGGAGGAGCGGGAGGATTGAGGTTCAGCTGGTGCCCCTTCCAGAGTTTGGGGGTTTCCCGTGTGGGACTTTCTCCTGCCATTCTAAAGGGTGTCCTAAAGTTAGGGTGTACCAACATGGAGTCAGGGAGCCTGTGGACCCTGCCTCAGAGCGCTATACTGCAGGTGGCCCCCAGACCCTGTAAGCACCAGGATTCAGGTCCCTGGGCAGAAATGGCTTCCCTTTCAGGCTTCTTGAGAGAGGAGAGTGTGCGTGTTTATGTGTTGGGTGCAGGTGAGAGGGTCACTCAGTAATAGCTACTTTGAAAAAGCTCTGAGAATCTGAGTAGCCCCCTAGCATGCCATGGGTCACGGGGCAGCTGGAATAGTCAGTTGGACCGTGGGCTGTGCTTCGAGGAGTAGGGAGCTGAGGGTCTCACTGTGCTCAGAGCCCACGCGGAGTCTTGTGCTC
>CM053626.1:308318331-308385612 GCA_028646595.1 Phalanger gymnotis
GGGGGGGCAGGGGGAGGGAGAGGGGCTACTCTGTCCTGGAGTCCAGGGAAGGGACAACCACACGCCATGCACTATGGGGAGGGTGGAGGTCACTGGGAGCTTGGGCCCCCACCCCTTCAATGGAGCGCCCTGTGCCAGAGGAGGGGGGGGAGTGTGAGGTCTGACCCAACCTCCCTGGGAGCTCCAGGGAAGGGCCTAATACTGGGACTGAGCTGGCCCAGGGTGGAGGAGAGACACACCCACCCCCAGGAGGGAGCCCAAGGCTGACTGGCCTGCCTGCCCAGCTGCCCCATGCCCTGCCTTCCCTGGGGTGACTGGCCCTGCTCCATGGGCTCAGGAGCCCCCTCCCCTCCAGCTGTCCAGCCCCGGGGCCCCCTCAGAATGGAGGCCGATGGGTGGGCAGGCAGGTGGGTGGGTAGTGAGACCAGACTAGGGGTGGTGGGAAGGGGGTTTGCTCTCCTTGCCTCCAGATGCCCTGGGCAGGGGGCTGGGGGCGAGGGGCAGGCAGGGGGTTGGCTGGGGGGGTCTGTGGCCAGAGCTGACTCCCCCTCGGTCGGCCGATCAAAAGGGCTTGGACGTCTGCTTGAAGATGAAGCCTCGGTGTGCCAGCGTTTTCATGATGTTGGCAATGTTCTTGCAGTCATCTGTGGAGAGAGGGGAGAGTGAGAAGCTGCTGGGCCCAAAGGCAATCACCACTGCTGGGGATGGGGCGGTGGGGTTCGCCATGGCCTGAACTCCAAAGAGAGCCTCCACTAAGTTAAGCTATTTCTTGAAGACTCAAGTTTCTTGCTTGTAGCTGGGGATGAACCCTTGGGGGTCTAGTGGGTGACAGAAACAACTCAGCCACCAGCTCCTCCCCAGGCACTCAGAAGAAGATTGTGGTCTGAGAGAATTTATGCTGCCTCTGCTTCCCTGGCTGTGGAATTTGGATCAGCCCTACCCTTGCCCACCTGTCAGTGGGAGGGGGCAAATCCCCTAGGAAGGGATTTGAAAGGCATCCTCTCCTGGCCTCCTCTTGGGTTTTCTCCATCAGGAGTCCTGTCCCCTGGATTCAGGCCACCAGGGGTTCTATCCCCTGCCCTCCATTGAGGCAAGGTCACCATATTTGAAGGTTGGAAGGTGGGGAGGAGGGGTGCCTCAAGGCATCTAGCCCGACCCACATAGGAAAGGAATCCTGGTCCTTCCTTTTCTGTTTGATAACCCCCAACTGGGAGAGGGGGCACTCACCACCAGTCCAGTAACGTGAAGCGCTCGTGGTGAACAAGCCCTTTCTGACCTCCAGCCCAATGACTTGACAGATCTGGACCTGGCGTGCCCAGCTCCGTGCCCAGTTTCCCCTGGCCCCGGGATGGCTCCACCCCAGCCCTTCTCGGGAGCAGGCTCCTCATCCCTCCGAAGCCCAGCTGCTCACTCGCTCCCAGACTGTGCAGACCAGGGCGGGGGAAGGGAGGATCAGGGAGCCCACGGGGAGGACGACGCCGGGCCCCATATTTCATGGTGGAAATTGGCCTGCGCGTCGTCTCCCCGCGGGCGGTGATGTATGGGCCCCGTCGCCGTAAGAAAAAGCCAGAGCCGCGGTGTAATTTCTCCCTTGACGGAGCTCGGCCGCCTAGTGATCCTTCTTGCGCAGGCGACCGCGGGGGTGGGGAACCAGAGACAGGGCCGGGGGCGGGGGGGCGGTGCGGGGGACGGAACATCGAAACCCAGACTGGCCGGGAGGGAGGGGGCCCGGGCCCAGACCCTCTGTCCTGCCCACCTTGACGTCTTCATTTTCCCCTGCCCGGTGCATCCCATTCATCACAGCCTCGCTGCCCAGGGTGACTTTGGCTGCCCGCGCGTGTGGGAAACCGCGGGTGCACCCATCTCCCCTGGGGAAGGGGGCCGCTTAATCACAGCTTAAAGGGCCGCTAAGGTTGGTAAGGACGGTCCAAGTCGCGGCTAATTGTGCCCATGCGTCACTGTCAGCCTGGGGCCGCTTTGGGGGTTCCTCCGACCCCTCCAAGACGACTCTCGCTGGAGCAGAGTGTGTTTCACCTTGGAGGGGAGCGAGTCACCACCCTGTGGGCCCAGAGAGACACAGGACTGCCACCCTTGGCCGAACGAGGGCTTGGCACCCATGTGCACATCTACGGTCTCACCTAGGCTGTTCCTCTGACTTCTTACCCTGGCCCACATAATTACTTGCATAAAGGCCCACAACAGGGGAACAAGTGTCTCACACGCAATTACAGGCGTCCATTGATTTTACGGAGGGATTGGCTGCCGCTAGCTCGGGGACTAGCTATAAACCTGGCTCGGTACCCTGCCTTGGAGGACCCACTACTGGTGGGCTGGGGAGCCCAAGAGGCAGGAGGCCCAGAATAAAGTAAAGGAGGGCACATCGTGGGAGGAGATGCATTGCCCCGGAGCTGACCCCTAACTGGGCTGGGCCCACACCTCTGCCTCTCTAGCCTGAGCTGAGGGTCTCCAACCCCCAGCCCCAGGCCCCCAGCAGCTTCCATTGGTCTTCACAAGCCACCTCCTCCACCTGGTGGTGAGTCCTGCCAAGCTGGAGTCACCAGAGCAGCTGGAGGCACCCCAGGGTGAAGTTTGGAGGTCAGGTTGAAGCCCAGGGTGGTGGTTCCTTTGGCTGACAGGTGCCGCGGAGGGGGTTCCTTGGCTGAGACAAACAGGGTTTCATTCTCTGAGCTAATGAATACAAACTACCCAGTTTGGAGGCAGGGGCCGGCAGCCAAGCTATAGATTTTTAATGAGGGGGCCCCACCTTCCTCCAGCCCTGCTGGCCGGCTAGGCCCACACTGCAAAATCGATGGTGTGAGTGTAGGAATATTGTATATTGATATTGTAATAATCCTGGGGATTGATTTAGGGGCTGAGCAGGCGGCTGGGGTCAGCCCCAGGACAGAGGGGGCCGGGCTGGGCTCTCCTCTCAGGGTCCCTAGGGTCGTCCTAGAGGCCACTACCCCACCTCCCCAGTGAGCTCTGCCCCAGCCCAGCATCTGGCACACAGTAGGTGCCTAATAAATGCTTAATGGCATGAGTACCTTACTTTCTACCTCCCCCTTCTCTGTCCCTTCATCTCCCATCTCTCCCACTCTCTCTCTGTACCCTTCCCCCCGCCCCTCTGCCTTCCACCATCAAACACAAGGTCTTAAAGACAGCAGGTGATTAATAAATGTTGGACTGTGCTTTTCTTCAGGTCCCTGTCCCACCAACCCTTCCTCTCTGGCCTTCCCTGCCCCACCCCGTCTGCCTTTCTGGATCAACCTGGACTTTCTCAGGCCCCCAGCTCTAGCTCTGAGCCCGAAGGCTCTGGTCCGGGGGCTGGATCACAGCTCAGGGGCCTCGGGGGCAGGGGCCCCCTTGGAAGGCTGCTAAAGTTAAGAAAAACTGCTCTGCTCCTACACCCTGCTCAGATGGGCGCTGCCACCTTTCTGCCGGAAGAAAAGGGAATGACACTTCTCTTGGCCTGTCCTTGGCCCACCTGCTGTCCAGGACAGAACCCTCTCCATTCCCCTCCCGCCCCGGCCCCCGGCTGACCTCAGCTCACCCAGAGGCTGTCCTCTCTTCAAAGCAAACTCTTAGAAAAGGCCTCATACACCGGCAGCTTCTGCTTCCTTAGCCTCTTCTTCTCTTGCCAGCCCTTAACAATCTGGTGTCCAAGCCCACTACTGCCTGGAAGTGAGCTCCAAGGCTGCCTGCTATGGTCCCTTTCTTCGTCTCTTCATTGGCCTCTGCAGCTCCTGGCCTGGCCCATCACCCTCTCCCTCCTGGCTCTTCTGTCCTCCCTCACTGCAGAGACACTCTTGTCCCCATTCTCTGCCTCCTTCTCTCACCAGCCCCCTCCTTTGGGGGCTTCTCGGGGCCTAGCTACAGCCTCTTCCCAGCTCTCACTCCCACCCTTGGCTTTACCCACAGTGGAGACGAACGCCAATCCAGCCCCACTTCCTGCTCTGCTTGACCTCTCCCTAGAGCTCTGGGCTCATGTTCCCAAGGGCTCTCCCCCCTGCACAGCACAGTGGCCCAGGCTTTGTGCTCAAAGGGCCCTCACAGGCATCTCATCTCATCCCTGTAGGAATAGTGGGGCCTTCCACCACACCTCCAGCATGCAGGGGGGCATCCTGCCTCTGCCAGAAGCCATCCGGGCAGGGAGTCGTGCCCACACTTCACCTGGAGATCCCATCAGCTACCATGGATTTAATGCTGAGGATCCTGCCCCAGCCTCTCTGCTGACCTCCAGCCTCTCATCTCCAACTGCCTTTCGGACATCTCACATGGGAAATCCAGTAGACTCAACTCAACAGGTCCAAAAACAGATCTGGTTATCCTTTCCCCCATGCCTGCCTTCCCTCTCGTCATGGAGGACAACACTGTCGTTCCATCCCTCGGGCTTGGAACCTTGAAGTCATCCTGGACTCCTCACTACTCTCCCACATCACGCCACCCCCTGCCCCCATCCAAGCTGTTGCCAAGGCCTGTCAGTTTGACCTTTGCAACATCCGCCCCTTCTTTCCTCGGACACTGCCTCACCCGGTGCAGGCCCTCATCACCTTAAACCCAGACTACCGCAGCAGCCTCTGGTGGGCCTGCCTGCCTCTGGTCTCTCCCCACTCCACACCATGCAAAGTGATTTTAGGTCCAGTCGTGTCACCCTGCTGTCCCTCAGTCAACTCCACTGGCTCCCTATTGCCTCAAGGAGCAAATATAAAATGCTCTCTCTGGCATTCAAAGCATTTCACAGCTTAGCCCCATCCCCCCTTTCCCGTCTGCAGTCTTCCATCCAGTGATCCCAGCCTCCACCTCTTGGCTCTAAGCATTCTCTCTGGTTTTGCCCCTGCCTGGAATAAGGCCTCTGTTCCAACCACTGACCTCCCTAGCTCCGTTTAAGTCCCAACTAAAATCCTGCCTCCGACAGGAAGCCTTCTGAATGGCCCTCTGCATTCCAGTGCCCTCGTTCTGTTCATTGGTCCCTATTTATCCTGTACAGAGCTTGCTTTGCCCTCTGCATTGGGTCTGACTTTCTGCTTGTGTTTGTCCTAAGTGCATGACCAATGCTGGGTGACTCAGCTTCCTTCTCTCCCTGGGCCTCGGCAGCCCCCAGGCCTATCAGCTCATGTGCTCCAGACTCTAACCCAGCAATGCTGCCATCATCATCCTCCTGTGATCTGACTCATGTACATCTGGAACCGGGAATAGTCGCCCACTTGTACCGAGCGGGTCCACAACAAATCCTCATCCTCTCTGCCCAGGATATTGCTTGCTGACTCTCCATTGTGGGGGTTCTTAAAGGCAAAGGTGAGGATGCCACTCTGCTCCACTGACCACCTCCCAGCAAACTTCCAAACATCTCCTGCAGACGCCACCCCCATCCTTCCTCTCAGGAGAGACCCTCATCTTAAACCTTGCCAGGGAAACTGGTGCCACGCACTGGGAGCTCTCTTCTCCCTGCCTGCACACCCAAGAGCGTCTCAGTAGCACAGCCTGGGCTCCCTCTGCTTCACTCTCAGAGGAAGAAGATAGCCCTGCCACTGCCAACCCCTCTCCATGTGCCCTTGATCTCATGCCTCATCTGCTTCAGCAGGTTGCCCCCTCCATCTCTCTAATCCTAACTCTCTCCCAACTTCTGGTTCCTCTCCTGCTGCCTCCCCATCCTTAAACATCCCCTTGATTTTCTCATCCCCTCACGCACTGTCTCTAGCCACAGGGGACCTGGGCTCAGGGTCTGTCTGATGCTCACCACCACCACTTAACCTCCTCAGGGGTCAGTTTCCTAATCTGTAAAATGATAGGGTTGAAGTCGATGGCCTGGGAGCCTTCCTTTTCCGTTCACAGCCAAACTCTTAGTAAAAAGCAGTTTATACTCCCTGCTTTCACGTCTTCACAGGCCACTCACTTCCAACCCCGCACACTTGGCCGAAGCTGCCCTACCCAAGGTGACTGAAGATCTCTCCACAAATGTCAGATCAAAGGATCTTTTCTCAGTCTGCATCCTTCCTGCTGTCTGTGATATTAGACCCTGCTGACCATACTATCTCTTGGATACTCTCTCCTCCCTAGGTTTCCATGACCCTGTCCTCTCCTGGTTCTCCTCCTACCCCTCTGATGGCTTCTTCTCCATCTCCTTTGCTGGATCAGCCTCCCTATCATGCCTCCTACCCGTAGGTTGCTAGCAAGGCCCTGTGCTGGACCTTCTTCCCTTCTCCCTCAATGTTCTTTTTCTTGGTAACCTTATCAGCTCCCACAAGTTATCATCTGCATACTGACGACTCCCAGATCAATAGATATAGCCCCAGGCCCTCCCATGATTCAGTTCCACATCACCAACTGCCCTTTGGACATCTTCACTTGGATGTCTCCTAGGCACTTCAGATTCAACTTGTCAAAATCAGAACTCAATCCCTGGCCCCCTTATTCTCCTAACACTGTTACTATCCATGGCACTAGCAACCTTCAATGACAACGGACGGGGTGCGGTAGAGGGATGAGAGTGGGGAAGGAGCCTCATCTGGCAGATTATCTGCTAGCTTCTAATCCAACAAGTATTTGCTAAGCACATACTATATGTCTCTATCTGTCTGTCTATCCATCCATTTATCTTTCCATCTCTATGTCTCTCCATCTATCTCTCTGTGCCTATCTATCCACCCATCTCTCTATCCATCCATCCATCTAAGCTATCTCTCCATCTGTCTATCGATCGATCGATCTGTCTGTCTATCTATCCATCCATCCATCTCTCTACCTCTCTACCAATCTATCTATCTACCCACCTCTCCATCCATCCAAGTATCCATCCATCCATCTACTTCTCCATCCATCTATCTGTCTACATATCTACCTATCTATATATCACTCTATCTGTCTGTCCGTCCGTCCGTCCATCCATCTCTCTACCTCTCCATCTATCTATCTACTTCATCTAGCTATCTCCCCATCTGTCTGTCTATCTATCCATCCATCTGTCTCTCCATCTATCTATCTATCTATCTATCTATCTATCTATCTATCTATCTATCTATCTATCTATCTAATTCTCCATGTCTCTCTCTCCCCATCTGTCTATGTCACCATCTCTCCTTCTATCTGTCTGTCTATCTGTCCCTCTATCTCACTGCCTGGCCCCAAACTAGGTGCTGGGCTGAGCTTACATTTTACTAGTGGGGGAGGGCCATGCACAGAGGTAAGCACATACACAGTTAATGAGAACAGAATGAGTACAAACAGCTGGTCACCAAGAAAGGCCCCAGTAGACATGACCTGTGGGCTGAGCCTTGAAGGGCATGAGGCCTTCTGAGAGGTGGTGATGAGGACGGAGGCCATGACAGGCAAAGGGGAGAGTGAGGCACTCTGCAGAAGAGACAGGAGGCAGCATGAGCCAGGTACCCTGGCCTCCCACTGCCCCGGTGGGCCCCTCGGCTCAGGTCTAAGAGCCTGGGGACCAGCCAGGCTTCCAGCACCCTCTGTTGGCCTCCTGGGAAGCAGCCCCTGGGGGGATGAAGACACAGCTCCTGCAGACCCAGAACCAAACAAAGTCTGGGCTCTGTCAAATGGCTCACCATCAGAAACGGAGAGGATTTTATCAGTGGAAGTAACACTACAGAAGAGTGTTACCATTTGCTTTGCTGCTATACCCTAAGGACCATGGGACCTTTGCATCTGATGTGCAGCTGGAACCTTTCCTAGGGGGTTTCTTCCCCTTAGAATGTGAGTGCCTGGAGGGCAGGTACTGCTTGCCTGGTCTGTCTGTATCCTCAGTCCTTAGGACAGTGTTTTTTTTTGCTTGCTGTAAGTGCTCAATAAATGCTTCCTTCCTTCATTCATTCAAAGGCATGGGGACGGGAGGTGGATGCTGAGCTCAGGTAATCGTGCCTAGACCAGTGTCTGTGATGGGGAGTGATGTCAATATACTAGCCGGCATTGCTTTGGGAAGCTCTTTAAACTGTAAGTTTATATTTGTTCCTCAAGGCCACTGTGAGCCATAGAAGCTTCTCGAGTAGAAGAGCATGCCATGCTCTTTAGAAAATACCCCTGGCAGGGGCAGCTCAGTGACACAGTGGAGTTAGGAGGACTTGAGTTCAAATCTGGTCTCAGACATTTGACACCTACTAGCGGTGTGGCCCTGGGCAAGTCACTTAACCCCGACTGCCTTGTTAAAAAATTAAATAAATTTTAAAAATATACCCCTGGCAGTCGGAGGAGTAGAGGACAGACAATCGGATGAGGCTGTAGAGTGGGGTCTATGGCTGCTGGAGACAGGAGTGAACAGCAACAGAAGAGGGTCTGGGGCAGGGGGAAGAGAAGAGCCATTATTAAGTACCTACTATGTGCCAGGCACCCCACTAAGCGCTTTACAAATATTATCTCATCTGAGCCTCACAACTACCCATTAGGAGCTCTATTTTACAGCTGAGGCTGACTGAAATTAAGTAACTTGGCCAGGGTCACCCAGCTGGGGAGTGTCTGAGGCAGGCTGAAGTGCTCTAGCCTCCGCACTATCTAGCTGCCCAGGCTTAGGAGAAGGACAGACAGCAGTGACAGAAGCAAAGGAGGAAGAGTTCAGGGAGCAGGGGGAGAGGGAGGGAGCCCAAGGAGGGGGAGAGTTTCTGGAAGGACAGAGATGTCAGAGATTGGCCCGGGACACTGAAGCACAGGTTCATGGCCCTCCGCCCTCTGTCCCCACAGGCCTCAGCTGCTGCTGGTGACCACTCTGGACAGGACCCTGCTCTGCATGGACCCCTTGGGCATGTTGGTGCTCCTCTCTGGGATCTCTTTCCCTCTTTTTCCCTCCCTGGTTGTCCTCAGTCTCCTCTATCCTTCCTCTCCCTGACACCTGCCTTGTTTCCTCAGTCTCCCCTGAACCCCTCAGACTCTTTCCTTCCTTCCCGCTGACCTACAGCCTCTCTCATTCTCCCCGACCGCGTTCCCATCCACTCCCCTCCCCCGGCAGCACTTTCTCTGGGCGCCCCGGCCAGCCCCCTGGGTGCCCGGCGGTGCCACGGGGCTGATGGTGAAGGATGGCGGCCAGCCCCACAATAAGGGAAAAGCCAATTTCATCTTTATTAGCGGGAGATTGCTCCGTTAGTAATAAGCGCACTCCGAATAATTAGCGTGTTTTACGTAATAATGAAATTATGGAAATGCAGTCCACTTATTCAAAGAACTCGCCATTAGCATATTTTTAAATATTAGACTTAATTAGAGTTTATCACTTCAGAGAAGTGTGCGGCCGCGGATCTTTTTTTTAAAGAAATCCTCATAAAGTGTTTATTAAGAGCTGGTAAGACGGGGATAATGATGTGTTTGGAAATTAAGGCAATCAAACATTTAATGCGGCTCTCCTGTAGGCAGAGCATGGAAATGAGTCAATTAGACATCCATTATCCAGGCCCGATTAAGTCGCTGGCCGGCCGGGCACCGGGCGGGGGGCGGGGATAAGGCCGGGCCACTCGGTGATGGGCAACTGCCCTGGGTCCCCTGCACAGACAAACCCTCGTTCCGATGTCTGGCATGAGCCCAGTGTCCCAGCCCCTGCCCGGAACCAGACGTGGCTGTCCACGCCAGATGCTACCTCAGTAGTAACGTCTACCAACCAGCCTGTCTGACGAGCAGTGAGAGCTGCTCTAAGCAGACTTGGGTGGAGTGAGCTCCTTGTCACCAAAGGTCTCTGAGCAGGCTGTCCACCGGGAGGGACTGGTAATCAGGGATGACCTGAAATAGAAGGTCACCGAATGTCCCAGAGAGCAGAGCCTGGGAAGCCTGACCCCCACCCAGTGACTGAGGAGAGCACCCCAAAACCCCTGAGTTACTCTGGCTCTGCCACAAGCCTTCACTTCCCAGCACTGGATGCCTCCACAGGAAGGGCCTAACTGAGTTTGTGGAACACTGACATAAAGAATGGCAGCACCTGAAGCCAGTGACATGAAGCACCTGCTTTTAGCGATGCCACATCCACATAGGCTAGTACAATATAGAACCAGTGTGATCTGCAATGCCAGGGCCACACAGCATCAGCCAGCCCGAAGCCAGAGCCCTAGGGACCACTCAGCACCCATACCCTCCAATGCCAGGGCCACACAAGCCAGAACGCCAGAAGCCAGTGCCAATGCCAAATGCCAAGTTTAGCACTTGCAAAGATGCCCCAAAAGGTGGTCCAGATGGGCAGTTAGACCCCAAAGGATCCTGGGAGCTCAAGGTCTCTAACACTACATTTTCTGAACTTATTCCTTCTCCCCCACAAGGGAAAATATCAGATGAAGTTGTCCCTGGAGACCTCCATCCAGTTCACAGGGCCAGGGCAGGGACCAAGAGGAAGACTCTGCTTGGAAGTTTACAGTGTGGAAGGAGTAAGCACCTTTGTAAGACAAATACTTCAGAGCAGCTAGAAATGTACTGTAGACCAGGGGCTGGAAAACACCATTTTAGAACAACCCTGTCGTTTCAGGCCCAGAGAAAATGCCTCAAGTGACCCAGAAAGAGGCCGAGCTAGTTGCAGAGAGAGGCCGAGGGACAGGCAGGGAGGTGACTGCGGGATGATCTGGGCAGCTGGCAGGGTATGAAAGGAGGGTGCCCCCCTCCAGAAGCCCTTTTCCTGCTGATCTAATTCCAATCCTCCACTTGCAAAAAGGTTATGGGTTCAGGCTGTAGACAAGACAGGTGAAGAGCAGAAGGCCAGCTAAGAGAGGAGCTGGGACAGAGTGAGAGGGAAGGCATCCCAGAACGCCTCGTCAGACAGGAGCTGGGGGCCATGGTAACTCCTCCGGCTAGATAGGAGGCTGGCTAGGGGATGAGGTGGCCCAG
Organism: Phalanger gymnotis; assembly: GCA_028646595.1. Taxonomy (NCBI): domain Eukaryota; kingdom Metazoa; phylum Chordata; class Mammalia; order Diprotodontia; family Phalangeridae; genus Phalanger; species Phalanger gymnotis. Next base: position 308,329,129 of record CM053626.1, read on the forward strand.
TTGGCCACAGAGCTGACCAGAGAAGGGGCCAAGGGATGGGAAGCAGAGCCTGGGGCCAGGGCCTGGGTTTCAGCTCTGGGACAGGACAGGTTGCCAGAGGATCAAGGAAATAACACAGGATGGAGGCAAAACAGGGTCGGTCAGCGGCTCCCAGCCCCCATTTATTACCGCAAATAACTAATTTCAGAATTGATGGTGCTGGGTTTTTGTTCCGGGGCCATTTATATCAGCGGAGGAAATGAAGAGGCGGGAGCGGGCGACACATCTTTCTGCGTTATTGCTTGTCTGCCATTTGCAAATCATTATTAATTGTGGGCCCTGGCGGCAGCAGCGGCGGGCGAGGGGCTGGGGGCTGGCCGGCCGGGGGCCGGTGCTGGGCGGGTCGGGCAGACACACATAGCTCTTCATCAAGGCCCCAGAGAGCCAATTACCCCGCCCTGATTGGGATCAGATAAAGAGGGAATTTTTACAAATTAGGGAATAAATAGAATTCCCACCCGTGGCCCGGGCAGGGCCTGGGAGGCCGTAATGAAAAGTCATACATCACCATCAGCCAGTCGGCGGGCGGGCAGCTGGGCGGGCGGTGCAGACCAGACGCTGGCACCGAACGGACCGACACGCGGTCCAGAGGAGCCTCTGCTCCCAGCCCCGCTGGGGCCTGGGAGGGCACTGGAGCCCCCTGCTGGGGCTCCTGCGGGCACAGGCTCCCCTAGCTCAGGGGTGCATAGGCCTAAGCAGGGTGGAGCTGTACAAGGTCAGACCTATGCCCGCAGGCAGAGACCAGGCACACGCAGGAGCAAGTGTATCTAAACACAGCGTGAGCATCACATCAGACTGGCTCTCCCTGCTCAGGCCAGCGTCTCTTCCCTGCCTACTGATCCACTGAGGCTTCTTTTACTCTATCTGTCCCATCCTCTGTCTCTGCCCTTCTGGGTTACCCTCTGTCCTCCTAGTTCAGTCTCTGCCTCTGTGCCCAGTCAATCAAAGGGTCAGTACTGACCCAAGGTCGCAACCTCCGCCCTCTCCTATGCCCGCCCCTGCCTTGGCGGTGCCCCCACGGCCAGCTGGGGAGATCTGATCACTCTTCAGAGCTCCCTGCCTACCACCCCAGCATGCCCTTGGTGGGGCCTGCCTGCCGAGAGGCAGGGCAATGGGCTGGCGGGCTGCTCCTGGCCCCCTCCTTTTCTCCTTCCCTCCCTCCCTCCCTCCCTGCGGATCATTAAATATGTATATCTTATTACACGCCTTGTTAGCGTATTGAGCTCTATTGACTGATGATAAATCCCAAGCCCCGTCCTGGCCATAAATTTATCTGGAGATGATGAAGACTCAATAATCTAGTGAGGCAGATAATATGACCGGGCCTTAAAAAAGATCATTACATTAGATGTCAAAATTAAAAGTGAAATACACTTTATTAACGTGGCCACGGCCCCAACTCAGGCCATTACACGTTACGGCCCCCGCCTGCCCCCCTAGGGCTCGCCGGCCTTGGGGAGGCTGGAAGGACAGACGGACAAAGGGCCTACCCGGATCTGGGTCGGACGGTCAGGCTCAGAACCCAGGGCCTGGTAGCCCCATTCCTTGGCTGGGTAAGCTGAGACAGGGAAGGGACACAAGCTGAAGTAAAACCTGCATACTCAGATGATCCGCTCACAGTTGGCCCCGAATCTGTACACACAGAACCTCAGGGTGGGGGCTGGGGGGGGAGTGAGTGCTTGCACACACATAAGCACACTGTGAAAACTGTCCTAAGCTGACATGGGCTGGATGTTCTCTCTTATCTCTCGAGGCTGGCTGAGTCGTCATTGTGTGTGTTTGTGTGTGGAGCACCTGTCATGCACCCACAGCTGTATCCACTTTTCTCTATCAGTGCGCATACCTGGATGTCTGGTGTGTTGCTGCATGGGAGAGAGCGAGAGGAAGAGAGGGGGAGAGAGAGAGAGAGAGAGAGAGAGAGAGAGAGAGAGAGAGAGAGAGAGAGTGTGTGTGTGTGTGTGTGTGTGTGTGTGTGTGTGTTTGAGAGAGGGGTCCTGCTGGGCAGAGCCACCTGGCCTGGAGACATTGGGTTCCCAGTCTCTGACCCTTCCTGGGGTCCCCTCGAGTGAGCTCACTATAGCTTCCCTGCTCTCTGGGGTCCCCAGACCTCTGCAAGAAGCTAACTGGGCACCAGTGGACTACAAAGGGGGTGCACACAGACACACCTCCCTGGCGTCACATAGCAGCCCAGATTCTTGGTGCTGAATGGGGCTTGAGACACATACAAGTGAATACAGACCAGGGCAAGGATGCCCTTCATCATCTGCCCAAGGAAGGGGGCCCAGCCTCTGATCAGAGACATCCAGGGACAGGGAGCTCACCTCCTCCCACGGCTGTCTGCGCACTCTGGTCTGGGGTTCCTCTCTCAAAATTGGTCATGGCATCCAGCATTGCTTACAAGGCCCAAAAGAATACACCCCATACAACAATTGGAGAACCAGTTCTAGAGTTGGAAGTACAGTTAAGGGAGCAGAGGCACAGTCTCTAGGGAGAGATGGATACAGAGACTTGAAATAGCTTTGAAAAGCAGGACCTCTGGCAGAAGAAAAGACAGTCATCTATGGACTCGAGAGAGCTAGTCTGGAAAACCAGACCTGAAAATGTGAGAAAGGAGTGGGAAGCAGGTTGGGAGGGGGAAGGAAACAATGTGATGACTACAGAGGGGAAAAAGAATATTAATACCTTCAAGTACTCGAGCTGTCAGCTGCCTTGTTCCCATGTGTTCTCTCTATGTGAGCCTCCCTACTACTGTATCCTGAATTTATAGCATGGGTACTATGTGTATTTGTGGGACAGTGCACCCCAGGTTTATGGGGGATAATGTTTTGCTGGATTGTTCTCACTATGCTGCTCAGTAAATGCCTTTGCTGTAATTTAATTGTATTTACTGGCTGATTTTAAATGGGAAGCATACTGGTTGGGGCTCATGAGTTATTGTTTTGAAAGTGCAGACCCACAGAGTAGCCTAGAACCAGTGGAGACCTACGGGGTAGCCTAGAACCAGCAGAAGAGCAGCCACCCTCTGGGGAACCTAACTCTTGAATGCAAGTTAAGGATTTGGTCCAGCGGGGAATGCTACATTGTTCAGGCTTGTTCAGGCTTGATTTTGGCTCCCTACACATTTGCTGGGACCCACTGGAGAGATCCTCTAAGACCTTCTTCCTGGATACCCTTGTTTTGTAGCAATCCAATAGAAACAAAAGAGGATTTTTTTCTTTTGTTTTAAACTGTAATTGGAGAGCCGGTTTTCCAGTGTGTTTCCTTTACAAATCAGACCATTTTTTTTTTTTGAGATAACTTTTTCTTGGTTGAATGCTTATGTCTCCTGTATTACTATGATCACTGAGATTACAGAAGCTGATATGAGCAATACTGATGCTGCATCATTCCTTGAATACTCTCTATATACATTTATTTATATAAGTACATGTCTACATCCCTAGAATGGAACCTCTCCTTGAGGGCAGGTGCCAATACATTGTGCTCTCTTGTATCCCCATCTATCCATCCATTCCTAGCAGTGTTCTTGACATAAAATAGGTGCATAACGAATGCTCACTGGATTGGATTGGAGCTGCATTCTCCTCACTCTGACAACTCCACCCCCTCACCCCTTCACCCCCCATTGGCCCAGCAGTTTCCTTCTGCTTCCTCACTACAATTACCCAAGGCTCTCATTGCCCCCTTTCTGTAACTTCTTCCCGCTGGAGGTTTATTCCATCTGTCAAGTCACCTCTGTCTAGATTCTGGTTGTCATAATCTAGTGGCCTCCAGGTCATTTTCCTTCCTTTCTTGATGACTTCGGCACTGGATTCAATCATCCTGGTCTCCCCAACTCCTGTCCTCAACCTTATGGGCTTTCCAAAGCAATGGCGGAGTTCATCGACTTTTTCAGCGCTCAGTGTCTTTATTGCATTGCTGCCACCCAAAGGGATGGTCATAGCCTCGCTCTCACCATCACCCACTGACTGTGGTCCCCTCCCTGAGATGGTCCTTTCTGATCATAATCTCCTAGACCTCCATCTTCCTCTTTGCCTCTCCCTTTTTAAGCTCTAACCCCTCCATCTCCTCTTCTTCCAGTCCATCACTCTTGCTGTGGTTTCATTTTCCTTAGTTCATCATCTTGAACCAAGAATTTGAACAGATTAACCAGGCAGGAGCCTCCTCTCTTGAATTCTTTGTCTTATTGCTATTCACGCCCTACCAGTCCTCGGGCCTGGGTCACCCTCCTATCTACTTCTTCCTTTCCTCATCTGCCCCTACTAAACGCTGGTGGAGTCAGGCCAATATGCCAACTGAGCTCTCACCCCTGGGCTGTCTTTCACAGGGAGCTCCTTGAGGACACGGGCTGCCTTTTGCCTCTTTTTGTATCCCCAGACCTTAGCACAGTGCCGGGCACATAGCAGGCATTTAACAAATGTTGGTTGACTGATTCTTCTTCCTTGATAAGCTCCCTACCCCAGTCCCACGAAACAGCTGCTTCAAGCCTTCACCTCTCCCCTCAAGCCCCCGTGGCTCCCTCCCAGCAGAGTCCCTGCTGAGAAAACAATAATAATCTCATAATCCCTTCTCTACAACAATACCCCCTGGCATCCCACTCCTGGGCTCTGACCTTTGCAAAGAGGGGGTCCTTTTTGCCAAGGGCAATCTCTCCCCACATGCCCTCAGTCTCGTCCTCTCGCCATCCCCTCTACGAGCTGACCTGTCAACAGTTCAGGACCTTTGTTCATGGCCTCCTTTTCACCCTCCTTAAAGGCAGGCTTTGAGGCTACTCTCGTGCAGATGACCAATGCCTTCCCACCGACTGAGTCCAGGCTCTTTTTTCCCCTTTTCGGCCACCTCCCCCTTGGCCCTAGTGATGCAGCTGCCACCTCCCTCTCCTCCTAGTCCAGCAGGTGTTGACTTCTCTCATTTTCTCCTCTGCTTTAGAATTGCCTCGAGGGTAGAAGTCCCTCTTGTCCCCTCTACCTTTACAGCCTTCTAGGTCTGCTTCTCAGGGAGCCTTCCCTACTGTATGCTACTCTGTCTACAAACAACTATGCCTTACTCCTAAGCTCCAGCCAGACTGAGCTCCCTGCTGCTCCCTGTGAATGACATCCTATCTCTTGCCTCCAGGTCTTTGCCTACGCTCTTTCCCATGCCTGGAATGCCTGCCCTCCTCTTTCAGCTTCCTTCAAAGCTCAGCTCAGGTGCCACTTCCTCCAGGAAGCCTTTTCCGTCAACAGGCAAGTCACTGAGCATTTTTTGGTGCTTGCCCTCTGCTAGTCACCGCGTTAAGTTCTGGGGATATGACGAGTGGCACGAAGCTGATCCCCGCCCTCAAGGAACTTATATTCTAATGGAGGTTGGCACACACAAGATACATCCAGGGTCCCTGGAGGGCCCTCAGCACCCAGTCCGGAGTCTCAGAGGGGCAGGGTCCACACTGGTGAAACTGGCCTGCTGACCTCCTCTGAGCTCCTGTGGCCTTGGAGTCGGGAAGAGCCTCCTCCCAATCTTGCTTCAGACGCCCGATGGCTATGTGACCCTGGTCGAGTCACTTAATCCTTGTTCGGCTCCACTTTCCTCATCTGTCCCTTTCTTTGTGTTCCCAATACTTAGCTCAGCGGCTGGCACACAGCAGATGCTTAATAAATGTCTGTGGATTCTGTCTCTATATTATAGCTAAAGTGACTCACCTGCTGCACCCCCAATTTGGCACTATACTTCCTGTCTTGATTCACTCCTGCTCCCAACCCTCTTTGGCTCAGGCTGTCTGAATACCCCCTCTGCTTCCGCATCTGGGGTCTCCTCTGAGGCTCAGTAATGGGGGGAGGGGCGGGGGGCTGCCTGTTCCTGGCACTCTGGAGCTCTGTGGTGTCTGTTCATATTGTATAGACCGTCCTTTCCACAGCCACCCTGGAGGACAGGGATTGGTGGTGTCTCGGTATCCCCTGGTGCCCTGGGCTTAATAAATGTCAGCTGGAAGGGGGAAGGGGCTTGGGGGGCAAAAGCAGGGCATAAGGTAGACAGTCCCCCTGTGATACATGCTGTCCTGCCAGGAGAGGAGCCAGTGCATTCCTCTGGAGTGTGGGTGCCCCCCACATGGGTGGAGGTAATAAAGAAGAGTGTCTCACTCTGGAGCAATGAGAGGGAGAGGAGAGGGCATTCAGGCCAGGCAGATCTGCCCCAGAGTTGGGGTGGGGTGGGGGAAGGGCCCTGTCACAGGGCCTGCATCTGGCTAAGGAAACAAAGATTCATGGGTGGGTGGACTATGGAGGCAGGTGGGGTACTCCATGTGCCTCAGACTGCGTGGGGCCCAGCATCATTTTGAGCACCTTGGGGCTCAGAGACACTGGACTGGAGGAGAAGGGTGGGCCCCCAAACAATCCCCAGAAAGGGATCTGTTGCTTTAACAACAGTGACCAGCGACAGCAGCCAGGTAATCACGGGCCAGGGGTGTGTGATAAACAGCCTCTTGCCTTGCTCTGTCCACGGCTGGTTCTGGTCCTCTAACAAATCCTGCCTGCCTGCTGGTCCCAGCCTCCCTGCCTGGTGAATATTTCATCTGCGGCCTGCACTTCAGGGTGCTCCGGATAATCCCTATTAATTTAAATAATGCCGGGCCAGGCTTATCAAACTATTTATTATTTATCAGCTTTGTGTATTTGTAGCTAACAGGTAGGGGGGCCGCCCGGGACAGACCCACTCCATCACGCTGCCTGCCTGCCCGCCATCGCTCCTGTGCCTTTAATTAGTAATGAGGACTAATAGGCCTCCATAGCCAACACCCTGGGGATCTGGGGCCCCATGGGCCAGGCCCAGGTTGGATCTGAGGGGTCTGAGCATGGAGGTCTGATTGGGGTGATGGGAGACAATTTTCAACTATGCCCCTGACCTCTGAAATGTGGGCTTTCTCCCCTCTCCCCTGGCAGCCTCTGCCAAGCCTAGGGGACCTCAGAGTCACTACTTGTCCAGCCCAAGCAGGGGCCCAGGAGAAGGGAAGCTCCTTGAGGGTAGAGGTCTTTTGCTCTTCCTTTATATCCCCAGGGCTCAGCCCAGTGCCTGGCACATAGTAGGACCATAATCAATGCCCACTGATTGTTGAATTGGGTCAACATTTATTACAAACCCTTTGGTGGGTCCTCTCCTGGGGCCAGAGATGTGCCCCAGAGAAGAGGAGGCTCGGGCTGGGATGGGCTTATGGAGAACCTTGGGCTCCCTTTCCTTTCTCCCCTAGGAACTACCTGCATCTGCCACCTATTCAGGCTGGATTCAGGCTGGATTCAGGCCTGGAAGCCCATCCCCCTTTCCAGCCTACTCTGGCTGGGACAAGGGCACCCAAGCGTCCTTCAGCCTCAGCTCCAGCCCCGGCCATGCCAGGCTCCTGCCCTCTGAACATGGCACAGCCCCCAGCCCATGCCCAAACTCCTGCCCTCCTTGACATAGGACTGCAGATGACCAAGCCTCGGAGGCCTCAGGTGTACAAGGAGTCACCAGGTCCCTGAAACACATGACCTATGAGGCCCCTGCTCCCAAGACTCAGTTCAAATCCCACCTCCTGAAGCAGGCCTTTCTCAGGCCTCCCTCAGTCACCACTCCTGCCGTTGTGTGAACCTAGTTCTGACTGGGAGCTCCTGAACAGCCTCCAGCTCGGAGGGCTCGCCAAGAGCTTTACAAACAGTGCCTCATTTTACCTACCCTGGGGGCAAGTGATAGTATTATCTCCACTTTACAGATGAGGAAACGCAGAGAAATGAAACCATGTGCCCAGGTCACATAGCTAAAAAGTGTTTGATGCTGGATTTGAACTCAGATCTTGCTGATTCTGGGCCCAGCACTGTACCCACGGTGCCCCCTAGCTGCCTGGTCCTGTAGGACAGAGACCATGTTTCTTTGCCTTTCTTTGTATCCCAGCACACAGTAGGTACTTAATACATGCTTGTGGGCTGACTGATTCCCTGAGGCACAATTGTGCACATGCTCACAAACACTCATGACCATGGGGGCACGGACGGCTCTGTGCATGCCAGGGCACAGGCTTGCGGCCATCCCCTACCCCTCCAAGGCAGAGTCCCAGCCACTCACAAAATCCATTCCAAAAATGAACCAAGTTCGGACATAGTACGGGTCCAGTCCCAGGCACTGAGAGAGGTGGCACACCTGGACATATGCTCACACCTGCACCCAGGCTCTCAGAGGCCTCTGCTCCCAGCTGTAGCCAAACAGGAATTCCCCTATAAGTGGCCATCCAGCCTCTACTCCAGGACTTCCAGGGATGGGGAGCTTACCACCTTCCCAGGTAGCTCTTTAGGACAGCTCTAGTCTAGTGAATTTTCCTGCTCTCAAGCCTAAATATACTCCCTTCCCCGACTTTGCTCTTGGTTCTGCTTTCTGGGGCCAAGCAGAGGAAGGCCGACTCCTCCATATGAAGGCGGTGGCTATGGCGCCCCTCCCCTCCCCTGAGTCTTCCTTTTCCCAGGCCAAGTTCCTTCAAAGGATCCTCCTAGATAATGCTCTCCAGGCCTCCCCCAATCCTGGCTTCCCCTCCCCTGGGATGTCCTCTAGCTCCTCAATGTTACTCTTAACCGATGGCACCCAGGACCAGGGTGCCTGACAAGGACAGAGGTAGCTATGCCGCCCTACTCCTGGGCTCTGTCCTCTTAACACGGCCCAAGATCCCCTTAGCTTTCTCAGCTTCCAATGTCATAGCACTGACCCATACTGAGCTTGTTTTCCATTGATCAAAATCCTACTAGAGACCTTCCATACTTTTTTTGGGATGAAAAAGTCTGACGTATACAAAAAATACTTATACCAGCTCTTTTTGTGGTGGCAAAGAACTGGAAACTAAGGGGCTGCACGGATTCGGGGAATGTGATGGAATACTGTTATATTGTAAGAAGTGATCAGAGAAACCTGGGAAGACTTGTACAGACTGATGCAGAGTCAAGTGAGCAGAGCCAGAAGAATTTATGTGGTAACAGCAACACTGTAAAGACAAATATCTCTGAAAGACTCAGATCAACGCAGTGCTCAACCATGAATCCTAAGGACCAACGAGGGAGGATTTCTCCTAAGAGAAAGGCGGCCATGGCCTCCAAGGTCGGAACGAGACATGTGGGAAGTAATTTAGCTTGGCTGTTTATTGGCTACAAGGACTTTCATTTTCTTTTTTTTTTTTTCAGTTGGGAAGGTGGGGAGAAAACGGTGCTTAACAATTGAAAAAATTAATAAGAATAATAATGATTATAAATGACTTACTTTTGAGGTCTGGCCATCTGATCAGTCTCAGATCCATCTAACTTCCCTAATCTACGTTCCTTTTTCTCACATGGATATACAACACCCCACCCCCCAGCCCTGCCTCCCCCAATAAACACATTAACCACATTTAAGTCCTTATTCTGTTCCTGGGTCCCAAGGCTCTCTTACTACTACATTTCAAGGAGGCTCAGCCCTGGACTGGGGCTGGGGAGATGGGTGGAGGGCCAAGAGCTGGGGCCCCTGGCCAAATTCTCCAAGCACTGCTTAAGAACTCACCGTGAGAAGAGGCATGAGCATCGAGATCACCAGAGACAAATGAGTTACTCCCTGTCCTCAAGCAGTGTCTGCTCTGGGGGTGGGCACAGAAGTGCCCACAAGCAGCAGAGTAAGTGCTAGATGACTTTGAGCGGAGGCCCTTCCAGCTAGAGGCTTTATGGACCAAAGCAAGGAGGGTGTGAGCTGTGTTGTAAAAGGCAGAGGAGATGAGGATGGCCACTGGGGCACTGGGGACAGCTTGGGGAAAGGGGGAAGGCAAACGGCAAGAAAGCCAGTCTGGCTGCAGTGCAACAGACAAGGAGGGAAGAAGGGAAATAAGCCAGGAAAGGCAGGGTGGGAACAAGCCCCACAGAGGAGTCTGATTGGAATTCCTAAAGCAATAGGGTTTACTGAGCAGAGAAGGGACAGGGTCAGACCTACAGTTCAGAAAGATGGGACAGAAGGGGAGACTTGTTAGGAAGCCATGGCGATTGTTCAGGCTGCTGTGAGCTGGGGGGGGGGGAGCGGGGCGCGGGGCGGGGAGGGAACGGCGGCATTTGGGAGTGGAGAGAAGGGGGCAGAGAGGAGATCCTGGGCAGGGAGGGAGGAGTGGAGGGAGACACCTGGGTTCAGAACCCGAGTAATGGAGAGGACGGTGCCCTCAACTGCAGTGGGAAGCTGGGAAGAGGGCTGAGCTCCAAGGGAAAGAGAATGAGCTCGAGATGACCCCAGGACATCCAGTCCAATGCATCCTGTGAGCCTGGAGCTCAGGAGAGAGACTGGGGCTGCATGTACAGGCCTGAGAATCTTTTGCTCAGCATGACTGAAGCCGTGAGAGCCAACGGGATCTCCAAGGGAGAGAGCGCAGAGGGAGAGGAGTGTGGAGCCAGAATGAGCCTTGGGGGAGCCCACGGACAAAGATCCAGCCAAGAAACTTGAGGTGAGGCTGGCTTAGAGCCCTACTCAGGGTCAGCTGGCTCCAGCCTCAAGGCCTTGAAGGCCAAATTGGAGCCTCTCCTCAGAAGACCCCCTTCAGCTCTTTTAATCTCCGGGAGAGTTCTGAAAACCCCAAGGCCAGGCTCAGGAGTCTGGGGGGAGGAAGGGGCATCTGGGCAAGAATCACAGAGTAGTAGATCTGGATCTGAGAGACCTTGGAGGCCACTGAGTCCAGCCTCTTTATTTTACAGATGGAGAAACTGAGGCTCAGGTCAAGTGACTTGCCTAGGGTCACATAGCTAGCAGGTCATCTGGAGCAGGATTTTCTGACTTCTCGTGTCTTGGAGTCCGACATGGCAGCAATAAGAGGCACAGAAGGGTTGGTCCTTGTGAGCAAAGGTCCAATCTTGCCCGAAGCCCCTTCCCCACCCCTCTGAGTGCCTGAAGAGCACCAAGCTCTGTTAAGTGCCTAGCTCACACTCTCCTTCCTGGGCAGTGGCGCATCCAGGAGCGCACGTGGGTGTGGGCCAAAGCTTGACAATTACGCTCACGGTGCCGATCTTCAAATCCATATGTCTTGAGGCTGCCAGTACATCATGGTGTCAAGTCTCTGAATTGGGACATCCATCAGAAGGCCAGCATCATCCCATGTGGCCATCCAGAGCCCGGCTGGGCCGGGAGGCTTAGAGTCGGGGGGAGCCCGGGATGCTGAGGGGCCTGGCCTCCGGAGATGGCTTAGCCCGAACAGGGCCATAGCCTGGGCCCAAGCTGGGCAGGGGCTCTGGGTCGGGCCCCAGGGGGCAGAAGGAGCCCCCCAGGTGGCTGCCAGGCTCAGTTGCTAACACTCTGCACTGGCTGTTCTTAAAAATTTATGACTCTGTTGAAACATGAAAAATAAGGCGGAGGAGCGATCATTAGTGCGGCCCTGCCCCCCCTCCCCGGCACCCTCGTAAATTGAGATTTATGGCTGCAGCGGGCGGGTGGAGAGGGAGCGGCCCAGGCGGTGGCAGCGTCACAGCCCTGTCTGTGTCTGTCGGAGGCTTCAGTTTATCACAATCTACACAGATTATGGGGATGAATACAGGGCCAGCCCCCAGCTTTGCCAGAGCCCTCTGTAAACAACAGAATAAGCTATGGGCCTCCCAGGGAGGGGGAAGGCTCCGCTGAGACCAGGCAGGCACCCAGGAGGCAGAGGGCCACAAGGGCGTGCCAGCCCAGGAGCCCCCGGAGACCTCAACAGGCACTGGGCCCCGTCAGCCTTTCAGGAGGGCTGAGCCTGGCTCTATCTGGGCAGCTGAGCCCTGGCAGCCACCCTATCATGTCCCTTGGTAAAAGGAGCCCCGCCCTAGCCTCCACCAGCAGGGGAACAATGGCAGCATTGGGCCTGGGTCCCAGCCCCCTCTGCCCGAGAGGCCTCACTTAGCGCTGTCAGCCCAGCCATTATGGAATTGGGGTTTCATTTACACACTAATTAAACATTACAGCTTGTTCACAATTACAACGCGGGGATGAGGGAGTAACTAATTACTGAGGAAATGAGCTAACATTTATCTCTTCCAGGAGGAGGAGGAGAGCATCATCCCCGGGCCGATGCCCTCCGTGGGCCCTCTCCCTTCAGCAGCCTCCCTAATCAGGCTGGGGGTGGTGGGCAGGGCCCGGGCCCCCCCTTCCTCAGCTCCGGGAGAGGGCATCGCCCCACAGCCCAAGGCTGGCTGTAGGCTCCCAGGAGACCTCAAGGGAGACCAAGGAGGAGGAAGAGGTGGGCTCGAAGGCAGGAACAGTCTGGCCGGCAGGCCCTACGTGGCCCCCCACCCCAGGACCAGGGCATGGTGGGGCATCCTGCATCTCAGATCAAGGGCTGGGGCCCCAAGGGGTCTGCGCCGCTCATCCCCACATCCATCTCGGCTGCTGGACAGGCAGTGTGACCTTGATCCCTCTCTCCAGGGAAGAATTAACATCAGAGCCAAGGCTGGGGAGGGAGAGGAGAAGAGAAAGAAGCACTCCAACCTCCCCCTCCCCCAGCTCCAGCACTGGCCTCCCTCCCCAGAGCGGGGTCTGGGGAGGGGTGGGGGACAGAGGAGACTGGGGAATTTAATAATAGTAACACCTCAGTCTCCAAGCTTGCAGCCTTCCTGTCTTTGGGCCAGAGGAAAAAAAGGGAGAAGAAAGGGGAACAGTGGAGAAAGCCTGAACCAAAGGGAGCCGGCCGCTTAGAACTGAGCTTCAAAGGGGCCCCGGCTTCTGGGGCCTAATTGTACTGACCCCTGGCCTCCGCCTTCAATCAGTGCCGCTTCCCAGCTCCTGCAGCCTGGCGGCCTCCCCGCCCCTCACCTAACTAGCAGCCATATTCTTCTCATTAGGCCTGAGCCCGGCTGTGGGAGCCACCCCCCACCCCCCAAACAGGGGCCTTACACTTACACATACACACACACACACACACACACACACACACACGCTCACTCTCTCTCTCTCTCTCTCTCTCTCTCTCTCTCTCTCTCTCTCTCTCTCTCAGCCTGTGTGTGTGCTCAGTGGGCAGGGGCCTTTTGGAACAGCAGTGGGGTAAGAGGGACAGGGGCTGGAGCAATTCAGGCCTGTCCTGGCCCCCATGGCCTCAGGACCTCTGGTACCTAGCCCTGCAGGACCACTCCTGACAGCCTCACTTGGCTGAGCTGGTCCCACACATTCCCAAGCCTGTCTGTTGATGCTCACCCCTGTCCTCTGCATGTCCTTTACGTGTGTGTCTGCATGTCTGTCTGCCTCTGGCTGGGAGCTCCCAAGGGCAGGGACAGGGACAGTGCCCTGGGGCTGTCCAGGGTACTGGCATCTAGTCCCAGTGACAGCTGCAACAAACGCCTGCCACCACACAGACAAGCTCCGCCTGGGCCTGGCCTCCATTAGCTCCTGCTCAGCTAAATGTTGCCAGCAGTAAGGAGGGGGTGGGCACAAACAGAGGTCTCCCCACAGCCGTTGGTCCATAGCCCGCTCAGCTGGAGGTCGTGAACAAGGGCCTCCTTCATCGGAGGCCTCCTCATCTGTGGCCCTGGTAGGACCCCACTGGTGTGGGGACAAAAGATTTGGAGTAGGCTTAGTGCTACCCGGGATGAGGAGCAGCCTCTAGAGATGTCCCAGGGACCCCACTGGGAGCATTCTGGTATCAATTCCAGGCAGGTCTCCCTTTGTTACTGGGGCTGGAGCTCCAGTGGGAACACAGGCAGGGAAGTGGGAGGGGCCCAGGAGTCCTGAGCCACAGCGGGGATGAAAAGCAGAGGAAGCCAGCTCCAGAGGCCTCCCTAAGTCTCTGGAGGTCAGTCAGGGTGCGGTCCTTGTGTGTTCTGCAGGGAATCAGAATGACCTTCCAAGGAGTTGTGGGGGCCCAGCTGGCCAACCTGCTCTCTCTGACATTGTCTCTCACCTTAACCCACCGCTAATGACTTGCAAATATCGACAGAAAAGGGAAGGGCAGAGTTGGGGAGGGGGAAAACTGGGGGGTCAGGAAGCAGAGACCGAAATGAAGTTGAGTTATCTCCCATCTGGAGCTGAGCTTCTAATCCTCCAGCCCCAAGGAATCCAATGAAGCCCCTTATCTGCCCTGTCAATCACTGGCCCGTGTGCGCGCACACGCGTGACACGCGCACCGCGCGCGCGCGCACACACACGCACATGTGGGCACACTCCCCGCCTCCCCGGCCCATTATTCCTCCGGTAGGAGAGTCAGGAGCCGGGGTCCCGCCAGATGGATGCAATTTGCATAATATCAGCGGTGGAGGCTGCAAGATCAACAGGGGTCAGGGCGCTGACATCGGCGCGTAGTCTATCTGCGAGTGCTAATTTGGCCGGCATTGATCTGTCTTGCTGATTTCTTTGTCATTTACGTCGGCGATGGTTTGACAGGAGATACAGAGAGAGACAAGGGGAGGCCTGCGGGGGCCGGGGGGAGCAGAGAAACAAAGATTGTAGTTACTGATGCCTTTAACACAGACAAAAAGATGAGCACTGCCTGAGGCCGCTGAGCAGGCCACTGCGGGACACAGTGGCTGCTAATTACCCCAGCGCTCAGAGTCCCTCTGGGTTCCCAGTGTCAAGGCTGGGGAGGTGGGGGGGGGCAGGAACACTACCTGCTTCCCCCGAGCCCCAGGGGAGAGGAAGTCATGGGAGGCACTCGCTAAGCCATGACCTTGTTTGTTTCTCTCCTATGGGGGACCCCCCACTCACTCCTTCCCTGGCACCTCAGGGATCAAGCTGCTTTTCTCCTGATCCTGGCCCCCAGTACAAAGCCAACATTCAAGGAAACTGAGGACTGGGGCCTGGTGAGGCATGCATGCACTCTCCCAGTCCTCAGAGAGATCTTCCCTGTCCTACAGTCTCCTCTGAAGACCCACTTCTTAGGGGCTGACCCGCCACAGTATTCCGGAAATCCCCGTTCTGCCAATGACCACCTGTGGGGCCTTGGAGGAGCCGGCTGACCCCTCCAGGCCCCAGTTTCTTAATCTGTTGGATTATGCCTATAATGCCAATCTTCTGTTTGGTCTTTAAGCCTTTCACAATCTGAGGAGTACCTTTCTACCCACTGCATACGTGTATACACCTTGTCTATGGTTCAGCGAGGCTGCCTCCTTTCTTCTGTTCCCCACACAGCATCTCCCATCTCCATGCATTTGCCCCGCTCCTTCCCTGGGCCTGGAATGTGCTTGCTCCATTAGAAGGCATGGATACAACAGGCCTCTTGAGCACAGGGACTGTCTGACTTTTGTCTCTGGGTTGCCAGCACCTGGCACAGAACAGGTTCTTTTGACAGGCCTGTTGATCGACTGACTGACTGTCTGGTATAAAGGATCCCGTCCCTCCTCCTGCAGAAGACCCCCGCCCCCCTCCTTCTGGCCTCCTTGGACTGGGGCTCCACTTTGGGGAGGAAGACCTCCCTCCCTCCCAGCCATCCCATGGGCTCTCACTAGGGGAGACGCCCTCCTTGGGCTCCCCAAACTGCTCTTTCTCTGCGGCCTTCCCTTCTGGCCAGGTCCAGGAAAGGGGCCAGCTGAGCACTGGCCGGCCCAGCCGGCCCATCTTTCTTTGTCTCCCTCCTTCCTTTGTCAGCGGCAGGAGCGAGGCGAGGTTCCTGCTCGGAGCCTGCATGATCAGAAGGGACCCCCTGCTGGCCAGCTACGGGAGGGGGGGCAGCGGGCAAGGACACGGAGGAGACCGGACAGACGCACGCACGCTTTGGTGTACACTAATCCCCTGGCCCGAGGCCCTTCACAGGGACCTGGCAAACTTCAAGGAAGGGAGGCAAAGGCATCCTTCGACAGAGAGCCTCATTATCCCGCTCCCCCCATGCGGGCGGGCGGGCACGGAGGGAGGGACCGCCGTGTGCACAGAAAAGGCTGTCACTGTCCTTTCTTCCTTTGGGTAAAAGCCCGTCTCCCGGAGCCTGCCCGCCCCCGTTCCAGGCTGACACCTCTCAAGGCTGCTAATTAGATCCCTGTTGCCTTCCTAATGCACTCTGACAAGAGCCCTCACACGGGCCAGCTGGGTCTTGGCACTGCCTCTGCAGTGTGGACGCAGGGTGCCCAGAGCAGGGTCCAGGAATAAGGTCAGCAGGTGCGGCTTCCAGCTGCCCCCCCCAAAGGGAACAGAGAAGCCCCCGGGGGGGACCTTGCCTCCACCCCCACTTCAGGTCCTCTTCTTCTCCTGTAGACAGTAGTCACACCAAGCCTGGCCCAAATCGTTCTCTGTTCCCTCTGAGAATCTCCTCATGGCAAAGAAAAGGGGACATGTGAAGGACAGGCCTTGATAGCAGCCAAGACTGCCAAGGCTCCCCTGGCTGAGCCTCTGGCTGGAGGGGACCTAGACGCATCTGGTCCAAGCCCCATCTGAGGAGGACTCCCCAGTGAGGGAAGACCCAGTGTAGCCTCTGGGCAGCTGTGCCACGGCCACAGTTAGGGAGGTATTCCTAGCTCTGACTCGGCACCTTCAACCATCTAGCTCGAAAGCATCGATCAGCTGCTTACTATGGGCCAGGCCTGATGCTAGGGAGAGAGAGACAAAAACAAAGCCACCCCTGCCCTCAAGGAGCTTATGTTCAGGAGAAAGACGTGTGTGTGCATGTATACGTGTGCGTGTGTGCATATATACACACACACACAGACACAATGTGCAGCCTGTTTATACAGAGCTTTAAGCTTCGCAAAATGCTTTACATGCATTTTATCTCATTGGATAATAAGACTCTCCTAACGACCCTGTCAAGAAGATGCCATTCTGACTCCCACTGTACAGATGAGGAAACTGAAACCCTGACAGAGGGGTTAAGGGACTTACCCAGAGTCACCCAGGGAGTAAAGACTTTGGCAAAATTTGAATCCGGGGCTTCCTGCCTCCTGGCACAGTGAATAGAGGAGAGAGCTAGACCTGACCTGGCATTAAGAAGACCTGAATTCTAATCCTGCTTCAGTCACTCTCCAGGTGACCCTGGGCAAGTCACTTAACCTGTCTGCTCAGCATCCACAACTGTAAAATGGTGACTACCAAGGGTGGTTGAGAACAAAATGAGGTAGTTATTTGTAAAGCATTTGGCCCGGCCCCTGGCACACAGAAGGCACCATATTATTATTAATTATTCGTCATTGTCCACCACAGCATATTATCCCTTCAAGTAAACTATGCCCATATTCATGCAAGTGCACGCACACACACGCGTGCACACACACACACATTTCACACAATATACACACTAGATCATTTGGTCCAGAGCCAGAGGAGGACTGCTAGGTAAGGAACAGCTAGAAAGGTCAGTCTGGCCTCAACACAGGATGCAGGCACACTATAAAAGCTAGCACTCCCAAAGCTTTGCAAGTACGATCTCACCAGATCCTACAACAGCCCTGGCAGGGAGGTGATTTATTTACCCCCATTTTATAGATGAAGAAATTGAAGCTGAGAGAGGTTGGTCACACAAGCTAATAAGCATCTGAAGCCAGATTTGAACTCAGACCTTCCTGACTCCAGGTCCTGCGCTCTCTCCATTACACTACCTAGATGCCAATGAAGATACAATTATTTATAATAAATTACTACTACACTATAATGTTATATTTTATAAGGTGTAGTAAGCTTGGAAAGGTAGGTTATGGCCATGTTGTAAGGAGCTTTGGGAGGTGACAGAGAGCCACTGGAGCATCTTGAGGGTGTGGTGGTGGTGAGGTGGCATGGGGCCATGGTGGCATGTTCAAACTTTCGCTTTAGGAAAATCACTTTGGAAGCTATGAGGAAGAAGATGGACTGGAGAGAGGAGCCTGGAGGCAGAGAGCCCATAGGAGTCTTCCACAATGATCTAGGTGAAAGGGAATGGGTAGGCGCCAAGCTCGGAGAAGGGGACGATCAGAGAGGCAGAGACCCAACCGAAAGGACTTGGTGACTGAGTGGAAATGTTGTTGTGTTTGACCTTCGTTCTCAAAGAGGACCATGACATCGGGAAAATGATGCCATGACTTACAGTTGGCTTTGATATGAGTGAGGGAGGCCCGTG
This sequence comes from Phalanger gymnotis, assembly GCA_028646595.1. Classification (NCBI taxonomy): domain Eukaryota; kingdom Metazoa; phylum Chordata; class Mammalia; order Diprotodontia; family Phalangeridae; genus Phalanger; species Phalanger gymnotis. The sequence goes on from CM053626.1 coordinate 308,347,127, forward strand.
CAAGGTCACAAGCCTCACTTTCTCCTCTAGAGCCACCTGGGTCCAGGGGCCTGATATTCACCAGGATGACTGGAGGTGGCCCAGGATGCAAAGGGAGACCCTGGCCCTTTGAGGCTCAGGCCTTTTAGGGAGGAGAAATCAAGGGTGCCTTGGAAGCTTTGGACTTCAGGTGAGCCAGCAACCTCAGAGAGTGTGGTTTCAGCTGACTGGTCGGGCTGGAAGCCAGACTTCAAAAGGTCAAGAAGTGAGAGGTGAGGAAGTGGAGGTAGTGACTGTGGACAACTTTATGTATTCTTTTGAATTGGCCTGTGAAAGAGGGAATGAAGGTCATTAGCTTGAGGGGACTAAGGTTCTTTTTTTTTAAGGATGGTAGAAACTCAGTGCATATTTATAGCAGAAAATGAGCAGGTCAACAGGGAATGATTTAAGTTTGGGGGACAGGGACAATTGTGGGGGTGACTGCCAAAAGATGGGAGTCTTAAGCCACTCCAGGAGAGGCCTCCTTCCAAGATGACTTAGTGCATTTTGTGGTTCCTGCCTTTCCACCAATTCCAATTCTTAATTGAGTAGCCCACCAGGAGAGTGTGAGTGGCATCCTGGGATCCTGGGATGCCTGGTAGTCTACAGCATTCTACAAGAGGAAGCCTGGAGAAGTAGACATGCCCAGTAGCTCTTAGGGATTGCCACACCTTCCACAACTACCTTTCTATCTGGCCCTGTGGCTAAGCGAAGGCTGAGTGGCTAAGGAGGGGGAATCTGGCTTCTCTTGGTTCAGTTTTTGTAACTACCCAGTTTTTACTGAGTCCTTCTAGGGTCCCACTATAAACGATGCCCAGAGAGTCAGAAGAGCTTCTGCCACATCCTGGGGAGTCCATGCAGATGGGCAAACTTGGGGGCAGTAAGAGGACATGATACATCACTAAGTGAGCCTGTCACAAAGAATTCAGCTTAAAGCATTCCACAGTGTTGCTAGAAGTTAAACAGGGTCCTGGTCTTATGGGATCAGAGCTGGTAGGAAACCATATTACAGGTCATCAAGGTCAGGACCCTCTTGTCCAGAGAGGGCACCCATGTGGCCTGCCCAAGGTCACTCAAGAAAGTGACCTCGCCTTCTCTGAAGCCAACCCAGTGTTCATTCCATTGCCTGAAGGGAAGGCTCAGAGTTGGCTTCATGGAAACAGCAGGACTTGGAGGGAACCAGGGAGGCTGGAGCTGAGGGGCCCCTTTAGGCAGAAGGCCATCCTCTGGTTTCTAGTCCAGAGTCAGGCTAACCACCTTCTTTACCAAAGACTCTCAGGTTTGTCCAGAAATGAAGGATCACTCTAAGGACAAAGACTTGCCCTGAGGGAGCATGTCCGAGGACTCCACGGCTGGTCCTGACAGCCTGTCTGTGTAGGGGACCCTTCTGGGCCCTCTCCCTTCCTCCTCACTACAGCCTCTCCCTGGTCATGCTCTCCAGCTTCAGGAGTCTCTTTCCCACCATGGCCCCCCCAGCTCAGCTCCTCTGAAAACCAGGGTCTCCTCGGTCTTCCTCCCATGCTCCATTTCCCAGCTGTGAGCATTCTCATGGGCCATGCCTGGGCCTCTCTCCCTCCTCAGTTCAGCTTCCTCCCTTCCACGGGAAGCCTTTCCTGATCCCTCTGCAGGCACGCTTTCCCTCTAGTGAACCCATCTATAGCTCGTCTGTAGTCAGATGTTTGCTCATTGGCTCTCCCGCCATGCTGGCAGCTCCTGGGGAGCGGGGACTGTCTTTACTTTTCTTTGTATCCTCGGTCCAGCACCGGGCCTGGCACACACTCACTGCTCTTCCTGGAACCAGTCTTTGTCCCCTTCTATCATTCTTGTCTTTGTCATTTACCTAATGCGCAGACAGGTCTGGACAGGTCAGAGGCCCCTAGCTTTGGCCTGGCATTCAAGGCTCTCTGTGAGCCTGCCCCATTCTCCATCTCTCCCTCATCAACTTTCCCAGCCTGCCTCCCTATACCCCAGCCAGGTGAGGCGCTTTACTTCCTCTGTGCGGGTCAGGCCCTTGCCTGTCTCTGGGTCAGGTCCTACCCCTGCCGGACAAGAGGAGCCCCAGGGGAGGGGTCTGCTGTCAGAACTACACACTGAGGCAGCTCAGCTGGGTGCCGAGGGCCCATCAGAACCCCTCCCTGGCATGGCAGCTCCTTGAGTAGTTCATTAGAATTGTGTCACCAAGTACATGTGCCTGAGTGGACAGTGACGGGCGATGACCCCTGACCCAGGGACCGGGAGACAGTCCCCATCAAACTCCCACAGTGAGACCCTTTTAACACACACAGTGAACTCAGCGCATGCAGAGTTGGAGCTCATTAAAACCGCCAACTCCGTGAGCACGCCATTAACCTCGCTGCTCCAAACTCGTGCTTCGCCATCTCCTCCTCTCCCTGGTCTAATTAGCGCCCCAAGCTAGCCCCCTCCCACCCCCAGCACCCTCTCCTCCAGAGATGGGGCGGGAGCAGCCACTGACCCTCTCAATGGGTGAGGTGTCCCTCCTGGACCTTGGGGGACAAGGAAATGTGGGCAGGGCTGGATGTGAGGCAGTCTATTTGGAAGACCCCATTAATGGGCATTGTGGGCCCAGGTTCCTAAACCCCAGATGGGGGCACCAAGGGCCTTTTAGCAGAAAACTAGGGCTGGTGGCTGAGCCTAATGAGGCAGCCATTAGTGGCGTCATATGAGAGAGGGGAGGAAGGGGAAGCAGTGGACACAGGGCAGGCCAGGGACATTAAGAGAAGCATTCCTCAGGAGCCATGGGGAGAAGGCAATGGAGTACCCTGTCTGGGACCCCACTCCTGCTGGAGATGCCAGGAGAAGGGGTGTAGGCCTCCATGTTACCAGGCAGCACCTCTGTGCCACCACAAGCTGGTGGAGATGAGGAGGGAAGGAAGCAGGCAGATGGGCACCAGCCAGACTGAAGAAGCAGGGGACAGGAATGATGGCATTGGAAGGAGCCCAGAGGGTACTAGGTCTGAGTGGCACCTACCTGAGGAGCCCTTCCACAATGCAGTGAGCCAGCAAGTGGCTGTCCAGCTGCTACTCTGGACCTCTGGGCTGAAGATGTCACTGTTTCCAGAAGAGCCGTCCGTTCTGGCCGGCTTTGAGGGTCAGGAGCTCTTTCTTTTATGTACCTAAAATGGGCCTCTGCCTCCTCTGTCCCTGCAACTAGTTCTGCCTCTGGCCACAGAGGACAATGCCCGTCCTCCTCCCAAATGACAGCCCTCCAGGTAGGTGGTACAGGCCCTTGACCTGACTCTTCTCTACACCAAACACCTTCAGTGCCTTTGCATGTGGCCTGGTCACCAGGCCCTGCCCAGAACCAAACCCCAGGCCCCAGAAATGCTCTGACCAACACTATTAGAGACCGGCTAGACTTCTGGATACCCCAGAGCACAGAGACCCATGAGGGTCTCATCGCTCGTCTTCCTCAGTGCACCCCCTGCCCCTGATACTCTGCCCAGACCTACCTTCTCCTCTTCTCACCATCTCTGTGATAGGGAGACCCTAGCTGGAGAATGACCCCACCCCCTTTTGCCTGCTTCCCCAGATCTGCCAACCCTTCCCCTGTGCCCTCTGACCTCTCATTCTAGTGAACAAAGTCCCTTTCATTCATTAGACCTCTTTCTCTTTTGCTCCATTCACCTTCTGGCCTTCCCTAAGGTCTGATCATCCTGTCTGCTCCCTTGGCCGCATCTTCTCTCATGCTTCCTGACTCACTGGTCATGGTGGGAGAGTCAGAACGCTCCTTGCTCCCCACTGCACAATGCGGGAGTCAGGAAGACCTGAATTCAAATCCAGCCTTAGACACTCACTAACTGTGTGACGGTGTGAGGAAGGACATGATGGATGCCCCTCCCAACATCTTCCCACCAGGCCTCATGGCATGGCATCTGAATGGGGTTCCAGTCATCCACAGGGACCTTCTGCCGCATCTGTCATCATGCCCACAACAGCCCTGAGGCTTGTTCAGTGGTACACAGTCCATGGAGTGTCAGAGGCAGGGCTTAAACTCAAGTCCTCCTCCAGCCAGTGAAATGTCCCCTCCCCACCCCTCACTGCTCTCCTCTAAGAGGCAGAGGGAGGAGGGAGACACCCCATGCACGGGGGACACACAGCTCAGAGGCTCATGGGAGACACAGAGTGTTGTGTTCAGGAGCCACCAACCAGGCCAGTTTGGGCACAAGCAGTGGTGAAGGCCCAGGCACTGGGCACACCCACAGGCCCTGCCCTCAGGGATCTGATACTCCATTGAGAGAGAGAAACCTATACAGAAGCACAATGTGGAAAACTCTTGAGCTGGGGGCCAGAGGGCCTGGGTTCAAATTCTGGCTCTGACCTTGGGCATGTGCCTTTAAATCTCTAGGTCTTCATTTTTTCATCTGTAAAGTGAGCATCCCCGCTCCAGCTCGAACTCTATGCTCCTAAATGAATAAAAGATGGTTTGGGGGGAGTCTGCTAATAACCAGGCACATCTGGGAGGCCCAGGCATGATGGGGGAGGGGGAGAGGTAGGAGGAAGACATCTGAGCTGAGCCTTGTAAGAAGCCGAGGCCCCCGAGAGGTGGAGGTGAGAAGGGAGGGCATTCGAAGCCTGGAGAGTCTGGGGGCTGGCATATAGTGGGAAGAGGGTGATCCTCTAGAATGTGCTTGGAAAGGCTGGCTGGAGATCCTGGGACCAGGCCTGAGGCAATGGGGACACACAGAGGGCTTCTGGACAGGAGAGGGATGTGGTCAGGGGTCACTGGGCCTGGGGAGCCTTCCCTAGGATGGGGTAGAGGCCAGGCAGGGAAAGATCTGAGAAAAGTTGGTCAGCTACAGCACTTGGGACCCTGGAGAGCAGCTTGGCTAGCATGAAGCCAGATTTCAGGGACAATGCATAAGAAAGAGGAGAGAAGGCGGAAGCGGTGCGTGAAGATGAATCCTGGGAGGATCTGGCTGTGAAAGGAAAGATTCCAGTCGAAATACTGGATAAAAACACATGTACGTGTTTACTATGTGTCAGAGACCGTGTGGGGCTGCTTAGAATAGAGAGACAACAAGGAATGAGTGTCCCTCCCCCACTCTGACCCCTCCTCATGTGTGCAGGCAGCAGGGGAAGAGCCAGGAGATCATGAGAATCTGAAGGTGACCAAGGGAAGGATTGACATAGCGCCGGGGAAAGAGGGCAAGCTTCTGGAGTAGACTGGAGCGGGTGATCAAGGGCACAAGGAGAGATGTGGGCCTGCACAAGGAGCGGGACGGTGGGAGCAGAGGCATGGAGGAGGGGAAGAGAGAGTGCTCCCAATGAAGAAGGGGCCAATAAAGCGCCTACTACGCGCCAGAGCTTTACACTTATTATCTTATTTGATCCTCCAAACCACTCTAGGTGCTATTTTACACCTGAGGAAACTAAGGCAGACAGGAAGTGTGAAACATAGAGATTGAATAATAGACAATTATGATTGAAGTTCTTGGGGAGATTCCTGACCATCCCGGGTGGAGCTGGGGTGGAATGGAGGAGTAACCTTTGCAAACTGAGTAGACTGAGAGATGGGTAAGTGAGGGTATCTGAGAAGGGCAGGGCCTGTGGGTGTGCCCAGCGCCTGGGCCTTCACCACTGCCTGTGCCCAAACTGGCCTGGATGGTGGCCCCTGAACACAACACTCTGTGTCTCCCATGAGCCTCTGAGCTGTGTGTCCCCCACTGAGCTGTGTGACACCCCATCCTGGGGTGTCTCCCTCCCCACCCTGCCTGTCAGAGGAGAGCTGCTGGGGGTAGGGGGACGTGAGCTCAGGCCCTGCCTCTGATGCTTACTGACAATTCTAGAGCAGAGTACCCTGCAGAGCAGCCCAAGGGCCATGGTGTGGGGACAGTGAGACTGGAACAGGAAACCAGGACTCTGGAAAGCTGTACCTGTCCCTTGGGGAGGCTCAGTGAGTAACCTACCCAGCTCAGTCCTGGTCCTTCTTAACTTTTAATTGTTAGAATGGCTGAAAACAACTGAGGCGTCATGGTGGACTAGCAAGGTGGCACAGTGCACAGAGCACTGGGTCTGGAGTGAGGAAGACTCATCTCTCTGAGTTCAAATCTGATCTCACATACATACTAGCAGTATGACCCTGGGCAAGTCACTTCACCCTATTTGCCTCAGTTTCCTCTTCTGTAAAATGAGCTGGAGAAGGAAATGGCAAACCCACTCCAATATCTCTACCAAGAAAACCCCAAATGTGGTCACAGAGAGTTGGACATGGCAGAAATACGACTGAACAACAACACAATGGTACACAAACCTAATAAAGAATCCTTCTTCTTTCTCTCATATTCTTGGCCAGGGGAAAAGAGATGTGGGAGTCCTAATTAAGGCAAACACGCATCCCCACTGCTGGAATGGACAATGTCCTTGTCAGGTAGAAAACAAAGGCAGGTGCTGGGTAAGGGGGCAGAGTCCCCCTTGATACCAGCACCTTGGTGGGCACAGTGACTTAGAGTCAGGAAGACCCTGTGTTCCAATGCTGCCTCACTTACCAGCTCTTTCAGCCTCAGTTTACTCATCTACATAAAGGGGATAAATTCCATCTCTGCCCCATGCTGTCTCAATCCTGGCCATCTCTGCCCTGGGTTTCCTGAGCTGCCCACATCTAGCCTGGTCAGCTTCCCTTCAGGAGCTCAGAGAGCTCCCTGAGGCCAGGGACTATCTTGTTTATTTATATTTGCACCCCCAGTACTTGGCACAGAGCCCGGAATACAGCAAGTGCTTAAGCAATACTTTAGTGGGGCGGCTAGGTGGCGCAATGGAGACTGCAAAGCCCAGCTCAGACTCTTTAAGAGCTGAGAGGCTCTGGGTGAGTAGCTTAGCTCATTTCAGCCTCAGTGTCCTCAAATGTAAGATGTGGAACATGAAAACACCCTTCTTTCCTTCCCTCCTTCCTTTTCTCCTTCGCTCCCTCCTTTCTTCCTCTTTCTCTCCTTCCTTCCTCCCTCCCTACCTCCCTTCCCACTGTCTTGACCCCACCCATATAGCAAGGTCTATCTCAAATCACAAAGCCTTTCTGGATGGTGACAGCTCACAACTGACCCCATCCTGACCTTGGACCTGTGTACCTGGGGGGGGGGGCAGGGCAGGGCCCTGGCCTTGGATGTTCTAGCCGGCTTCCATGGGAGCCAGGAGGCAGGAAAGCCTCATCTCAGACTCATGTAGGACAAAGAGCCTGCTCCTGCCCCCACCATAGAGCAAGAGGGCCCAGGGCACGGCCTGTGTGCGCGAGCAAGTGTGCCCGCCTATGCTGGTCAAGGACACGAGGCCCTAGATTTCAGAGAGCATGTGGCGGGGTCTTCTCGCCCCCCACACCCCTCCACATCTGAGGACCACGTTCTCGTGCCGCCACTGCCGTCAATAATGCAGCCAGAGTCATCGCTCAGAAGGACCTTACTAATTAAAAGCTGGTGAGGTTTAAATAATTCATCTCCTTAACTCGTATCGATCCCAGAGTTTAGTGGCCAGAGCCTTGAAACAATATTAAACAGCTCCCTTCAGGAGCAGAGCTTGTGGCAGTTTCTCCAAGGAGGTCTCCCCCAGCCCCCTCCCCTGAGCAGGACCATGAGGCAGCAGGCAGCGAGGGGGCTCCCTATAATGTTGTCACCCCGGCTCTCAGAGAGAGTCCACTGACCCTAAGCCCCAATTCAAAGGCCTTGGAAACCTGAGCAAAATCTTGAGACCCACAGAGTCCCAAGCCTCCGCCAGAAGAGGCAGGTGGCCCAGGCCACAGACCTCCCTGTGATGCCCACCCCCTCCCCCAGGGCTGGAGGGTAGGTCAGAAGAAGGTGGGAAGAGGGGGAAAGGGGGAACAGCCGAAGACAGGGATGGGCAAGGGAAGCCAAGCCTGGGGCGAGGCAGCAGAGACTGACCAATGCCGCTGTGAGGCCGTCCTATGTGCTGAAGGTTGAGGCCTTTGTTCATATCTAGCAGTCCATTCTTGGGCCAGCTGCCCATGGCAAAGCTGTAGGCCTGCAAGAGAGGAAGAGGCTGGTTAATGGAGGCACTCCTGCACCCACACGGCCCTTCTTCCCTCTCCTGAGGTGCCCCACCCCTCAGCCAGGCCCCTAGTCAGGCGGGGGTGGGGGTGGGGGTGGGGGGTGGGGGGTGGGGTGGGGGGTGGGAATGGTGGACTGCCCCAGGGGCCAAGCAGGGAAACAATGGGCCTGGGGCCCAACAGTCCTACCAGTCTGTGAGCCAAGCTTGGCTCTCCAGCTATGCAGGGCCCACATAATTAATAGTAATTAATAGCACATGAGGTGGGTCCTGGAGGGAGGTGATTAGCAATTACAACTCCTAATTAAGTCAATGCCTAATTCCCAACCTTCCTGCTGTGTACACAGCCCTTCCCCCCTCCTCTTCTCTTCTCCCAAGCTGAGCAGGTCCGATGCCTCCTGGCCCCTCCCTCCCCAGTCCTCACCCCCACCCCCAGCACCTAGGGCAGGCCCCATGGCACAAGAGAGACTCCCACCTGGGTTCTCCCTGGGGTCTCCCAAGGCAGACCCTGGGAAATTCCAAAGAAACTGCTGGAGCCTACTGAGATGGTGGGCTGCTTCCGGTGGTCCTGCAAACCTACAACTATACCCACCAGTGCCTCCAAGCCCTGGGGGCCCACCTCTGTGTTCATAAAATGTCACAGCTGGCCCCCTCCCCTCCCTGGCAAACAGGAGGTATCTGATAAATGCCTGCCCAGCTGGCATGTCATGTGATAGGGCTGTGAGATCTTCACATGGGAGCTCACAGTATGAAAGGAGGGCTGAAGCAGAAGCTAGGCCTGGGGGCTCTGCACTTCTGGCAGATGACAGAGAGCTGGACCTTAAAGGGAAGGAATGGTATCACAGGCAGGGGGAACAGCTTGAGCAAAGGTGTAGAGACAGGAAAAGCTCTGTGCAAAAGCAAGCCAGAAAGGAGGGGAGGGGAATTCTAAGGAAAAAGCAGAAGGTGAGGGTATGGATAGGCTGGAGGGCCTTGAGGGGCAGGCTGGGGAGGTTTCTGGGCTTGGCCCAGTCTCCCCAGACGCACAGTGCCTCTATCTCATTCTTTTTTGGGGATGGGGGAGGGAATAGGCAATTATATGGCACCTACCACATGTCACTGGGCTAAGGTGCTTTTTACAATATTATATCGTCTGATCTTCATGACAACCCTACCAGGTAGGTGCTCTGAGGAAACTGAGGCAGGCGAGGTTAAATGACTTGCCCAAGGTCACACAGCCAGGAAGTGTCCGAGGCTGCATTTGAACTCAGGTCTTCCTAGCTCTAGGTCCAGTGCCCTAACCACCAGCTGCCTTTAAGTCTCTTGTCTCCTTCTGGGAGAACCCAGAGGTCTTGGCCTACTGTCCCAGAGCCCCCATGTGCACTGTCCTACCTGCCAGGAATCAAGGTTGGCAGTCAAGTCTTTGGAGTAGCTGGGAAAACTCCCTAAGCAGCAGCCCCTGTGTTTGTGTGTGTGTGTGTGTGTGTGTGCGCGCGCGCGTGCTCGCACACGTGTGTGTGTGTGTGTGTGTGTGTGTGTGCGTGCGCACGCGCGCAGGGGGGGTTGTCTCTGCTCCCTGATGAAGGTCAAGTGCACACTTATGCATATTCAAAGCCCACTGCCCATCGATCTGCTGTTAATTGTTTTTCCTGGGGTTGGGGAAGGAAGTGCCAGGGGCATCGATCTGCTCCCCCCCAGCTCTTCTCTCCCTTCTTCCTATACCTTCTCGACCCTCATGGGGGGGTCTGGAAGCAGGACAGGGGAGGGAGGCACCTCCTCCCCAGCCCTCCACCAGGGTCTACAGGGGGCACTAACCCTGCTCAGCTTTAAGTTGCTGACTAGATTTCCCCCCACCCCCCCCACCCCATCAGGAGAGATGCTGTGGTGTTTAATATTTAAAGGGAGCCTTTAATCTTTAAACAGCAAAGTTCGGCTCTTGACTGTTAACTCAGCACTGAGGGGGAGGAGGGGAGGTTAGAGGGTCTTCTCTGGGGCTATGAGGGTCACAGTGAGCCCTGGGCAGGAGGCAAATAGCAAGCTCCCTGCAGCAGGGGGATGGCGGCGATGGCCTCAGTTTGGGAACCTGGGGCCCGTTCCGGCCTCCCCCATCCAGTGAGCAGGCCTTGTGCCCACTTCCCTGAGGGCTGGGGGCAGTGCTTCCAGTCCAGGAAAGGAGTGAAGCAGTGAGCCTGGGCAGGTGGTGAGGCTCTCAAGGGCTAACAGGACCAAAGCAGATGGGCAGGGCCAGAGATGCCGAAGCATCAGCAAAGGCAGAGAGTCCCAGCCCCAAGGCATTTGAGGAGGAGGGGCCCTGTTATTCAGCTGGGGCAGGGGAGGCCAAAGCCTCTGGAACACTAAGGGAGAGGGCGTTCAAGGGACCCTTCTAGAGGGAGAGACTACTGGAGGGGCACAGGCTCCTGCCCAAGGTCACCCCACCAGGAGCAGTGATGATAAAAGCTGTAGATGGATGTCATGGTACACTTTCCCAGCTTCTCTCAGCCAAGAGTCTGAGCGGGCTTGGAATCCCAGTCCCCCTGACCCCAGGCCTCAGACCTCTCTCTATTATGGCCCTGGCAGGGCAGAGGCCCAAAGAGCTCCAGGGTCTGGGGGGCAGGCAGAGCTCGGAGGGAGCTGGGGGATGAGGCTGGTATGACTTCATGTAGTCTGCAGCAGTCTCCACAGTGGCATGGACTATATGGACTTAGCAGACAGGGTTAGGTTGGGCTAGGCTAACATGGTGGGTTCTGAGCCTGTCGATGCAGGAGACAGTTACCTTGCTTGAGGGGTGGGGGGACTGGGCAGCACCTTGGCCTGCATTCATTAGTCTCCAATGTCAAATTCTTTCCTGTTCCCTCCAATCAGGCCTTAGGAATCCTTACAATGGGTGGGTGGGTGGGAGGGTAGTGGTCTACCAAGGAGAGCCTCTTGGTCAAAGCACCTTGCTCAGTCCCCCTTCCCCACCCCCCACCAGGGAGGACACCTAACAACCCCATTTCTGAAGCTTTGGCTCAGGCCAAGGGTCCTCAGTAGGCCCCTAGCATGGGCAGGCCTGGAGGGCTGGGGAGCCAGAGTCTGGAGGTCAGCCTCCTGAACTCAGGGTGGTCATGTCTCTGGCCAGCTGGCCCTGCTCAGAGCTGAGCAAGGGAGGGAAAAGTGGGGGGCCCCCTTCCCAGCTTTCAAGTACTTTAAAATCACTTACAAAGGCAGGATTAAACGATCAGAAATTCCATTTAATAGGACAAATAAAGAAATAACCATCTCTTCTATCAGCCCTGAGAAGGCAAGCTGGGTATTTTTTTTTCCTCTAAAAAGGAAAAAAAGGAAGGAAGGGTGGAAAAAAGAAGGATAATGTGTGTTTACTCAAGCAAAGAAAAAAATATTTAAGTGATGTCGGCGAGAAGATTGCAGTAACTAGTGAAGAATAACATCGTCTACTTTGCTGTCAAATCACACCCGAATTTCAGTAATAGATTCTCGTCTGACACTCAATTCAATTCGAAGGTGATCCTGCTTTATCCCAACACATCAAATATTAAACACGCGTATTAGCAGGTGCCGAGCCCGCTTCCCAGCTTAGCGCTGGGCGGGCGGCGACGACGCACCCAGCCCCTGCTGGCGGCTCTCTCCCGCCTCTCTGGGGCCTCAATGTTATCTCGACACCTTCATCCCAGGGCTGACAGAGGGACCCTTATCACCAGTGTTTGGGGGGCTGCTGCGGACACAGACAGCAGTGGAGGAGGAGTCCCCTTTATTCCCACTATCATCACTGGATTATCACCAAAGATCCCCCCACACCATGGGGCTCAGCTGAAGGAGGGAGGGAGGGAGGGAGGGAGGGAGGGAGAGAGAGAGAGAGAGAGAGAGAGAGAGAGAGAGAGAGAGAGAGAGAGAGAGAGAGAAGAAGAAGAAGGGGAGAGGGAGAGAGGGAGGGAGAAGGGAGAGAGAGAGAAGAAAAGAGGGAGGCAAGGCGAGGCGGCCCCCAGCCCAGCTCTCTCGTCTGACTGATGTCTTTCAAGAAGGGCAGTCTAGCTTGTCAGAGCCTGGGTGGAGATGAATGTGCACATCTCGGCAGCAGCCCATGGCTGTCATGCCGGGCAGTTTCACATTCACAGATAAGGCACGGTCACCCAGAGTGTCCATGACCCGGCGCAGGGTCTGGAGCCGCACGGCCCCCGTGTGCCTGGCTGTCCCTGCTAAGTGCCTACCAGGACGTGTTTGATTTTTACAAACACCCCTTTCCTCTAGGCCTTTGCTTCCCGGAAGGGTTCAAAACGACATGAACAATGATTAATCTGAACTCTCTGCATCACAGAGGGAGTGGGGGGGGTGCAATGGGGAAAGAGCATCAGATTGGGACTCCCAGACTTTGCTTCCAATGCATGCTCCGCCCCGACTCCCGGTGATCTTGGATGAACCCCTCCTCTCCCTGATCCTCGGTTTCCTCATGTGTCAGATAACTCTAGGGTCCTCCCCTCAAATACTAAGCCAGTAGACCCCCTCCCCCACCTGGTCCTAGGCCAGAAAGGCTGCTGCCTCAGCTCTACCTTCCCACCAATTAGAATGGTCCACAAGCAAAAGAGGTGAATCTGTTAGTGGACAAGCACTGATTAAGCCGTGCCTTAGTGTGTGCCTGGCCCTGTGCTGGTCACTGGGGAGAGTCTGACAAAGACAGCCAACCCTTCCTCTCTGGAAGCTAACATGCAAATGGGGGAGACCATCTCCATGGATATGGACATGCACAGAATACCTACCAAATGAATACAGGGTACACAGTTTGGGGTGGGAGGGCACTACCGATCAACAAACACTGATTGATCACCCACTGCATGCCTAGCCCCATGCTAGGTGCTGAGGCACAGAAATGAAACAAAAACTACCCAGAACAGTTGAGCCTGAGGCCCAAGAGCACATGGCCATACCTCGTGGAGGCCTGGAGTGGGGGATGATGGAGCTGGGTTCTGAAGGTCCTGGGAGAGGAAAAGCACAAGGGGCCAGGGAGGAGAATTTAGGTTAACAGGCTTGGCTCCAACTGTGCTGGGCTCAGGTCAGAGTGGAAGAGTCCAAGGCAAATGCCCCCTGCCCAGCCCTCAGATACCGCATGGGAACAGAACATCAAAGTGGCTAGGGAGCCTGATCCTGGGTACTGTTCCCCCTAGCCCAAGTGAGGGTCTGCTCATCTCCTTCCCTGTGCCAAGCAGAAGCTGAGGTTCCAGGGCTGTCAAGTCACCACCACAGTATGGGCAGGCCATAGGCCACCTTATGCAAGGGGACAGGGCCTGGACCAGCAGGAGGCAGACTGAGGCTGGGGGTCAGGAAGCCTTCCTCACCATGACAGTGAGCCCCAATGTGGAGTGGGAGGCAGAAGCAAGATGAATATCTCCTGGGCACATTGCAGGGGGCACCAATTCCTGGTTGACTACCCTAAGGCTGGGCCCAGTGGCTTTTGGGGTCCCTTCTACTTTGAAATCCTAGAAACTGATGATCTCTGGCTAGGCCAAGGCCAGTGGTCACAGTGAGGGCACTCTTGAGACTGCTTGGTTCAGAGTTGCGAAGGTCCCTCCTAGGCCCGCCTGTGGCACCCCCCCCCAGGTTCAGCCTAGGCCACCCCCTGCCCTGACCACCTTCTCCCCACATCCTGCCTAGTTTCCCTGCCAGGGTATGCACCTGGGGTTTAACACGGGGAGATGGGTGGGGCAGAGGTCACCAGAGAAATGGAAAGGGGGGCATCTGGAGTCCAACCCTGACTCTGCTCCTTGCTGCCACTGTGACTCTGGGTGGGCCAAATGCCCTCCCTGGACCTTCATTTCCTTCCCTGGGTTCCAGCAGGCCTTGTTCCCACCTGCTGGCCAAAGGTGGGCGGGCGCAGCACATCTCCCCACACACACATGAACACTTGCCTGACTTGTATCTAGCTTCTGTACCCCTTCCTCCCCACCCCCGCCACTCCCTCCGCCTCCCTGCCCCCCAGGTCTCAGTTTAATTTCCGTGCCTGGGCTGGGAAGCAGGTGCCCTGCCTCCCTCCCGGGAGCTCCTCGGCCCAAGCTTCTCCCTCCCTGGATGCTGCCCCATTAGTTTAGTGCCCAGCCATCTGCGACGTCGCGGGCAGGCCGGCCCCCAGTGTATCGGGAGCCTTCCATTAGCGCCTTTAATATTCTGACACCTTAGCCCAGGCTGCTATTACATGCAAACACTGATCGCCCTGTGAAATTACATTGCTGGGCCTGCGAAATGGAATTGTGTATAATCAGGCTGCTCCATGCACTGTCAGCCCCATCACAAGCCCGCGCCGAGCCGGCTTACCCAGGGCTTAGCAGCTGCTCCAAGTGTATTGGGTTTAAGAGATGAAGTAGCCCTCAGCGGCAGCTTCTCTTCGAGGGGGGGAAGAGGTTGAGGAGCCAGCCCTGCCTGAGGCCCACTGGGTTCGCCTGGCTCTCAGGCCAGTCTGCTGGCCCAGCCCTGCCCAGCCCTTACCCAAGACAAAGACGGATCTGGCGGCTTCTCTGACAGGGCACCCAGGCGGCCAGAGGAGGGGCCAAATGACAGCCTGGGTGATGGAACCCCAAGGCAGAAGGCCCAAGGGGGCCCCCTACCTCTAGGATTGACTGCTAAGAGGTGGCCCTGGGCTATAGGGTCAGGAGGGAGGGATGGGGAAGGGTCACAGGACAGCAGGGCTCCTTGATTCCAACCCAGGCAGCTGCTGAGCCTCCCCTATCAAGGAGCCAGTGAATGGCCTAGGACCTCAGGGAGGAGGGCAAGGGTCAGGCCATAACTTCAACCCAGGATGCCAACTGTGCCCTTCCTCCCTACCTGGATCAGCCATCACCCTCAGATCACACCTCTGTCTCCCCTGGTCTCCCATAACCCACTCAGCTTTGGACTCCACCTTGTGGGTGAGCTATCTTGACTGGTAGGCCTAATTCTGTCCAGTTTGCTCCAGAGGATGCCTCCCATCCTCTCCAGGGACCCACCCCAGGCATTCTGTGGATTGGCCAACCCACACTTTCCATCTCTAGCTCTGAGAACAACAATCCAGTCAATGCCACCTTTGCCCCTAGAAAGGGGCTGCCAATCCACTGTCCTGTGGTTGGAACTACCCACGTCCAAACTCCATCCCCTGGCCCTGACCTCCCTATATGTCCTGCCTCCTTCCACTGGAAGGGAAACTCCTCAAGAATGACTGTTTTACCCTAGCATCCACCCATCGCAAGGCCTGCAACAGAGCAGGAGGCACTTCATTTGTTCATTCATACATTCACTTCTCTACCTACTCTGCGCTGTCCCATTTGTGACCTTGGATACAGTGAACACATAGTTTGTCCTACCAACCCCTATCCCAAAGGGAGCCCAGAGCCTGAACGAGTCCACAGATCCCCAGAGTCCAGGCCAGCAGACAGCCAGGAAGCCTGGAGCTCTTCGGGCTGCTGAATGCTGGGGGTCAGAGTCTAGGCTGAAGTGATGGCCATTCATCGGGAGGGTTCTCTGGCCTCTGGCTATTCTCCTCCTAAGCTGGGGTGCGGGTGGTGGATGGGACCAGATGTTGCCTAGGGGAAGGGTGAAAGGTTCCACCCCCTGGGCCCAAGGAGCCCCTTGGGCTTCCCCAAGGAGCCATTCTGAAGACGTTTGCAAGAATGTCCCCTACCACTCCTGAGTCCTGAGCTGTGGGACCCTGCTTACAGAAAGGTCTGGGTGGGTTTACCAGACCAGGTGGAGACAATGAGGGGGAGGGGATCTGCCATAAAGACTAAAAGAGGGGAAGCAGGAAGTAGGGCACAGGAGGGAAGGGGATTTAGAATCAGAGCCCCGGGTTCAAATCTACTCTCTGACACTTATGGCCTGTGGGCCTCAGTTTCTTCATCTAATAAAATGAAAGGGAGGGACCACATGTCCTCAAAGATCTATTCCAGCTCTAAATCTATGGGCCCGTGAATCAGTCAGTTAGTCAACAAGCACTGATTAAGCATTTGCTATCTTCCAGTCACTGTGCAAAGCTCTGAGAAGACACCAAGACTGGGTGTGTGTGTGTGCATGCATGTGTGTGCATGCCTGAGCATATACGTGTGTGTGTGCACGCCTGAGTGTGTACGTGTGTGTACATGCATGTGCGATTAAGATGAGGGGGGGAGGGAAAGCTGGGGACATGGGCTTGTCCCCCCACTGTCTGGCCTCAAATTAGTGACCTAACTCCCTCGAGGGTCTTATGAGCACACAGTGTGATTTCCCTCTCCCTTCCTCCCCAAAAGAGAACAAGGCACAAACAGCTCCAGGTGAGTAGGGACCAGGGAAGTAAGTTGGGGTCAAGGCAGTCCCAGGGATGGAGGGGGTCACCACAGAACAGCTGATGGTCATGCCTGTAACACCACCTTTCGGATGGAAGCCTTCCATCTATACCACAGAGATAAGGCTCCCCTCCCCCAGAAACAGTCCTGGAACTCATGTGCTCTCCCAAGGCCAGCTGCTTTGAGGGATAGAGGCCAGGGCAGGCCCCTGGGGAGAGTGGACTGGCTGACTGATGGAGGGCAGCGAAGGACCCCAGATGGGAAAGAGGGGAGCCATCATGGGCCACAGCTCAAGGTAGACAGGACAGTGATCCCAAAGATGGTGGGGAGAGAGAAGAGACAGACTCTTGGACTCTTGCTCGTTTAGAAAAAAAAAGATGAAGAACAAGCTTCCCAAAGGCCTCTTGGCAACTTTAAGCTTCCTGGCCCAGCTGAATCCATCCGAAGGTCACTTTCTGTGATGAGCTGTTAGCCCTGGGTCCTGAGCTATTGAGAGTGATCTTAGAAAGACCTCCTGGAGAACAGGAGAGGTGCTGCAGACCTGGACAAGGACTTGACATTTAAACAGCACGATTAGCAGAGAGTCTGTGGACAACAGGCCAGGGAGCTCGATTCTGAGTGCCGGGAAGCCTGAAGAGCAGATCAGAAAGGAGCTGCTTAGGGAGAACCCAGCAGAGGAACAGGGGTGCCAGTGCTGAAGCCGCATGGCTCCATCAAGAACAGGCCATACCAGGCTGACCTCAATCCAGCAGCAGGCACTTATTCACCACCCACTCTGCGCCCAGAGCCGGCCAAGGTGCCAGGTTACAAACACCAGAGGGAGATAGTTCTTGCCCTCGAGGTGCTAACGGTCTGCTGGGGGTCACGACTTGTTCACAGAGAGTACATACAAAACACAAATACACAGTGTGGGGGGCATGTCACAATACCCAGACAGAGCCCAGACTTGCCAAGGCCCAGCCCATATGCAATAACACCCAGTCCAGACTCACCAAGGCCCAGCCCAGACAAAATAATGCTCAACTCAGATGTAATAATGTTCAGCCCAGACGCAATAATGCCCTGCTCAGATGCAATAATGCCCTACCCAGATGTACCAAGGCCCAGTCCAGAAGCAATACTGCCCTACACAGACATATCAATGCCCAGCTCAGACATACCAATGCCCAGCCTAGACATGGCACAACAATATCAATGTCCTCCACATAGGGCCTCGACAGCCCCTGCTCCAAAGCCCTTCCATCCTGTATTGTCCTGGCCCTCCCCAGACCCTACATCCCATTTCTATTTCGCTCTGGGAACAGTAATCAAATCCACTCGTGTTTCTCTATTAGAAAGGCTCTGTCAAAGTGACTGTCCTGTGGTTCCCCCGGGGACTCCTTGGACCAAAGTATCATTCCGTGGCCAGTAATGCCTTGCACATCTTGTCTTCCTCTTGGAATGTAAGCTCCTTGAGGGCAAGAACTGTTTCATCTCTGTATTCGCCCCCTCAGTACTTAGCACAGAGCCTGAAGTCAGGAAGGCCTGACTTCAAATCCAGACTCAAGACACCTTCTATCTGTGTGAACCTGGGCACTAGTCACTTAACCCTGCTTACCTCACTTTCCTCATCTGTAAAATGAGCTAGAGAAGGAAATGGCAAACCCTTCTAGTATCTCAGACAAGAAAACCTCAAATGGAGTCACAGAGAGTCAGACACAACTGAAACGATTGAACAACAAGCACTTAATAAATGCTTTTCATGCATTCATTTATTTATTCATCATTCATTAACTCATTCATTTCTGATGCCTGAGATAAGGCAGAAATGCCCTTTTCTCATCTCACTTCTGTTTTCTCTGCCAAGAATGGCCTCAGCACTGGAGAGAACAGAACAAAAGAGGGAGCCAAGGGAGGTAAGGCGACAGTGAGAGAGCAGCCAGCTGGTGTGACTCAGATCCTGGGGTCCTGAAAAAAGGGGCCAAGAGGCGTGCTGAGCCCATCAGGCTCCCCTGAGTGATCACAGAAAATGGGAGAAGGATGAGAATAGAGGAGGGAAGAGAGGAGAGTCTGCAAAAAACAGGGCCAAAAGGTGGCCTCTGATTCCTGGGAGAACTCGAGAACGGGTGATTAAAGAGATGGCGGCTGCTGACCATCAAGAACAAGAAGTGGTGATTCCAAAGAGCCCCTCTGGCTTCCTTTCCCCTCATCCCCGCAAACACCTACTTAGGCTGGCTTCTCCTCACTAGAACGCAAGCTCCTGGAGGCCAGGTACTTTCTCCTTTGTTCATCTTTCTATCACTGAGTGCCTGGCACATGTTAGGTATTTACTAAATGTTCTTTCTTTTGTCTACAACAATAATAGTAACACCTGGCATTTACATAGCACATTAAAGTTGGCTTTTTACAAATATTACCTCATTTCATCCTCACTCTGAGAAGGGGTGTGATTATCCTTCCCATTTTACAGATGGGGAAACTGAGGCAGATAGCAGTTAAAGCGACTAGCCCAGGGTGTGTCACAGTGTCTGAGGTTGGATTTTAACTTTGGTATTCCTCACTCCTGGCCTAGACTTCTATCTACTGCCCTACCTAGCTGCCTCTGCCTATCGACTTGTCTGTCATCTCTATCATCACCATCATCATCTCTAATGCTCAGCACAGTGCCTGGCTGGGTGTTTGATAAATGTTGGAGTGACTGACTGTCTTGTCTGTCTGTCTATCTATCTATCTATCTGTGTCTGTCTCTCTATCCATCCATCCACCCACCCACTCATCCACCTATCTGTCTATCGCTTCAACAATAAAAGCCGTGGTCATGCCAGACTATTTTGGTTTCCTTCTCCTTTTCTGATGTGGTGAGACTGTAATAATGGCAAGCATTTTAATAGACTCTCAAGGCTCTCTACAAATATTATTCATCTGAACTTTGGAGGGGAGGGGTGTTGTTATTAGACACGTATATCCCCATTTTACAGATGAGAAAACTAAGGCAGCTGGAGGTGAAGTGCCTTCTTCACACATTAGAGTCTGAGGCCAGATCACGATCAGATGTGTAGTTAGGATTTTTAGCTGAGCATTTGATTTCAGCTAAGCTTCTGATAAAGTGTCTCGTGCCATTTGTGTGAAAAAGATGAAATACCATCTGATGGATTTGGAACTGTGTGAATGGCCAGAGGCAAAGCACAATCATTAGTGGTTTAATGTGGGCTTGGCAGGAGGTCTCCAGTGGAGTGCCCCAGGGATCTGTGCTTGACCCTGTACCGCTTAACATTTTTATCAATGCCTGGGATAAAAGCCTGGATGTCAGGCTTTGCAGATGACACAGGGCTGGGAGGGATGGTTAACTAACACACTAGATGACAGAGTCAGGATCCAAAATGATCCTGACGGGCCACAGCATTGGGCTGAATCTAAAAGGGGGAAATTCAATAGAGGTAAATGTAAAATCTTATCTTTGAATTCAAAAAAATCAGCTTTACAAGTACAAGGGGTGACATGATGAGACAGCCATTGTTCTGAAAAAGAGCTGGGGGTTTCAGTGGACTTCGAGCTCAATATGAATCATTAGTGTGATGTGGCAGCTCTCAGGGCCTCTCAATACAAGCTGGGGCTGCATTAGGAGGGCCCAGCTTCCAGGAATAGGGAGGTGCTGGTTCCACGTGCTTTCCTGGTCAGGCCCCATCTGCAGGCCTGCGTTCAGTGTAGGTCACTTTATTTTAGGAGGGACACCGAGCAGCTGGAGAGTGTCCAGACGAAGGGACCAGGCTGGAAAAGGCCTTTCAATCCATGTCAGATGAGGATCGGTTTGAAGGAACTGGGCTGATCTAGTTTGGAGAAGACAAGACTCGGTCATTATGACAAACTACTTAAAAGGCTGGTATGTGGGGAAAAGAAAGCATCAGGCTTGTCCCCATCAGCCCCAGAGAGCAGACAGAACAAGGGGCGATGGGGAGAGATTGTGAAAAAGGCAAACAGGCCGGAAGTGAGGACAAACTGGCCAGCAGTGACAGCTAGCTCTCCGCGGAAGTGGCTGGCTTGGCATGAAATAAATTAATCAAGGGCTTTTACTCATCCTAGATTAATTCCTTGTATCACTCCCCCAGTAGCAATTCCAAACGTCTTCTTCCTCCTCAAGACTCTCAGATTTCCCCCTCCCAATGACCCTCTCCCATCTTCTCTGCAGACTGCTCATTGGCTACTGGTTCCTCCCTTACAGCCTTCAAAGGTTCAAGTCTCTGCCATTAAAACAAACAAACCACCTAGACTAGACCTTATCATTCCCTCAAGCTACTGTCCTATAGCTTTCCTCCCTTTCTTGGCTACTCTCCTAGGGAGATAAAGGAGATGGAGAAAAAAACCTGGGGGAGGAACCACAAGGAGGAAGATTGATTCTAAGTGCATACAGTCAGTCAGTCAATCAACAAACATTTGTTAAGGGCACTAAGCTTACCACTGGGAAATACACAGAAAGGTGAAATGAGTCCCTGCTTCTAAGCAGCTTAAAAGCCAGTAGAGGAGACACCATGCAAACCACTATGGACAAACAAGGCCCGCACAAGAGAAATTGGGGCTAACCAACAGAGGGAAGGCCCTCACATGGGGGATGGGGAGAGCTGGGATTCTGGTGCTTGTCCTTGGTTCTCAAAGAGAACAATATGACATCACTGTCGGGGTCAAGGTGCAGTGTGTCTGACCGTGGCTGATCAGACCGATATGGGCCCGAGAGGCCCCACCACAGGACAATCACAAATAGTCCATGTGAAGGTGGGATTTGAGCTGGGACTTGAAAGGAACCAGAGAGGGAAGGAGGCAGAGATGAGGAGGGAAGGCATTCCAGGCAGGAGGAACAGCCAGAGAAAATGGCCAGAGTCTGGAGATGGAAGAGACAGGAGGCCAGCGTCACTGGGTAGAAGAGTATGTGGGGGAGAGTGAGGGGTAAGAGGACTGGAAAGGCGGGAGGGGCAGGTTATAAAGGGCTTTACCAGGGAGCCCCTGGGGTTTACTGAATACAGGCAGGGGCAGGGGGAGGGCAGCACAGTCAGACCTGGGCTTGAGGAAGATCTTTGGCAGGTGAGTCGAGGACGGTCTGCAGTGAGGAGAGACTTGAGGCAGCAAGACCAACCTGCAGGACCAGGGAGAAGGTGAGGCCTGGAACTACAATGGCGGCAGTGTCAAGAGCAAAGACAGAGACAGCTGCGGGACACAGAGCACAGAGCGCCTGGCCTGGGGTCAGGAAAACCCGAGTTCAAATCCAGCCTCAGAAGCTTACTAGCTGTGTGACCCTGGGCAAGTCACTTACCCGCTATCAACCTCAGTTTCTTCATCTGCAAAATGGGGGTAATAAGAGCACCTCCCTCCCAGGGGTTGCGAGGCTAATTGTAAAGTGTGTAGCACAACGCCTGGCACAGAGCAGGCAGCACCTAAGTGTTAGCCATCATTATGGCTGCTGCTGTTATTAATATCATTATTCTCATCCATGAGACAGGCTGAGGTAGAAAAGACGAGATTTGGCAACAGACTGGATGTGGGAGGTGTTGGGGGAGGGGAGGAGCAAAGGATGATGCCAGGGTGACTGGGAGGACAATAATGCCCCGGACAGAAATAGGGGAGCTGGGAAGGGGGAATCGAACTTTATCAGATGTGAGTCTGAGGAGCTTCTGGGATGTCTGAGTGGAGACATCCGGGGGCAGCTGTTAATGCAGGCTGGAGGCTCAGAGGAGACCCTGGAACTTGAGGGATCTGAACACATAGGAGACACACCTAGGAGGGGCAATGGCGCCCAGGACAGGGGCAGGACAGATCCCTTCAATGATGGGGGGCTCACTGGCTACATCTTGGGATAGCGTCCAGGGGCAGAAAGCCTAGCTGGTTTCTTGGTGCTCTCTCCTGGCTCTGGCCCTGGCCATGGGCCAGGCAGAGTAAGGCTGAGGCCTCCTTCAGTGACCTGAGGATGGCCCATGGTCCCTCTGAGTCCTCTTTTCTCCAAACTGAGACCGTCCTGTTCCTTTAACGTCCTCATCAGGCCTGCTCGCTGGCCCTTTTGTCATCCCGATCTCTGCCAGGCTCTGCAGGCCAAGGGCTGAGGGCCAAAGCCTGGACCAGTGGGGCTGCCAGTGTCTGGGCTAGCTCCCTGAGAGATAAAAGGAAGGGTCCCTCCCTCTCTGCCAACATGCCTCCCTTCCCTTCCTCTTCTAGCTCCGCTGTCTGTGACTCCAGAGGCTGCCCCTACCTACTAGGATTAACTATCTAGAGGAGGAAGAGTCTTTCCCAGCTCCCCTAAACCCAAGACTGCTCAGTGTGGGGAGAGTAGCAGGAGCAGAGGAGGCTGTGGGGAAAGCCCCTACCCCAACATAGACACCTACCCTGCTCTCCCCAGCCCTGGGAAAGACAGAGACCCCCCCTGACCTGCCATGTGGCTGACAGCCTCTCAGGCACCACAGTCCAGTGGGATCATGATGGTCTCAGCCTCACACCACCTGCAAAGGGGATGGAGGCACTCCCTCCCTCTACCTGCCCCTAGCCACTGCAGGTGAGGGGAGACAGCAGGGAGCAAGACAGTACGTGCCCTTGAAGGGAGGTGACGGCATGCCCACTGTAGCAGGTCAAAGCCGAAGCCCAGCTCTGGGCCCAGCCTCCCAGATGGCTGCTTTTACATTTCTTCAGCAGCCAGAAGGAACCGATCCAGTCTTGCCAGGGCTGGTGGTGGGTGGCGGAGGCAGCAGGCCTCAGGCTGTGAGTCTGGTGGGCTTCCTGGCCCGGCGGCCCCCATACCTTCCTTTGTCTTCCTTCTCTGCCACTTATTTTTAGCCAGCGCTCTCTTCCGCCCCAGGGGGCCTTGGATTGAATGAAACACGACCCCCAGCTCCAATAAGTGTATTTCAATTACATCTGTCACCGTGTAACGATATAATGATATATCATGTGATATTAAATCCATGGTAATCATATCAGTGATTTTTTTAATAGTGCGCTAATCACATTATTACATCTCTATAATTAACAACAGGAGGTATGGAAAGTCAGCAGAGGCGCAGCAGCCCCCCACTCACTGGGAACAGGGCCTGTGGGCAAGTGCAGCCCAGACGGGAGAGCTCTGCGTTGTTGAGCGAGACCCGAACGCACCTCAAACTCCCTGCTGCCTCATGCTAGGCCCGATCCCTCCCAAGGCCCATATCCAGTTACAGCACCTCCCCCACCCCGCCCCCAACTGACACACACCTGGCCCGATTGGCGTCCCACCCACGACCCCAGCGAGACCATGGAGACAAATGTCCTTCCCTCATTAACCATCCTGCTCTTGCTTCCCTTCCCTGCTTCCAGGACCTTAACTATGTGCCAGGCACCCTGCTAAGACTGGGGATACAAAGAAAGGCAAAAGACAGTTTCTGCCCTCCAGGAGCTTACATTCTAATGGGGGGAGACAACATGCAAACAAACACCTATGTACAAACAAGCCAGTGATCTCCCACTACGGACCCTGAACGGCTACTCTTTGAATCCATCCATTCAAATGTCCCCAAATCTATCTAACTGCATTAGCATCTGGTTCACATCTCCAACTTTCCAGCAAGAATCTGACATACATTATCGAGAGCTTCTGTCAAACAGCAGTAAACTACCTACAGAACTCCCCTCATCTCCTCATGTAGTGATCTTTGCAGAGAAGAAAATGAAGCTGGTCTGGCACAAGCAGCGCTTGGTGTAGCGGGGCTGGCTCTTGGAGGCACTCTGTCCCTTTCTAAATACTAGACAACCGCCTCTTTAATGTTCTGCTGTAGAACTTCCCTAGGAAGTGAAGTCACGTCCATTGGTCTATATTTTAGACTGTCTTCCTTTTATATATCCTTAAAAAAAAAAACAATTGGGACATTTGCCCCTCTCCAATCTTCTGGCACCTCCTGTGTTCTAAGCTCTTTCAAACATCACTCAGAATGGTTCTGCAGTGCCCTCTGCCAGCTCTTTCAGGACCCAAGGATGTGGCTCATTTGGGCCAGGAGACTTGGGCTCATCCAGGGCAAGCAGGAGATCCTTTCTTAAATATCAACTCCTGGATAGTTGTTTTGGTTCTATAACTTCCATGTGAGTGTCTCCTTGGCAAAGAAAGAAGCAAGATAAAGCTTTCTCTGTCATCGACTTTCGTTGTCCTGTCCGACGCCAAACAGAAATCTACTTCTTGCTCTCATCTTCTTTCCCCAATAATTTTTTTAGACTCCTTTTCTTGTCCTTAGTGTCCCTCATCAGCCTTGTTCCTCAACTGTAAAGTGGGGATGACAGGAGCACCTCCTCCCTCCCAGGGCTGTTGTGATGATCAAATGAGATAATAACTGTAAAACAGTGCTGTCTCTGGCACATAGTAGGTCCTATAGAGACATTAGCTAATACCATTATTATTAGAAATTTTATTACATCTGACACTTTTTATAGGACACTATTATGCTTTAATTTCTATCCTCTATGACCTAGTTTTTTCGTTTCTTTTTTTGAAACTTTTTTTAAAAAGAAAATTCAATTTTATCTTAATTTCAGTTTTAAATTCTCTCCCCCCACTGAGAAAGCAAGAAAAACAAAACCATTGCTAAAGATACATACAGGCAAACAAAACAAATTCCCATATTTGCTATGTCATTTTACACACACACACACGCACACATATGTATATACATACGTACACATACACATACACATACATGCTTCATATATCTATATATGCTTCAATTTGCATCTTCAATCTATCAGTTCTCCATCCACAGGTGAGTGGAAAATTTTGTCACAAGTGTTTTGGAATTGTGGTTAGTCATCGTGAGTTCCTTAACCTTTCAAAGCTGATTACTTTGCAATATGACTGTTACTACACACAATGTTCTCCTGGTTCTGCTCCCTTAACTCTGCAACAGTTCAAAGAAGTCTTCCCAGGTTTTTCTGAAACTAATCTGCTTGTCATTTCTTATAGCACAACAGTTCACTACTGCAGGTGGTTTCAGAAAAACTTGGGAAGACTTCTTTGAACTGATGCAGAGTAAAGTGAGCAGAACCAGAACATTGTATATAGTAACAGCAATATTGTGCAATGATGAACTGTGAATGACTTAGCTATTCTCAGCAATACAATGATCCAAGACAATTTCAAAGAACTCATGATGAAAAAATGTTACCCACCTGCAGAGAGAGAACTGATGAATTCTGAGTGCATATGGAAACGTATTTTTCCATTTTCTTTTTCTTGCTTTAATTAACTAATTAATTGGTTTGTTTATTGCAATATTGCTAATATGGAAATATGTTTTGTATGACTTCATATGTATAATAGGTATCATATTTCTTGCCTTCCTAATAGGTGGTGAAGGGCCTGAAGGGAGCAAGAGAATTTGGAACTGAAAAAAAAATTAATTATAAAACAAACAAACAAAAATTGTATTCCATTGCATTCATATATTACAACATGTTCAGCCATTCCCTATGGAATAGGAATTCCCTCAGTTTCCAAATTTTGGCCAGCACAAAAGCTGCTATAAACATTTTTGTATGCATAGATCCTTTTCCTCTTTCTTTGGTCTCCTTGCAGTATAGACCAAAAAGTGACATTGCTGGGTCAAAGGGTATACACAGTTTAATAGTTTTTTGGGTATAATTTCAACTGCTTTCTAGAATGGCTAGACCAGTTCACAGCTCCACCAAGAGGGTGTTATTTAATGTACCTCTTTTCCCAAAGTCCCTCCAGCATTTGTCATTTTCCTTTTTTTGGTCAATTTTGCCAATCTGATGGGTTGTAAATTTCTTTAAAAACATATATGCATGTGTGTGTATATATATTCACATACCTGCACATACACACATACGTGGTTAGTGAGTTCCTGGTGGATCCAGGGGAAGGGGAAAGGACTAAGCATTTATATAGGCCTACTATGCACCAGGCATAGTGCTAAGCACTTTATAATATAATCTCATTTGCTTCGCATTAGTTTTGTCAGACAAAGCCAGTTATTTTTCTAGCCTCTGGAGATTCTCCCCCTTCCTGCACTCTGCCAAAGCGACCTTCTTTCTTTTTCTTACAAGATATTTCATCTCTCATCTTCGTGCCTTTTTGCTGGCTGTCCCCTGTTTCTGGGACACATTCCCTTCTCATCTCTGTTTCACAGAGTTCCTCTCTTCCTTCAACATGTAGTTCAAGCACATAGGCTGTCCTGATTTTCCCCAACTGCTAGTGTGGGTTCCCTCTCAAACTATCTGGTATTTTAACTACTTTGCATTTATTTATATTTATTCTGCATACGCTTATATGAATCCTTATTGCTTCTCCCATTAGAATATAAGTTTCACGGAAATATGGACTGTTTTATTCTTTGTCAAGAGTCAACACACATTTATTAAGTGCCTAATGTATGCAAGGCACTGGGCAAAGCACCAAGGATATAAAATTTGTATCCTCAGTACCTAGCATAGTCCCTGGCACATAGTAGGCACTTGATAAATACTTGTAGGTTGACCAAGTTTCCTAGGATTGTTCTTCTGCCTTCAGAATTTATTCTTGAGCATCTCCCATCCCTCCTGGGCTCACTTCCCCTACAAAATTTTAGTCAAGGGATTTCTACCTATCCCTGAAGCCTTCGAGATCTGCCTTCTCAAATCTAGAGTATCTGTTTGACTGGGCCCATGTCTTCACTCCTCTATGACAAACTCTAGGAGGGAGTATTCGAGGTTCCCACCATTTTTCCTCAGAAGCCAATTTACTTCTGCAAATGAGAATGCCCCCTTGGTTCCTTGGCACTTTGGAAGAGAAAATTATCACTAAAGGAGTTTAAGAAGTTCTTAGCCACCCAGTTTCTGAGAGACAGAGAGAGAGGGAGGAGGAGGAGGAGGAAAAGGAGACAGAGAAGGAGAAGGTGAAGGGAAGGAGAGGAGAGTAACCTTCAGTGGATGCCTGGTAAGTGAAGTCTCTCTCCCATCTCAGGGACCAGCTCAGGATCTGTTTCCTGAACCCTTCATCCATTCTCTTTGGGCCTAGGTGGTCAGCAGTCTAGTCAGACACCAAAATAATTTATGTTTCTTCCCTGGCTGATCCTCACCTAAGTGTTCCCCACCACATGGTCCCGCTTTGGTTTCTAGATTTCCTCACAAGAGTGTACTTTCCTTTGAAAAAACTTTCATGTTTATTGGTCTCTTTTGCTTCTGCATCACCTTCATTTCCAAATATATCCCTCTCCCTTCCCCTACTGAGCAAGCCAACCTTATAGCAAATGTTAAAAAAGAAAGGCAGTGGCAGGGGAGGGGGGGAAAGAAAGCAGTTCAGCAGAAGCACCCAACACTCCAAGCACGTCTGACAGGCTTTGCATTATTTCTCATCCACAGTCCCCCATCTCTTCTATGAAGGGAGGAGCTGCTTTCCACCAGCTCTTCCCTGGAGATAAAGCCTGTTCACTGTCGTCACAAAGCACCTGTTTCAGTGTCTGCTCTTTCTAGGTAGTCGCTGGGGATGCTATCTTTGGGCTTGGCTTACTTCATTCTGCATCTGTTCAGATACATCTTCCCATGTTTCTCTGAATCTTTCACAGTCATCATTCCTTGGGGTTCAGGAACAGTCCATTCCCTTCATGGACCACAATTTGTTCATCTATTTCCTAATCGCTGAGTACCCATTTTGTTTCCTGCTCTTTGCTACCACAAAAAAGGCTGTTATGAATATCTGAGTGTATGTGGGCTCTATCTTTGACTTCCTTTGGGGCAAATACGCCTCCTTAATTAGCAACACTATCTCATCCCCCACCTTTTGTCTCATATACATATATAAAATCTGTGTATATATATATACACATTGTATATGTCAATATAAATACACACATGTACACACATATACGAATATCTCTCTCCTCTCCTCCCTTCACTGTCATCATTGTATTCACAGCCTCTTGCCCAGTGCCTGGCACACTATGCTGTCTGGTTTACATTTTAAGTCCTTGTCCAAAGATCCAAATTCTGTCCTCAGATGCCACCTCCCAAGCTAGACATTCCCTTCCCAAATGTGTGTTTCTCATGATACTAACAGGCCCCAGTACGGACCCCCACCCCCACCCCGTGCCCCTGAACTTGCCATCTAAGATTTGGTAGCTCTTTAGTGAGTCTTCCTAGGATCTTTCTGGCCACATGATTTGTGCTCATGGGCCTGGCCAGAAGTGGGTGGTGGTCATCTGCCTGGATGAGCCTTGGGAACCCATCTGCTAAGTCTTGGATGCACACACCAGAAAGACCCCAGGAAGCCTCTCCCCTGTTGCTATCATGCCGCCAACTCTGCCTCGGTGCTAACCCTGACCAGCCACCACCACTGCTCCTTTCTCACTCTGCTACCCACCAGAAAGCTTCTGTGGTCGTAGGCCCACAAGCCACTTTCTTCTCAGGGCATCCAGCTCTCTCCTCCCTTCCTCCTCTGTGAGCTTATTCAACTCCCTAACCTCCTGACAAGGGTCAAGCCTCTCCTCCTCCATCTGAGATCCATTTCTTCCCTCTCCGAAGTGCCCTTCTCATATCCATCTTAGCCCTCTATTCCTATGAGAACCACCTAGACTACTGCAATCGTTTCTCTATAAACCTTTCTCTATTCCCCTCTCTATCCCCACATCAATCCATTCTTCTTAACACCACCAGAATAACCTTCCTGATCCAAAGATGGGGCCATGTCACTGCCCTACTCAAAAACCTTCGATGGCTCCCCATCACCTCTAGGATAAAGTTTAAATCTGTTTGGTCCATCATGAGGGTTGGTGGCCCCTGGCTCCCTTTCACATCCATGACGCCAACCACGCCCTTCCTGTAATGTCTGCTCTCTCATCACACCTGGTCTCCCTCTGCCTGGTGGATTCCTATCCATCCTTCAAAGTCTAACTCGGCAGCTGCTTCCTCCAGGAAGCTCCTTCTAATCCTGCAATCGTTGATGCCCTTCGTCCTTGGCCCTTACAGAGAACACATGAGTTCAATATGTAACTTCAATGAGTATTCAATGAGTAACTGATTTGTCAAGGAGAACACTAGGCCCTGTCTTTACATCCAGACGGTGCTGCCTCTGAAGACTGTGGACTTACTGGCAACGACCAGAGCCAACGATTCAGCGCCGCTATTCTCCTGGCACGCTGTTCACGGCCACGCGCGGTGTGGAGGGCAGGGGCCGGGGCTGGCCATGCTGCACGTCTCCTCCCGCGCTCAGCCCAGGGCCTCGCGTGTGGTGAGCACATAGGGGGTTGAGTCTCCCGGGCTTTCGCTCAGTGGCAGACTCTGCCATGGCTGCCCCCAGCCCCCAGGCAGGCTCCAGCTCGAGCACAGGGCTAATCCTGCTGTTGGGGGACAGAGGCTGGTCTGGGAAGCAGATTCTGTGCATTTCAAGTTCCTTGCTTTGAACCTGGCACGGAACTCGTCCTCAGTGAGGGGCTGCTGAGCCGCTTTGCTAACTTTGACTCTTAGAAGTTGGCCAGGCCTGGAGATGAAAGCGGAAAACCAAGTCTTTTTTCCTAATAAAAAGGAAGGCTCTAATAGCACTCAGCACTTAGTCGGTCACTTTAAGTTTCTAAAGTGCTTTCCAAATTAAAATATAATCCTTTCCTGAGCATGTGACAGAAAATGCGCACGCACTCTCTAACACACACACACACACACACACACACACACTCACACTCTCTCCTCCCCCGTTTTCTCTGTCTCCATCTCTCCTCTCTGTCTCTCTCGTCTCTCTGTTTCTTCTCTCTCTCCTTTCTCTCTCCCTCTCTTCTTTCTCTCTCTCCTCTCTATCTCTCTCTCCCCTCTGTCTCTCTCTCCCTTCTCCCTCTCTCTCCTTTCTCTCTCCTCTCCGTCTCTCTCCTCTCTCTGTCTCTTTCCCCCCTCTCTCTCCTCTCTGCCTCTCTCCCTTCTTTGTCCCTCTCTCTCTGTCTCTGTCGTCTTTGTCCCCCCCCCCACTCCCACCCCCTGACTAGGGAAACTGGGCTTGCTAATCAGTCCACCCCATCCCTCTCATGTTGGGTCTCTGCAGACCTTCTCTGGGGCTGAAGGGACTGAGGCCTCTTGGGCAGAGGCAGCTCATCCCTCATTCCCCTGAAGTCTAAGGCCTGGCTAGTTTGCCTGAGACACTGTAGCTGCAGTGACATCCCAGCTCCTGGCCCCTTCCTTCTGCTCTCAGGAACACAAACCAGAAATGCAGAAAATGAAGAATGGTCACGACCTCAAAGGCCCCCAACTCCAGGCTGCTGCTTCCATGGGGAAGTACTGGGGAAGGAGGGAGGAGAGGCAGAATCATGGCAAGGAGTGAGCTTCAGTGGGGTCAGACTGTATCATGGGACAGTGAGGTTTGGAGCTGAGGTCACTTCTCTTTGCCTTGGTTTCCTCATCTGTAAAACGGGGACAATAGCACCTACCTCACAGTTGTTGTGAGGATCAAAAGAGATCATATTTGTAAAAAATGCTTAGAACAGAATCTGGCATGCAGCAGGCACTAAATAAATGCTATTATGATCACTGTTATTATTGCTGTTATGCTGTAATCTTGGTCTAGCCCCTTCCTTTGTCTGGGCCTGTAAGATGAGGGAATGGGCCTCGTTAACCTCTGAGGTCTATTCTGGCTCTGACACAGGGCTTGCTGACCAGTGCCGGTATCTGCGGCCCTCCTCCATCCTTCCATGGTGGTCCAGGTCCAGCTGCTCCATGAAGCCCTCCATGATTACTTCAGCCCACACTGACCATGTCCAGGGCTGAGCCCAGTTCTTCCAATGACGGATGAGGCACAACAGTACTGGTGCCTCCTCCTGGAGATGATGCCATTGGCTTTCCAGCTACCCCCAATCTTTTCCCCAAGCCCGGGAGAGCACAGGTCCAGTCACACAGAAGGCCTTGGGGTTCTGGGCTGCCTGAGGCCCCTGTGTGGACTGGTCAGCTCTAGGGGGCAGGATGGGCTAGGACCCTTCCTTCACACCCAGGCGGGATGAACAGAGTAGCACTCCCCCACTCCCCAGCCAGGCAAGGACCTGATGTGCCTCCCTCCCCTTGAAATGGCTGCCGGGAGCAATGATGTCTTCAAGTGCGGCGGGAGATATTTGTCTCCGCTTTACCCTTGGCTCTGGGCTCTGGCTCAGGTAGGCACGGCATGGGACGGCTGGCAGATCTGAGAGCACGGCACGCCCCAGCGGGCAGGCCTCACCGCGCGGGGAAGGCGCGAGTCAGTCTGGAGTGCTCCCCATTTATCAAGCTCACGCAGGCCGCCAGCCGAGCGAGTCTTTCTATCATTACACCTCTCAAAATCCGCTTCATACCACTAATCCTGCCTTCATTCTCGCAGATTAATAACATCTCTTTCAACCTTCACAGTGTGATAAATAGACAAAGAGAGAACAAAAGGAGAAAGAGAAGTGAGGGAAGGAGCTGGGGTAACTTCACATAATAAAGAGAACCGAGAAAGAGGAGAGGGGGAACAAGGGAGAGAGGGAGAGAGACACACACACGGCGGCCTGGCTGGCTGTGCCGAGGGCCTGGAGAGGGGAGGCTGCCCTCAAAGGCACAGGCTCGTTAATGGAGCCTTCCAGGCTAGGCCTTTGTGCAGCTGCTTTTCTTTCCTTCCGATCCGAGCTTAGGTCAAACCCAGCAAAAAGGAGTCTCTAGCCTCCCCAACCCCCTCGAAGCCCGCTGCTTCGGCTGCCTCCTTCTTGGGCGGCTGAATTGTGGGGCCAGGACCCAGACCCCCAAGCGGTGGAGGAGCCTGGGCCCAGAGAGAGGAGAAGGCCTCCTGGTGGGCTCCACCCCTGCCTGGAAGCTTGGGAAGAAGGCCAGGGAGAGGTAGGAAAGGTGGGGCAGAAGGAAAGCCGCCCAAGAGTCCCGAAGAGCCCTGAGTAGCTCAGTCTAGCAAGCACACACCTGTCCCTTCTGAAGCCTTACTGTTCTAAGAACAAATCCTCACCCAGCCACCCAAAGGGCAAGGCTATAAGCAACCTCAGGAAGCCAGGGAGCCCTGTGTACAAGTGAGAGGGAAAATCTTACCCCTTTCCCAGGCTCAGGCACCCAGGGAGTTGCGACAGCCAGCAGTTCACAGGGGCACTGGGCCTGTGGTCCTCCATGTGTCTCTCACGCCTTCAGGCCCTTTTGCTACATACCCAGAGAAACAAACGACCTTGGGACTCTCATTGTCCCATTCTGAGACACTCCTAGGTACACTGATGCCTGTAGGGAGGTGCCCCCTTCCTTAACGATGACATCTATCAGGGACAAACCTCTCCTAGAGAGAGCCCTGCACACCTCCAAGGAGACACCCCTCCCAAAGACCCTCAGAAAGCTACTTCCCCGATCCTCTCAGCACACAAAGATCTCCTGCTTGGACTACATAGAGGACAAAGCCTGCTCATCTCTGTGCTGTGTGCCAG
This sequence comes from Phalanger gymnotis, assembly GCA_028646595.1. NCBI lineage: Eukaryota > Metazoa > Chordata > Mammalia > Diprotodontia > Phalangeridae > Phalanger > Phalanger gymnotis. Next base: position 308,379,774 of record CM053626.1, read on the forward strand.
GCAGTTCTGAGGGTAAATCATGAGCTCCTTACAGGCATAGATCTCAAGCTCAAGGAGACATCAGAGGCCATCAAGTCCAAACCTTTTATTTTACTGAGAAGGAAACTGAGGATCAGAGGCACAAAGTGACTCCCCCAGAGTCACACCTGTATTAAGTCAGGATTTGGACTCAGGGTCTATGATTTAGCCCTCTTTTCCCCTGAACTATACTGCCTCTAGTCTAAACTCTGAACTTCCTCCACTACATAGCAACTGAGCGTCTAGGATGGCCAGGATCAGTAATTCACAGCAAACAATGGTAAGAAAAGGGAAGGAATGAAAGTCACAACCTAGATAAACAGTGGGAACCAAAGGTCCTAAGACAACCCAGTACGCCCAGCCTCACAGGTATCACTCACTCAGCCTGGGGTGTGGGGGAGATTTAGGGCTAGAATATGGCACGAGATTGGTGCACCTGCTTAGCAGAGGAATAACAGTATTTATCAAGAAGGCATCCTTAGTCCTGTGATCACTTTGGTGAAGTGGAAGTGGGAGCCAGGGTGGAGAGCATCTGAGAGGAGCCCAATGGGGTTAGTGGGGGTATACTACAGACTGCCTGGCCAGAAGGAGAAAAGGAAGGCGTTCCACAAAGTCAGACCAGAGACACGATAAAGTTGGAAGAGGAACACGGTCCACTCGGATATCTGCTGGGGCTCCCTCTTCCCGCTTAAAGGCGAGTGGATCATATTCTTGCCTTTCCTTCTGGACTTCACTCTGACTGATGAGGAATGATAGGCATTTGGGAAAGAAAGTACATCCCACTTACGGTTCATGGCCTCTGCGGATTCCTCCTTCTCTTTTCTACCTTCTGACTTCTCAAACCTGGACGGCCCTGCTGCTCCTTCGGGGATCCCCTCCTACTTCTCTGACCACTCTGGGAGCCTCCTTTGCTGGTCTTCTAGCCACATCATGCTCTTAGCTGTGGGTGTTCTCAAAGCCTCTGTCCTTCATCTGCTTCCTCTTGGTGATCTTGTCAGGGTTCAAAGATCTCTATATGCGTACGACATTCAGAGCTAGAGCTCAATCTCTGGTCTCTTCCCAGAACTCAGTCCTGTGTCACTAACTGCCTGCTGGACATCTCCACGTGGGGGGCTCAGAGGCATCTCAAATCACACGCCTGTTTTGTTAAAAACAGAACCCCCCCCCCAAGTCTGCCCATGAGGCAGCTGGGTGGTACAGCAGGTAGAGTGCTAGACCCGGAATCAAGAAGATTCATCTTTCTGAGTTCAAATCCGGCCACAGACACTTCCTAGCAGTGTGACCCTGGGCAAGTCACTTCACCCTGTCTGCCTCAGTTTCCTCATCTGTGAAATGAGCCGGAGAAGGCAATGGCAAAGCACTCCAGTATCTCTGCCAAGAAAACCCCAAATGGGGTCAGGAAGAGTCGGACACGACTGGAGAACAAATGAATAACAACAAATCTTCCTACTACACTTCCCCATTTCTGCCAAGAGCAGCGCTTTCTCAGATGTGAAATCTCAGACTGCGCTCCCTCATTTTCCCATGCCCCCCCGCATCAAATCTTATATTTGTATCTTCCCAACAGCTTTCCCATCCAGCCCCTTCTCTCCCCACATCTAGCAACCCCCCCCCCCCCCCGCTCCCGGTTCAGGCCTGATTCCTGGAGGGGAAGTATGGCAGAATGGAAGGAGCATGGACTTAAGAGTCAAAGAACCAGGGTTCAAACTCCACTTTCATCATTCACTTGTGTCATTTCTCTGGGCCTCAGTTTTCTCACCTGTAAAGTTAAGAGGCTGGACGGCCTCTAAAGGCCCTTCTGGCTCTAAACCTACGGTTCCTCACTGGAACACTGTAATGGTCTCCTAAGTGGTCTCTGTCTCAAGTCTCTCCTTCTCCAATCCACCATCTATGAGGCTGCCAAAATAATCCCAAAGATCAGGTCTGGTCAGTCAGGACTACTGGGTTTGACTCAAAATAAGAAAATCAGGTGTTCCAAAGTACTGGGCCTTGCTTGGTGGTGCTAGGAAGGACGTTCCTTCCTGCAGACCAGGGAGGGTGGAGAATCAGCCCCAATCTTACCCATCTGCCACAGGCTCCTGCGTGGCCCCTCACGGTTACCAAGTACAGGGGAAACAGAGGCAGAGGACAGGGTACGGGATGGCCCAGGCTGAGACAGGAACAAAGCCGCCGGCGGCAGGCGGGAGGCCAGTCAGAGCCCAAACTGGAAATATCTTAACACCCACCCCCATCCCCCATCACTGCTCTGGCTGGCACCATGGTGCTAGCCAAAGGGGAGGAAGGGAAGGAGACAGAAAAGGAATGAGTCTGGCAGCAGCACAGACAGATCATTGGTACCTACTCCCTACCCCCATGATTCTGCATTGGGCATGGTGTGGATCATTCTCAATCTCCTCTGACACTCCTGCCACCCTGGTGCAGACCCTCATCAGCTCATGCCTGGACCGGCTCCTCGGGGTCTGCCTGTCTCCTCTCTTCCCCGCTCCAGGCCATTTTCTGCTGCCAAACTGATTTTCCTAAAGCATATTTCTGACTGTCTCTCTTCTAGTCAATAAACTCCAATGGCTCCCTATTACCTCCAGGCTCAAACATGTACTTCTCTGTTTTAAAATCCTTTATAACCATGTTCCTCCTTCCTTTTCTACTCTCTACCTGCCTCTCATTTCCCAGCTCCTCCCTCCTTCACTGGCTGTTCTCTATGCCTGGAATGCTCTCTCTCCTCATTTCTGTCCCTCACCCTTCCAGGCTTCCTTCACACCCCACCTTTCCTGGTTGGCCTTAAGACTAATGCCTGTCCTCTGTTGATCACCTCCAACTTACCCTCTCTGAGCTTAATGGTTAAGAATTGTCATCTCCCCCATCAGACTGTGAGCCCTTGAGAGCAGGGACTGGCTTCTTCCTTTTTTTTTTTTTTGCTGGGCTGGGTCCTGCCCTGCCCTGCCCTCAGGAGTCTACAGTCTAACTGAAGAGGCAGGACACCTATATTTACAAAGTCACTCTTCAACGTCCACCTGAAGACTTTTCTCTTCCAAAAAGCCCCAACCTTGTCCCTGCTAGCCCCTGTAGGCCAGTCATACATAACTCTGCCCTCCTCTGTGGCCAGTGCTAGCCAGGCCTTTTCCTTTTCTCACCTCAGCATAGCCCAGCACATGCCTGGGCCATGAGAAGGCCTCAAGAGAGACCTGTGACTTCAATCGTCCTGACGATGCCACAGAGCTAAGATCCCAGATCTGAAGGGCATTCCCGGGATGATAGAGCAAACAAGGATGGGGAGCGCACCACCTCCCAAGGCAGCCCATCCCACTGCAGGACAGCTGTTCTCATTGATAAAAAGGCTTTCCTGATGTTAGATCTGAACCTGCAACGCGCTCTCACTTCGCCAGGTCTGGTGCCTTTTCCACATGAAAATCCTTTAAATCCTCCTAGACTGCCATCAGGTCAGCCCTCCTCCCACCTCAAGTCTTCTCGTGTCCAGCCAAACACCCCCATACCTTCAGATGTAGCCCGAAAGCCCTCTCCCACCCTGGCTGGACTCTCTCCAGCTCCACATCATCTTCTCAAACCCTGGCACCGAGAACCGAACATCGTGCTTCAGAGAGCGTCTGATCAGGGCAAAACAGAGGAGGGTCCTCTTAGGATCAAAGATCAGGAGCTGGAAGGGGCCTGTCCATCTCATCCAAACCCCTTCATTTCAAGAGTAAGAAAAGTGATGCTCACAGACACTAAGGGACTCCCCCAAAGACACGCAGGAGACGTCAGAGGTGGGAGCCCTTCCTCAGGCCTAGGAACTGTCTACTACAATGTACCCGATGGAGACTCACCACGGCAGAGGATGGGAGAACGGCTCCCTCCTTGTTCCCAGGAAGTTCTGCTCCCTTAATGAAGCCCAAGAGCTTGTCAGCCTTTGTGGCTGCTGCATATATCCCAAGGCTGACTCCTAGTGAGATGTGGTCCCCTGGAATCCCCATATCTTTTTCAGACCATGTAAAAGGGCAAATGGAGTTTCACAATGCTTAGCCCCATGCTGTGCCAAACTCTTTTCAAGGGCCTGGATAAAGGCATGAGATACATTCCTATCAAGTCTCGGGCGACACGGAGCTGGGAGGCGTGGTTGGCACAACGGATGACAGTCAAGACTCAAAAGAACTCAACTAGAACACTGAGCCAAGTCTGAGGGATAGCTCACATGGACCAATGTAGGATTGGATTCTTGGGTTAAAATCATCCTCACACACAGAAGACGGAGGAGGTATGGTAGGACAGCAGTCTGTGCAGCAGGAGGGACTGGAGTCCAGGTGGGGCCATCTCATAGCACATATGCTGAGCCCCCTGGACACTCTGGAGATAAGGGAAGGAACTGGCCTGTTGGGATGATGAAGCAGTCAACTTACCGATCCCTTGGTGGTGGCAAGGGTCAGAAGATTCGTCACTGTGCAGGAAGAAATGCCTACTCAGTGGACTTTAAAGGAAATGTGAGGTGCGTGAGTCTCTGGGGGGACTTCCTGGCTGCCCTTTGTATGTGTGTGTGAGACCCCTGAGCACTGGTGACCTAAGAGTGATACTGAGATGGTCATTTTGGTCCCTGGAGGCAGTCCCTCCAAGTTTGAGGGGTCAAGTGCTTCTGGGTCCTTCACGCAGAGCTGATGGTCAGCAGGAGAGAATTTCTGCAACTAAATCCTCCTTGAAGAAGTTGAATGTGAAGGGATGATGAGCACAAGTCCTGAACTAGCTAGACCAAACACACAGACCCTGAGGGACCTGTTTGGACAGTATAGAGCCAAGGTGAAGAAGAAATGCCTAGTTACAGTTCTGGTAAATGTTTTAACATTTTAAGTATTAACCTCCAGGGACAGTGTAAAAGGAGTTTGGGGTTACCATTTCCTATTTAAGTTTTTGTCATAGATCAAGTCCAACTCCTTCATTTTACAGATGAGGCGTAGAGGGGTTAATGATTTGCCTAGTTCATACAGGCACTAAGTGTCAGAGGTGAGATCTAAAGATGGGTCTTCCTGACCCCAGACCCCCAGAGCATTCCACCTGTTATGTCCTGGTCACCTGGTCAGTCCTCAGCTAGAGCCTTGGGTTCAGGTCTGTTCACCACATTTTAGAAGATGAGAAAAAACAGAGGTGGTCATTTGCCCTGAGTGCTTTCTTTTCCATATCAAAGCCACAGGACCATAGCTCTAGGGCTGGAGGAGGCCTTATCCAACCCTATCATTTAACAAAGGAGGAAACTGAGGCAGGCAGCAATTAAGTGACTTTCTCAGGGACACATGGCTAGTAAGGGTCCGAGGCTGAATCTGAACTCAGGTCTTCCTGACTCCAGGCCCAAAACACTATCTACTGCCCCACCCAACTGCCTCTTACCCCTTGTCATCAGCCCCAACGTTCCTCTTTACTACACTCTCTGATGAAGATGAAGGCTGACCATTCTGCCTGTAGCCTCAATCCATCTCTCTTCCGGCTGGCTACCCCTGGAAACTCTAATCTTCATTGTCCCTGCCCACCGGCTCCTTCTCCATCCCCTACAAATGTGTTCACGTTTCCCCAGGCTTCGAAAACCTTAGCTTGTCCTTCCAGCTCCTGTCTTGTCTCTTTCCCCCTTTCAAAGAGAGATTTTGTAAAAAAAAAAAAAACCAAACAAAAAAACAAAACTGCTTAGATTGGGTGCCCCACCTCCCTTCTCCCTCTCCCTTTTACACTGAGTACCATGGCCTCCAATGTCATCATTCCACAGAGACCACTTTCTCCAAAGGCCCCGTGATCTCTGCCTGGCCACATCTGATGGACTCTCCTCAGGTCTCACCCTTCTCAGGAAGGG
>CM053626.1:308385712-308397446 GCA_028646595.1 Phalanger gymnotis
CGTGTTCACGTTTCCCCAGGCTTCGAAAACCTTAGCTTGTCCTTCCAGCTCCTGTCTTGTCTCTTTCCCCCTTTCAAAGAGAGATTTTGTAAAAAAAAAAAAAAACCAAACAAAAAAACAAAACTGCTTAGATTGGGTGCCCCACCTCCCTTCTCCCTCTCCCTTTTACACTGAGTACCATGGCCTCCAATGTCATCATTCCACAGAGACCACTTTCTCCAAAGGCCCCGTGATCTCTGCCTGGCCACATCTGATGGACTCTCCTCAGGTCTCACCCTTCTCAGGAAGGGTGCAGCCTCTCTGCAGACCACACTCTTTGGGCTCTCCCTTCTAGCCAAGTTTTCATGACCCTGTTCCCTCCCGCTTCTCCTCCTACCTACTTGGTGGCACCTTCTTTGTTGGATCATCACCCAGGTCACAATTAACAGAACATGTTTCTCAAGGCTCTCAATGATGGGAAATTTTCCCTCCCATCCAGCCTACTTGACATTTTGCAGCTGCTCCTGTTCTCTGCCTCCCTACTCCTTCTTCCTTTGGGGGCCAAGCAGAATGAGCCCAATCTCTCCTTCACATGACAATTTTTCTGGAATACAGCAATCAATTGACAGAATCAGAAGCTGGGCATCAGGACTGACCTCGGAGGCATGTGGCTGACAGATAACTGAAAGGAATCCCTTCTACAACACGGCGGACAAGGTGTCCTCCAGACTCCCAAACCCCCAACAACCCACCACCTCCTGATGCAGTCCTTTCAGCTCTAGGCTAGCTCTTCTTGTTGAGGGGGCAGAAGACATCCTGGCTCCCCAAACGCCCATAGAAATGGGCTGGAAGGTGGGACCATGTCAGCTTCTCCAGCCAATCTGAGAACTGGGCCAAGAGGACACTTACTCCCCAGCTGCCCCGGGTGAGAGGAGGGAGGCGGCTCCCCAAAGCCCCGCATTCCCGGTGACAATGCCGAGAAGTTGCGAGTTTGGTCATAACGTGTAAAAAGCCCCTGAAAAGCCCCATCATTTAGTCTTGGGTGCCATCGCTCAGCAGAGCTAATAAATCTTGCATGAGCAGAGCGGATTCTAATTTTCTAATATGAAAAGGCATTTGGATTGAGAGAGAGGGGGAAAGATAAAAGTGATTGAATCTCCAATAGCCCAGGTTACTGACAAGAAACATCCTGATGCGGACCCCCAAGAAGAATTACTGTGGGCCTCGAGCCCCTCCGCCCTCCTCTTTCTGCATGATCCATCTCCGGCTCTTCTATTGACAGGACGTGGCTTTAAACACAGTTACACAAGTTATCATTTCTGCCTTTTGATCAATCTGAATTTTCAGGACAATTACCCTCTTAATCAATGATTGCTATCAGCAGCCCCGGCAGGGACGGATTCCGCAGCGAAGTAATCATGCCGCCAGGCCCGGACGGCGCGTGCATAGGCAATGAGGCTCTGGGAAGGGGCTCCCCTCCTTGCTGCCCCCACATCCTGGGGACCTGCTGCCAGCTGGGCTGGAGAGTGTGAAGGCCACTTCAAGGAGTCCCGTGCCCGGCCCAGGAGGAATCTATCCTGGCCCTGCTAGATGTGTAGAGGACAGGATGGCCAGCTAACTGGGCCCGGCCTTCAGGTTCAGGCAGCTTCTGAGCCCAGCCGAGCAACCCTTCCAGACCCACCTGATTAGGGAGCAGGCCAATTAAGGCTACAGATTTACTGCCCACCAGCCTGATGCATCTCCACATTTCTTCCTGCCATCATTCCAAGCTCCTAATGAGCCTAATAAAGCCCGTTTCCAATTAGGGGCCCAAACTATTAGGGTGAATAAGTGCAGAGGATGGAGAAATATTGGTTTTGCTAACCTCTAAAATGTGCTTGGTTTGGAAAATTCTTTTTCTTAAAGGATCCCAGTTTTGGAATGCCACCTCAGGGCCTTGGCATCTCCACTGACGGCCATGCTCAAGACTTTGCAGCACCCATTTCAAACCTAGATGGCCTGGCTGGGCTGGCAGATCACCATGTGGCCATATTGGGACCCAGAGACTCCCTTGTCTGCCTCCAGAATTCCAGGCATACCCCATGCGGAAGCAGGTTCGGCCCCCAAAGATGCCTGCCCCCACCATGGGGATCCCACCAAGGATCACCCTTTAGACTTGACCTTTAATCAGCACTAGGGACTGTCCCTACCTCACGTCCAGCCACAGGCAGGCCTTGGGCAGGGGGGCAGACACGTTAGCACCTGCTCTCCTGTACCTCGGAGCTCCCAATCAAGGTCCTCTTCCCACATAAAACTCAGCTGCCACTCATTCCCCACAACATCCTGGCTCCCTCCCCACTGAGGGAGACCCTTTCTAGGGTTATGTTAGCCAAGATAATGTAACAGACAACCTTGGTTTTCCCCTGCCTAGAAGGAAGGGGCATTCATTACTTCACGTCCTAGCAGCCCCTAGGGAGAGGGAGGGTTATGTATAGCAGTCCAGCTGTAGACACTGAACATGTAGGATCCCCAACCAGACAGAGACCCTTAAAGCTATGGTGCTGAGCCTCTCCTCCTCCATCTCCATCCCCAATCCCCTTTGCAAGCCACAGCTGGGTCAGGGGTCCCAAGCCCCCTGGTTCTGGAAAAGACCCAACCTCTCTCTCTCAACCTGGAGAGGGCCAGCCTCCTCAGCCTGTACTCTCTGACTTTCTCCCCCTCCAGCCTCCTTCCCCGCCTCATCTCCCAAAGGAGCCCCAGGATTCTTCCACCATGAGTCTGTGGTTTGGGTGGAAACCATCGGAAAGACAAAGCTGAAGCAGCCGGTCAGTGTGAGGCCACTGGCCTAATAGACACAGATTGGGCCTGGAGGGGCCCAGCCCTGGCATTGATTAATCAATGTCTGGACGTGCCCCTGAAACACTCAGCAATCACATCAGATGAACACATTTCTCTTGGGGCTTGTGGCAGCCATGACAAACACAAAGAGCCCACCCAGGCTCTGCAGGGGCCTAGAACTGTCCTGCTGACAGACAGGACAAAAAGAAGAAGCGAGTAGAAGACCCCCGAGGGCAGGAACCCCAGAATGGCACCCAGAACCTCTGGCCATCAGCAGGCACTCAACAAATGGCTGAACTGAACTGAACTTGACAGGAGGAAGGAGCTGGAGCCTTCTCCAGAGTCCGGGTGCCAGGGCCTTCAGGGAGCTGTGGGTGGGGAGAGATACCTGATCTGGGCCCAGAAGAAGCAGGCATCTTGGCCCAAGTGACATCACTAGCTTCTTTATCCTAACCTAGAGTATCTCAGTGGATGCTTCCAGGCTCAGGGATGGTCAAGGTCCTTCATCTTTGGCCAGTGTGACCCTTCTAAGGGGCCCACCCTCCAAACCAGCCCAGCCCAGCCCAGCCCCATGCTTCCCACAGGGCTCTCAGAGGCCAGGCTTGTCTCTTTCCCTTAGAGCTATAAAAATAAGATAAAATACCAGCCCTCACTATACACAGGAGGAATTCTTTAGACAGATAATGGGCATTTTATATCCTTTTATGACACTCCCCATCGGCAGCTGGCGTAATTACACTACAATGAAGGCATAATATGCACATTGCATAACGAAGTCACACCAGGCCCCCTCCTCCCCCATCTGCACGGGGCTGGTGCCCGCCTGCAGTCATTAGGCAAAGCAAACACCAGCCCCCAGGGGACCTGTGCCAGGCCCCCGGGCTCTGCACACAGCAGACATTCAACGCCTTTTTGTGGGAGAGAAATGGAGGGAGATGCCCCTCAGAAGAAGCTGGGGGCCTGGCACAGAGCTCTGGCCAGCCCTCCACTCAGGGGCCCCCAGGCACATGCCCCGGGAGGTGTGTTCATGTTATCTCCCCCTGACCTCCTGCATGCCAACAGGCTCTGGAGGGCTTTGGGCAGAGGCTGGGGGGATTACCTGTTGTGGGCATGGTGGAGAAAAAGCCTGGACTGGATGATGGAGCAGTCTCTTTCCCCAAGCACACGTCACACACAGTCAGGGTCTAAGTACCTTGTAAATTTGGACTCATTATAAAGCCTAAGTAAAGGGTGACAAATTCTAAGATTCTTCTTTTTAAGAGAGAATACATTTACTTCTGGAAAAAACAAACCATCAGTTTCTTATTTCTGTCATGTCATACACTCTCATCTTAACACCTCTGAGTCTGGAGGCAGGCAGCCAACCTTATCCAGGCCAGTGTCAACCCATGCTGCCCAACCAAGCTGACCCAGGCACCAGACAGGTCAACCAAGCCCTGCCACTAAGTCACTGGTGGTGTGGCCTTGCATGCCTCCTCTGCCCTCTGGACCTCAGCATCTCCACCTGTAATGTAACCAGATGATTCCTACGATCTCTTGAAGAGAGCAGTGTGGGCTCAGCCGCTGTATCTGAGGGCAGCCCTGTGTGAGCACGAAGGTCCTACCAAGGAGAGGAGGCAAAGCTAAGCCACCTGGCAGAGAGGCAGACATATGCCTGGCCCATCCACCCTCTGCCTGGGTGCCTCTCCAGGGACCAGGCCTGTCAGACACGGAAATGCAAGGGAACAGAAACTCTGGAGCCCCATCAGCCCACTAATGAACAGGGATACTAAGAAGCAACCCTATCTCCAGCTAATTTTGCAAGATTCCAATTAGAGTGTGAAGGAGGCAAAGGTTAGCCTTCCCAGGGCCCCCACCTCTAGGCTCCCCCCACACTAATGAAGCCTGATGCCAGCATTCCATGGGCAGCACCCCACACCTCAAGTCGGCATGAAACCAACATCTGCCTCCCACTCCAGACAGGGCAGGGAGCTCAGATGCTGGGGGATTACCTGTTGTGGGCATGGAGGAGAGAAAGCCTGGTTCTCCCAGGAAGGGAGGAAACAAGCATGTATCGAGTACCTACTATGTGCCAGGCACTGTGCTAAACGCTTTACAAATACTATCTCATTTAATTCTTATAACGACCCAGGGACAGAGATGCTATTATCATCCCTGTTTTAAAATTGAGGAAACTAAGGCAGATGAGATTAAGTGACTTGCCCAGGGTCACCCAGCTGGGGAGTATCTGAGGTAGGATTTGAACCTAGGCCTGGGGCTCCATCCACTGTACTACGAGCTGCCTCCCAGGAATAGCTCCTGGTGGAGAAGACCACCTGGGCCTCACTCATCCCATGGGCAGAGCCAGGCCAGGGGGAATGATGACCCATTGCTGGAAGGGGTCTGAAGTTAAGCAGAGGCCAAAGAGAAAATGCTGTGGGCCAGGCCAGACTCCTTAGAAGGGAACTGAGCACCAGGAAGCTAGCTGGACAAGGAGGCTGAGATGAGGGATTCAATTCCTGGGCTATGGGAGTCACTATCCCTGTTCCCCCCAAAAGGCTGGACTTGGTTTCACGCCCTGTAACTCTGAGCCCCTGAAGGAAGGGATTCAGGCCAGGAATGTGTGTGGGGAAGCAGAACAGGGCCAGGGCCCGCAGAAGGGATACCAGATGGATCCAGGGCAGACCCATCAGAACTGACTCCATCCTGCCCGGGGAGGCCAAGGCAGGGCGATGCAGGAGGGTGGATGAGATGGGAGCAGCTGCTGGCCACCAAGGGATGAATTAAATTTCTAAGATCCCAGAACTAGACCTCAGTGGTCCCCTGGCCCAGTTTCCCATCCCTCTCCAGCTAAGCGCAGGGTGCACCCAGCCCCATCTGGATGCTGAGCTGCTCTGGGCTGCCTCCCCACACTGGCCTGATGTTCAATTAAATTCCAAATGGCCAATCAGGGGGATAAGGAGGGGGCACCTGAAGCAGATGCTGAAGGAAGCTAGGGATTCTAAGAGGCAGAGGTGGGGGGGGGGGATGGGAAATGCCACCTACTATGTGCCAGGCACCAAGCTAAGCACTGACAAATATCATCTTGTTCGATCCCCACAACCACCCTGGGAGGTAGGTGCTCTTACTACCCCCATTTCACAGATGAGAAAGCCGAGCCAAAAAGAGGGGAAGTCACTTGCCCGGGTCACACGGCTAGTAAGTGCCTGGGGCTGCATTTGAACACAGTGTTTCCGGACTCTGGGCTGGACACCGCGCACTGCGGCACCCCCTAGTGGCTCTCAGGTATACAAAGGCACTTTGAGGCGAAGGGGTTGGCGGTCATCCAGGAGGCAAGAGACTTGGCTTAACATGTGGAGAGCAAGAACTGGACGGTAGTGAGTGAGTCATGGGACACGGGTCTGGATGGCCAAGGGCTTCAGGCACCAAAGGAGGAATTCTTATTTTGGTCTTCAAGACTTCCTGGAGAGGGGGTGATGCAGTCAGACCTGAACGTCAAGAAAGCTGACCTGGCGGATGAGCGGAGGGTAGCTAACCCCCAGCAGCCACTGCGAGACTTGGGGGTGATGTGATGGGGGTTGGGATGGATGAGAGATGTCTCAAAGGTACAAGCAACAGGACGTGGGAACCACCTGGACATGGGGGATGAGAGTGAGGAAGCAAAGACCACACACCAAGGTCGCTGGCCAGGGTGATTGGGACGTCATCCTTCCTGGTGACACCGACCTCCTGGCTGTGCCTCTTCCCGGGCCGCCCCCCCCACCACCACCCAGGAATGCTCTTTCTCCTCTTCTCCATCTCCTGGCTCCCCCGGAGCCTCAGCCAACATCCCACGCCCTCCCAGCAGCCTTTCCCAGTCCTCCCGGGTCTTAGCGCCTTCCCTCAGAGATTCCCCATCTTTTATCCTGGGTAGTGTGCAGGCTGTCTCCCCCATTAGACTGGCATGGACTGTGTAGTTTAGCCTAGTGCTGGGCACACAGCAGGCACTTAATAAATGCTTCTCAATTTGACTTAACTGCCCTTGAAATACCTGAAGGCCATAATCTCCCAGCCTGGGTTGTCCAAGGAGAGGCAGGTACTAAAATGGAAAGGCCACTGGCCATTGAGTTCAAGGCCTGGCCTTGGCATTTATAAGTTACGGGAGGCTAGGGGCAGTCAGCACAGCACTCCGAGATCCAGTGTCATCATCTGTAAACTGGGGAGGATACTTGTTCCACCGAATGCTGGAGGAAAGTGAGTCCTGACGGCACAGATGAGGGAGGCAGCCAAGAGGAGGGGCCCGGCCAGGGGCCCAGACTGGAAGCAGCTGTGGCCTTCAGCCTCCCTTCCTGGCCTCTGGGTGCCAGGGCAGCCCCTGTGCAGCTTCAGGCCCATGGGGTGAGTCCCCCTTCTCTTTTCTACCTCCTCCCTTTTAAGGTGGCAGAGGTGTTGGGGGTCCCCCCACCCCCACCTCAAAGCCCCAGCTAGGAGGCCATCATGCCCAGACCACAGGCTGCCAGCACCTGGCTTCTGGAAGGTGGAGGACTCTGGACCTGGTTAAGGTGGCATTGAAAGGGCCCAAATAGCTTCTCTTTCAGGGAAGAATCAAGGGTTCTGGGGTGCCTGGGAGAGAGCTGACCTTGGGGGCTGGGGACAGTGTTGGGGAACAGGACTGAACCCATACCTCCCGGGTGCTTAGGCAGCCCAAGAGAGCCTACCAAGCCAAAGGTCTCCAATAGAGTGCCACAGGGCTCCACTTTCGGCAAGGTGCTACCTAGAATCCTGATCAGGGGCCTGGAAGAGTGACAGTTCTGAAGACAGGAAGACCTGAGTTCAAATCCAGCCTCAGATATGTAGTTGTGTGTGACCCTGGGCAAATCACTTAACCCCTATCTGTGGCAGTTTCCTCCTCTGTAAAATGAGCTGGAGAAGGAAATGGCAAACCACTGTTGTATCTTTGCCAAGAGAATCCTAAATGGGGCCACACAGAGTTGGACACGACTGAACAAGGAAGGAGTCAGAGTGCGTGGGTTTGTCACAAGCTCTGTCTGTGACCATGTAGCCCTTCATCTCTCTGGGCCATTTACAAAACGAGATGACCCCAGGGTCCCCTCCAGAGATAAATGGCCGTAAATGGGAAGATCTTGGGCTTTGGGGGCGGCTGCTCTCAGACCAGGGAGGCGGTGGCGTGTTTGTCCTCACAGGAGGGTCATACGTTGGAGTGAATCCAGAGAAGGGAGCCGGGATGTCAGCAAGCCTGGGAACTGCGCGGGGCAAGGACAGCCAAAGTCCATAGAAGATGGAAGGGGCACAAGCCTACTGAAGAGCATTCAAGGGAGGTCATGGCAAAGAGGGACTTGTTTCATTCTGGTCCCCCCTGCATGGAGCATCCCTCCCTAGGGGTCACCCAACCTCTACTGGACCCTTCTGGGGACCCTTCACAGGCTCCTACATCTAGATCTGGAAGGGAACAAGGGACTCCAAAGGCCATCCAGTTTAGTAAACTGAGGCTGGGAGAGGTTAAATGACTGGCCCAGGGTCACACAACTACTACATATCAGAAGTGAGACTGGACCTCAGGCCATCCTGATTCCAAGCCAACCTTCTACAGGCCACTGCTTCTGAGAGAGGCCAGCCCACTGAAGATCAACTCGAGAGACTTTCACAAAGTCCTTATGTTGAATAGTCTGACCTCCCCAGCCCCTCTTAATTCTAGTGCCTTTTCTTGTAATTATTTCCTATTTAGCCTGCATATAGCTTGTCTGCACATATCTCTACATGAATTTATTTTCTCCTCCATCAGAATGTGAACTTATTCCAGGGATCATTTCCATTTGGCTGGATCATGGAGGGTGGGAAGGGGCGTAAGTTCCAATGAGACTAGAAAGTTAGGCTGGGGCTGGGGTGCGGAGAGTTGTCTTCCATCCTAGAGGCAAGAGGGAGCCACTGGTGTTGACAGAGCAGGCGAATGACAAGGTTGGGCTGCATAATGTTTGTCCATCGAGCGATTAAATGAGAAGTGATTCTGAGAGAAGCCCAGAGCTGTACGACTTCCCAAAGGCCACCCAGCCCACTCTCTTCCTCCTGTCCAACCCTGGGCTGCCCATCCAGCTTGGACAAGAGGTATTCTTCCTCTCCCTGGCTATTCCCGTGTGCACGGCTAGGTCAAACGCCTTTGAGTGACCCCAGACTATTTCCAGGAAGCTCTCTGCAAGCCCAACGCTGTCTCACACCGAGCTGAGTCTCGACAGCTCAATTACCATTTATTGGTAGTCTAAAAACAACAGGTAGTGTTTGGGCAGCCTTGTCCTCTTTTCCAGTCTACTTTTCCACCACCCCCCCATTCTGACCCCAAGCTCAGCCCTTTTCCCCACTATACCACCATGGCTGCACCAAGGTGCTGTTATGGCCCACCAACTGGGATTATTCTGAAGAGGGGAACAGGCAGAGAGAGAGGAATTCCCAACCTTCCTTGGAGCTTCCTAAACACAGCACAGTGCTAGCTCCTACCCAAGGCCTCTCCCCATCCACCCAACAATTAGGGGCCCACTCTTTCCTTCAATTTGTGCATCTTTGTATATGCTTTCTATTGACTTTCTGGCTACAAAAATTGTGTCCTCCCAGTAGAATGTTAGACCATTGAGGGCAGGGAGTATTGGCTTTTGGCTCTGAATCTGTAGCACTTAATGTTTGCTGAAATGAATTAAATTTGCACAATCTATACTCCACGACAACTGGCTCACTTGCTGCTGGTCCCCAGACGGAGTATTCCATCTCCCACCTCCATGACTTTGCATGGGCTGTCCCCTATGTCCCCTAATACAACCTCCTTCCCTTTTCTCTTCTCAGAGGTTGTCAATGAGGCTGGAGTATCAATGGAGGGCTCAGCATGTTATTGTAGAGATTTTCTTTTGTTTGAGGATTAGACCAGACAGCTGCTGTCTTTGAACTTCTTCTACCTCTTACAATGCCAAGCTTCATTCAAGGGTCAGCTCCCATACCACATCCTATTCCCCCTCGCTGTTCATGATGTCCTTCCTCAAATGACCATTTGTCTGTTAACATGCGGCCTACCACAGAAGAAGGTAAGCTCCCTGAGGAAAGAGACTATTTGCTGTTTTACCTTTGTCCTCAGTACCTCACAAAGTACATGGCACACAGTCAGTGCTTAATAAAGCCATGTTAGACTGGTTTTTGCCACCATGCATCAGCACTATGGAAGTAGAAGGGGACTTCATAGGACTGAGCTATTATGGCAAAAGACTTCATCAGCCTCTCCAGAGGAAGAAAGATTGGTGTTCAGACAGCATTTACAGGCTCTTTGTAAGGGTGTCCTTGTACCCTTTTCAGCATGACAGAATGTGGCAGTGCATGCAGCATGCTGGCATAGCCTTGGAAAACCCCAAGTCACCTCCATGCTAGGGTAAAAACACTGAGTATAGGTATGTGAGGATAAAGTAAAATATAATTCCTGCTCTTAAGGAATTTGTGATCTAGTGGGGGTAAAGAAATGTGTATCCAAATAGCTCTAATATAAATTAGTATGTAGCCCCACTCTCCAGACTCTCACTTGAATTGATAGGTTGGTTCCCTAAAGGACAGTTAGATTTCTTCTCTCCTCAGGGTTCTAGGGGTCCTCTAAGAGGGTAAAATTTCAACTTCTGTTGATCCTGAGCCCCCACTGGTGGGTTCCCCATTGATTACCAGCCAGAATTAATGAGCTTTTATTAAAGATTTTTACTAGGCAGATATAGCAAAGGCAGCTGATACAGAAACAATCCCCAAATTATGGGCCTACTCACTGCACATACAAGATCCATCAGGGAAACTGAGCTCTACAGAATATATGTGGCCAAAGTGAAAACTCATAGATTCTGGTCACTGGAAGTCATTTTCTCCTGCCATGAAGACCTCATGTAGCTCCCTTTAGGTGGAGCACTTCCCTGGACTCTGAGGGTTAAAGAACTTGTGGGACCCTGAAGCCACTTTTTCTTGATGTGTCTAGATTGTCTCTTAGGCTCATATACTTCTGGCTCCAGTGGCTACTACTCACTTCAGATATTATGATCTTTCAAAGTTCACAAGGTCATCAGCTGGTTAATGGAGGAGAGAGAGAGAAACTTGATTCTCTCTCGGCAAGGACAATTTCTTCTTAGGAGTTCTTTACCACTGGATTCAACCACTGCCACTCAATTCATGATTCCAAATTGGCTTATGATGTTATGCATAAGCCTAGAGATAAGTCTGATTTTTTTTTGTCAGTCACAAATTATTTCTTCTTGGTATATCTTGATCCAATGTTTCAAGTCACTTCACTCCTCCCAAAATAATTTAGGACTTCTAGAACCTAGTTGGCACTTTTGAATGACTGATTCTTCACACTAATTGGGGTAGGGGTAGCACAGAGACATTGTTCAGGGTGGATAAAATGGTAACTACTACGGAGGGAAGGCAGACTACTCAACTCTCATTTTTTTTTCCTGTTCTACACCTCCAGTTTTGGAACCACGAAGCCACATCAAATCAATTCTGCCATTGTTCACGGAAAGGTGTGTCAAACTATTCCCCCTGTGGTCACACTCACCATCCACTCCCCTATGTGTATTGTCTGCCCCATTAGAATGTATACTCCTTGAGGGTAGGGGATGCCTATTCTTTTGTTTCTGGAAACCTCGTGCAATTGGCACGTGGGAAGCACTTACATTTTTTTTTCTGTCGTTCATTCATTTTTTTGGACTGAAAAAAAAACCAAAAACAGAACGAAATGACTACATATACAACCTAATGAGCTGGAAGTGTTTCCCAGACATATAGAAGCCTATTTTGACAATGTGTAGGGTGAACTTCAGATTCTAATACAAGGAGGCAAATTTGGTACCATAGCTATCTCTAAGCCCTGGTGAGAAAGAGTGGCAGAGAAGTAAAGTCTATTAAGAAGATACAATAATATAAAGAAATCCAGGAAGTGGGGGGCGGGGGG
>CM053626.1:308404938-308452424 GCA_028646595.1 Phalanger gymnotis
TCTGATATTTATATGATCCTTTTTGAGATCATAAATTCGGCCTTCCTACTACACACGTGCACACAGAGGCACCTCACCCCACCTCAGCCAGCCCCCCAGGACCCAGAGCCGCTCTGCCCACCCGCCACGTCCACACTGACCCCTCTTCCCTGATCTTGCTCGATGCTGCTCTCTGAGCCCCTTATTTCCTCCCCAGCCCTGCTGCCACCCAGGCCTCGGCCAGCACGGCCGTGGCACCTCTCCAAAGCACTCAGCCCATTAGTATACAGGAAAGTCAACTGTGCTCCCATCTTCTCCCCCAACAGACCAGACTGTGTTACTTCTGACAGGCAGCTGTGGGCAGGGAAAGGCCTATTTCCTGACTGTCTCTCGCAGGCCCTGCTGCCTCATCTCCCAAGCCCTGGACCCGCCTCTGGGACTCCGGGCTCTGACAGGGCATTTGCTCTCATCTCGGCCAGAAGCCGAATTCCAGGCCGCTCCCTACCATCTCTAAGCTCTTCCCCAACTCCCCTCCGTGTGTGAGCTCCCCCCAGTCTAATTCCCAAAGGGCAGGGAAAGGGGAATGAAGGGGAGGGCCGTCCCTAGTGCTCAGCACAATCGATCTGTCTGTCCATCCGTCTATCAAGAGAACACTGAGCCTGGAGTCAGGAAGATCTGAGGCCAAATCCAGCCTCAAACACTCACTTACCTTCTGCCTGCCTCAGTGTTCTCACCGATAAAATGAGGATGATAGCAGCCCCTCCCTCCCAAATAGCATCTGTACACTTCTTGGCAAACCCAGGAGCCCTTTAGACCTGTGGGCACTATTCTCCATCTTGCCTTGGAGCTGGAGCCAAAGGGCCTGGATTCAGATCCCATCTCTGCCACTTGCCCTGTGTAACTCTGGGCAAGGCCTTAACCCATGGTGAGTGTCAGTTCCCTTCTCTGTGACCCAGCCCACGGGCTCTGTCTGCACACCCCAGACTCACTCACCCAAGCCCTCCTGGCTCTGCAGAGCCCCTTTCTGTCCATGCTGAGTTTGGCTCTGAGCAGCATGGCCTGAGATGTCTCCTGCCCACGTGGACTGGGACCTCACAGAGAGCAGAGCTGAGCAGAAACAGATGCCACCTAGAGAGGTCAGAAGCTAAAGGACCGTGTGTGCTTTGGTCGCAGGATAAGGGAGAGCCATGCCAGCCTGAGAGGACCAGGCCATCTTGCCAGGGGACTACCTGGGCCTCCTGGCACCAGGGGTACAGGAAGCTCCTACCTGTCCTTACCTCTGCTACAACAGGGACTCTGACAAGTCAATCCCAATGTGAACAGAAACACTTGGGAAAGGGAATAGGGCAATGGTGGCAGTGCCCAGGGTAAGGCGGGAAGTATCCAAGAGTCTGGCTCCCTGTCAGAGACTACAAGCTCAGAACCCTCCAGCAACTTCACCAAAACCTTTTCACGTGCTCAGCCCATGGCAAGGGTGGACCTGAAACCCGTCAGAAGGAAGCACAGTTTTTAAGGCTCCAGTGCTCAGAGGTTTGGGGTATGAGCTCCTGAGGAGCACCCCCTCCCCAAACAGAGCCTGCTTCAGCCAGCCCAGGTCCCTCAGGTCCCACAGAGGCAGCCCCTGCCAGCTCAGCTCCACTCCACTCCCCACATCCAGAAAGCATTCAGGTGACCAACCAGAGCAGAGGAGGAGGAGGAGGCAGAGAGAGCAAGAAAAGGAAAAAAAGGCAGGGAAAGGGAAGGGGAAAGGGAACGGAGCCCATGCCCACCACCAGGCCGAGGCCCCCGGGCATACACGAGGAAACACTGGTACCTTTTTCAGGTTAATCCACTGCTTGAAGTAATCAGCCACTGGCAACCCCAGGTACTGGCACTGCCCAGGCAGCCTGAAAGAGAGCAGAAAGGACAAGTGAAGGGGCCTTCTTTCAAGGCAGCAGTAAGGAAGCTGGACACTGAGAGTGCTGACTCTGGGAGCCCTTCTGGGAGGCAGCCTGGCTCCTGAGTGAGCAGAGGGACGTTCACGTTGGGCTCAAGATGGCAAGGTTCCAAGGACGGCCTTGAGATGAGTCCCACTGGGAAAGTCCAGCCAGCCGGTGGACTTGGATCAGGCTGGGGAGAAGGCAGAAAGCCAATGCCTCGGAAGGGAAAGGAGATGGTGGCACTGTCCTCTACCACTACCCTCGGGGTCCATTCACTCAAGCTTCAGCCTCTACCCTCCAAGGCCCCATGGAAATAGATGCCCCTTTCCTTTAGGGACAGCAGTGAGAACGCCCACATGGGGAGAAGAGTATATGCATTTACCACCACACAGTCAACAAGCTATCACCCTCTTGGAGGGGGCCTCCTCTTATAGACCATCAATGACGGGGAGCCCACCATGCCTCCTGGGGCACTCCTTTCCACTTTGGGCCAATTCTCACTGTTAGTTCTAGATAACCAACCTCAAATTGGTTCTCTGCCACACCACACTTCCTCCAGCACATAGTCATCCCTTCGGGTCAGGTGTAGTCTACAAAACCTACAAAGCCACCTAGGGTTTTATCAAGATAAGAATGTTGTCGAACAGCACAGGGTTGGGATCACAGCTGCCTGGGGTGCTCCACTGAAGATTCTCTGCCAAAATGACAGGATGACTCAAGTCAGCCATTCATCTAGTGCTGAAACCATGTAATCAAACTATTGTCTGGCTAATCTCTGTGCATTAAATACTTTGGTAAGGTCTATTCTAGGGGCACTATATCCAACAGCACTGCCCTGGCCAGAAAAGGAAGGGAGGGTCAGGCTGGCAGGACCCGTCCCTGATGAAGCTGGGCTGCTGCCCTTTCTAGGCATCCTCGAGGAATCCTGGTCAAGCTCCCTGGCCTAGAGCCTGCACACTTGGTCCAAGTCCCTCTCTGTGAACCTCAGGCCTTCACTGGCCCTCCTCTGGTCCTGCAGTCTCCCCTCCTCCCGACCTCTGCCATGTTTAAGATGGCCCTCCCCAAGATGGTCAGTTCTTTCAAAACAAAAGGCTTCAATCCAGGTAACCTGACCTTCCCCATGAGCCGTTGGGTTCTGTCCTTCCCCATTCAAAGGTCTCTCACCTGGAGTGAGACTAAAGCAGTTCTTCCTTTTCTGTGCCCAGCTGTCATGCTCCCAGCCTCCCTGAACACTGGTCCCCTTCCTTTCCAATTTAAATCCCTTTCCTCTCTTCTCTTCTCCCTCTCCCTTTCCCCTCCCCACTTCACAGAATCCTTATCTTCCTTAATTATAGGTGACATTTCTGTGGAGCTTTAAGATTTGCAACCTCTTACAGACATCATCTCCTTGGGGCTTCCCAAAGATCCCATGAGGGATGTAGCCTCATCGTTATTATCGTTCCCATTCTAGAGATGAGGCCACTGAGGCTCAGAGAAATGAGCTGACCTGCCAAGACAGCCCAGTGCCCACTGGGACCCTCAGCTGCTGCCCCCATGTTGAGACGCCACTTGCTTGAGCACGCTTTCCTTGATCCCATGAACACTCCGCCACCTTAGAAGTACTGACGTTTAACCATCTGTGAACATGCAAGAGAGCAGCTGTCCCTGGAGGGCAGGGGCCTTTTTGTTTCTCGACCTGTATCTCCAGCACACAGTAGGTTTGCTGCCTGGGCTGAGATGATGGAAACAGGCCACAGGCAGAAGAAGAGAGGTACTGAAGTCCCAGGGGCAGGAAGGAACTGAGTCTGAGTCCTGCCTAGGGGCTGGATGACCCTGGACAAGCCACTTCTCTTTTCAGTGAGCACCCTAGGAAACTAAGACAGGCCTGCACAACCTTCGGTCTACCAAAGGATTTCAAGTGGCCTGACACAAATGTAGAGGACGTTTTCCTTTGGCTAGTTGTACAGGACTGCTCTAAAGCAACAAATAGCTAAGAAGTTACCACCTCTGCAGTGACAAAAGGAGCTTCCTCTGCTAGGAGGCCCCTCTATCCATGAGACTCTGGGGCCACCTTGCCCTCTCCTTTGGCAAGGGGCAGGACAGAAAACAAAGGCCCCATGAACAGCTAACTTAGCAAGACCCAAGAGGAGGCAGGAGGGAAGCAGGAGCCCCACCCTAGAGAGGATGCTCATAGACCCTGGAGATGTGACTGCCAAATCCTCGCTGACAGTGCAGGGGCCTTCAAAGACCAGAAAGTAGGGGAGAGGCCCCAGGCCTAGAGAAGCGTCTGTGTCATCCTGATTTTCAAAATCAACAAGAATATCCCTGGCAGGCTCTAGGTCAGTGAGCTTGACTTGGATTCCTGGCAAAACTCTAGAACCCGTGATTAAAAGGGCAACTCGGGAGCATTTGGAAAGAGGAGCAGCCATCAGCCAGAGGCAGCTGGGCTTCGCCAGGAAAGGTCACACCAGTACAGCCTTATTTCCTCTTTGGATGGAGTCAGAGGATTAACAAATGGACAAAACACCACGGACGCTGGATGTGCTAAATTTCAGCAAAGCCATTAACCACCTCTCTCATGCCAGCTTCTGGGACACGGTGGCGAGCTCCTCAAGGGCAGGGCCTATGGCCCTCTGTCCTGGCATCCCCAGCGCTGAGCATGTTTGTCTCCCCTTTGCCCTCCTATCCCTGGCAAGGAGATGGGGATGGAGAGGCTTGGGCACAGTGTCTATGCCCATGCCCAGGAGACATTTAATCAGCATCTGCAGAGTGGCAATCTCTCCTCTGTTCGTTACTCTGCCCCCTAGAGGGATGCAGGCCAGCTAGCACATTAAACCTCAAGGGTGTGACCAGCAAATGGACGGCAGTTAGACCTGGTGACTTCTTATCTAGCTTCCAGTGTCTTGTCCTGCCAAAAGGCTGGGGGGCCCAGGCCCCTGGGCAGGTGGGTGCCCCAAGAGGGTGCTACCCATGTGGAAGCACAGGGAGCCATGCTCCCTGGCATCCTCTAGCACCAAGAGGGCCCCACCCCACCCCCATTCTAGTCATGGTTTACAGGGGCTCAGATTTGCTGGCGGCTGGCATGGCCGGGCCTGTTGTCATCTGGTCATGCTTATTGGGGCCGTCAAATGAAATTTTATACATGCAGCCAGCCCACAGGTGCAGGCCGCCCGCCCTCGCTTTACGAGGGGCTTGCATGGCGTCATTGGCAGCCAATAGAGAAGGGCCAATTATGCCTAGGTTGTAAAATGGAACCGCTTTTCTTGCACGTATAACTGGCTTCATTCCCTGGTCAGGGCCCTTTGGACAACAGTGCCCCACTGCCCACCTGTCTAGCTCCAAAGAGGGGCTGGCATGTCACTGCCTGCCCTCGGGATGGAGGACATAAGAGATGACAACGGATGGCCCACCCCCCAGTACACAGACCCCAAATACAGGGGAGGGAAGCCTGTTTGTCTTTGCCACACATTCCCTGTCCCCTCCCAACACACACACACACACACACTCTCTACTACCCAATGTCTTGAGCTGAGAAGGGAGAGGACACTAGACTTGGAGTCAGTCAGAAGACCTGGATTCCAATCCCCCCTCAGACCCTTACCAGCTGTGTGGCCACTTAAGCAAATACTTAACCTTTGTGTCTGTTTTCTCCTATATAAAACTGCACAGGATAAGAAGACTCACACTACTGATCTCAGAGGGTTGTTACGAAACAACAAAACAGAACCCTCATGACCATGAAGATCTGCAAAGTGGTATACTAATGTGAGTCACATCCTGGTGACGGTGACCCTGTCCTCTCAGGCCCTTAGGTTCACCCTGACCTACTACCCACAGAGGACCCAGGAACCAGCCATCCCTCCAGGCTCGCCCTAACACAAGGCCGACCCATATGGGACACAGGAGTCTGCAGCTCAGGCCACACTGACACTGACGTGCCACCTCCATGGGATTAAGAATGAGCCCTGGGTTTTCAGGTCATGCTCAAGGGTCACTTCTGTATCAAGGAAGGGGCCTCCTCACAAACGTGCTCTCTGTCTTAGGGACATTTCCCTCCCACTTAAACATAAGCATCATTTTCATGCTATTCCTTTAAAGGAACAAGACTGAACTGCTTTTCTCCCCTCCGGAGACCTTTGGGCATGGTCATGCACTCAGAAGAGTAGTGCAAAGCAGAGGCAGGGGACAAAAGCGGGGAAAGACCCCCCCAACACCCCACTCAGAGGCACTGAACAAACCCATGGCCCCACCTGCCAAGTAGGCTGGGAGCTGCCCTCCCCCCACAGCACTGATGGCAAACAGGTGTGCCAGAGTGAGGGGCTCATTAAATGGGGAATGCAGGGAACATTCCCCCATGGCCTGCTGGCTAATGGGCCCAGGGAATTGGCAGACCCATCAGGGTAAGGAGCTGTGCTTTGAAGAGCAGGTTTGGGGGGAGGAGAAGGGAGGGGAAGCTGAGCACCAGACAGAAACCCGCTGGGCTCTTTCAAGACTGATCAGCTTTGGCTGCAGGCTCCTAAAAATATTCCTGCTGGGGCCTTCTCCAGGCATGCCCCACCACCAGCCATGCACACAAGAAGCCTGGTCACACAGGCCCAGAAGAGTAGCCAGGGGTAGGGAGGACAGACAGGGTTCTGGCCCTCTCAGTAACAACAGCAATGACGTGGGGGCTCCCCAGCACGCAGAGGTAAGCGTGTGAGGAGCTTCACACACGTCATGTGCTGGAATCACAAGAACTCTTCAAGGGACGTACTCACATGATCTCATTTAACAGAGGGAGAAACCGAGGAACAGGCAGTAATAGGTGCAAGATTCCCTAATGAGGAAGTGTCTGGACTCACTGGCTATAAGTTGGGACTCTTGTTTCTGGCCCAGGCACCCAGAACATAGGCACCCAGCACAAATGGGCACTTTAGACCAGGGAAGGCCCTCGGGGTTCTCCTGGATTCTCTCTCACCCACCTGGCACAAGTGCTCAGATGTCTCCCCCCACCCCCCAAGGGGCAAAAGCCTAAAGTGCCTAAACCCTTCCTGAGCCTAGCCAAAGGGGAACAGGTCACCAGGTCAGGCTCAGAACCCCATTTCACCTCTCTCCTGATCCGTGCTAACCCAATACAAAAGGCTGACTGGTGAGCCAGAATGCTGATTTGTTAATTGTGAACAATTGCTGACAGATCCCATCTTGGGCCTGTCTCATTGGTGAAGTCCCTTCCTCATGAGAAAGCCTGCTTAAAAAGCTGTATTAATAAGGCCGTAAAATGACCAATCAGCATAGCCCTCGTGACCCAGCTGTCAGCCCAAAGGAGACGAGGCCAGCACTCAGCCCTCTGCACAGCCTGACCCAGGGTGGTCATTTTATCCTGCGCTGTGCTCTAGAACAGATGAAGGCACACCTGAGTAGGTCTAGACTAGAGGAAGAAAGCCAGACCATCATGAAGAAATGAGGAGCCTGGGGGTAGAGGGGTCCTCCCTGTGTTCTACTTAACCTTAGGGGCAGAATCAGGGGCCGGAGAGGGAGCTGAGGCTTCCCTGTCCCCAGAGGTACTTCAGCAGAGATACCACGCTGTCCAGGGGAGGGAAGGCACCGGCCCAGCTTGCCCTGAATGATGGCACTGGTGATCCCAGCCCGCACAGCAGCGAGCAGCAGAACAAGGCTGGCCCGGCAGCTTGTCTTTGTCTCCCTGTTCCTATGCTGTCACTGGGAGCCAGCAGCTCTCCAATCCCGGAAGAAATCAACAGCCCTGGTGATAAACGGCCTGCTTTCGTTATCACTTTTCCTTAAGTTGAGGAGAGCGGCTGATGATGGATGGGCTGGAGTTTGGTTATCAGGGCGGGCTGTCAGCCAGGGGTGCCTATCTCCTCCCACACCACGCAGGGCATCATTACAGGATGGCATCGAGGTGAAATATGACCCAGCGAATGGAAGGAGAGAAAGGGTGGGATTAAACATGGAGCCAATTGAGCAACAAAGAGAGAGGAGTGTGAGGCCGGGCCCTTATCGGGCTTGTGACACCTTTTATCTCCGCCTGGTTAGAACGCACGGGGCACAAATTGGTCCTTCCTCCCCCATTGTATCCTCTTGTACAAACAGAGACAGATAAAATGTGTCACCACTGAGATAGCATATCAACTTAACCCTAATTATTCAGGGGGTCAGACTAGGAAATAGGGGCCTCATTTCAACAGGTTCTGCCATCTCGGCTGAGCCGCCATCCACGTGAAGAGAAGGGGGGAGGGGAGAGAAGGAAAGGCAAAAGAAGGGATGGGAGGAAAGAGAGACAGGAAGGGGGAGGAGAGAGGAGAGAAGGAGGAAGAGGAAGAAGGGAAGAGGGGAAAGAGAGAGAAGGGGAAAGAGAGGAGGGAAGGGAGAGGAGAGAGAAGGGAAAAGGGGAGGCAAAGGCAGGCTCACGACGGACTTCAGGTGCACAGGTGGTGTTGGTGGACACACGACTACCACCTGAACCTCCCACTAATGAGAGGGAAGAGTGGGTGAGGCCCAGGTGAAGCTCGGCTGATGCTGCCGTGGGGGGTCAGACCAAGGTGTTCACCCAACACCCCTGGGTGCGCCCTTTAGGCTAGGGTCCTCTCTGTGAGCTCTGCCTGAGCGACCCAGGTGAGAGAGAAAGGGACAGCTCTCAGCATCCCTTGGGATGCCGAGATCTCCTCGAAGTTTGCTGCCCTCTAGGATGGCGATGGGCTCCTCCATGGGAGGGCTTCCAACACCAAAGAGCCGGGCACCCAGAACTGGCCATCACAGGCAGGGATTGCCCTGGCTACGTTTACTGTGGGGCCGGAGAGCGAGGCGTCCACCTAATCCACAGAGAAACAGGGCTGGCTAATGGGGCAAGGGAAGCCCAGGGATTGGAGTCCTAGCTTCTATACACATGCTTTCCACCCTCCCCCGCCTTGCTCCCCAGAAGCCTTTGCCACTGCCCTGGTCCTTGCCCTGAGGGAGAGCTGCAGGGTCCCTTTACAACTACAGCCTGCAGAGATGATACACTTGCTGTGGACTGTGGAGGGTCAGAAGAAAGGGCTGTCTTAAATACCAACTTGACAGTCAGCTCCTTGTCTGTCCTCTCCCCCCACCACTCCAAACTTGTCATGGTACAAGAAGTCTATAAGCAGCCCATCAGCTTTAAATATCAGTGTTCGTGAAGCTGGAGCAGGAGAGCGGGGGAGCGGGAAGGAGACAGCGAGCGCCTCCGTCCGCCTGCCGCCCGCTGTCGGCTGTCAGGGTACGCTAATGAATCTCCCCAGCAGCAGCCACGCTTCGGATTGGGGGTGGGGGGGAGGGGGCCTGCGCCGAGGAGGAAGTCTTCCAGCCAGGGGTCTGCACAGCATTGAAATGTCTTTTTCTGAAGCCCCTCCGTTAATGAATGTCACTGCCTAGCCAGTCTTGGAGGAGGTGGTGAGTGAGGCTCTAGCCATGCAAGCCCCAACCTGGCCCCCAGACAAATTTGCTGCCACAGATGGGAAGGGAGGGGCAGAAAGGGAGAATCAAAGGTGTGCACAGTGCTGTCCCAACTCACCAGTACAAACCATGTCAAGCACCATTAGGGCCTCCTGACGACAACATCAGGAGTCATTTCATAGCTGAGTCAGGCTGCTCAATGGCAAAGCCTCCCCTCTCCCACCCCCACACATCTCTCACAGGGCTGTGGTGAAGACTAGCCCAGATAGCTGGGGAGGGGGGGGTCTGCAAACAGAGAGTGCAACTACCTAAGGACATCACCCCAGCACAAGACATGGTTGCCTGGGGCACCCCTACCCTGACTCTACTTGATAACCCAGCCTTCTTTGTCCTTCCAGGAAGGAACAGGCAGGCAGAGGGGAGATCTGCCAATGAGCAGACTCAACATTTGACTTGTTGGAGGCATTAAACCTCCATCTGAAGCCCTGGGGAGGCAAGGGTGCCAGCCTTCCCCACCACAAGTCATGCAGGGGAACCAGAAGGGAAGGAGACCAAGTCCGTGCTGGGACCAGGGAAGCCCGGTGCCCCTAGAGCAGCATGCAAAGGTTAGGCTGCCATCTTCCCTGTGAGCCTGCTCGCCCCCTAATCCCTGGGGCACTCCCATGTGTGAAAGGAAGTCAGAGCCTACAAGAGACCTCAAGTCCTGATGCTGGACTGTCAATCTGGCCTTAGCAAACACATAGGCTACAGACCCTTTCCCCCAAGTCCAGTTCAATAAGCTTTTGTTAAGCTCCTACTATGGGCCAGATGCTGGGAACACAAGACCAAGACAAAAAAAACAAGCCCCAAACCCCCACCAGTCCCTGCCTTCAAAGGCCTTCTGTTCTACCTGGGCATGTGGCTGCTCCCAGGAGGCCTCTCTGACCAGCCCCCAGGTGCTCCACAGGGCCCAGGAGGTGCAACCCCAACAAAACCATGGCCTGAGGCCCCCAAGGCGGGTTCAGGGGTTCCTAACCATTGCACTGGTCACCCAGCACCGTATCCGTGGAGGTAATGGATGAGAACCATGTGCTGGGCTGCGGCTTGAGGCACAAGGTTCAGTGTGCTTGGGCAGGGGCCTTGGACCAAATGACCTGAACGATTTTCTAGTTGTCACCCTCATGCCCAAGGAGAAGGGAGACTACTAACCAAGCCTGGCCTGGAGGGCGCGGGGTGCTGTGCCTGACGCAGCAGCCACCAGGACCTGGGCACTCAGCTAGGCCCGCTTCTCGCCATTCATCTGGTAAACAACTCCATTCCAGAAGGAAGGACGTACAAGGGTCTTGCTGGACAGAGAAAATCCAGACACCAGACCTGGGCCGCCACTATGAAAGTTGGGTCAGGGCTTCTGCAGCACCAGGAGCGCCATGGTCACCACCCCCGTCCCCCAAGGCCCTCTTACTATCTGGATTTCCATTTCTTCACCTCTAAAACAAGGGTGGGCCATCTCAAAAGAGGGCCTGGCCAACATTTTGTGGAGCTAACAGGACAGCAATGCTCCTGGTACACTTTGAGTTTCTTGGGTCGCACTGAACATACACACTAGTCTCTTTAAGCTAATCCTGGTTGTATGCCAGTACACCTGCCTCTTGGGGTCCAGTACCCATAAGGCACCTACAGACCCCTTCTCAAGTGATTCTTACTAGCAGTCTGACCAAGCAGTAGGGGTTTGTGCCCTCCTGCCAGCCAGTGGGGCCAGGCTGTCTCATTGTTCAGGGTATGCCTGATCACTCCCCACCTCTGCCAAGTGCCACACACTTGAGGTTAGGCAGGTTTGCCCATCCAGGGACCCAAGTGGACTCAAAGCCAGGGTACCCCAGGTTTCCATCCCAGAGGTTGCCACACAGGCAGGGAGCACGAATGCCCCCACCTCAGCAGGTGGGCAGGTTGGTGGGCTCCAGAAAAAGCCCTGGCCCTGGCATCAACCCCATATCTAGGGAGCAAAGCAAATTTAATTTCCGCTTGGCTCCTGATGGCTTTGATGAAAGGACATCACCTGTGCCGGGGCTGGCAGGCAACAGTTTACTCCTGCTGGAGTGTGCTGGGATCTCAGCCAAGGCGTGACCCCTTGGGGGAAGGGCAGCGGCAGTCTGGGGGTGCTAGTCACACTTACTCCCCAGAGTGGCCCAAACCACTCGGCAATTTTTCAGAGCCCCTCCTTGACTGCTCTAGGAACAAGTACCAAAGTTCTCTTGCCTGGGGGGGGGGGGCCTGCAAATGAGCAAGCTGCCCCGCCCCCACTTCAGGGCTCTGGGATGGGGTGAACACGGCTGTTCCTTGGATCAAACTCATCATGACTTCAGAAACTTGCACCCATTCTCCTTCAGAGTCCACTCATCCCCTCACCCCACAAGATGGCTCCCTGATGCCCTTCACAGAAGTCTGGGCCCTCTGTCCCATCCCAGCTGGGCTCTGAGTATTTCCTGAGGCCAGCGGTCAGATGCCCTGTTAATGGGAGGAATCAGACACAAGGGAAGGTGGGAAGCTCTTGACCCCTCCCAACCTATGTCGTTTAGAGGTAGCTGCTATGGACATCCCTTCCCTCCATTCCCCAGCTGACCCTTGACTGTGACTGTCAGTATTCAGGGTGTGGGGAGGAGGAAACCCTCACAGACACAGCCTAGGAGGGCAGGTGGGCAGCCCTGGCCCTTCCCTGCCCCTGAGGTTGGCAATATTCAGCATTTTCTGGAAGAAGGCAGGTCTGCTACAGCTGAAGGGAGCCACACGTCCTGCAGGCCACCTTTGCAAACAGGACCTAGTGATTAAGTCTGCCCCTGATAAATCTACAAACACAACACCTGTTGCCATCACTGCTCCTAAAGTATCTCCTGAGACCTGGGCCACAAGTCACATTTGGCCCAACCTGATAGGTGCCAGTAGAAAGCCTGAGGGGGTCCAAGCCCAATGCCCGTCCTCACTGAGGATTGTGTGGAAAGGAGGTGTGGCATACTCATGCCCTTAGATCCTGCTCCAGGCCCTGCCTGGAAGGAAGTGGGCCTCCCACTCACTCTGGGGCAAAGCCACACTGGCCTCATCCTAGCTCTGGCAAGCCTGAAAGCAAAGGGGCTCTCTCCCCAAGAGGGGGCCTGTTCCAGCTCTCTGGGGGGGAATGGCCATTCTGTCTGGTTTGAGGCAAGGGGGGGCCACCGTATGCTACGGGGCAGTCCTATTCTCTGTCCTTGGCAGGTAAATCAAATCCAGTCCCTGCCCCAAGGTGAGGCCCAAGTTCCCCGGGGTTCGGATCCTCTTCCCCAAATCAAGGCAGGTCCACAATGGGGCCAAAAGCTTTTGTTGGGGAGGGGCAGCCACAGGCACTTGTCGCCAGCCCTCCCGGGGGTTGGTGCTGCCAGACAATGGGAGGGCAAAGGACAGCTGCGGCAATTAGAATGCAGGGCAATTCAGGAGCTATTTAGCAGCATGACCCGGGAGGTCACCGCAGCTGACTCCCATCCCTATATAAATATTGTATGAGGCGGGTGTGCAGGCTGAGCCCCCTCAAGTATTTCTCCTGCTCGCTCCACCCCCACTTGGCTTGCCGGCTGCCTCTAGCCAGACCCCGAAGCAGTGTTATTTACAGCCTGACAGTCAGGGAGATCCCAGCACTAAGCGAGAGGGACTGGACAAAGTCCACTTGTCCAAAATCACCAGGGTAATTCAGCTGGAAGAAGGAAAGGCGGGGAGAGGTTCTGCCAGCCCCGTGGCCTGGGAGGCATCAGCGGGTGCTAAGCTTCTGGGGAGCCTCCCCAGGAGGGGGCTGTGGCCCCGGGCCGGCCACCCGAGCCCCCTCCAGTGACCTCAGCCCTGGGCCCAGGCAGCGGCGGCCCCTGGCCTTGAGGCGGGATGGGTTGGGGGGGCCCCCCCGCGCCCTCCTCCGGCGCTGCTTCGCTGCACCCTGACAAGCCTCTGAAGCCTGAGAGCTGTTTGCAGTCAGCACCGTGATTTGTTAGTAATTATTTCCACGGTGTCACATCGCTGTCACTCTGTTAACAAAGAGACAGGCTGCCTCGGGCTGCCTGCGAGAGGAGCAAGGAGGGCCTGTCAGGCTCCCAGCGGCTCGGGGCTGACTCCCTTTCTTCCCCAAAGCAGAGCCCTCAGCAGACAGGCGAGGAGAAGCCTTTCAGAAGCTGCTCAGCCCAGACCCTCACGTCTCATTATTCGCCTCCCCCTCTCCTCACTTTCCTCATTTCTACTTAACCCAACGCACCGATCGCAGAGACCACTCAGTGGCCTCTCGCCTCTAGCCACTCTCTCCAGGCTGCCAGAAACTGCCCTCGAGAAGACGCCCAGCGGGGTGGGCAGGGCACCCTCACTGTCATATCAGCCACTTAACACAAAGGCAAATTACCCCAGAGAAACTAGGCAACAAAAGCTAAGAGAGACCAACTTCCTACTGCCTCTGCCGGCACCTGGGGGGTGGGGGAAGGGCAGCTGCTTGGCCACTGCCTCGACACCAGCCCCCACCCCCAGATGCCAATGGCCCCAAGTAGTCAGTGTCACCTACCGGTGTGAACACACATGTCTGTACTTGTGTATGTGTGTTTGTGTCCGAGATGAAAGGCGCCCACTGGGCCAACCTTCCCGAGCCAGCCGATCTGCTTTAGCGCAACCTAATGTCTCCATTACCTTGGCTGCGAATTAGAGAGCAGATTGTCAGGGGCTGACAAAACTGGGGTCACTCACCTTGCAGGCATGGGAAGTGGGAGATTAATTCTCTCCTCCACCAGACAGAATCAGCCTCCAGGATGCTCCCAGGGAAACGCTGACCTGAGAAACCCTTTCCCTACCACAGAGCCACTGCAGCTCCTGGCAGCAGCACGCACACCTGGGGTGGGGGCCTGCGGGGAGAGGGCAGCCCCCTGCCCATGGAGGCCAGCTTACGGGGGCCTGTAGGGAGAGGGTCCTGGGGGAGGGTGGGACAGCCCTCCTCTACCCCATGCTCAGGGAGGCGGGCCTTTGGAGGTGCTTCTGAGGGGCCATGTCTCCTGAGGAAGGGTCCTCATCAAACCACTCATTCCACTGCCTTTTTTTCCCTCTGGGGGCACAGGAGATACAGCCTAGAATCCACATGAGCACCTGTGATTGGGTGGGGAGTGGGAGCTCAGATTCACTGGACCCAGGTTTAGTTGTGATACACATCAGCAATGACCTTCGGCAAGTCTCTTCATATACTTCTCTGCCTCAGCTTCTTCATCTGTGAAATGGGACTAACAGTGCTGGATGTCCTATGTCACTGAGCCACTGGGAGGACTGTGCTCCATCACACTGTGAGCTCTCACTCAAGAGATGGGGGCTGTGGGTGTGGCCCAGGATGCCAGAAAGGCTTTCCCTGCTGGGGGCTGGGCTACCTCTGGCTCCCAAGGTGGGGCCTGCCTGAGGAGGGCCTTCATAAAACACATCTGCCTGGCTGGTCCAACTGGCACACAGAGGATTAAAATGGTAAATAAAATTAAGCCTGAGCGTAACTCATGGTTAAATTTCACTAATGTGAGCTGGGCGCCACCACCCCCGCCCCCAGCCGTAAACCCTTCAAGCACGGATCTATGCTTTACGGCCGAATCAGGCCAAGAGCGTCTCCCTTTTACCACAGAAATAACCGGGGAGAACTCGTGGGCAAGTGGTCTCCTGGAACACAGCCAGCTCCAGAAGAAGCCGAGCCCCTTCCCACCCTCGCCAGGGCTCCCCAGGGAAAAGGGTACTAAAAGGCCCGGTGACAAGGAACAGGTGTCCGACTCTGGAGATAGAACAGTGCCAGCCAGTTCCGGGGCCCACCGAAGGCTGTGCGCCTGCAAAGGCCCCTGGACCCTCTCATCCCTCTCCTTCCAGTTACCTTGGTCATTGTCCTAACTAAAGATAGGCCAAGACAGAGAAGGGGCAGGACTTGCCCAGGACTGCAAGGCAGGAAGTAGCATAGCCACATTTGAACCCAGGGCTCCAACACCAAAGCTACCACCTGCTTCACAGCCTCCTAGAACAGGCAGGTTCCTCTTCTGCATGCATCACTCAGGTTACTGCTCACTCTCCTGCTCTGCCTGGAAGGGGGAAAGGGAAGCTCCTGAGCCTGACACTCGTAGCCTTCCCATTCTGGTTCTAATTTCTCTCTTCCTCCTGATCTACAAAATTTCAGATTCTACCTCAGCCATTTACCTGCCAGATGCTTAACCTCTCCCACCCTCAGTTAAGAACAGCACCACTCAACAATAACAGCCCCTCGCCCTGACCCCAGAGTTGTTGTGAAGGTCAAATGCAATAATCCTGGTAACACACTCTGCAAACCTCAAAGGGCTCAGTCTGCACGAGTCAGGACCATATGCCATGATGCACTCATGCCTCCCTCCACATTGCTCCAGTCTCTGCTGGCAGTGGGCAAGCGATCGGGATGATGTCCCC
The DNA here is from genome assembly GCA_028646595.1 of Phalanger gymnotis. Taxonomy (NCBI): domain Eukaryota; kingdom Metazoa; phylum Chordata; class Mammalia; order Diprotodontia; family Phalangeridae; genus Phalanger; species Phalanger gymnotis. The sequence goes on from CM053626.1 coordinate 308,420,652, forward strand.
CTCACCCCCCAAACTGGAGGGCTGGCCACTAGGGAAGGAATGAACTAGCTGGTCATGGACACTTCTAAGGGGCAGAGGGAAAGCAGAAATCCCTGAAGGAGCTAAAACACCCCTGGGCCGACCTGCCTGCCTGCCCCTCCTCCCTTCCTGCTCCTCTGCTCCAGCCACCCCCACCACCAGCAATGCCCTTCCTATCCCTTTCTTTCTTCTCCTGAAATTGAGAGATTAATGTGGTTCCATGGTTCATCAGTGACCTCTGCCTCCTCCAATGCCCCCTTGGATGGCCTGGAGCCCATCCAGCCTGGGTACTGCCCCTCTCTATGCTGCCCTGTTAGAATAGAAGCTCCCAAAGGAAGGAGGGCTTGAGCTCTGGGCCCAACAGGGAGCAATGTGGCCTGGGGAACAAAGGAGGAGACTGTCAGGGCTCCCTCCAAAAGAATGGTTCTCAGGGCTAGGAGAACATGGAAGGGTGACGGGAGGATGGCCCTCTCCCTCCCTCCTGGCGCCCGGCCTTCCTCTGCCAGCTCTAGACCAGAGACAGCTGCTGGAGAGACCTGCCTGGGCTCTATCCACTCACCTCCTCCCAGAGGCTGCTTACAGCAGGTGAAATGAATCTTCTCCATGAGCTCTCCAGGCCTAAGGCCCTGTGAGGCTAACGAGGCCATCTCCCCACTAATGCATTTGAGCTTGGCAGGCCCGCGGTCCCCTTCATCAGCTGCTGCAGGTATCTCTTCTTTAATTAATACCACTGCCGAGTCTCCGCAGGGAACGTCACCCACAATGAATGGCTTTCTCTCATTAGAGCTGGGCTGAGCTGATGGATTCAGGATGAGGCAGATGATACAGGGAGCCAGTGCTAACAAGAGACGGCAGCTGCTGCACCCACTACTGGCTTCTGCCGGCTACTGAGGCCTGCCTGGAGGGCCCCCACCCCTGGAGGGTAGGCATTGAGCTCCCCAGAGAGGGCAAAGTCAACAGCAGCTCTGATAAAGAGGGGAAGAAGGGGCTGCAAAGAACACTAGCTCAAGGCATGCCCAGAGAACAGGGAAGCAATAGGGTGACGCCTGCCAAGGGCAGGCTCCATGGGGGCCACTGCCAAGCTATCTAGGGCCAGCTGAGGCTGGGCCTCTGCTCAGAGCCTGACACCGGGTGGAAGCCCAGGTGCACGGGCTAAAGTCAGAGTAAACAGGAGGAGGGCCCCCAAACACTGCAAGCAGTGAAGAGCGGGGAGAGACAGAGATCTCCCCCTGCCCTGGGGGGATTCTCCACTTCTGTGTGCAAGGAGGTGGCAAGTGGGTTGGTCACACAGAGATGGAGGTGTCCATCACCACAAGGCCCCGGGGGGCCTGTGACAGAGGCCTCCTACGCCTAGAGGACACAGAATCTGGTAACGATTGCACACAACCTGACCCCTGCTTGGAAGTAGCTTCGAGGGTCCCAGCTGGTCAGCTCCAAGCAGCCCCTTTATACTTAGGAGGAGAGAAGACATGTGCACACAGGCCTCCACTCTGCAGCCTGCACCCAGGCCCTCAGGCAACAAGGAAGGAAGGGTCCCTAACGAAGAGGAGGCAGGTTCACCAAAGGGCCCTCCACACACAGCCTCGTATCTAACCCTAGATGAGACAATGCCATTCCAAGGAGCCTCTGTTTGGAAACCCCCAAGGAGGGGCAAAGGTGGGGTACACCATCTCCGGAGGCTGTCCGGTCCCCTCTGGGCCGGGCACTGAGCCTGAACTTGCCTCTCAACAGCCTCCCTCCCTCTACTCCTACTTCTGCCTTTGGGGGCCTTCAAGCAGGACAAGTTCTTCAGATACCCCCCCAAGTGTACACCCCATCACTAGAGGGGAGACATCTTTACACAGCAGGCTCCTGGTGGCTCCAATCAATGTCACAATTTCTTAATGACCTCCAAGTGCCCAGGCCTGTGCACCTACTATGGGGAAACATTCAATTTAATTCAACAAGGTTTTATTAAGCCCCTACTACATGTGTGCCAGGCCACATACAGAGATGTCCAACAATAGTCATGGCCCTCAACAAGCTTCCAATCAGACGGCAGAGATAACGTGTGTACAAGTCGTAGAATATAGAGGAGGGCGTGACAAGTGGCACAGCTCGATCCCCCTGGGGAGAGTATGGGAGCGGCTATCAGCAGTGAGGTCTGGGGGGAAGAGAAAGATTTCAAGAGATGATGAGGAGGGAGCTCATTCCAGGCACAGGAGGGCAGAGCACTAACTGGGGACAGCAAGGCCTCCACCATGGCTGGACCTTTCAGGGCCCCAAGGGGAAGAAGATGAAGTGGGAGGCAGAGCAGGCCGGCAGAGGCCTTGAACGCTGTGGTCACAAGCTCATTTCAGACAGCAAATCCAAGAAGGGGCTGGATTCATACCCCACCCTCAAACCTCTCCCCCCCCCCCACATAGCACAGCCTCTCCACACCAGGGAATCTCTGCCCAGGCCTACAGGCCAAGGACCCAAGGGCCACTGTCAGAAACCCAGCAAGGGGATGCTTGGCTGGGCAGCACTGGCGAGCAGACTGAGCCCTGGGGGTCCACGCAATGCCCCAAAGTGTCTGCTCTCATGGAATTCACATTCTAACAGAGAAGAAAACATGTCAATACCTGGGCACAGTCAGAAAGTGGGAGGACCATGCAAGGTCCCCTGTGGAAAGGAACACTGGAGCTATGGCTTGAAATCAGCCAGAGAAGCAAGGAGGCAGGCAGGGGGCACAGCTCAGGAAAAGACACAGAGGTGGGAGATGGGGTGTTGTGTGTGAGAAACAGGAAGGAGGCCAGTATGGCTGGAGAAGCCTAAAAAATAAGGAGACCAGGCTGTGGAGAGCCCTGCTGCCATACCCAATTCTAGAAAGAACAGGAAGCCACCAGGGGTGGGGAGGGCTGAGGCACGGTCAGACAAATTGCTTCGGCAGCAGTCAAGGAAGGATTAAAGTGGCTAGGAGATCAGGGAGAAGTCTCCCTTGCGGGAGAGGCAGAGTCCGGCTGGAGTCTGCCCTGGTGCCCATCAGGAAGCTGGCGCTCAGGGAAGACGAGTCTTCAGCCGGAGAACATTGGGGGGAGGGGCAACCCGAGGAGTGGTGGGAGACCTGACAGCCACGTCATCTGAGGACCAGGTGAAGGAAATGGGGGGGTGGGTGGCCTTGAGAAGGGAAGACCTGGGAGACATGAAGGCTTATCTCGGGCCTGGGCTCCTCCTGCATGGGGCTCTTCTGACCAGGAAGATGCGCAGAGGCTTCTGAGCTTCTCTGGCTGGCTGTGGGCAGCCCCCAACCAAGCCACGGTGTCAGAGCTGGAGGAGAAGCTGGGGCCCTGGGGTCCAGCCCCACCCAACAAGTGACCGTACTAAGAAGTGGGGCCTGAAGAGTGCCAATGCAGAGAGACTATCCAGACCCAGAACAGCTCTGATGCTGGGAAGCCTTGAAATGTGGCTCTCTCCAGCTGCCCATACTGCTCCTGGCTCTGACGTGGCTGCCTCCTCCATGTCCCAGCCCTCCCCCACTGAGGCTCCAGCTCTTCTCAGAGAACTAAATATCCCTGGCTCCTTCAACAGAGCCTCATCCAAATGGCCCTCCCTCTTCTGGCTGCCCCTTCTAGACATTCTGCCGTTCATCCGGCTGAGTCAGCTAGAGTTTGAGGTCCACTCAAACCTCTAGATCCTTTTCAGAACAAGTGGTGACTCTCTATGTGCCCTCCACCTTCTATACCTGAGGTGAAGCTTCATGACCTAGGGGGCCCCATGGGTAGGCTGGGAGGTGGGGTATCTTCCCTACAGGCCCACCAGAGGACAGGTAGAACTGCTGCTCCCTTCTCACACCGTTTAGGCTCTCAGGATGCTCCCAGGACTGCAGTAGGTACCTAGTCTTGTGTGCCTGTAGGCCCCGCCATTGGAAGAGAAGCTCCCTGGGGGTAGGGGCTGTTTGGGGCTTTCTTTGTATCCTCAGTGCCTGGGACACAGTAACTGACCGACTGACTTGGCCTCAGACAGCTCCTGGGCTGGACTGTTCCCTAGGCCTGGAGACCTCGGGCTCTGCCCAGCAGCTCTGGCCCTGGCCTGGGATCCCTTCTGCCTACAGGCAGTGAGGCCTTGCAGGAGCTGCTGCTGTCACCTCCATGCTTTCCACAGAAGTACTATGCCTGGAGCTTTTACTAGGAAATCAACTTGGAAAATATTTGTAAAGTGCTTAGCATAGGCCCTGGCACACAGTAGGTGCTTAATAATAGCCCATTCCCTTTCTTTCTCCTTCCCCTTTAGTGCAATGACAAGCTAGACACAGCCAGAAAACCAGGCAACCGGTCCCAGTTCTGCCACTTACGGCTTGGATGACCTCCTCTGAGCCTCACTTAGGTAGTGAAGGAGAGAGCTGGCCTTGGAATCAAGAAGAGCTGAGTGTGAACCCTGACTGAGACACTTCTTAGCTATGGGCCCCCGAGAACCTCATTTACTTTCAGCATCAGTTTCTTCATCTGCAGAATGGTTACAAAGACAGCATCCACCTCACAGGGTCTTCATGGAGACCCGATAAGAGCATCTGTGAAATGCTTCCCAAGCCTGGAAGGGCTCTGGGTAAGCTGCAGGGCTCGCCCTTCCCAATCCCCCCAACTCCTGCCTTCCAAAGGACACAGCAAAAGGTCGGCCACTACCCTGGGGCTGCAGTGGCTGGCACGGGACACAGGCTTTTTGCCACTCTCCAGCCATAACCTCTGCTGGCCTCCAGTCTGACCTTTCAGACATCTCCAACTGAACGACCTACAGACATCTTCAAATGTCCCAAACTAAGCTCATCCTCTCTCCCCCAAAATTCCCCCTTTTCTGAACATCCTCCTTACTGTCCAGGGCCCCTCACTTTCTCTCCCTCCCCACAGCCAGTCTGTGGCCAAGGCCTGTGGATTTCACTTTTATGACATCTCTGGAATACAACCCCTTCTCTCCTGACTCTGCCTTCCCCCTGGCGCAGGCCCTCACTGCCACGAGTCTCTCCTCACTTCGGTTCACCTCCCACCCAGATGTCAGTGATCTTCCTGAAGCACTGTCCATGCCATCCCCACACTCAATAAACCCCAGTAGCTCCCTATCACTGGCAATCAGAACCCTTCAGAAGCTGGCTCCTTCCATTATTCTTACACATTGCCTCCCCCTGCCTCCTCGAACAAGACCCTCTGTCTCCTGACTCGAGGATTTTCACTGGCTGGCCCTGTTCATGGAACATTCTCCATCCTCATCTCTGCCTCCTCCAAGAAGCCTGTCCTGATACCTATTAATGCCAGCACCTTCCTTCTGTTATCTCCAAATCATCCTGCCTGTAGCCTGTTTGTAGTTATTTGCATGTCATCCTCCCATTAGACTGTGAGTTCCAGGAGACCAGGGACTATCTTTTTGCCTTTCTTTGTGCCCCTAGCCTGGCACATAGTAGGCACTTAATAAATGCCTACTGACTGAGTTTCTGCCTCCTGGTCTCTTCTAAATGCCCTCACTACAGCTGCTTTGCCAGCCCTGTCCCTCCAAGGGCCCTTAGCCCCTCGAGCTGCCACTGAGGGGGCCCAGGAAGAGTAGTATCCCTCTACCTTGGATCCCCACTTGGCACTGGATTTCTCCCTCACTTACAGGGACCAGCTTCCATCCCACTCCTTGCCTGTTCAGAAAGAGATGTAGCTCAGTTCCGCTTTGCTAAACCCTATTTGGCAATGTGTCTAAACACATGCAAACTTAATTAGTTCAGGAGGGGAGCCTGGGCGTTTGTGGTGATGGATAAAAGTAATGGGAAATGAGACAAGTCAGGGCTGGCAGGGAGTTCTCACTCACGCTCCATCCCTGGCAGGCCGCTAATCAGAAGTGACTTGCCTCACGGCTGCAGCCAATCAGCATGCCCACAATGACGAGCGAGTCACTAACAGCCGCCTTCCATGAGCGCAGCAACAGGAACAGTATTTCCCCCTCAGCCCCAAAGACAAGCGCTCAAGGCTGATTGTCTCCGAGCCAATACTTGGTGCCATTTTCTTTGATCAAAGCAGAAAGAGCAAATCCACAAGGCAGAGGCTTAGGAGGTGACAGAGCTGGGTGTGCCTGCTGTGCAGATGAGAGAAGCCCCTCTCCCACCCCACAGCAGCCCAGACTCACATGGAGGCTGTCAGGACCAAAGTAGAGTCACCTACAGCTGGGGCTGGGTTCAGGAATCCCAACAGCCCCACCTCAGCCTGTGTGGCCTGGACACAAGGATTTCTTGGGCCCTAGGCTAGGGAACAATCACAGTCCTGTCCCCCCACCCCCAAAAGATTTGGGAGTCAAAGGGATCTCCTTCTTAGCATGAGGAGAGAAACAAATGAAATCCTCCTTCTAAGCAGAGGCAGAGCAACCTGGCCAGGCTGCGGACCCCCCCCAGGAAGTCCCAAACTTCACCCCAGCTGGGGGCATCTAGCCTCTGCCCCCAGACCTTGGTGGAGGGTCCATTTCTTGGAGCCCTTCCTTCCATTTCCTTCTGGGTAGCTGCCCCTTGGCTGCTTCTTCCCAGTTCTCAAGGCCCTTGCCCTGGAGGGAGCAGAGGGAGCAGAGTGTACCACCATTCCTTTCCATGCCAGGAGCTCACTAGGAGGCCCATCTCTCTTAGAACTGTTGAAGGAGAGGGCACCCTTGCCCACAGAGGCTGCCAGGGAAACCCAGCACATGTGCCTAACCCAGAGCCAGGAAGGACATCATGCAAGAAATCAAGAGAGCAGGTGTGACCCCTGCCCACCCCCCAGCGAAGATGTCAGAGGACACAGACCCTAAGTAATGTGGCCTACAGCCCCTCCACATGCCATCACCTTTCTGGGGGCTAATCCTCTCCTCTTCTTGCCCCCTGCCTTTGCAGAAAATTCCTGAAACCTCTTCCCACAGGACAGAGGGCCACTTCCATCAGTCCCAGCCCACCCAAACTGAAGTGTCCTGGCTTGCTGCCACATCTCCAGGGTCTGGGGTTAAGCTTCAGCCTCCCAGGTTTTCATCCTTCAAGATGAAATGAACCAGAGCCACACATTCTGTGTCAGCCTGACTCTGACCAAGGGCCTTCGGTCAACACCCAGTTCCACCCCCAAAAGGCAGGCTCAGGATGGGGGGGGGGGACAGAAGGAGCAGCAGCACAATGAAACAGTGGGAGACAGCAGAGTTTAGGTTTGGGTTTGCTTCTCAGCCAGATGAGATGCCCCTCCACTAACGACAGTCTGCCTCGCCAGAAGCTAAGACAGAAGCGCCAGGCACTGCTCCGTGGGCAGGGCTCAGCTCTGATTGGGCCTCGGAAGGAAGCAAGGGCTCCCAAAGGCCCCAGCCCGGCCCCCACCCCCTTCTGGGGCTGTGGCTGCCACCCCAGGCCCCACCTGCGTAAGTCTCACTAATCAGCAGACCTTGAGCCTCAGGGTAGAGAACACAGAACCTAGATGCCCAGCTCTCAGGGATCGCAGGGAAGAATCTGAGATACACCACTAACAAGTTATGGATGTCAATTTAGCGGCACATGTGTCGAGCTTGTCTTGCTCCTCTGTGTGATAAAAACCCCCTCCGTGAGCCGGCGTGGAGACAAGAGGAGACTCAGATGGGCGGTTACGGGAACGCCACTGCATTGGATGCGCTGTCACGGAGCACGGTGCGGATGTCCGCTCGGGTGGCTTTTATTTTGTTAGACATTTAATTAAGAGGCTGCCTTCCCAGCAGCTAACCTGGCTCTGGCTGCTAAGAGGCAGTCAGAGGCTTGCCAGCCACGAGGCCTCCCCACCCCATCGGCTTCCTTCCCACACACCTGTCTCCTGGGCAGCTGGCTCCCAAAGTCCAAGCCAGCCCCAGGCTCCCAACAGACACTGCTTCTAAGCCAGGGCTCACGGCTCCCCGCTCATCCGTCCTTCATCAGGTTCTGTGGCTACCTATCTGAGAATCCAGATGTGTGATCCTAGAGCCATACCAGCTAGCTCAGTTAGTAACACTGGCCTGGTCCCCACAATGGGCACTGTCAAAGACCTGAGGGCAGAGGGGCAGAAAGGAGGCCTCCTACTTATACAGCATCCCCTTTCCCACCCCCAAGACCCCACCTGCCCCACTCACAGGAAAAGTTGCAGATGTGGCCAGGTAGCAGAACCCCTGGGCATGCCAGCCAGGTGAGCCCTCCTGGGCCTCTTTCACCACATCTCTAAGCTCTTCCTCCCACCTCCAGTCTGCCCTCCCCGCCAGCCCCAAGGGCCTATCTCTCTCTCTGCCCTTCCTCCACCAAACCACCCTGAGCCTCCTATCAATCTCTAAGCCCTCCTCCACATGGTCCCTCCCCCTCAGATATGGCTGTCTGTGGCTCTGAAGATGAGTATCTGGGGTACAGGAGGGAGGGAGTGTGAGCTGGGGTGTGATAATAGGAAATAGTTAAGTAAAACGTGGGGCTCCTAGCCTTCACACTTTTTTCCTCAGAGTCTGATTGGCAGGGGTTCCATCTTCTTATGCTTAATATATAGGGGAGTCCTGGCTTTGGGTTCAAATTTCACTTTGGATGCTTACTCCCTGTATAACCTTGAAGAATTCACTCGACCCACCAGAGCCTGTTTCCTCATCTGTAAAGTGAGGAGGTCAGCCTTGATGATCCCTGCAGCTCCAGGTCTATGATCCTAGCACACAAAGACTTGGCTGGGGGGAGGGAGGGGCCCTTGAAGAGAAAGCGCTGCTGTTTGGCAGCAGGCAAGGCCCTCCCCAGGGGGATGCTCTCCACCTTCAGCCACACATAACATGGAGAGATCAATACTCTCAATCCTCCACAAACAAGCCCCAGCCTTCCTGCACACCTCCCAACCCCTAAGGCTAGCAGAAGCCTAAGAGCCAGTGAGGACAGAAACCAGCTTCCTTCCAGCCTGCCCAGGGCCAAAGGGGTGAGGCAGAGGTAAAAGATGGGGAGACACACCTCCCACAGGGCCCCAGGTCACTCAGGACCTGCCTCCAGAAGTCTACCGGCACAACTCACTGCCACGGACTGGCTTCCCAGAGGCCACGCACGGCAGCAGGGCAAGGCAGGGGACCCCACCCCTTCTCAGTCCCAAACACACAGACTGCATGTGCCTGGCCTGGGCCCCTTCAGGATCTTCTGGCAGCAGAACTTTTCCCAGGGCCAGAAAGGCCTGGGCAGAGTGGGCCCAGCCACAGCGGACCTCAGTCTACTCTTCTCAGGGCCTGTTCGGGTGCCTCCCTCTCCCTAGAAGCTGCCTGAGGTCTGAATGGCTGGGGCTGGGCTGCCTTTGTCATACTCACATCACTTTCAAATCCCAGTCTCCACAAGTGACAAAGATGGACTTGACACTCGGGTCTAGAAGGCCTTCTTTCGCCATCCACTCATCGACCCTCTGGAAAGAACACAAGAAGAGAAGAGATTGGCCTTTCTTTTCTGAAGCAAACAAAAGGCCTGGTAGCCAGAAGCAGATGAACAGGAGAAAATGATGCTTAGGCACACTGGGCCCATGGAAGCGCGCGATTCCTACTCCCTGGCCAGCCCTGCGAGGACAAGACGGTTTCCTGGGGCTGGGACTCGGGGATGCCTCCAGAGTTCCCCTCTCCACTCTTCTCAGCCTGGCTGGCATGCCACTGTAGGCCTGGGACCTGGGGCTAAAGCTGAACCAAATGGTGCCAAACAAGGACAGAGACACCTGATTAAGAATTCATTAATTCCTCTTCAAGGAGTAAAGAGGGCGAGGGAAAGAAATGTCACGACCCATGTTTTTAAGGCAAAATGCACATCCCTATTGCCAGGCAGGTGTCAGGAAGTCCATCCATCAAGCATTTATTAAGCACCTACTATGGAACAGTTGCTATGGATACAAAGACAAAAAGAGGGCAATCCCTACTGTCTTGCTAGGAGGGACCACCCCAAGCTTTCCCAAGTGCTGAGGTACTGCCCTTTTCCAGGGATGCTGGGAGCCAATGCCCTGGACCTAAGCCCCGAGCAGGATCAAGGTCTGATTGTCAGGTATCCTGAAGATGGGTGCCAAGGGCCCTCTCCCCATGCCAACACAGCAGTTTTCCAGCAGAGAACCAAAGGACTCAAATCTGTGACCCTGGAGGGATCCCAGATCTGGAGCTGGGAGAACCCTGGAAGCCAACACAGGAGACCCGGAAGCCTAGAGTACTAAGGTACCTAGTGACTGAGACAGGGTCAGGTCCCAGACCTATACTGGGGTGGGCTGCAACAAGCACAGCTCTCGTTCAAGACTCTCCAGGCCGGAGTGCTCTCAGAGGCCATCTACAACGGTTAACTAACCCAGAATCCCACTGACTAGACTTTCAAAGGCCAACTCATTTGGTTGGTACCTCTACCTTCTGAAGGACAAATTATCATTAAGGCAAGTCAAGACGGTATTAGCAGCTCTGCTTTAGGGAAAAGCTCCAGGAAATGCCTGGATAACTGAAGTCCCCCATCAGTACCATACCCTGTCTCTACTCCACACTTGTGAGAGAGTTCCCAAACTCCTCTATTTTCTCTTTACATCCAGGTGGTCTGTAGTCTACACCAATGACAAAAATCATTTCTGTTTCTCCCTCCTTTGAACTTTCTCTCTTCTCTCCCAATTTCCCCCTCCTACTTCCTTGTTGAGTAAGACAAATGCTGCATCTGACTGTGTGTACATGTATTCTTCCCTCCTCTGACTAGTTCAGATGTGAGTGAGGTCAGAGTCACCTGCTCCCCCCACCCCCTCTGTTGTATAAAGGCTTCTTCATGCATTCCATTTATGGGAGATAATTTCTCCTTTTTTCTTCCTTCCCCCCTCCACTTCCCAGTGCATTCCATTTCCCCACCCTTCCATTCGTCTTTTGAGTCATCCAAACACAACAGAATCATAGTAGGCCTCTTCTTATTAGACTCTCTCTAAGATCCCTAGTAATGATAAAGTTCCAAGGGATTACATATACCATCTCTCCACAGAAGAATGTGAACAGTAAAATGTATAATGTTTCGTCTATTATGATTCCTCACAAATGTCTACTCTCCAATGCTTCTCTTAGGTCTTGTGTTTATATGTCAAAATTTCTACACAGCTTTGGTCTTTTCATCAGGAATGTTTGAAAGTCTTCAATGTCATTAAAGCTCCATTTTTTCCCCTGTAGGATTATACTAAGTTTTGCTGGGTAGATTATTCTTGGTCGTAAGCCTAAATCCTTTACCTTCTGGAGTATCATTCCACACTCTCTGTTCCTTGAAAATTGTGGCTTTTGGCTAATATTCCTAAGAATTTTCATTTTGAGATTTCTTTCAGGAGGTAACTGTTGAATTCTTTCCATTTCTACCACGCCTTCTGGTTCTACAAAATCTGGGCCCTTTTCTATGATTATTTCTTGAAATATGATGTCTAGACTTTTTGTTGTTGTTGTTCAGGGCTTTAAATTATCTGTTCTAAATCTCTTTTCCAGGTCAGTTGTTTTCCTACGAGATATTTCTATTTTTTTCCTATTTTTTCAAAGTCTTTTGATTTGAAAGGATGTGAAAAGGCAATTTTTAGACAAAGAAATTAAAGCTATCTATACTCACATGAAAAAATGCTCTAATCACTATTGATTAGAGAAATGCAAATCAGAACAACTCTAAAGTACCATCTCATACCTATCAGACTGGCTAACATTACAAAAAAGGAAAATTATAAATGTTGGAGAAGATTTGGGAAAATTGGAATGCTAATGCATTGTTGGTGGAGTTGTGAACTTGATCCAACCATTCTGGAGAACAATTCAGAACTATACCTAAAGAGCTATAAAACTGTGCTTAACCTTTGATCCAGAAATAGGACTACTAGTATCTCAAAGGGATCATAAAAAAAGGAAAAAGGACTCACATGTACAAAAATATTTATAGCAGCTTTTTTTGTGGTGGCAAGGAACTGGAAACTGAGGGGATGCCCAACAACTGGGAAATGGCCAAACAAGTTGTGGTATATGAATGTAATGGAATACTATTGTTCTAAAAGAAATCATTAGCAGGCAGACTTCAGAAAAACTTGGGAAGACTTACATGAACTGATGCTGAGTGAGGGGAGCAGAACCAGGAGAACATTATACACAGTTACAGCCACATTGTGCGATGACTGACTTTGATAGACTTGGCTCTTCTCAGCCATACAAGGTTCTAAGACAGCTCCAAAAGGCTCATGATGGAAAATGCCACCCACATCCAGAGACAGAACTATGGAGTCTGAATGTAGGTTGAAGCAGACTATTTGCCCTCTCTCTTTTTTTGTTTTGTTTCTTCTTTCTCACAATTCATTCCATTGGTTATAATTCTTCTCTATAACATGACTAATGTGAAAATATGTTTAATGTAAATGTACATGTAGAGCCTATATCAGATTGCACTTTGTCTTGGGGAGGGGGTTGAGGAGGGAGGGGGAGAAAATTTAAAACTCAAAAGCTTGTGGAACTGAATGTTATAAACTAAAAATAAATTAATTTTTTTAAAAAAAGAAACAATAAGCAGATTTCAGAAAAACCTGGAAAGGCTTATACATACTAATGCTGAGGGAAGTGAGCAAAACTAGGAGAACACATTGTACACAGTAACAACATGGGGTGATGACCAACTTTGATAGACTTGGCTCTTCTCAGCAATGCAGTGATCTAAGACAACTCCAAAAGATTCTTGATGGAAAATGCTGTCCACATCCAGAGAAAGAACTGTGGAGTGTGAATGCAGATCGAAGCATACGATTTTCTTTTCTTCTTTTTTTTCTTTCTCGTGGTTCTTCCCTTTTGTTCGGATTCTTCTTTCACGATATGACTGATGTGGAAATATTTGATGTGATTGTATATGTATAGCCTATATCAGACTGCATTCCATCTTGGGGAGGGGGTAAAATTGGAACTCAAATCTTATAAAAGTAAATGTTGAAAACTTAAATTTTTAAAAACTCTTTTGACTCCCCCCCCCCCATCCCCGGAATTCTCATTAGGTTAGTGTCCGATCTGCATTTCTCTTTGAAAATTTTCTTGTAGATGTTTTCAAGTCATTCTCTTCTGTGTTTGTGCCTAGAGCTTCCCTGTCACAAAAGTACTCTTTTTGGTTGGGTTCTCATTTGTTTTTGCTTGCTCTTTCTTCCAGCTTATAACTTGATAACGGATATCTATATTAGTGGTGGGCTCTGCTCACTTCTAGCAGCAATGTCTGACCCGAGCTTTTATTCATCAGTCTGGGGCAGGGGGTCTGCGAGTTTTCAGTGCTCTCAAAGATGTGTCATTGGGGGAGAGGTCTGCCCACTGTCCCCCTGGTTTGAGCTCTGCAAGTTCCTGACTTGGGTCTGGGTCTGTTGGCTTGTGCATTACTGAGTTTCAATAGACTGCGGCAGGACTCTGTCTCTGTTAGGCAGAGGGCAAGTTCAGCAGGTTCAGAGTAACTGCACTCCTGGCTCCACTTTGGTCTGGGATCCTGCCCTGCTTATTCCTCTGCAGGCTTATGTGTTGGGTTAAAGGTAGAGCTAAGTCACTGCTATTCTCTAGCATTCAGAGCTATATAACTACATTTCTGGAACTTGTTCCTTGCTCAGAACATAGCTAGGGCCCACACTGGCTTGGGACCACACCTCTCCTCCCTAGATCTGTGCCCTAGAACTGAGTAATGGGCAACAGAAGTGCCAGCTGGCATCAGCGCCTGTACCCAGTGCTAGTTAAGGCATCCCCTGGGATTTCTTTTTGCCCCAGTGCTTCCTGCCCTGGCACCTTGTCTTGGCCTACTTTCAGTCCCTCAAAGCTGGAATGCTCCAAACTGCTGACACCACGCACACTCCTGGCAACCTCCATCCTCAATGTCAGCAGACCTTTCTGTCTGTCTCCCTAAGCTGCCTTGGGCTGAAGAAATGATTATTGTGACCTTTTCTTGGCTGTCCTGATCAAAATTCAGTCTGGTGCATTTTCTAAGTAATTGTGGAGAAGGCGTGCTGGGCAAAATGGTCCTTCTTAATCTGCCATCTTGACTCTACCTCCTGATGGTATCTGACTAGCTATGGACTACTACTGAGAAGGACCATCTGTGCTAGACTGACCAAGGAAGACAGATACCTAGTGCAGACCGCAATGCTGCAAACTGGGATTGGATCTACAGAAAGCTCTTCTGATGGTGGTCACAGCTGCCCAGGAGAGGTAGCTATCCCTACGGATTGGGTGAAACTTCCCAAACTCAACTCTGCCATACTGTGGCTGAACACCAACAAATCAATGCCATCCAGGGTCCTGGCTAGTCAGATACTAGTCACAGAGTCCCAAATTAACCATCACATTCTGACAAGTCATTCCTTGACACCTTCCACTCAGAGCCCTGGCAGCCCTGAGGGCCAGGACCCTCCACATTAGCACTGGCTCAACAGCACCTTCTGGAACCTCCTGAGCAGGTTACTTCCAGATCAGCCCTTGCTCCTTCTTAATATAGTGTGGCCCCACCCTCCCTTTGGTCTTTCCTGTTTCTTTGGAATGAAGTAGAGCCTTCTAGAGCCATGGACCAGTCATGGGTCTTAACCTAGGAAATCTAAGAGATACCTGAGAGGTCAAGGCTGCTACCTCCCTGAGTTAGGAGTTCTTGTTTGTGGCCCAAACTTTGTGCCTTGTGCACAGACTCTTGAGGCCACAGGCTTTGCTTCTAGAGCCTTGCTTGGATTGTGGCTTCTGTAAACTTTTGGATATTTCAAGTTCTTCTTCCTGTGTCCTGGCTTCTTTACAGTATCTAGCTGTGTGGCTAATGTGGAGTTTTCTCCTCTCATACCTGAAATACTGTGAAGCAACAACTCCATTCTGTAATTGCACAAATAATTTTTTTGAACCCAAGTACAAAACTTTACACATATCCCTATTAATTTCATCTTAAACCAACATCCTAAAATGTTGGGACCCTTTTGGATTCTATCATACCAAGTAGCAGCAGTCTCTCTAACCTTTAGGCCTTCTCCAAATTGGACAAACAAGCTACTTTCTGCCTTCAACTAAGTCAAGGCTGTCCAACCTTAGGTTTTTATTGAAACAATAGGCAACATATTTTGATTTGCCATTTTAGTGAGAGCTCTGCAGTAGCCTGGCTTCATTTACTAAAACATTTATGTAAATTTCTATGCTCGTAGGTGGGCTACGTAAACCGCACTGTGGGTTGCATGCAGCCGCATTTTAGACAGCCCTGAACTGAGTCAATGACAACCATGTTGAATGTGACAGGGACCAGGAATGTGATTTTCCTGTTCCAAGTTTTTACTCTTCAGCAACCAATCAACAAGAATTTATTTGGTGCCTCCTTGTCAGGCGCCGTGCTAAGCACTGGGGATACCAATACAAAGGACGAATCTTTACTCACTGTGAGATGATACCGCTCTACCCCATCCTCCTTCACCACACTGCACCCTCTGTCACCACCCCCCTTTAATCTCTTCCCATCTGCTGGGGGATTCCCTACTGCCTATAAATACGCCCATGCTGTGGATCTCTGCCACCTGCTCAAAAAGACCTCACTCACGCCCTCCGTCCCTGCCCTCTCTCATCCTCTCTCTTCTCCTTTGTTTGGCTAAACTTCTGGAAAAAGCCATGCGCTAGGCACCGCCACCTCCTCTCCCTTTTGGCCTCTGACCTGATCATTCGACCAAAACCGCTCTTTCCAACGTTCCCAGTGATCTCCTAACTGCCAAACGTAATGGCGTTCTCTCAGTCCTCGTCCTCCTCGTCCTCTCTACAGGCTGGACTCTGTTGGTCACCCTCTTCTCCTGGCCGTCTCTAGATTTTGACGACACTGCTGTCCTGGTACCCTCCCCGCCCCTTTCTCGTCAGGTTTCTTTGCTAGATCTTACTCAGACAATCATGTGGATCCTCTGCCACAGGCCCCCTCCTCTCCTCCTCTGCCACCTGCATCAGCTTCCACGGTTTCAGTTATCATCTGTACCAACGACTCTCAGATCTACTTGCCCAGCCCTGATCTCCTGACCCCCAACCTCACATCTCCAAGTGAGTATCAGACACGTTGAAGTGGATGTCCCATAAACTCGATATATTCAGAACCAAGCTCATTATCTTCCCCTCAAACCCTCTGCTCTTCTCTACTTCCCCCGTTACAGTGGAGGGCACTGCTATCTTCCCAGTCCGCCAGGCTCAGCTCAGAGCTTCTCATTCTTTCACACCCCACCCCCCATGTCAAATCAGCTGCCAAGGCCTGTCTTTTCTACCTCTGTAGCATCTTTCTCATGGGCCCCTTCTCTCCTCTGACAATGCAGATAGCACGGTCTGTCACACAGATCTCTAGGTCCTCATTACCTCGTGCCTGGACTGCTCCAATTGCCGGCTGGTTGGGCTCGATGCCTCAAGTCTCTCCTCTTTCCAACCCATCCTTCCCTCAGCTACCAAAACGATCTTCCTAAAATGACCCCACCCAGTAAGCTTGGGTGGCCCCCTGTGAGTGGGGTCACAATGTGACCCCTAGGACCAAATAGAAAGTACTACTTGGCTTTCAAAGTCTTTCCTAACCCAGCTCCTTCCTACCTTTCCAGTCTTCTTACACCTTATTCCCCTCCACTATACATCACCCCGCTGATGCTGACCTCCCCACACTCTCCGGCTATTCCCCAGGCCTGGACTGCTCTCCCTCCTGGCTTCCCAGGCTTCCTTTGAGTCCTGCCTCTTCCTAGAAGTCTTTACTGATCCTCCTTAATCTCAGTGCCTTCCCTCTGAGACTGCCCCTAGAGTGCGGCAGCAGTCTGTGTGCCCCCTCTCTCATTACGCTGTTCTTTGTCTTATGTTGTGTCCTCAGCACTAAGCAGGGCACCTAGCACACAGCTGGTGCTTAATAAATGTTAGCTGCCTTGATCTGACTTGACTCTCAAGTCATTTTATGCCCATTTTATAGGCCAAGAAATTAAGGTCTGGAGCAAGAAAACACTGGAGCCAGAACTCAGACCTAGGTCCTCTGATTCTTAGCCCCGTGTTCTTTTCCCTACACCACGGGCAGGGTGTGCATGACTATTTTTAAAAGGCAGAATACACAAGTGACCCAAAGATGATCTCATCCCTACATCACCCAGCCAGTCCAAACCCAACACAAACCATTCCTAGCTTGAAAGACCCAAAGTCATTTTCTTCCTCCTCAGAGTTAGGAAGCCCAGATTAGGACACTGATGGAGAAGAGAGAGAGAAGACTAGCTGGGAAGAAGAGGGTATGAAGAGAATCCCCTTCTTCACACCACACCCCCCACCTGTGTCCTTGACCCGTGTCCCAAGAGCATGGGCTTGGAAGGCAGCAAACCATCCCCAAGCTGCTCCTCTTCCAACTTTGGCCCAAGATGCCAAAACTGCCCCAACTTATGCCCAGGATACAATAGGCTA
Organism: Phalanger gymnotis; assembly: GCA_028646595.1. Classification (NCBI taxonomy): domain Eukaryota; kingdom Metazoa; phylum Chordata; class Mammalia; order Diprotodontia; family Phalangeridae; genus Phalanger; species Phalanger gymnotis. The sequence continues at coordinate 308,437,986 of CM053626.1, forward strand.
TACTGGTTCAGTTCTACTCCAGGAAGCCCCCACTTCAGATTCGAGATCCCTTTAGCCTTGTATCGGAACTCCTAGAAGCTGGAGCCAGCCAGGCCCGGCAGGGGGCTCTGTGGGCAGCCCCTCCATCCACTGACCTCCATGGGCCAAGGAGAGGGCCCGGACTGCACTCAGCTGTGGTGATATGATCATCCTTCCTCCTCCACCAGGTGGGAGACCCTACCTGGGTGACAGCTGGGGCAGAAGCTGGGGGCATCCCTTTTGGAAGCTGAGTCCAGCTGCCAGACCACTCTGAGGAAGAGTGGCCCCAGAAGGTCAAACACAACCAAGGCTAAAAGGCTAGGGTCCTTTGACCCAGGCAGCCCAAGGTTTCAAGGAAGCCAGAGGCTTAGGCTTTCACATTGTTGTTTTATTATCAGCATTTTACCAATGTGAAACCAGACCCAGGGAAATGAAATAACCCACACACAGGCATGAAAAAGCCAGGACTCACACTTGGAACTTCTGATGGCAACCCATGGCTCCTTCCAATACAAGACTGCAGCTGGAGGGACCTCAGTGAACATCTATTCTGATACCTGAACCCAAATCCCCTTCAAACACACCTCTTCTGGAAGCTCCCCTACAATGAGGGCCTCATTACCTATGAAGGCCACCCAAAGAACTCTGGAATAGCTTCTGTCACTAAGAAGTTTTCCTTCACATGGAAGCGAGATCCACTGCCCCTCACACGACTCCTCCAGGAAGCAACTCAGTGGGTACGGTGGACAATGTGGGACGTGGGCTCCGAGGACACTGCTCTACCTCCAACTAGGTCGAACACTCTGGATGGGTCACTCTACGTCTCCATGTGCTCTTCTGAGCTCCCCACCCATTCTAAGACCATGAGCCCATGATGCTGCTTGCTGAGACTTGGTGGCCCGTAAAGGTAATCCTGGTACAGCTCCTGGACGTCAAGGGGAGGGCTGGACCTCATCCCAAAAGAGGAGAAGAGCTCAGAGACCACTTCTCTCTCTGAGTTATCAGGGAGAGCCAAGGGCTCCTCCCAAAATGAGGGAGGGGGACTTTGGCAAAAGACAAAGAAAAAGAATCTGGATGGTAAAAAGGGAATCCTGACCAATCAGAGGCCTGGAGGGTAGAATTCAACAATGCAACAAGCATTATCAAGTGCCTACGGTGTGCCAGGCTTGGTGGGAGGCAATGGGATACAAAGACAAGACGGAGACAGTCTCTGTCCTCCAGGAGCTTTTGGGTACAGACTATGAGAGGGAGGTGGTGCAGAAAGGGCTCCTGGGGGTGGCGGTACATGAGGTGTAAGGCTGCTGAGACACAGAGGTGAGGAGGAGGCTCTTCCAGGCCCATATAAAGCATGGAGATGGCAGGCATCATTTCATGTAAGCAGAACAGTGAAGAATGATGGGAAGTCTTCTAGAGAGAGGCTGGCACCAGCCTGAAGAGAATTCACTCTGTGGCATGTGCAGAATTTGTATGGGATGAAGTAGGTGATGCGAAGCAGGCTGTACTGTGCTCAGGGACTCTGTCCTGATTTTCCTGGTAGAAGAATGTCCCATTGGGGGATGGGGGGCACAGGAGGAGGATAAGGAACTTACAGCGCTAAGTGACAGGTGCGAGTTTTGTCCTGGGTCTCCCAGATGGCGCGGAAGGCAAAGCCTCTACAAGAGCATGAGACCCCACTGGACAGGGCCTCCTGGCAGCTGGAAGACATCCTTAGACTTGTCACACTGGGTAACTGACCTTTGATTCACTTGATTCAGGTGGGCACAGAGAAGACTTTAAGACCAGCTCAGGATTCAAACTCTAAAGCCTACTATGTTTGACCTAACGCTGAGCAGAAGAGAAGCAAGTTCCCACAGTACAAAGGATGGAAGCCCTTGGGGAAATGACAAAGAAAGCTAGGAACTCTCTGACCCATGTCCAGGAAAAGGAGAGAAAGCAGGTCCTGGCAGCTTAGGCGGTCTTTGGCCAAAGTTGGAAGAGGAGCAGCCTGGGGATGACTTGCTCCCTTCCAAGCTCATGCTCTTGGGACACGGGTCAAGGCAGGGGGGTGGAGAAGGGGATCCTCTTCACACTCTCGTCCTCCCAGCTAGTCTTCACCCTCTTCTCCATCAGGGTGTCTACTGTCTCGATCAGGGTTTCCTAACTCTGAAGAGGAAGAGAGCATGTTTTAAGGGGGAAGGAGAGGCAGCCTTCCACAGAATTGGATCCCGTCAGGGAAGTCAGCACAGAAAGGATGGGAACCTCTCAAAGGTGAAATTCTTTTTTTTACAATAAATTTATTTTTTTATTTTTAGTTTATAACTCTCAGTTTCACAAGTTTTTGGGTTCCAAATTTTCTCTCCCTCCTTCTCAAGACAGCATGTAATCCAATGTAGGTTCTACATAGACCTTCACACTGAACTTACACAATAGTCAAGTTGTAAAGAAGAATTATGACCAATGGAATGAATCATGAGAAAGGAGAAACAAAACAAAAAAGGAGAAAAAGAGAGCAAATAGTTTCCCTCAATCTTCATTCAGACTCTGTAATTCTTTCTCCGGACGTGCACGGCTTCTTCTATCACAAGGCTTTTGGAGCTGTCTCGGAACCTTGCATCGGCGAGAGGAGTCAGGTCTGTCACAGTTCGTCACCACAGACACCGTGCGTCTGCAATCACGTATAATGATCTCCTGCTTCTGCTCCCCTCAAAGAGTGAAATTCTTAAGATGCCAAAGGAACTGATTCCGAAGGAGAACAAGCCCCCAAAAGAGACCAGTGTGGACCCATGGGCAACTCGCTAGCCAACCTAGATCTGGGAAAGACCTGAACACAGGACAAGAGCCAGGGCAGAGCCAGAGGATGGAACAGAACAGCGTGGCAAAGCCCACTGAGAACAGGGCACAGAGGGCTAAGGCCAGAAAGGACTAAGGCCACAAAGGACTAAGGCCACTGAGGACAGTGAAGGCCAATCCAGAGAGCTGGGGGTTTGTTTTATTTTGAGCCACACTGGGAAAAAGAGGAGGACCAAAGAAAGGTCAGGACCTCACAGAGGTGGGAAGGATACTCGCAGTCAACCAAGAGAAGCAAGAACTATGCCTTTCCAGTGGCCGCCCCCCATCTTGGCAATGCTCCCCCTTCTCACGTCCAGCTCCTGGCTTCCCTGAAGACTCGGCTCAAATATTACCTTCTTCAAGAGCTTTCCCTGGTTCCCTGGTTTTCAGAGGACCTTCCATTTAAAGTGCATATATCTTGAATGTTCATGGCTATTTGCATGGGGTTTCCTCCATCAAGATATGAGGTCTGTGGGAACAGGGGTCCCAGGGAACCACCATTTTGTCTTTCTTGTATCTCTAGCACTCAGCACAGTGACCAGCAATGACAAACGGAGAATGCAGAACAGCCTAGAAGGACTTCCATGAAGAGCTGCAGGGTGAAGTGAGTGGAGCCAGGAAGACAATCGACACCATGACTTCAACAATATCAGTGGAGGAAACCACCAAAATGGAACTGGGTGAAATGAGGAAGAGTAGGCACAGCCCCAGTGGGGCCCCAGAGGCAAGATGCCTCCCCAACTGCTCTGCAAGGCAGGGGGCATGCTTAATAACATCAGACCTGCTTTCTCTTCTTTTCCTTGTTCTTTCTTTAAAAGAAAATTCTTTATGACAAGGGATGCTCTTTGGGAGGAGGAGGAAGAAGGATATGGGAAAATCTAGGTGACATAAAAACAACAGAGAGCACTAAAAGTCTATGTAAAACATTTCTAGGTGAAGTAAGTAGTCAGCAAGATGGCACCTTGTTGCCCTGATGAGCTCCCCCTGCCCAAGTCGGCCAGATGAAGGACAGGCCATTGTACTGAGAGAGATGGCATGGGTGACGTGTGGGTCAGTAACAATGATCAGTGAAAGACTACACAGAGGAGGAAAGGGAGGGGAGACACACACACACACACACACACACACACAAAGGCACAGAGATACAGAGGAAGAGAAATAGATAACAAAGGAAGAAAGAAGGAGAGAAAGAGAGAGAAAGAAAAATTGAGACAGAAAGAAAGAAGGAGAATGAAAGGAAGGAAGGAAAGAAGGAAGGAAGGAAGGAAGGAAGGAAGGAAGGAAGGGAAGGAGGAAGGGAGGGAGGGAGGGAACAAGGGAGAGAGGGAGGGAGGGAGAGATAGAGAGAATGCACGTGGGAAGTTAGAAAAGGATCCTACTTTTAGTTTAAAAGGGAAGAGAGTTTGCACACTAGAGGCCAGTGAGCACGATTTCCATTCCTGGGAAAATTCTAAAACATATTATTACAAAGCTACTAAGTGAACATCTATAAAGGCAAATAAGCATTACGCTCAGTCAGTCAACAAGCACTCATTAAGTGCTACTGTGTGCCAGGCACAGTGCTAAGCACTAGGGATACAAAGAGAGGCAAGGACACAGTTCCTGGACTCAAGGAGCTCCCAGTCTAATGGTTGAGACGTCGAAGATGTCTCCAGTGTAAATGGAAGGGGACCTCTAAGAGAAGGTGTTGATGGGGGTGCCCGGGGGGCCCCAGGGGGAGCTGGGAAAGGCCTCCTGCTGAAGGGGGGGATGTGAGCTGATTCCCAAAGGAAGGGCAGCATTGCAGGCAGGGAGGACACCAGGGAAAATGCCCTGAGCTGGGACATAGAGTGCCTTGTGCCACTGTCCCTCAACTGTGGAATGGATTCATGGCGGTCAAGTCTTGGAGGCTGGAAAGGTCAGAAGGGCTCAGCTTGTGACTGGCTTGGAAAGCCCAACAGCCTTTTCCATTTGATCCTCGAGGTAAAAGGGAGCCACTGGAGTTAACTGAGGGGACGGGGGGAAGTCGGACTAGACCAGAGTGAAGGATCCCAAAGTGTCAGCCAGCACAGCCTCACCGAAGACAGATCACCCCAGACCAGCCCTATTTTTGACACAGCCACTAGGATGGGCCGCTGATTGGGTGAAAAGAACCAGGAGAACCAGGAGCAGCCATATTGTGCGACGATCAACTATGACAGACTTAGCTCTTTTCAGCAATACTTTGATCCAGGACAATTCCATGAGACTCATTATAGAAAATGCCATCCACATCCATAGAAAGAACTATGGAGTCTGAATGCAGAGGGAAGCAGACTGTTTGTTCTCTCTCTCTTTTTTCTCCTTTCTCATGCTTCCTCTGTCGGTTCTAATTCTTCTTTACAATATGACTAATGTGAAAATACATTTAATATGCATGTATATATGGAGCCTATATCAGATTGCATGCCTCTTGGGGAGAGGGGAGGTGAGGGAGAGGGAGAAAATTTAGAACTCAAAATCTTATGGAAATGATGTTGAAAATTAAAATTAAAAATTAAATTAATTTAAAAAAAAAGCGGCCGACGGATCTGTCTCCCCACCCCCCCAGCCCCTCAATCTTTGCTGGGCCTACGACGACCTTGCGCTGAGGTTCTATACAATGGACTGATTTGGAAAACTATGGCAAATATATTAAATGCCCACTTTGTGCTAAGAACTTCGCTGTCCACAGACAAAAACGACGCAGTCTGTGGCCTCAGAGGCAGCTAGAAGAACCACGATAGAAAGACCTGAGTGCAATCCCGCCTTAGACACCTACTAGCTACGCACCACTGGCCTGACTCAGCTTCCTTATCTTTAAAATGAGCACAGCACTAACAGCACCTCCCTCACATGGGGCATGAGGATTAAGTGGCATCACGTAGGCAGAGCGCTTTGCAAATCTTCAAAGTGCAGCCTGGGGCTGGCATCACTGTTATTATTCTATTGGGACAAACAACATATCACACCACCCCCACAAAGGCACCCCCTGACTCGTGCCCACCCTCCCTCTGCCCTGCATTCCCAAACCCTGCTCTTCTTCCTCTTCCCCAGGCCGTCACCCTGCATGGGCTGCCCTCTGCTCCCTTCCCCAGCTCCAATGCCCTCTCTTCTTGGGCCCTTTGCCCTCTCGTTCTCTTGCCAATCTTGCCCAGCCAAGTCTTGGCCTTGGATCACTCCCACCAGCCACTTCCACGATCCCTGGTCATATTCTGCTGAACTAATGGAGAGAAAATAAGGAAGCCATGCTGACAGGGTCCACCACAAATGTACACTCCATCATCTCACCTGGGCCCTCACTGCAGCAAGGTGTAATGGCTCACACCTCCTTAATCCATTCACTATCCCACTCACCACAGCAATGCTTCCAAATGTCCATCCCCCCTCAAACCTCCCAGGGTACCCCCTCCTCCCACCCTCTGTCTGCCTCAGTTTTCTTAACTGTAAAATGGGAATGATAACAGCACTGCCTCCTACAGTCATGCAGATCAAATGAGATGATACTTGCAAACGGCACTTGGCACAGGGCCTGGCACCTAGTGGGCTCACTCCCGTCCCCCAGAGGTGCCTCTGCGGGCCACAGATCCCCTATTTGTTGTCTGAGAGGCCAAACAGCACAGTCACCAGAATGCCTTGGTCTCCAGGGGTGAGAAGGCTGCCCTTGGGTTCAAAAAGGAATCTGCCTCAGCAGTACGAGGTGGGGGAAGTGTGGCTCCACTAAGGTTTCTTGAAGAGGAGCTGGGGGTTGCAGTGGGCTGCAAGGCCAGTGTGGGTCCACAGCTGAAACAGGTGGCTGAGAGAGCCTCTAATGCAATCATAGGGAGTGGCTTTTGTTGAGGTTCCCTGCTTGCTGGGGTCAAGATCTTTTTGGATCCCGACTGTGTATTCTAACCTGCCAGTCTGGCCCCATCTGTCACTGGGACAAGCATGCCTTCCCTAGGGCAGGGATGTGCCCAGATCCCTGGCATGTTCCACTCAACACCTTCCTGCCTTCTCTGTGGGACCAGGTCCACTCACTTGCCTGCTGTCAGACACTCACCCATCCTTTGAACACAGCATAAGGGATTCAATTCCACGGGCTTTCCTAAAGTCCAGACAAGTCAAGTCTATGTCTAATAACCTTGTCCCAAAAAGGCCAGAGGCATTTCCCACCTGCAGTGAGCAGGCCCTGTAACTGGTGGAGTAAATCCTGCTGGAATCTCTCTTGTCCAGTCCAGATTCAGGTAACAGCCTCGTGAGGCCCCCAGGAAACAGACACCTCAGAGGCTCACACCAAAGGTAAGACACAAACAACAGGCTATCCTCACCTCCCTCCCACAAACTCAGGCCACAAGCCATCTCAAGCCCACTAGCGGTGTGGCCAATGTGGGAAAGCCTTTCTGGACCCCCAGGCCAAGCAAGGCCTGGCAGCTTGCGCTCTGGGAGGTGGAAGCTGCCCTTCGCTCACATGGCTCTGGCCAGAGAGAAGGGCCCTGCTCTCCTCTCTGCATCCATCCCACCCACCAAGAGGCAGGGCTTCTCCCACCACCATCCCCACCTCCAGGGCCGGAGCCAGGGCCAGAGGCAGAGAAGCCACACATAGGGAATACCTTTGTACTGGGCAGAGAAGCCTTGGCATTGGCCTTGACAGTGCTAGTTTCAGATTTAGGTCTACTGGGTTAAGGAGAAAGACAAGGGGAGCTGAGAGATCTCTAAGATGCCACTGCTCCTTTATGGCCCCCTGTCCCCCAGGCCAGGCCAGCCCTCCTTCCTGAGGGAAGAAGAAACATGGACAGAAGGACGTGAGAGGCCCAGAGAGCCAGCACTCCATTGCCGCCTTGCTTCCCAAAGGATGGAAGCATGAGGAAGAGCTGCCTTAACCTTTCCCTGTTCCCTGAGGAACAAGCCCATCCTGGCAGTGTGGTCTCTGCCAAGGCCTCGAAAGCCTTTAATTTGATTTCCCTCACACAGGCAATTGTTGTAATTATTCTGATTAGGAATCATTACCCAGTGCAGCCTGCACACCCTGACAAGCCTAACGCCTCCCCGGCAGCAGGCAGGCGGCCGGCAGGCGGCCCAGCTTGGGGAGGGGGTGCCGGCCCGGCCGCCCTCCTGGAGGAGCGGAAAGCAAACAAAGCCAGCCTTGGGGAGGGCACAGGGCCGAGGCTGTGCAGTTAATGAAGTGCTCACATGCCACAAGGAGCCAACATTTACAGCTAAACAAAAACAAAGCCCCAAACCCACTGGGGGCCAAAGGACAGATGTCTGCTCAGCTGGAAGCTCACCTGGAGGAGGGGGAGGAGGGGAAAAGGAAGGAGAATGGAAGAACACGGAGGAAGGAGACAGAATGGAGAAGAGAAGAGGGGAAGGAGGAGAGAAGGAGAAAACAGTAACAGGAGGAAGAGATAAAGGAAGAGAGGGGGAAGAAGGAAGGGAGGAAGAAGAGGAAGGGAAGGAGGAGAAAAGGGGGAAGAAGGGGAAGGCAAAGAGGAAGGAGCAGGGGATGAAGAGGAGGAGAGGGAAGGAAAGGGAGGAACAGAGAAAGAAAGAGAGGGAAGACGAGGGAGGACAAAGAGGTTTAAGAGAAAGGAGGAAAGGAAGGAAGGGGAGAAAAAGAGGAAGGAAAAAGGAAGGGAGGAAGAGGACGGGGAGCAAAGAAAGGAGCAGGGGATGAAGAAGAGGAGGAGGAAGGTGGAAAAGGAGCAGCTGGCCAAGCCACCCTTCCCCACACCTAAGGGAGACCCCAGAGGGGCCAGGAGTGCCCATATGTGTGTGGCGCTCAGGGCTTGCCTGGCTTCTGGCACCGACGGACCCCTCTCTGCCACAGGACAACAGATAACATCCTAATGAAGCCATACTTGTGATCAAACAGCCCAGCTGGATTCTCCAGGGGACAGGTCACCAGACCTACCTCAAGCACTTGCTGGAGACTCGGCTGGCCATCCACCATGCCTTGGATGATCCCGGTCAGCTGGAAGGAGAGAAAACACAGCACATTGAACCCAACACCAAAGGAGTACAGGGCCTCTAAGGAGAGGTGCCTTCCCTCCTCAAGCACTTGCTGCAGCTCCCTATTGCCTAGGGTATACGATTAGAACTCCAGCTGATGTCTGGCAGCAGCCCACCTTGAGACAAGAACACTGTTTTCTGATTCCTGTTCTGCTCCCCTCCTGCTCTACCCATCCCCTTTCGTCCTTCAAAGCCTCACTCGACTGCCACCTTCTCCAGGAAGCCTCCCCAACCTGAGAGTGCTTCTGCCTCCTCAGTGTCTGGAGCTCACTCACTTTGCCCCTATCCCCTCCATGAGACTGTAAACTGGCTTGGGGCAAAGAGCTTGTGATTTTCTACCTTTGTATGCATCTCCTCATGCACAGGAGGCCTGTGCCCAGGAGGTGGACCCCTGGCCTGATGGTCAGTGTTCCCTGGAGCTCTTAGGCCAAAGCCCTGGGATGTGGGAGCCAGCTCCAAGCACACAGCCCTGCCTGCAGAGAGCACTGACCATGCACGAGAGGGTGATGACCTGCCTTCTGCTCCCCCAGGGAAGGGTGTATCTGCATCCTGGAAGTGCCCGTGCATACGTGTATATGAGCACATGTGTATGGTGTGTGCAGGGCCATGTACACTCTGCCTTCTTTTTAAAAGTTTTGACATATTTTGTTTTCCATTCCTATTTATTTCTAAATATAATCCATCCTAGTCTTCTATACAAGAAACCATCTTAACAACAAAGAGGAAAAAAAAAGGAAAAAAGGTTTAGCAGAAGTAGCTAAGTGTTTTCAACATAGTCCGCTAGGACATGCAATTCTCCGCACCCCTGGTCCCACCTCTACAAGGAGGGAGGCACATTTTCTCATCTAAGACCAAGCTCTAAGGTTTTTGAAACCTTAGAAATATCACAAGAACTGTGCCCCAAGAATAAGGGGCATTCCCAAAACTACCTGGGCTCTAGATAACCAGCCCCAAAGGGTCGGAAGTGTCTTCTTTCTACAAACAAATGGAGGCTGGCCTGCTCCCTACCCACCCCATGCCCTCGGTCTCATTCTGGCAAGGAGGCTGAGCAGCCATACAAGGCAGAGGAAAATGAGGAGCCATAGCTCATGCTTAATGTTGCAGCTCCTGTCTATGGTCCTGCCTCAGCAGCCACTCCCCACAAGCCTGTTCTGATCATCTCAGGCCAGGCTTGGAGCCACAGCCCCTACGATGTCAGCCGGAAGGGACTGGAGCCAGGGAGCGGGACAGAGAATTCAAGATCAAACACCAATTAGGCTCTAACTGCATGTCAAGAACAGCAAACACCTGAGACAGAGGACAGGACAGGCCAGCTTTAAGGGGAGGATCTTTTGACAGCAGCCGCAGTGGTGGCAGCCGCCACGCCATTGTTGCCACGCTCCTCCAGGTGGGCACCTAGAGTTCATCAAGTCATTATTAGGTGGGATCTTAAAGAAGTGGAGGGCCAGGGCCACTCTATTTTATACTCTGGAAACTGTTTTTATATTAATCTGTATTTTAATTGGGTAACAGTGGCTGCCGACAGACTTCCCATGGTCGAACGGGAAAATAAATTAAAAAGATTAACGACACCGTTCTTTTACTCCGTTTTCACCGGCAGCGGACCTGCCTTCTCACTTCACAGAGAAAAGTCCCCTCTGCACCCTTTCCTTGCCTGGGGAGCCTGAGTCAGAGGGTCCAGGACTAAGGCAGAGATGAGGCTGGAGTTTGAGAGAGCCCCAGGGAAGAGAAGAGGCAATGCCAAGGTCGCCTTGGCCAAGGACTAGACAAGAACAGCAGCCAGAGCTGCTCTTCTCTGGGATTCCCAGAGCTCCTCAGACACCCATCATCACAGCCGCCATGTCCCAAATGCCACACTTGGGTCACCATGCTAGCCCCTTCCTTCTGCACTGCCGCCCCCCACAACTGCTTGGCACTTCTTCCATCTGCATTTTGAATCTACTTGTCTGTAAATAAGGATGTCAGCTCCCTGGGGGCAAGACCTGTTCCTCTGTGTCCCTGTTACCCCAGCACAGGGCCTGATACAGAGGAGGAAGTGGTTGACAAAGGCCGGCTGGATGATGGTAGCAATGGTGGGCACCCCATCCAGCTGGTCAATGGCTAGGGACCCACAGGACCATAAGACCAAGGGTTCCCCCAACCTTGTAGTACCGCAGAGCTCAGCTGCCAGTTAGTCTAGGCTGGAGCTGGCCTCCATGGCTTCTACCTTCCTGACTCTACTAGTCAGTCAGGAAAGGTGGATTAAGCACCTACAATGTGCCAGGCACTGTGCTAAGTGCTAGAGATACAAAGAAAGGAAAACAAGATGTAAACAGTATACAGAAAAAATGGAGGTAACCAACAGAGGGAAGGTGTTAGCAGTAGGGGAGATGGTGCTATCTCAGTGGGGATGTTAAGGCAGATGGGAAAGTATGCGGCATGGTGAGGAGGGCAGACAGAGGCCGGAGTCCCCAGACCACAGACTATGGGAGGCACAGAAAGCGTAAGGAGACTAGAAAGGTGTGGGAAGGGGTGAGGGAGAAAGGCAGCTCACAAGGGTCTTTAAGCACCAAGCACACTGGAGGGGCCAGGAGCCACAGGATCTTATTGCATAAGGGGATGCCAGCCCTCGTGGCTCAGCTTGCCAACAGACCAGGGCTGGAGACTTCCCTACATAAAGGACCCTGGGCCTGAGCAATAGCCCAAGCCAGGGAAGGGGACCTACCACGCCAATCATACAGTAATTCCCGGCATCGGAATGAGCTGGCGTGAGTGCCTGTCATCCATTCTCCCAACAAGAGCCTCACGATAGCCCTAGGGGGTCAGGTGGGATCATCCCTTGATCCAGATAAAGAAACTGAGGTCCAGAGAGGGGCAGGGTAGCAGGAAGGACCGGGAGGTACCTTGCTGAGAAGGGGCAGGGAGGAAAAGGCTGGCTTCCTTGGAACAGGCAGGCAAGGAGACAGGAGCAGCTCTGGTTCCTGCAGGTACATGGGGAGCGAGTGACAAGCTGGGCCCAAGAGAAAAATGTGTTGGTCCCAGGTGAGAAGCATGGCTTCCTCTGGCCCAACCAAAGCCCAGGTGGAAAGGTGCTCAGAAGGGGGAGGAGGAGGCCACAGCTGGCCCCTTGGAGACAGCTCTGAGTGCAGTGAGGAAGGCAGCCTCTCGACTCTGATACGCCAGGGCAGGAGAACGGATGTCCACCTGGTGTGAATGCAGTGCCTGAGGAAGGTGAGAGAAGAAAGGGGCCCCACGGACTCCCTGGGACATTACCAGGCTAGGACCTGCTCTCCCTAGCCAAGGGCAGAAAGATTCCCACCTCTCAAGAGCTGGGTAAGGGGCCACAAGCCCCACTTTCCAAAATGGGGCGATTATCCATTTAGCACCTGATCCTGAGGTTGCTGGGAGGTTGATCCCAAGGCCCCTGTCAAGTGCTCTACAAAGTCACTCACAATTAGAGCCAGAGCTATTCGAATTACCAGGAATTTCTGGAGCAAATCACTTTGCCAGCATCTCATTTTGTCCTTACAACAACCCTGGGAGATAGATGCTATTACTGCCCCCATTCCAAGGAACAGAAACTTGGGGGAGAGAGAGTGGCCCAGGCCCGGGCAGCTACAAAGTACCCAAGACTGAATTGGAACTCATATCTGCCCAGCGCCAGGTCCAGCGCTCAATCCACTGGGTCCCCTAGCCATGGGGAAGCCCTGCTTCTGGCCTTGCCTTACATCCCTCTCCCTGTCACTGAGCTCGTTCCCTATCATCTGGATGATGGGCATGGGAGCTGAGGAGCAGGCCCCCGGGGTCACAGTCGGGGCTCCTGAGGGCCCCCATGGAGCCCGCTGCAGAGCCTCAGTCCTGAGGCCCCAGGACTGGGAGCAGAGGGGGCAGGTGGCAGCCACTGGAGCCCCAGGACTGAGTGCAGAGGGAGCGGGCAACAGCTGCCGGGGCCCTGGGATTGAGAGTGGAGGGAGCGGGCAGTGGCCACTGGGGCCCCAGGATTGAGAGCAGAGGGGGCAGGTGACAGCCACTGGGGCCCCAGGACTGAGCACAGAAGGAGCGGGCAACAGCTGCTGGGGCCCTGGGATTGGGTGTGGAGGGAGCGGGTGGCGGCCAATGGGGCCCTGACTTGCTGCCAGTACCATGTCAGCATCCTGGGCTTTCTCCTTGCAGTTTATCTCTGGCACCATCGTTTTCCGCCAGCAACAGGGAGACAGTTTGCTGATTATATAAGCACTTGTCTCTGGCGTACAATCTGACAATCAGGCCTGCTCTTTCTTCCCAGACAAAGAGACCAATAAATCTCCCTGTTCCTAAGTACAGGTGTGAGAGACAAAACCCTTTACTGGCATTTAACAGAATAGACAGGGACACACAGAGACAGACAGACACACACACAGACACACACACAGACACACACTCCAACAAACAGTGTCTGGGGGAGGGGGAGAGTGGGCAGAAGGCCCCAGGAGGAGTGAGCCCATCCCATCTGATCTCTATCCAAGCTACATCCTGGAGCACAGGCTGATGACAGAGGCTTGGGAAAAGAGCTATTCATTCACCTCGCCTAGGGCTACTGCTCCCAGGAAGAAGGGAGGCCTGAAAGGAGTGGGCCAGGCTTCAGCCCACCTCCCCAGTGGTCTCTACACACAAATGTTCCTTGCCCATGCTTCAACCCTCCTGGCACACATGCTGATGGGGCACAAGGTAGACCAGAGGGCTGAGAAAGAGAGAAGGAACATCCTACTGTTGGAGAAACCCAAGGAGACCAGGGTCCCCCTGGCAGCCCTGACAACATGGCCTAAGTGCACACCACCCTTCTCTCTCTCCCCACTTTCCCCTCCCTTCTTTCTCTCATCCTCTCTCTCTCTCCCATACTCCTCTCTCCCTCCCTTCCTCTTCTTTCTCTCTCTCTCCCTCCCTTTCTTTCTGTTTCTATGAGTCTCTCCCCCCACTTTCTCCCTCCCTTTCTCTGTCTCCCTCCTTTTTTCTCTGTTTCTATCTGTGTGTCACACACACACACACACACACACACACACACACACACACATACTTTCCATGGTAGTCTTGTGCCATCATAGACTACATGCCTTCCTGTGGCTGAGCTCAACTCCTGGGGTGTCAAGCCCTTCCTGGAAGCCTGATCCGCTCTACTCAGGGCTCAGAAAAGAAAGTGCCACGGAGAGGGGCAGAATAAGGGAGCTGCAAAGGTGGGGAGATGAGAAAATGACGGCCAAGAAAGGCCTCTGGGAAGTTCACCAGTGTTCGTAAGTGAGCTCACTTGCTGACTCAGTGTCCTCTTCTGTCCAGCTGCCATCTAGGGGACCCATTAAAAACTTTCCGCAAAGACCCCATATTCTACAGGGGACCCTGTGTCAGGGTCCCACTGGACCATCCCCAAATCCCTCCCCTCCCTACAGGCCCCCAAATATTTCCCCCCCACCCACTGTCTAGCAGAGTCCAGGGCAGAGCTGGCCCTGGGGCTGTTGCCCACCCCTCCCCAGCTGGCTCCCCAAAGCTCTGGCTCTGCTATCCTGAGGACAGAGCATCAAGGAGAGGCCCGGCTGGGGCTCCCACCCCAAGGGAGGGTCTCAGTGTCCAATCACTGTGAGACTGGCTGGTTTGATGAGGACCCGCTGAGAGGGG
>CM053626.1:308452924-308486476 GCA_028646595.1 Phalanger gymnotis
ATCCCCAAATCCCTCCCCTCCCTACAGGCCCCCAAATATTTCCCCCCCACCCACTGTCTAGCAGAGTCCAGGGCAGAGCTGGCCCTGGGGCTGTTGCCCACCCCTCCCCAGCTGGCTCCCCAGAGCTCTGGCTCTGCTATCCTGAGGACAGAGCATCAAGGAGAGGCCCGGCTGGGGCTCCCACCCCAAGGGAGGGTCTCAGTGTCCAATCACTGTGAGACTGGCTGGTTTGATGAGGACCCGCTGAGAGGGGCTGATGGCTGACATGAGCTGGGGAGGTGCTGGCAGCTGGGGGCGGGGAGGGAGACAAGGGAAAGAAGGGGAGAGGAGGGAGGGGAGGGGAAGAGGATGAAGCAGAGGATGAGGGAGGGGGGAGGGGTGGAAGGGAGAACCACCTACCCCCCAGAACTGTTGTAAGGCTCAATTAAGAGACTATTTGTAAAGTGCTTGGCTTTGCCCAGCGCCTGGCACACAGTAGGACAAGGTTAGCTATTCTCAACCACTGGCCTGCAGGGGGAGAAGACCTGGGGCAGGGAAAGCCAGCCCAGGTCTCCCTCGGCTCCCCAGCCCCAAGAGGAGGCGATGGAGGGGCCTCACAGCTCTGTTCCTGCCTGGCCGTCTTCTACATAGCAGGAATGTCATTTTCTGGTTGGTTAGGCGCTGTTTGCACCCTGTCTCTTTCATTTATATGGATGTGGGAGAAGGTGACTGTCCAAAAGAGGGCAATTTTTCTTAGTGACATTAGTGGGGCGGCAATATTAGAGATTCTCGGGGAGACAAAGCTCCAGGAAGCCCAGCCTCTTCCCCTCTTGGAAGACTGGGAAAATAGCAGCTTGTTTCCAGAGTCCCTGGGCCACCTGGTTCTGCAGCCAAGAATTTCTAAGGCTTCCTCGCTCCTTATAGACCAGCTGGCAGAGACAGGCTTGCCTGGCTGCACAAAGCAGGGTAGGGGGGCGCAGAACAGCGCTCCCCTCTCCAGGCCAGGCTGCTCTAGCACTGCATGGGGCAAAACAGAGACAGGGCTGCCCTCAGGAAGCTCAGGATCCACGAGGCCTCCCCTAAATGCCCTGCAAAGGCAGCATCTTCCACCTCCCTGATCTCAACGTCCTCAGCCTCTGGCCCCACAAGCCTACCTGGAGACTTTGGTTCTCATAAAGCCTGACTCAAGCCCCTTATCCTGCCCTCATCTGTAGCATACCAGAGTGTCCCAGGGCCCAAAGCTCCCTCTTCCCCAAACCCCCTCCCAGGACCACACTCTTTACCTCTGTACAGAAGGGTGTCAGCTGAGGGTGGACAGCCGGCTGCACGTACATGTGAAACGTGGACTCAATTTCCATCGTCTGACCATTTAGTTTCAGAATGGGGAACTCGATGATTTCCTACATGGAAGGAAAGAGGGAAGGGGAGAAAGAGAAAGAGAAAGAGACAGACAGACAGATAGACAAACAGAGACAGATAGACAGACAGTGAGCACAAGAGAACAAGAAGGAGGAACACAGAAAAGAGAGTGAAAAGAGAGGAAGAGAAACAGGAGAAAAGAAAGAAAGAGAAAAAACAGAGAAGAGAGAGGAAGTTTTTAGAACGATCAGTTTCAACTCAACAAACACTGATTAAGCAGTTAATACATGAAAGGCAAGATGCAGCCTGAAATAGAGGAAAGGGAGGCCAGGTCTTGGAGTCAAGCGGGCCTTGGCTCTGGGCCTGCCTCTGACTCCTACTGACTGTGTGACTGTGGACAAGTCACTCACCCACTCTGTGCCCCAGGCCACTCTCTAAGACACCTGCCCGGGGAGACGCTGTCTCCTCACTGCAAATTCCCTAGACAGTGAAATCACAGAACTAGACCAAAAAGAAAATGTGTCCAGCACTAGAGACATGAAGGCCAAATGAAAAAGGCCCTGGCCTGCAGTAGTTTTCACTCCATGTAAGCAGTGAAGCTCAGATGAGCTGAGGAGGCAGAGAAGGCTAACGACTAAGGAAAGGCTTCACGTATGAAGAGGTGCCGAGCCGAGCCGGAGCTTCTGACGAACATCCAAGCAGGACAGACTGTCCACTAAGGGCCTGGGGGCAGAAGATGGGATGCTGAGTTTAGTGAACTGCTGGGAGGCTGGAATATATGTGAAAGGGACTAATGATGAACTAAGTCTGGAAAAGCAGCCTGACTCCAGAACGTCAGGCCAAGTTTAGATTTCATCTCTCACCCCAAAGGGCACCATTGATGCTTCTTAACCTAGGGAGCAGCACAGTCACACCTGGGCTTCAGAAAACGCCCTCTGGCAGCTGAGTGCAGGCCAGGACACCCGGGGAGAGTTAATACCGTCATACAGTCCAGACCGGGGGGATGAAGGCTTACACCAAGGTGGTGGCCGTGGGAGCCAAGAGATCTCCAACTGAAAACGTTCCCTCTCCTCCTCTTCTCCCTTCCTCCCTCCTTCTCTTCCTCATTATTTGTTCCCTAGAAGCCAGTTCCTGTACTGAGCCTAGAGCTGGAGATTCCTGAAATGGACAGGGCCAGAACCCCCAAGCACTAGCAGGCTCCCCTCTTCCCAGGCCAGGCCCAGTTCCACCATTCTCTCACTAGCTCAGTGACTTTGGGCGAGCAAACACATCATGTGACCTTTCTGAGCTTCGATTTCTTTATGAAGAGTCAATCAACAAGCATTTATTAAGCACTTACTGTGTACCACCAAGCACTGTGCCAAGTTACATAGCCCCCCCCCCAACCCCCATCCTCGAGGAGCTTACATTCTAACAGGAGAAAGAGCACACACATACAAGCTACAGACAGACTAGACAGAAGGGGATCTTAGCAGGGAGAGCATGGGCACGTGGGAGCCTAGAACGGGTCTCCTGCTGAAGGGAGCATTTGAGTCCAGCCTCCAAGGAAGCTGGGGATTCCAAGAGGTAGCAACAGGGCAGGAAAGCATGGCAGGCTCAAGGGACAGCTAATGCAAAGGCACGCAAAAGGTAAACAAGGTGACGGGCTGCTGGCCCGGAAGGAGGGTCGGCTGTTGTGGAAATGCTGAGTTTGAGATATCTCTAGGACATCCAGTTCAACATCGCCCAGAAGTGGTTGGTAATACAGACTGGAGCTCAGGAGAGAGACTGAGGCTGGGTGTAAAGATCTGGGAATCCTCTGCACAGAGGTGACAACTGATCACAAGCAAGACAGCATGGAACAGGGCTTCTCAACCTCTTCTGTGTCATGGACCCCAACACCCACACTCACCTAGTCTGCTGATGCAACAGACCCCACGAAACACACAAAGGAAAACAACTAGAATGAGACATCATTGTTGAAATATTTTTTAAAACAAGTTCAAAGACCTCAGGTTAAGAACCTCTGGTATACAGGAAGAAGAGAAGACAACACAGGAGAGAACCTTGGGGGATACCCACAGTAAGTGAGTGTGATCTGGATGGTGAACCAGCAAAGGAGGGAGGGAGGGAAGGAGGGAAGGAAGGAAGGAAGGAAAGAACGGAAAGAAGAAGCATTTACATGACCCTGATTATGTGCCAGGCACTGTGCTAAGCACTTAATGATCACATTTGATTCTCACAACACTCCTAGCATTATCCCCATTATTATTCATGTGGACATTATTAGCTACGATTATCCCCATTTTACCGTCAAGGAGACTGAGGCAGATTTGCCCAGGGTCACACAGCTAGTAAGGATCAGAGGGCAGATGTGAACTCCAGTCTCCCTGACTCCATGGCTGGTGCTCTCTCCACTGAGACCCCAGCTGCCTCCTGAGTAGTCAGACAGGTAGACTGTGACCCAGGAGAGCAGTGTCACCAAAAGAAGAGGAGTGGGTGCTCAATACTGTCAGAGGCCGAGAAGGATCAGGACTGAGAAAAGACTATCAGCCTTGGCAACTAAGAGAACGTTGTCCATTTTGGAGAGTGGTTTCCGCTGAATTATGTACTCAGAAGCTAGACTGCAGAGGGATCAGGAGAGAACAGGAAGTGAGAAGCATGGATGCCCCGTGTGGATGGCTTTCTCGCAGAACTTAGCTGGAGAAAGGTGATCCACAGGGTGACAGCAAATGGGGAAGGAAGGATCATGGGATCCTTTTGAGGATGGGGAAGACATGGACACATGTGTAGGCAGTTAGGAAGCAGCCAGAGACAAGGAGAGAGTGGTGAGGGGTGGGGATTGGAGTCAGGAGGCTCCATTTCCTCATCTGTACCATGGGGTTGGGGAGGGGGGCGGTCTACACATTGCTTTGCTCACAGAGTAGCTATGAGGACCAATGAGAGTGTGGATATAAAGTGCTTTGTAAACCTTCAAGCAGCCTAAAAACATCAGGAAAGACCTGACACTCCCAAAACATGACCTAAGATGGCTGTCTGTCCTTGGGTCTGCCAGGCCACCACCCAGAGCCTACCTAACCCACATGCCATCCTCAATATGCCAGCCCTATCTGCTTGATGTTAACGTTAGTTTAAAAATGAATCTTTTTTTTAAAGGTGTCGAAAGGGGGAGGCTCCTTCTGCTCCCAGTCTCCCCCTATATTCCAGAACCACTGCCCTATTTGGGAGGAGGGAACACTAACAGTCCCCCCTCCCCATGCCCAAACGCCAGCCTCTGCCTGCCAGCCTGCCCATGTGTCTCTGCTAGCAGCAGGCAGGGGAACCAGAAAGCGGTGATTCATCAACAGGACTGCCAAGGATACAAATGACCCGCCATCAGAAATGGGCACCGATCTGTTCATAGAAAGTTCACACCATGCCAGGGAGATGGGCTCCTTAATTATTTCTTTAAAAAAATTAAAAAGTCTGAAGCAAAAAGGAGAAAGAAGAGACTGGATAAAACCCACTAAGAGCCACCTCCTCCACCCCCCCACCCTGCCCAGCACCCCCCTCCACAAGCCCGGGAACTTAATGGAGGAGGAGGAGGAGCAGGAGGGACAATTTGTTTGGTGTCTCCAAGATTAATTTGTCTCCGTTATTTAATAGAGATGCACAGCACCAAGGTTCTGGCGTGCAAATGAGCCAGTGGAGTGATGGCTCCTGGAGCTGCCTGCCTCCCCAACCGCTCCGGGAGAAGGGAAGCGCCAAAGTGGGGAGGGGGAGGGAGGAGAGAGGGAGGGGAGAGAATAAAAAAAATTATTGCTTTTTAATATTCAAAAACAGTTTGCGAAATTTAATCAAAACAGAGGAAAAGCTAACATTTTTACCACTTTGACATTTTTATTAGCGCTTTCATAAATTTTTAAAACATGAATGGAATTAGTTTACAACAAAAAAAAACTGCCCTGAAAACATCTGGAAGAGACAAATAGGAAATAATAAAAAAATAAATAAAAGCAAACTCCTCCGAGTAAAATTAGCATGTGGAAAAGGCAGCCACTGCAGAGGGGATGGCCTAGCCCTGGGCCTAGAGGCTGGCCCAGCGGTCTTGACAGGTATCAGAGCTTCCTCGGTGCCCCCATCCCTGGGTAGCCAGGCCCTCTGATGCTGAGCCCCCTCACAACCACCACACACACCAGCCCCAGCTCAGCAAAAGGCTCTGCCTAAGGTCCTCCCAGTGACAGAAATCCTCCTGTGCCTAGGAACCACAGAGCCCCATTAGTGCCACACTGGGTGGGCAATGCATCTCTTTCCAATCCAACCTCCAATGGCTAGGCCTGGGCTGAGGACCACTCAAGTCACTGACGCCTCCTAAAGCTGGCCAAAGGCAGAGGTTCAGAAAAAGGAAGAAGTGTGCAGTTAAGGAAGATGCTGGGGGTAGGGGGGAGAAGGGGAGGGCAGGCTTCCTCTCAGTCTTGGAAACAGACAATGCCCAGGGGGAGGCCTGGGCTGACCTGCTTTTCCAACAAAGCAAACATCCAGGTAATTGTGGAGGCTGGCTCTCTTCCAAGATACCTGGCCCAGGAGCCAATCTCAGGGGTTTGGGAGGCCCCCCCAGGGGCTGGCCTGTCTCTGCACCCTGCCCCCCTTCACACCCGAGAGCATCTCTCACCCCGCCTGTCTGACAGGGCTTGCTGCCCTGGTATCTAAGGCAACTCCTCACTAACCATGTTAGCCAGAGCCACAATGAAATTTAACCTGTGACACAATGGTACTTTTCATTTAAACTTTCATTTGGAGAGAAGCAGTGTTTGGAGATCTGCAGTTTGTCCTGCTAATAAAGACAAGTGTTGGGACCTTTCAGGGTGCCATTCATCTTTGGCCTTTATTAAATTCAATTTTCTTAAGCCCATGATACATTATGAAATTAGGAGTTGACATTCCTCTGGAAACAAAAATATCTATCAAACATAAATAAAAGGGAAAAACCCGCTATTACCAAGAATTTATGGTTTAAAGTTGATCTCTTCCCACTTTGGTACAAGCACATGGCTTGTTTCAGAGATCCGGAATGCTATTACAGATCTAGAATTCCATTAGTACTTCTCATGAAATGCTAAGCACTTCAGCTCCCAGGCTCCATCGTCGTCATTGTCACTGTCTCCCCTGGGCCAAAGGGAACAGACGCTGTCCACCACCCCTGTCCACCACCCAGGCTTCTCTCCCTCTGTCCCAGGAAGGCCTGGTCAACCCCTACAGGGAAGGAGCAGAGGGAGAAAGAAATAACCCAGGAAAACCCAGAAGCCTCCTGGGCCCCCACGTCCCCAAAGAGAAAGGGGGCTGTCAGAGCCCCTCTGCCATGGTGAAGCAGGTCACAGTCTAGGAGGGGGTGAAGGCTCCAGCATAGTTCCAACACACAAGACAACAGTTTAGGTGCATGCCCAGTGAGGTCTGCAAGCCCAATGAGAGGGAGAGGAAGGACACACAGGGAGCAGCTGCAGGGAGCCAAGGAAGGATGGAGAGTCCAAAACAGAACTGTCAAGGCTGGCAGGAGCATGGAGTATGTGAAAACAGTATTAGCAGATAAACCTGGAAAGGAAGGATGCCAGATTACACAGGGCCTCGAAGGCCATGCACAGGAGCATGAACTTTACCAAGGGGGAAACAGAGCCACTGACGGTTTGTGAGCTCAAGAATGCTGCAGCTACACCTGTGCATCAGAAGGAGGATTCTGGCACCTTGCTGATGGACAGACTGGGAGAGGAGAAGCTAGAGGCAGCCCTAAGGCCAGCACAGGGCAGGTGTTTAATAAAGGCCTGTGGATTGACAGCAGTGACTAAACCCAGGCAGGTGAGCCTAGGATGGACTAGGATGGCGGCAGAGAAGGGGGCTGGAGGATGGGCTGGGATGGGGACAAGAGAGAGACAGATCCACAGATTCCCCCAAGCTTACACTCCCCTTCTCAGACCAACGTTCTTCAGACAAGCTGCCTCGGCCACCAAGCCAACATGGGGTAAAAAGACCCACAGAGAATACAGAAATCCAAGCACGCAGGAGAACCCAGATGGATGGGTAGAGGGTGCATTTATTAGGCACTTTCCATATGCCAGGCACTGGGGATACAAATTCAAGCAAGACAATCCCTGCCCTCAAGAACACATAAAGGGGGTGTGGCCTGGCATAGAGACCGAGGTCTGACTGTAAAAGCTCCCCTCCTGGAGCCCAGTGCTGGGAGGAGGACAGATGAGAATGGCGGCTGAATGCAGGCAGCAGGGGACAGAGATGGGAAGTGACCAGAGGTTTCCAAACCAAGCTTCCAGGGGAGACCCCAGAATGGAAGCAAGAGCTGGTACCCGAGATGGGCACCAATCAAGATTGCCCAGGAGCTTGGCAAGCCCCCAGGGGCCATCAAATTCCCCTAGGCTTACTGCTCCAGTGACTATAAGCACATTTTAGACTTAAGCTCCTTGAGGGCAGAGAGTCTTTCACCTCTCTGTATCCCTAGCACTTAGCACAGTGCCTGGCACATCACAGGTACTTAAATGCTGACTGACTGACAAACACAGAATCTAAGACATTTGAAGACAGGGGCCTTGGAAAGACCATAGGACTTGTGGCCAGAGGGGTTTGGCTTTGAGTCCTGGCCTTGCTATCTTCCATCCAACCTTGAGAGCTACAAGCTCTTTCCCTTCTCTGGGCTGGAGATTTCTCTGTAAAAGGTGGGGCGGGGGAGGGGGGCTACACAGGCCACACCAAATGATGTCAAAGGGCCCTTTTGGCACTGAATCCAGGGTTCCTGCGATAGCCAGGCATGCCCCTTTTCCAAAAATGCCTGGTGGCCCAGGTCTTGTCCTGGCCAGGCACAGTGCCCTCCTCTGCTAAAAACAGCCTTCATCTCAGAGGGAACAAGCTGCCTGGTCAACACAAACCTGTCTGCTGTGGGCCCAGAAAGGAATTTCTTACAAATAGCATTTGTTACACAAATCAACCATCCACCAAAGTACTCCCCCAAACACCTCTAACTGATGTGAACAGCCAAGCCCAGGCTGCAAGAGACACAGCTTCCTGTCTACTCCTGAGCAGGCCCAGAATCCACATCAGTGGCAGCATCTACCCAGCTTTCCCTGTTCTGAACACCCACCAGGCTGCCACCTCCAATGCCTGCTTTTCCCCGCTAACCCCAATGCCAGCAGCCATTTCCAATAAATTTTAGGTGAATCTTCCAAAGGCAAGGAGCTGGCCTGCTCCTTCCCTGATTCCAGGACAAAACACAAACTCCTCAGGTGGGCCCAATCTGGCTTGGGCCCACCTGTACAGTTCCATCTCCCACAACTCTTCTTCACCCAATCCTTGCTCCAGCCACACTAGACTGGCCCTGGCACTTGCCACTCCAATGTCTACCTCCTTGCGTTTGCTCAAGTCACTCCCAATATCCAGGAGGCCCTCCCCCTCACCTCTCTACCTACAGACTATCACGACAGACTAGAGCAATGGGCCAGATCATACAGGGTGAAGTTTAAGGGGGTAAGTAATATGTCTTCCTCCTGTGATACAGATACTAATCTCAAAGGGACAAAATGGGGAAGGCAGCAGTTTGTTGAAAATGAGGTGGGCGGGGAATGTTAGTGTAAGATCAATATAAGTCAACATTGTGGCAGACAGTAATATCTCAAAGATTATGGAAAACAGGACAGGGACCACAAGGCTAAAGAAGAGTCTACAAACCCAATGAGCTCAACTTGGAATCCTGGGAAAATTCATTAACAAGATGGTTGGCAAAGGGAAGAAAAGGAATCATGGACTACATCGAGCCAGCCTGGCGTCATCAAGGACAGGTCTTGCCAAACCAACCTCATGTCCGCTTTGACTCGGCTGCTAAACTGGCAGATCAGAGGAACACCAGGAATATAGCTGACCTAAATTTTTACCAAGTATTTGATAAAATATAGGAGAAACTCAAGAGGTAAACTAGATGATGACACAATCAGATGTATTCAGAACTCACTAAATGGCCAGATTCAGAAAACAATGTTTGTTTTTTTAATTCTGAATGTAACAGACAGCAAATAAAATGGGCATTTCCACAGAGATGGTAGGATAGAAAAAGAGGATTGTACAGGAAATTGCAGGTCCCTATTACGTACAGTTTGCTTTTCTTTTGAAGCATACAATTAGTTTAACCTGGCTTGCTTGTCGGTACTTCTTTCCAGAAGGACCTTCCTTCCATCTTCTCTGCATTTTAAAAAAAGGATGCCTTTTTTTCCTGCTACCTTCTCTCTCTTACCTTTCACCCAGCCCCTTTTGGAAACAGAAAACAAAGTCCTTGCAACAAATACGCAGAATTAAGCAAAACTAATTCTCACTTTGGCTGTGTCTGAAAACGTCTGTTTGACTCTGCACCTCGAGTCCGTCACCTCTCCATCAGGAGGTTGCCACGGTATTCTGGAACCACCGCTGGTCATTGCATTGATCACTGGTCTTAATTCTCAAAGAGTAGTTTGTAATAGCTCAATGTCAATGCCGTAGGAAGTCTCCAGTGGAGTGCCCCAGGGATTGGTGCTTGGCCCTGGGCTATTTAACATTTCATCCATGACAAGGTAACAGGCAGAGCTGGCATGCAACCAAATCTACAGAGGGCACAAACCAGGAGGGAGGGGGGAGAGTCAAGAGCCTAAAGCTTCTTGACATAGGCTGAAACCGAGGAAGAGGAAGACATGGAAAGCTTGCTCTGGATTTCTACACCAAGGTAGGTAGGTGGGCATGTGGGGCTGTGTATGGGGGTGTGCACACACATGCATGTTTTCTACCTGCCCTTGGCCAGTTCCAATGGAAGCGAGGCTCACCATGTTTGTACACTCTTCATCTTACGCCCAGTGACTAGGTGAGATAGTACGTTTCCTTCCCTTCCTCCTCCCCACCACTCCCCCAAACCCCAGCATATTTTTGTTTCTTTCTTCTCCTAAAATCATCAAAACCAAGCAGAGCCACCTCAGGCCCTCTGTCTGTCTTATTTAACTCTCTGTGGCCCCTGAAGACATCGAGGGTCTGAGAGCACACGTGTTTCTTCTCTTATTAGATTGTAAACAAATGATCTGTCGGTCCCTTCCAAATGATGAAATGTATTTACTGTTCCATGTTTCCTTTGACTCCTGTGCTTCCATTTCAGAGTGTCTACTCTATCTGGCCTTGTCATCAACAAAGCTTGGAGATCCTCTTCTTCACCAATGTGCCATTCCGTCCCCTGCAGGGTTATGCTCAGTTTTGCTGGACAGGTTATTTTTGGTTGTAAGCCTCTCTCTTTTGCCTTTTCAAACAGGATCGTCTAAGTTCTTTCCTTTACAATGGTAGCTGCCAAATCTTTTGTGATCCAGATTGTGGCTCCTGGGTACTTGAATTCTTTCTGTCTGGTTGCTGGCGATATTTCCTCTTTGACCTGGAAGCTCTGGATTTTGACTATAAAGTTCCTGGGAGCTTTCATTTTGAGGTTTCTTTAAGAAGGGTTGATAGAGTCTTTCTCATTTTACTTAGTCTGCTGCTCTAAGAGATGTGGGAAGTTTTTGTTTTTGATTTCTTAGAATATAACCAGCCTTTGGGGAAGGGGGTACGATCTTCATAAACTTTTCCATCCAGTCCAGGGTCATACAAAATGTCTGTTGCAAGCCCGTAGAAACTATACGTAATGACAAGCAAGAAGAGGCAGAAGGCCAGGCGTGTAAGCCGTGTGGACCCAGAGCAGGAGCCTGAAACAGAGAGAGCGCTTACAAGCACTCCTGCAGTGGGCCAGGGCAGGCCCCAAGCAGCACGGAGCCCATGTCTGCTCCCACAAAGCCCATGAGCCCAAGATTCTCTCCCCTACACCTGTTTTCTAGGTCAACTGCTTTTGATAGCATGTACCTTATGCGTTCTTCTGGTTTTTCAATCTTTTCATTTTCTAAAAATGGTTTCTTGTCTCATGGAGTTGCTGCTTTCTAGTTGGCCTATTCTAATTTTCAAGGAGGTCAGTGCTTGGGTACGGCTTATCACCACTAGTTTTAAGCTACTCATTCTCCCTGGCATCCCTTCCTTCCTCCTGCACTGCTCTTCCCTTTAATGCTCCACTTTTTTATCACTTGTCTCATTTCCTCCAGGTACTCAGGCACCCGGTAGCCAGGATACTCTTTCTGAGGCTCTTTTGATGACTTCTAATGGAGGCAGTCTCTTCTTCTAGGCTCTCTCCTTGGATTCTCTCAGTCCACAATATTTCTTTGTTGTGTTAGGAATTTTCTTCTGTTTATTTCTATCTCTAGCCCCAGTTTTTGGCTGGGGCTTTGTGTTTGGGTCATACTTGGCTCTCTTTCGTATCTTGGACAGTGTAGGCACACCCTGCTTGGTCTTTGGTCTTAGTATGGCTAAAGCCTTGTGTTCTGCAGGAATCCCTAGGTTTTGGCTCACTCTTCTGGTAGTTTACCTGAAGTTTTGGTCTTGGCTACTTCTGTTTCCCCTTTGTTGAACAATCCTGAAACCAGATTTGGCTCCATCCCTTCCTGTGACCCTGAAAGGTCTCAACCAGATGTTACTGTGTGTGCTGGGGGCAGCTGGCCCTGTGATCCACTCGCCGTGGCTCAGCTGTGGCTTGAATGGGGCTCCCTCTGGCCCTGTCTCCTCTGGTGGCATGGAGAGGTGCGCCTGAGCCCTCCCGCTTTGTCTCCCAAGTTCAGTACCCAGAGAGGACTCTGAATCACAGGCTTTGTGTCGTCCTGGGATGGAAAGAGGAGTTTACAGGTGCTTCTCTTTGTTTTCCTCATCACTGTCCTCTGGGTTTATTTTCAGAGATTTGCCAGGTCCCAGCACACTGCCACCTCCAGTCCCACAGCCACGCCCGAGTTCAGGTTGCCACCACTGGTCCTTTGCTAGGTTATTACATCTCCTCCTTGGTCTTCCCACTCCAAGTACCCTGCCCAGCCCCTGCACTCCAGCACACTTCCATATTTTACATGAAGAGATTTTCCCTAAGTGGAGGCCTTCCTCCTCCTCTTCCTCCTCCTCCTCCTCCTCAGGGAAAGCCAGGGCTTCCTTATTGCCTCTAGAATAAAAGATAAACTGATTCAGCTTTTAAAGCCCTTCACAAACATGATCCAATTTATCTTTCTAGCGGGACTGGCCATTGCTCTCTTGACGGCCCTCCACCTCCAACCTCTCTGCCCCTGAGGCCTGGAGTGCCCTCGCTCCTCACCTCTGCCAGCTCCTGCATGAAGAAGCCTTGTGAGATCTCCCTCGCAAGTTACCTTGTACTTTACTTTTATTTGTATTTATTTTTCATACTTACACGAGTCACTGCTGCCTTAATCACTGGAGTGTATGTTCCTTGTGAGCAGCAACTGCTTGGCTCACTCTAAGCAAATGGCCAGTGCCAGGCACCTGACTGACAAGAAGATCTCAATGATTGAATAACTGCTTGGCCAAGTGTTGTGAGAGACCACATCCACCCCATGGGAAGGGGGCAGAGGAGCACAGAAACACCTGACCCTGACAACTAGGAAGGGGAAGAGTAGACTGGGCAGGGGCCTCCAATTCGGGGAACAGCAGCTCTGGCTTTTGTCCTAGAGGGATAGGAAAGGGCTGAGGGAAGGAGTTTAGGGTCAACCCAAGAGAGAAGGAGGCTTGGCAGGAAGGTTGGGCTACTAGGCTCCCATCTCTTCCATCCATATGTCCAAAGAGCTACTGTGATCTTAGACTGCAGCAAGAGAATCACAGCTTTCATGAGTAAGGAACAATCCCTCTATACTTTGCCCTGGTCATACCACATCTGCAGTACAGTACAACTTAAGTCAACAAGCACTCATTAAGTGCTACTGTGTGCCAGGCACAGTGCTAAGCACTAGGGATACAAAGAGAGGCAAGGACACAGCTCCTGGCCTCGAGGAGCTCCCAATCTAATGGGGGAGACATCAAAGATGTCTCCAGTGTAAATGGAAGGGGACCTCTAAGAGAAGGTGTTGATGGGGGTGCCTGGGGGGAAGGGGAGCTGGGAAAGGCCTCCTGCAGAAGGGGGAATGTGAGCTGATTCCAGAAAGAAGGGCAGCATTGCAGGCAGGGAGGACACCAGGGAAAATGCCCTGAGCTGGGACATGGAGTGCCTTGTGCCACTGTCCCTCAACTGTGGAATGGATTCATGGCGGTCAAGTCTTGGAGGCTGGAAAGGTCAGAAGGGCTCAGCTTGTGACTGGCTTGGAAAGCCCAACAGCTTTTTCCATTTTATCCTCAAGGTAAAAGGGAGCCACTGGAGTTAACTGAGGAGACATGGGGGGGAGGGGTCAGACCAGACTAGAGTGGAGGATCCCAAAGTGTCAGCCAGCACAGCCTCACCAAGGACAGATCACCCCATACCAGCTCTATTTCTGACACAGCCACTAGGATGGACCACTGGTCGGCTGCGTGTCCTTGGAGCCTGGAGACCTGCTGGGAAGCTGTGGCCTAGATAACAGCAAAGTCCAAGAAGATACAAAACAGAGGGCACTCTGGATAAAGCCTGTGGCAGAGTCTGTCAGACACAGACCCTAGTTATGAGGGAGAGTTTGGGGCGGGGGTGGAAAGGGAAGGGGCTGTGCAGCAGCAAACAGCAACAAAAGGCCTTAAGGCAACTTGAACAAATCCTGCAGTTGGGGAAATTCAGAGCTGAATGAATGGCCAGACCCAAAAGTCCTTAATGTGGAAAGAAGAGGAGGGGAGGGAAGGGAAGGAAAAATAAAAGAAAAACTTTTTGTCTCAGTTCCCATACTTGAAAAATGGGAATGATGATAACCGCTACTACCTCATGGGGCTGTTGTGAGAATTTAACGAGATAACATGGGTAAGATGCTTTGCAAACCTGGCAATACAAATGATCGCCATCACTATTATTATTAACATTCATCATCGTCGTCATCATCAGCATCATCCACTATGGCTCCTGACCTTGCCGTTACCTACGAAGGCTCCACCGGCATGTTCTATCTGAGCATTCTCTTACTCTTCCAGCCTTCCCTCTGCTTTACAACCCCAAACCTTGTTTTTCATCCACCTCTCCATTCTTTCCCAAGCCTTTCCCACCTCCCTCCCCTGTCCCAGTCCTGGCTACACTTTCTTCCTTTTCCTATCCTGATCTTTGGTGAATGAGTTCAGTTACACTACCTTCTGGGCAGCAATCTCTTAGCCCCTTATTCTATAAGCAATCTCTCCCTGCCAGACCCTCACCTTGGAGCGCTCCCATCATCTGCCGCCACCTCTGCTCCTACTCGTGTGCTGGGGAAAATCACAAGCTACACTAAATGGGTCTACTAGAGATTTTACATTATGTAACTACAACTGGGCCCTTACTACAGCAAGGCAACCCTTTACAATCCTAATGATTCACCATCCCACTCATAGCACCTGTTCATCCTTCCTCAAGCCTCCTGTCTCCATCCTATAGGCCAAGGACCTCAACCTCATATTTCATCAAAAAAACAAAAAATGAGGTCATTCCCCAATGTAAGGGATGACTGACCTTTGTTTCCACAGAAATTACATGAAACATGATTTGAAGTCACACTGGTGACGAATGCAAGAGATAAAACTGCTTGTCAAGCAGGGGATGTTGGCCACCTGATAATCAGCCTAAGAGCAGACTCCTATTCTTTGTTCTGAGAAAGCCTTTTTCCTGCGCATCAACACCTGTGGGACCAGGCGTGGTTCACAAAGGATGAGGTCCATTAATCCAGACGCTGTCTTAGATAATGGGACTCTTCCTCATGAATATCCTGGGTTTGAATCTTCAACTTGCAGCTTTTGTCAATTCTCTTAGCAGTTGAGAATATTCCTTTCTCATGCTATCTGATGCAGACAAACTGGGAGGAAACTAAAAAAAAATTAATAAAGGCTAAAGTATGAGGATGAAAGAGGGAACTGAAATGTGGAAATGAGAAGATATAATAGGGGTGTAGACTCACATGGGGGTGGGGGTTAGGTGTTTTCAGAAAGGCTGTGAACTCTGACCTGACCAATGGGATGCAGGAGGGAAATTTGAGTCAGGATGGTAATAAAAAGCTTTTCTAACTGTCTTAAGGTGTGCTTGTACCTACAATGTGATTCTTTTTCACAAGGGATTAAAGGCCAGGTCACCCGTCAGAAATGACATGAAATAAAAACCTTTTTTTTCTAAATTCACTCACGGCCAGGTGGAATCCTTGGTAAGACAATTTTTTCTCAAACCAAGGACTTGCTCTTATCTCTTCTCCTCTTCCTCTCAAAATAAAACACTCAGACACCCGTCTCCACTACCACCCCCTTCATCACTGCGTCTCATAAAGAGGTGGTCTCTTTTACAAGACAAACTCATCTACAAGCACCCCTAACTTCATCCTCTCCCATAGTAGTGAGTAACTGAAACTTATTCAGCAGAGGGTGGTAACATGGTCAGACCTACTCTTTAAGAAAATAACTCTGGCAGCTGAATGGAGGATACCCTGGAACAGGGAAAGGCTGAAGGCAAGAAGACCAACCAGAAGCCTACTGAAAAAGTCCGGGTAAGGACCGATGAAGGCTTGAACTAGGGCAATGATTATGGAATTAGAGAGAAGCTCCTGGATGTGAGAAATGCTGTAAAGTAGAAATGACACGACTTGGTAATGGATTGGATATACAGAGTGAATTCAAGTGAGGAATCAAGGATGACACCAAGATCGAGAGCCTGGATGACCTTTGATGGTAATAAGAAAGGTAGCAAGAGGAGGGTTTGGTGAGAAAAAATAGTGGGATCTATTTTGGACACATTGGGTTGCAGATGTCCACGTGGCATCCAGTTCAAGACGTACAAAAGGTAGCTGGTGTCACAGGGCAGTGGCTCAGGAGAAAGGATGAATATAAAGACCTAGGAATCATTTGCATAGAGATGATAAATGAACCCATAAGAGCTAATCACTAAATGAGATAGAGTGGAAAAAGCCTTGGGAGACTTAGTAGGTGATGCTCACAGGGTATGATCTCAATGAAGAGCCTACAAAGGAAATGGACACAAACAGGTCAGGCAGGTAAAAGGAAAACCAGAGAATGGCAGAATCACCAACGCTTACAGGGAAGAATATCCCAGAGAAGAGGGTGATCAATGGTGTCAAAGGCCACAAAGAGATCAAGAAGGGTGAAGGGAGAGAAAATACCATCAGATTTGGTGACTGAGAGAGCACTGGTAACTTTGGAGGGAACAGCTTCAATTGAATGGTGAGGTCAAAAGACAGGTTGCAGAGAATTGAGAAGAAAGTAGGAGAAGGAGAGGCATCAGTTATGGACAGCTTTCTTGAGTTTAGTCAAGGAGGGAAGTTTAGTCAAGGACAGTGAGTGGAAATGGTCAGATCAAGCAAGCGCTTTTTAAGGATGAGATATGTTTGTAGATAGTAGGAAAGGAGCCAGTAGATAGGGAAAGACCAAATGGGAGAGAGCAAAAATGGTAGTGGGAACTCAGAGAAGAAGGAATGAGAAGGAACCAAGTGTGCATGTGGAGGAGAAAGGCCAACTTCCTCGTGTGAAACAGGGGCAATGGGAAGAGATGTATGAATGATGAGGGATGAGGAGGGGAGAAAGAAGAACTTTTGGTAAATAGCCTCAGTTTTTGTCAGTGAAGTATGTGGCGAGGCTCAGGATGCTGTCAGAGCCTTGATAGGAGACTGGAATGTTCAGAATAGCTGCTGTAGAAAGTGAGATAAGTGATTCAATTTGGGAGGCGCAGAGAGAATGCCTTATGAAATTGAGGGGATGCCCATCAGTTGGGTATTGGCTGAACAAGATGTGGTACATGAATGTAATGGAATACTATTGTGCTATAAGAAAAACATGGAAAGACATATATGAACTGATGCAGAATGAAGTGAGCAGAACCAGGAGAACATTGTACACAGTAACAGCCACACTGCGTGATTACTGACTTTGACATACTTAGCTCTTCTCAGCAATGCAAGGATCTAAGACAACTCCAAAAGGCTCATGATGGAAAATACTATCCACATCTAGAGAAATAATTATGGAGTCTGAATGCAGATCGAAGCAGACTATTTGCTCTCTTTTTTTCTTTTATTGCTTTGTTTTGTTTCTTCTTTTCTCATGGTTCTTCCCACTGGTTCTGATACTTCTTTACAACATGACTAATATGAAAGTGTTTAATATGAATGTATATGCCATCTTGGGGAGGGGAGAGAAGGGGAGAAAATTTAAAACTCGAATATTTATGGAAGTGAATGTTGAAAAGTAATTAATAAAAGAAAAAAAGATTGCCTTATGGCAGTGAGGGCCCATCTGAGATTGTGTAATAACGTAAGTTTGTAATGGACCTAGTCAGCATAGTTTTGTGATTTTCTCCAGCTCTGTTCCGTGGCACATGAGTAGGAGGTGGAGGATGATGGGAATGATTCAGAGAATAATCAGTGATGGGTAAACGAGGCAGGGTAAAAGAGGAGGTGTAGAGCTGAGCTGAGTCACCAAGGGATCAAGATAGAGAGGGGAGGAGAGTGTAGCCAATGCAAGGGGAAAGAACTGAGAAGTGGATGATGATGATGATAATAACAGCGGCTAGATCTTACATAGCGCTTTAAAGTTTGCAAAGAGCTTTGAAAATATTATCTCATTTTATCCTCAAAAAACCTGGGAGGTAGGTGCTATTATCGTCCCCATTTTACAGATGAGAAAACAGAGAAGGAAAATTAAGTGACTTGCCCAAGGTTACACAGCTTGTAGGTGTCTGAGGCCAAATTTGAACTTGGGCCTTCCAGACTCCAGGTCTACTGCGCCATCTAGTAGTGAGGATGTAGAACAGGGATGCAAAAGACTAATCACATAAAGGAATTCTGGAATTCATGAACATGGAAATGGGACACTTGGGAGAACAGCAAGATTAAGGGCATGACTGTCCTCGTGGAATGGAGGAGTAAGTCACTCTGACTGAACAGATCAAATGGCTGGGAAGGTAGGGGGGCACAAACATGTACACTGAAGGCACATGGGGAAGAGAGGAACGTTGTAAGCCAAGCACTGACCTCCCTGAGAAATGAGGAGAAACATTCTGGGGGTCAACAGACAAATGGCCATCAGGATCTTGAGTAGGTAATCAATTTGGATTTAAAGAACCCCCATACACCTTTGACTCAGCAATACCACTTCTAGGGCTGTATCCCAAAGAGATCATTCAAGTGGGAAAAGGACTCGTACGTACAAAAATTGTGTATAGCAGCTCTTTTTGTGGTGGAAAATAATTGGAAATCAAAGGGATGCCCATCAACTGGGGAATGGCTGAACAAGTTGTGGTATATGAATGTAATAGAATACTACTGTGCTATAAGAAATGAGGAGCAGATGGACTACATAATAACCTGGAAAGACTTACATGATCTGATGCTGAGTGAAGGGAGCAGAATCAGGAGAACATTGTACACAATTACAGAAACATGGAATCTGGGATGACTTTGATAGATTTGGCTCTTCTCATCAATACAAGGTTCTGAGGCAGCTCCAAAAGACTCATGATGGAAAAAGCTCCCCACATCCAGAGAAAGAATTACAGAGTCTGAATGCAGATTGAAGCAGACTATTTGCTCTCTTTTTTTCTTTTTTGGATTTGTTTCTTCTTTCTCATGGCTCATCCCATTGGTTATAATTCTTTGTTACAACTTAACTACTGTGTAAATAATTTTAATGTGAAGATATAGTAGAACCTATATCAGATTACATGCCGTCTTGTGAGGGGAGGCGGAGAAAATTTAGGACTCAAAAACTTGTGGAACTGAGTGTTGTAAACTAAAAATAAAAAAAAAATTAAAAAAAAGAACCTCCATAGAGGAGAGATTGCTGACACCTCCATCAGCAAGGGTAGCAGAGAGAGAGCCCAGAAGTGACATGAGGAACAAGGAGCATTCTGACTCCTCTATCATGACCAGCCAATGCTGAAAGGGTGACCAGGGAGGCTGGGTCATCAGGAGGGAGCCAGGTCTCAATGACAGCCAGAAGATGGAAGGTGTGGGAAATGAAAAGTTTTACAGTGAAAGCAAGTTTGTTAACTATTGCATAGAACCTCCAGAGGGCACAGTGCAGAGTGTCCAGAGGAAAAGAATCAGGATACTGAAGGGTCCTGAGTTCATGCCATATGCGAGTCTACTAAAGGAATTAAGCATGTTTAGCCTAGAGAAGAGAAAACTCAGAGGGGCAGATGATGAGTTTTCAAGTTTTTATCTGAAAGGCCATTGCCTGGAAGAGAAATGAGGTTCGTTTTGCTTGGCCTCAGAAGGAAAAACTAGCAGCGAGCTAAAGCTGAAAGGAAGCAGATGAGGCTCACTGAGGAGGAAATCCCCTTGCTCTGCCCCAGCCCTGTGTTATTTCTGTCTCTGCATCCTCAGGCCCTGACACTGCGCTTTGTATACAGGTGGCACTCAATAAATGCCTGCTGAGCTGAGTCAGAGGAGGTCAGGGAAAAGATGAAGTCACAGACAAGGAACTGTCTTTCAAATGGGCAGTGGCTCAGCCACCTTACCCAATTCTGCCCACTGCAAAAGCCTCACAAAACAAAGTTGAATGGCTACAACATACAGGACACAGAAAGCACTGTGGGCACTAAGAATGGATGAAAGCAACCCCCTTTTGAGTTAATGCGTGGCGGACATAAGACAGATTAGAAGCAGTGCCAGATGAGGAAGGGTGTTCAACCCTGTAGAATCTATCCACAGCCATCTTTAGAAACAAAATATACTGGCCTCTGATTGGTGGAGGTAGGGAACAGAGTAGATTCCCAAGGTCCTTTCCCTCCCTAAGACCCAATAAGTTTATTTTGTGGAAGGAGTTGGTATTTGCTCAATAAGAGACTACTCACTCTTCCCCCAAAAAAAGAGGCTCCCACCACAGCCAGGAGAACAGGGTCTTCTGGAAGCAGCCTTGAAAGCCCAGAGAACCCAAGAAGAGCTTTGAGGGAAAAGTTCTGGCACTTGGGACAGGGGAGGGTCCCTCAGTTGCAGGGGAGGAGCTGTATCCTGGGAACTAGACTCTGAATGGGATAGGGTTCTTCAGTGGTGGTTGTGGCAAAGGGTATATGTCTTGGAGCAAGGTTCTGTGGGGAGTGATGGGGGAGAGGGTCATAAGAGCCAGTTTCTGCAGGGGAAAGGTCCCAGGATGGGGGGAGGGTGTCCAAGGAGCCAGGCTCTGGACAGAGTGGGATCTCTCAGTAGGGAATGGGGGTGGTAGTGGAAGAAAGGGTATGTTTGGCAGCCAGGTTCTGCAGGGGGTAGAGTCACTCGGTATATATACGGGTAGGCAGAAAGATGAGGCAGTCCACCTGTGCAGAGGATGGGGTCTCAGTACCTGAGGGATCCAGGTGCCATACTCTGCACTAGGCAGGAGCAACAGAGTTCGCTTCAGTTTCTCTGGTTTGTATTTTTTTTAAGTCATTTTATGCACAAGGAGCTTATTTCTTAAACAAACACTCGTGGTTTTGATTTACACCGAAGACGGCTCCTAAATAATTTATGGCGGGTTAAATTTATTGCAGAGCCCTGGCTGGCTGCAAATTCGAATTGCCAAATAATTAGATTTTAGGGCCAAGCTTATAAATTATCCGTCGATTTGTCCGGACTTGTTTGTCAGCTGCTTTGTGCTCCAGGTCATCTTTGGCATTGGGCTATTTGGGTTTTAATTGTTGATTTGCACTTTGACAGATGAGAGCAGACGCCTCCAAGTTTCAGGGGGAGGACGGTGGGGAAATCAGGGCTTGAAAAGGCTTATTTTTTCCTCCCTCCCTCTTCCCCCTTCCCATGTCAACCTCAAGGCCATTAAAACAGAAAAGAGCTCAAACACAGACAACTAGCTGTGTGTGTGTGTGTGTGTGTGTATACACATACCATTTACTTTTACTCAACCTGAGTTTTAAGAAAACAGATAACACTACAAGTCACAAATAAAGACCAATGATCACAGCTCCCTGGAAAAATGCACTGCCCTTTGATGCCATTTATGTGTGGAGGTGGACATCAGGCCTGAACTCACACCCTGCTAAAACACGGCCAGCCCTGCATGGAGCACCGAAGTACTGGTAGCCTCTGCTAAGTAGATCCTTCGGAGCAGAAGCTGGCACCAAATGATTTCTGTGGAGCTGCCTATACACGTACATTTATCATGAAATTTCAGGTACCACAGAGAGGAGGCACAGCCCCCAGTGGTGCCACTGAGGCAGGGAATGGCTGTGGCTGCAGCCACTGCCCCCATGGCAATGTCCCCTCTGAGGCAGAGAGAGAACCCAGCCAATTCCAAAAGCAAACTCATCTGCCAAGGACATGGCTGTCAACTGTGAGCTCATTCCTTACTCCTACCTCTCTTCTCCTCTCTCTCCCCAAAGGGAGGGCCCTATATGTGCCTCAAAGAGAAGGCACAGACCAGGAAGGCTCAGCTAGCAAAGGGTCACCAAGAAGTTCCCTCCCCTGGGGGAGCCAGAGGCCACGATTCTGACCTCATTGCACATGACCCACAATGCAATATTGCTAATCAGCCAATTTCCCACAAAGTGGATTGACTGGCCCAAAGGTCAAGTGACTTGCCTAGGGTCACACAGTAAGTGAATGATTTGGTTGCTGAGATACCAGGGTAGCCCAGAGGGATCCCAAACAACTGTTTCATTAACCAGATAACCAGTGTGCTGCGCAGGGCTGTTGGGGGAATGGGACAGGGTGTGGCTGCTTTGGATTACAGCTGGCATGCTGCCCCATACAGTCAGCACTGGGTTCCCAGGAGTGCAGGAGAGTAGTGACAGAAGACAGTCACCACAACATCAGGGAACAGGCTCAGCAGGCAATGAGCAAGCCCTCAAGGCAGCAGCAGGGTGGCTCTTCCCAGTGCTTCTGTCCCCAGGACCTGATGGTCTCCTTCGGCTTCTCTGTGAGGTGAGTAGGGCAAGAAACCTGCCCCAGGAAGGCAGCAATACAGCAGGGTTGGAATCTGGGTCTAGCCTGCAGAAAACTAGCCTGAGTTCTCAGCAAAGAACCTCATGAGCTTGTCCCTCATCCAAGCAACAGTCCTCGGACAGCAACCCTTGCCCAGACTGCCCATCACTATGGGACAGCAAAGCCATTTCACTTGCCCAGTCAGCCTGACACTCCCTCTCATATCCCAGCTTCCGAGGGCCAAGGGATGGAAGGCTGAACACCTCACCATGAAGCCTGGCCCAGGACGGTTGGGATAAGGTCCTGCCTGTGAGGGGCAAACCTGCGGAGAGAGCCCCCACATCCCAGGGCACTCCCATCCAAGGCCCTATCTCCTGGGCATCCCTTCCTGCCAAGACTAGCCCCCAGCTCTGTAATGAGTGATTCTCTGCCTGCTAGTGAAGACTTTTCCAGGCTTCCTGTCTGCCAGAAGAAAACCAAGGGTGGACTCCAGAGTTCCTTTCTGGGAGCTCCTTCCCTGCTCCTCAGAGTCACAGCCACAGGCCCAAGTGCCCTGTCTGCCCAACTCTCCAGAGTCTGAGGAAGGATAGATGAGGGCAGACTTAGTCTCCTTCAATGTTCTCTTCCTTCAGACCCTTCCCCAACTTATGGATACCCTCAAGTGAGAGGGCCGCCCAGAAGGGAAAGGTCTCAGAAGCATCACACCCAGTTCTCAACAAAACCTTGTCCACCACCTACCCTGTGTGGCAAATCACAGACCATCAGCCTCTAACCTGGTGCCCGAGGTGCCCAGGCTACCCTCACCTGTCCCAGGAGGGATTCCTTAGGATCCACTCTCCCCAGAAACCACCAAGCAGACCCTGCCCTAAAGCCACAACACCTAGACAGGACATGAGTCTCCAGCCCCAGATTCTAAGCAGCAGCCAAGGAAGGCTCAGCCTCATAAGCCCAGGGGAGCTGCTAACCACATTTCCACTCAGCAAACAGTGGGGGAGGGAAGCAAGGGGCACAGGGAAACAGGGAGGCAGAGGGCAAGAGGACAGAGACAAGGGGTGGCGGGGGCGGGGGGAGAGGAGGGGAGGGAACAGGGAGGTAGAGGGCGGGGCGAGGTGATAGGGAGGCGGTGGTACAAGGAGGCATGTCTGTTTCTGGAGCACCCACAGCCCCCAAAGTGTCTGTTCACAGCTACATAGCTCCTGTGCCACATGAAGCCTATATGCTCTGCCCAGACTTCTCTGCAGCGTCCCAGAGTCCTCCACCAGAGTACCAAGCCCCTGTGGTCCTTCTCCCACCCCTAGGGCCTCACTGGAGGAAAGCTTGGCCCTGGCCATGCCTCAGTTTATGTGCAACCCAGAAGACATGGTGCTGACATATGTGATGCCCTCCCCCCCCACCTCTGGTCATCTGTCATGTCCTCAGTACCTACACCCTCTCCTTTCTTTAATCCTAGTAAATAAGGCTGATAAGTATGAGCTGCTCAGAAGAGCTGTCCTGGGAATAGGAACTGTCTCTGTTATGTCAGGCCCTCTCCAAAGTGGGGCAGGAAGTGCAGAGACACAGACGGAGGCAGGATGGCAAGAAGAGAATGCAACTGCCCCCCAAAGGTGGTAGGTCTGCAGGTGCCATGTGACGGCAGGGGTCCAGGGGTTTCCTCTCAGGTCCTGGCTACCCCAGCTCCCTAGAGGAGCCCCAAGATTCTGCCAATGAGCTCCTCTCCTACCACTCTCAATCTGCTCTTCCACCAGCTCACCTGGCGCACTGGCTTCAGCCCTCTAATGAGTAGGCCCAAGACAAATACAGAACCAAATAGAACCCCAGGACAGGCCCACACACCCACAACAGGGCCTTTAAACACCACTTCGGGGTCACCATGCCAATGGCTCATTAGCCTGGATCTCACAGAGTAAGTAGCGCTAACTGTCCAGCCACAAGGCACAAAAGGGCTCCAGATTACGAGGGCTGGCCCAGCACCTCGGGGGCACCTCCCAACTCCTTTATCTGATCCTTCCTTCTCCCATTCCATCTTTCTCTCTGGCCTATGACCCCTAACCCTGTTCTTTATCGTCATGACTGCAATCCCTCAATTCTTTCCAAAGCCAGCCCTCCTGCCCTCGCCTCTCTCACCCCTTCTGCATTCTGACCGCCTGGCAAATCAGTCCACACCTCCACCAGCCTCTTCTCAAGTCCCTTGTACCTCTATCCTATTACTGATCTTGCCCTGCCAATCCTCAGCCTGGGATTACTCTCTACCCACCAATGCCTGTGCTCCCATTTACGTGCTGCTAAACGAAGTTGGAGAAAATCATGGAACTGCGGTGACTGAATGAGTCCCCTACAAACTTATGGTCCAGAATCTTGTCTGGACCCTCACTACTGCAAGGCAGTCCTTCCACTCCTCTCTAGTCGATTCCCTTTGCCAATGACAACGGCATCTCTTCCAAACCTTTTCCTCAATCCCCTAACCTCCCATGATACCCCCTTATCCCAATCTCCTAGCTCAGAACCTTGCCTGAAAGAAGTGAGGCCATTTGCCAAACCTCCCCACATCTCCCATCACTCAGATGCCTTCTCAGGGCCAAGGCTCAGCCCTCTACATGCACAAGGAACCCTCCCACCATTCCTTCTCTACCAACTGCCCCCCACACCCCCATCATTGCCACTTCCCACCAGTCTCTCCCTATCTCCTGGCTACTTCCCTACTGCCTACAAACACGCCCATCTGATGCTCACCTGATGCCCCCTTCCCTGCCAGTCACCTTCCTTCCTCTCTCCTCCCCTTCTTGGCTAGTGCCCTTGAGGAGGCTGGCTACTACTGGAGCCTACACTATCACTCCTCTCCCCCTCTCCTAAGCCCTCAGCACCACCCACTGAAAACGCCCCCTCCAAAGTTACCAGTGCTCTCTTAACTGCCAAATGCAACAGCCTCTTCTCCACCCTCCTCCTTCCTGACCTCTCTGTGGCCTCTGATACTGTCCATCACCTTCTTCCCTTGGCACTCTCTTCTCCCCAGGATTTTGTGACCCTGCTCTCGCCTAGCTCCCCAGTCTGTTGGACCTCTCCTCAGCTTCCTTTGCTGGTTTTCCCTTTAGGTCCCCAAGGCTCTGTCCTGGGCTCTCTTCTCTCTTGGTGACCCAGCCCATCAGTTCCCATGGATTCTGATGATTCTCAGGTCTTTCCAGCCTTAACGTCTCTTCTGACTTCCAGTCTCTCATCCCCACCTGCCCACAGGACATCTCAAACGAGACATCCAATAGACATCTTAACATTCAACTTGTCTAAAACTGAACTCATTCCACCCCCATCCTGCCCCTAAGCCTTCCCCTCTTCTGGACTTCCCTGTTACCACACCATCATCCTCTAGTCACCTGGACTCAAACCCTGGGTGTCATTCTCACCTTCTCTTCCTTCCCCCAGGTGTAATCAGTGATCAGGTCCTGTCATTTCCACTTCTGTAACATGGCTCACATCCGCCCCCTTCTCTCCTCTGACACCGCCCCCACCCTGGTGCAGGCCCTGGTCACCACGTGCTTGCACTATTACTACGGCTGCTGGAGGAGGCTCCTCCTTGCCTTGAGTTTCTCCCCACTTGGATCCAGCAGGGATACAAAAAACAACGTGGTGTCTTCCATCAAAACAGGGAAGTCTGGGAAGGGGGAAACACTGAATTCTATTTTAGCTATGTAAACTTTGGGATGCCTATGATGGAACATACAAGTGTAGAAGTCCAACAGGAAGTGTTATCGTAGGCCGGGTGCTTGGATGGGAGACTGAGGCTAGATATCTGGGTGTGGGAAACATCTGCGCCAAGATGATAACGGAATCATTGGCAGCTGAGGGTGTTCAACAACAGGGAGGATAAGGAGAAAGAAGAAAAGATGGCTGCGTGCCTAATTAAGTAGGGCACAGCTAAGGAGCCAGCAAGGGAGACTCAGAAGGAGCAGTCACAGGTGGGAGGAGCACCAGGGGAGAGCAGAATCCAGGAGGGGCAGCAGACTGGCAACACCCAGAGCCAACACCTCTCGGCTACGCCTGGCATAGAAGGGGCTCAGCAGGGCGATTCCAGGGCAAGGCCCAGGAGAAGGAGCCTGGTGTTGAGTGCAGCCCAAACCCTGAGTATACTTCACACTGTTTCATTCTCCCTCCTACCCCCTCATGGCTATTTTCCTCCTGCAGTTCTAGTCTGGCTGAAAATAAAGGCAGATTGCAGCCTAGAGAAAGCCAACAGATCCATCCCACTCCCTGGGCCCACAAGGCACCCACCAGACACCCAGGAGGAGGCCCCCATGAGGATGCCACGATCCAAGCCAGAGAAATTACAAGTTTTCTGGTCCCACACATCTGAATCCCCAAGGGGTGACTGAGTCATCAGATTTTGAGAAAACCCACAGAGAGCCACGGAAGACCCTGCCTGTCTTTGGGAAGCTAACGGTGACCCTGGAAGAAATGAAGCCTTCCCTGAGCGGGGACACTTGCAAGCCCATCCCAAGCTCTCCCCCCATCATTTCACCCTGCTCATCTGGCATACAGCGCCAGCTTTAATGCCATAACATATAACCCCTCCATGCTAACAGGAAATACAGCATGCGCCAAGGGAACCTGAGTTATCGAGGCTGTGCTGAGCATAACTTTGAATTTCCTGATTTGGGTGCATTTAATCTCCGCCATAATGTTACATTAATGTCAGTTTTGCATTTCATTTCCCAGCTTAAAAGAAGAGTGCCAGGGCCTTCCCTGTGGACGCATGACCAGGCACAATGATTCCAGGGGGTGTTCAAAGCTGGAGCGGCGCCGCAGGGCAGTCAGACTTTACTCAGGCCTTTTTTACAACCCCCAAAGGGACTCCGAAGCAGAACTGGGCAAAGGACACTGGCTGGGGCTGCAGGGCAGGAACACCCAAGGGAGGAGACACAGTTTAACTGGGTCTAGGATGGGGCCAGGGTGTGGGGAAGAGAATCTTAAATTTCCTTCAACTTTTACAAAACACTTTCCTTCCTTCCTCATGGAGGATTGCCAAGATGCCCACATCTAACACATCTGAAATCTCAACTCTCTGGAATCTTCCAATTGCCCAACCCCTTCTCCATGACTCTGCCCCCACCCCTAAAAACAGCATCTGAATAGTTCTCTTTATAAGCAAAAGCAAGAGTCATTTACTGGCAGGTTAACTTGAAACGCAGATGGAGTTTCTGCAAATTTTGCTAAGGAAAGAAATCCCCATCGGACTCAGACCAAACATTAGGAAACCTCCATCCCAGAGGTCATTTTTCTCCAAAGTTACGGACCCTGGAATACAGAGCAACACAGTGGAGGCAGCTTTCACAGCAGCTGGGCCAGCAAGAAAATCTCAGGGCCAGAAAAGCACCAACAAGGCCAGGCTGGACCCCTCCTCACAAACCCAGGCCAGGAAGGTTGGCTT
Organism: Phalanger gymnotis; assembly: GCA_028646595.1. Lineage (NCBI taxonomy): Eukaryota > Metazoa > Chordata > Mammalia > Diprotodontia > Phalangeridae > Phalanger > Phalanger gymnotis. Next base: position 308,480,534 of record CM053626.1, read on the forward strand.
CTTCACATAAAGCTTCCCTCCAGCTCACACACCAACACTGCTGGGTGAGACCCAGACGAACCAAAGACACCGCCAACCAAGCCTAGCCACTGGGCAGGACAGGCTGCAAACTTCTGCAAACACACAGAGAAGCTCATTTTCTGTCCACTGGGCGTGGAACAAGAGGAGTTTTAGGCCCCATATTTAGAGGAAGTAAAAATGTATTCTGAAAATCTAAGTTAACATCTCCTATGAAAAAAGTCTTCTTTGGCCGTCAGGGCTCCCCTCCCCCAAAGGGGAGCCTAAGTCCTTGATCAAGCAACACCCCTGCCACTGCCGCCATCACTACCACCACCACCACTGCTACCACCACACATCTGGCTACAAAACAAGCTTGTGCCTGTGGATTAACCGGGCGGGGGGAAGCTGAGGCAGATGGCCTGAGTGTTCTCCAGGCCTCCGAGACCTGGGTCGGCACCCTCTTCCATCCTTCCCTTCCTTCCTGCAGTCCCTGGTGTTCTTAAGAGGATGGGGGGGGGAGGGACGGGGGACTTCTGAAACCCAACAAGGTCTGGAGACAAAAGGAGCTCCCTGCACATCCTGCCCTTCTCCTAAGGCTCGCCCTTCCTCTCTTCTCCAAGATGGGCCTCAGAGCCCTGGAATCCAGGTCCATGAAGACCCCAATGGGAAACTGAGGCCTATTTGGGGCTGAACTGTTCCTTCCACCTGCCAATCCAGGGAGCACATCCTTCACCAGGAGGCCATAGAGCACAGACACAGGATTGGAAGAGCCAGCTTCAAGGACTCCTGGCTCTACTTTCTAGCTGAGTGAGAGATCCCTCCCCAACCTCGTCTTAGACTCAATTTCCTCATCTATAAACTGGGAATAACCACGCTGGTAAGACCTAGCACCAAGAGCCGCTGAGGGAACTGTGGTCCCTCCCCAGGCTCAGCTCTGCCACCAGCACCCCCGCCAAGCACTCAAACCCTCAGTGAGGTTCCCTGAGCCAGACCTACCTTCCCTGAGATGCTGAGAAAGGGCTTAGGGGATCCCAGCATGTGACAGGATCACGTCACTGGGGTCACATCACTGGGATCTCCTCAGCCCCATCACAATGGCACAGAAAACAAGGATACCGATCTCGGAGGATTTGCACTGACCCAACACATCTTCTTTTAGCAGTTGTGATCTGGTCAAGGGTCCTCTCCAGAATCCCAGAACACTAAGGAGTCTCTATGTCTCATGATTCCTGTCCTGGTAAGTTTTCTCTTTGTCAAGACCAATAGGCCAGGAGCCACTCCCGTCTGAGCTCTCAGAAGCAATAGCTGAGACACTGAGAGACCCTTGACTCATAGTTGTTGCTGGCAGAGCCTCCTCCTAAACTGAACCTGTTTCCTTGGAGAGTCCCAGAGAGCAGGCCTCAGGGAAAGATGCCCACACCCAGAAGAAGGTGTCTCTATGAAGAAAGACAGCTTTGGGGAAGTTGCCCTCAGCACCAGCACAAAGGGCTCCTGGCACGAGCTTCTCAAGGCTAACCTCCCAAACGCTGTGTCATTTCTGTGGTGAGGCTGAGCTGGAAAGCCCCTGGAAGTCACCTCAGTCCAACACCCTTACATAATCTGCCTAGCATTACATGGCTAGGAAGTAACTGGGCCAGAATTTCAGCCGGGCCCTCCAGGCCCAAACACGGTGGTCCTTCCATGTCCTGGGCATTCCCAGAATGCTCCTCTGAGAAGGGCCTCAGATAGGTGCCGCCCAGCCTCTGCCTGAAGACCTCCGAGGACGAGGAGCTCACCTCCGTGGGAGACAGTCCCTCCCACACTGGGACAACCCTCAGTATGAGGATGTTTTCCTGACACAAAGCCTCAATTGGCCTCTGCACGTCCTGTCGTCCCCCCACTCATCCCAACCCCCCCCCCCGATTCTTCCTTCTGCGGCCAAGCAGATCTGGGTCTCCTCCTCAGGACCCAACCATTCAAATGCTTGGAGACAGCTCCCAGTCCCTCCCTGAGCCTTCTCTAGGCTTACCCTTTCCCAGGTCCTTTATGCAGTCCTCATCACACAGAATTCATTCAATAAACATCACAGAGAAGTTCCTCTCGTGGCAGAGACCTGGGGCAGAAGGGGATGTGCAAGGCCACTGCTCCAGTGTAGGGATGTCCAGCAGGGGGGGTCTCACACACAAGCCCTGCTGCTTAGGGAGCTGACCCAGCCATGGCCAGAACAGGCCCAGAAGCACTCCTCCACCTTCTAACACGGTCATTTCTCATTGAGATGAAGTCAAGTGAAAGGCTCAAGGAGAAAAAAGTGGGGTTTTTACAACCGTATAATTGAAGTGACTTCAAGAGGGACTGAGCTTGAAGCTAGGACCCTTAAATCAGACAGCTCCCTGGCCTTGCCAAAGCTTGGGACTCCAGCGTGCTCTCATCCTGCCACCTTCACAGGCCCCAAGAATCAGGCGGAGGCCAGAGGGGCTTGGCATCCCCAAGCTCCATGGCATGTTCTCAATCACACCCTCAGATCAGCTCAGGAAGGACAGGTAGGCTTTCCTGCGCTGGGACTTTCATTTTAAAGATGAAACCCAAGCACACCCTGTGTGCAGGCTTCATGAGGGCAACCACCATTCTATCTGCAGGGACAAAGTGTATAGAGAGAAGTACGTGCAAACTGAACATGAGGTGATGGTGGACGGGAGGCAGGAGAGAGAGGCCAGTGTACCTGGAAGAGAAGGCCTCAGGCAGGAGGTGATACCTTAGGCCAGGAGGGAAGGCATTCCAGACATGGAGCACAGCCTGTGCAATTGTGTGGAGGGTCCCACAAACTGAACAGCAAGACCAGTGTAGCCAAATTCAAATGAGTCTCGAGGGTCAGTGAAGACCAAGCTCACGCAGCCTCCCACGCCCAACACAGAGAGTTTAGGCTCTAGCTACAGAAGGACATAACTCTGGAGGGAATCTGTTTTGCTTGACTATGCAAATTTGTTACAAGGTTTTACTTTTCTGCCCATGAGGAGGATGGGGAAAGAAAATCAGCCTTTATTCATTAAAAACAATCAAGTTTATTTCTACAAATGTATGATGAGGCTAGAGAGGTACATTGGAGCCAGTCTGCAAAGGGTGTTACTTTAAAGGCAAGAGAGTGGAGCATTTTCTATGTGGTAGAATGGAAAAGAGTAATAATGATGGGCGGCATTTCCACAGCTCTTTCAGGTGTGCAAAGTGTTGTCAAGTGCTATCTCATCTGATCCTCATGACACCCCCCAGAGGCAGGGGTATGATTATCTCCATTTTACAGTTGAGGACACTGAGTCAGGCAGCTTGAACTCAGGTCCTAACTCCAGATGCACGACGGTACCACCAGCTGCCCCGCAGGAGGCTCTCCCTTGTACCCTGCTGACTCCGGGCAGAAGGCTTTCCTCACTCTTGGGGCCCCTCCCCCCGGCTTCGGGGCCTTCTTGGCCTGCCACCCATCTCCAGGGCTGTTCTGGGCCCTTTGCTTTCCTGGGCAGGACGTATCACCCAGTGCACCTCAGAAATAGCATCTCAACAGATTCCCTTGTTCAGGAACTGGCTCGACCTCTGCCCCCATTCCTTCAGCCAACCCAGGGCACGCCCAGGAGCCAATCAGCTCCGAGTCTTGCTGTCTGCCAGTGGCCTGATCTTTTTCCAAGTATCTCCCCTGCTACCTGCCCCTGCAGGGGACCCAAGTGCCTTCCTAATCCCAGCACAGCCCCTGAACTGGGCCAGGAGTCCCAGGCCTGCCCCTCACTGCCCTCCAGTGCCGGGCTTCCTTGCTTATCCAAACACCAGCCATCTTTCCAGGCCTTGTCCAAGACTCACTGCCTTCCCCAAAGGCTTGCCACGCTAATCAACACAAGCCTGTCAACCACCACCATGGCCCTACCGCGCACTGGGTACAACCACTCCACTCAGTCAACCATACCACCCCATTCTGTGCTCTCCAACCTGTGCCCTCGGCAGCTAGACCAGGAGGCCCTCTGGCCCCCACGTCTACAGTGCTCCCTACTGCCATGCCCAGATGAGGTTAGAACCACAGCAGCCCCAGAAAAGACAAAGTCAGGCCCCACCTCTTCCACTCACCACGAACTCAGGACACAACAAGCAATCCCAGAACTGTAGAGCTTGAGGTCCCTCTGAGGGGAGTGTCCAGGCTCCCCCCCCCCCCCCCCCCACCTGAATGAGAATCCCCTCTCGAGTCTCACCGGGAAGCCTGTGCTCCAAGACCTCCAAGGCCAGGGAGCTCCTAACCCTCCAGTACCGCTGCTCAGCTCTCAGGGGGTGGAAGGAAGGTTCTCATTACCTTCTCTGCCCCCTCAACCCCCACCTGTCCCCAGCCTCCCCTTGGCTCTAGCCTCTGGGACCAAGCAGAATGAATCTACTCTCCCTTCGCACACCTGCCACAATCATGAACTCGGAGGTTTGCATCTGGAAGAGACCTCAGAGGTCATCTGGCCAAGCCCCTCACTGTATGGATGAGCCAACTGATCCACAAGCACCTACTATGTGCTGGACACCGTGCTGAGGGCTTGACAAATCTCTCACTTGATCCTCACAACATCCCTGTGAGGTAAGTGATATTATTAGCTCTATTTTACACTTGAGGAAACTGGGACAAATGGAGACTATGTGACTTGCCCAGGGTCACACAGCTAGTAAGTGTCTGAAGCTAGATCCATACTCGGGTCTTCCTGACTCCAGGCCCCATGCTCCAAATAGGGCTGGAAAAATCAGGGGTCAGGTATGTTGTGGGAGGCTCATAATTCCTGTGTGGGGTGAGCTAGATGCCCTCTGAGGTCCCTCTGACGTCTAAAGAGTCAGTGATTTTAACTGTCCCAAGAATCCCAGAAAGGTCAGTGCTCTCCTCTGGCCAGCCATGACCCCCCACGCCCCCACACCATTCCCCAGGGTTTAACAGAACAAAGCGTGTCAGAGGAGGGGTAGACATGCCCCATGGGGCCCCTGGCAGCGCTCATCCCCACCCCTGCCCCCACACCCAGTGGGCATTCCTCAGGCACTGGAGAGAGCCCAGGCCTAACAGAAAGAAGCGTGTCAGAGGAGGGGTGGCCACACCCTTCAAGGCCCCTGGCAGCACCCGCCCCCACCCCACTCTCGAGGCCCCTCGCAGTCACCTGAGGATGGATCTGCGGCTTGTCACAGGTAGCCTCGAAGTCCAGCACTAAGAAGTAGTGGTACCTCTGCGGAGGGATGGCTGCCATGGCCGCCATGGCCACCCCGAAGCCGTGAGTCGCCAGCGTCTTGCCGGAGATGGAGCCGAGCTCCGGGACGAAGAGGAGGAGAAAGAGGAAGAGGAGGAGGAGGAGAGCCCAGCGCTATCCTCGCCTTCCACAGCGAGTCTGGAGAGAGCCTTACTGTCCCAGGACGGCCAAATGCTGCTATCATTGAACACCCAGAAGTCTGGAGGGAGGAGGGGACAAAAGACACGCTGTTACTCTCCCCCCACCACCAGCAGGAGGCTCCCTGAGGCCCCCCGGCCCTCCCTGGGGCGCTAGCCCACACACAGCTGCCCACAGCTGTGGCCTGTTAGAACCACAGGCTCCTGAGCCCGTCCCAGGCAGGGTCACCCCATAGTGACAATAAAGAAATGAGAGACTGCAGGCTCCCTGCCCTAGAACCCTGAAAACACACACAGCTAACCAGCTCAGACAGCCACAGACCCAACAGTCAAGAAGAGAGAAAAACCAGATGATTGGTCAGTAAGTCATCACATGTTTCCTAAACACTCACCATGTGCCAGGTACTGTCCAAGGATGGCAAAAACAGTCCCTGCCCTCAAAGAGCTTACCAGGAGTCTAATCCGGAGAGCCAACATAGAAATAACCAGGTACAGACATGATCAATGTAAATAGAATGCAACCTCTGAGGGACCAGAAAAGGCCTCCTGCAGAAAGTAGGATCTGAGCAGAGTCTTGAAAGGGCTGAGAC
>CM053626.1:308486976-308562751 GCA_028646595.1 Phalanger gymnotis
TTTTTCTCCTCCCCTTTTTTTTCTCTCTTTTGTATTTGTTGTTGGATTGTGGTTTTGGTTTTATTTTTGGTTCTGTTTCTTCTCTCTCATGATTCATTCCATTGGTCATAATTCTTCTCCACAACTTGACTAGTGTGTAAATTAATTCAATGCCAAGTTATACACGGAAGTTATATGGGATTCCATGCCGTCTTGGGGAGGGAGAGGGGGAGGGAGGGAAGAAAATCTGGAACTCAAAATTATCTAGAATCTTGTGTTGCAAACTAAAAATAAAAATTTTAAAAAAATTAAAAAAAAAAGAAATGATGGGCTGGCAGGTGTCAGAAAAACCTAGAAAGACATACATGAATTGATGCAGAATGAAGTGAGCAGAACCAGGAGAACATTGTACACAGTAACAGCAATATTGCGCCATGATAAACTGTGAATGACTTGGCTCTTAATACAATGATCTAAGACAATTCCAAAAGACTCATGATGGAAAACACTATCCACATCCAGAGAAAGAAGCATGGAGTCTAAATGCAGATCGAAGCTGACTGTTCTCCCTTCTTTTTTTCTTTCTCATGGTTTTCCCCTTTTGTTCTGATTCTTCTTTCACAGATTTTCAACATGATTGCATATGTACAGCCTATATCAGACTGCTTGCCATCTTGGAGAGAGGAGAAGGGAGAGGAGGGAGGGAGGGAGAAAAAAGTCTGGAACTCTCTTAAAAAAAATGAATGTTGAAAACTTTCTTTACATGCAATTGGAAAAAAATAATATATTTTTTAAAAAATTTTTTAAAAGAACATATAATGATCTTTCAATCTAAAAAAAAGTTCTGCTCCATGAATATAAGAAAATATGACTGGGCTGCAAGAGTGAATTTGAAAACTATAGGGCAACATGGGAAGACTTATTTAAAATGATGCAACATGAAGTTAGCAGGACCAGGAAAACAACAATGTTAATGGAAAGAACATTGGAACAACGGAAAGAATAAAACAACTGAAACCGCATGCTATGATACTGGAATGGCCAAGTCAGGCCCAAAGAGGAGGCGAGGAAAGGCATCTCTTCTCTTCTTTACGGGGTGGGGAACAGAAGATTTGGATGGATTTAGTAGTTTTGCTGAACTGTTTTTTTTCTCTTTTGCTGATCGATGAATTTGTCTCATAATTTTTCAATTGGCTTTTTGAACCCTAGCTGTAAGACTTTACGTTTATCCCTATTAAGTTACCCTGAGGTAGAAAATCTATGGAATGACATTCATGACTTGGAATATACCCAAAAGACAGTAATTAAGGTAGTGGGAGGAATGAAGAACATACCATGAAAGGCTTTTTTCAAGTCCAGTCATTCAACCAGTTCTAAAGTCCCCTAATGAGCCACACCATCATCTAGCCCAGGGCTGTCCAAAGTGCTGCCCAAAGTGCGATTTTATGCAGCCTGCCTGTGTTTACCACCAGCGTGGAAATTGACATAACATTTGTGTCGATTTCTGTGCTTGTGGTGGACACAGGTGGGCCGCATGGGGGCGCACAGCCTGTGTTTTGAACAGCCCTGATCTAGCCCCACATCTCTCCTACCAGTCCACAAGAATCGCAACAGAGACTCTAACAAATATTTTCCTGAAAACCAAGTATATTAGGTCCTCTACTTTTTCCTGATCTACCCTCTACGTGACCCTTATCGGAAAAGAAAATGAAGAAACATGTCCAGAATCCACTCCTGGTGTGTCCTTGCTAACTTTTAGTCACTTCCACTTCCACTTCCCTCCCCAAATGCTCACAATCTAATAACATATTTTTTAATTTTGCCAGGAATTGCAGTCAAGGTACCGGCCTAGAGAATCTATAACGTCCCCTCTGGAAGTGTTCACCTGGAACACAGGGAACCAGGAACCTAAACCCTGAGCCTCAAATTCACAAGGCCCCTTCTCTCTACCCTGAAGTCTGTCTATCCCTAGCCACCTCCCCATTTTCAAGGAAGCCTTGGAATAAAGAGTAAGAAAATGGAATTGGATCAAGTGACCTGCCAGGTCCTGGTAGCTATGCTGCCCCACTGGGTAACAGAGGCAGGGAGTGGGGAGTGCACAAAGACAGATGTGTCTCCAGAAGAGATGACACTTGGGACTCTGGAGGCGAGACACCATCAGTCTACATAACCTAAGCCTTCTCCTAAAACTCCTAGGTTGGCCTTGGGGTTTAGGGTAATGTTTCACCCTATAAATGGGGTCATGCAGAGCCCAGACCACTCCAGCTCCTTCCCCTGTCTTCACCTCAGCTGCCAGCCCCATCCAAGGCCAGCCACCACCGACAGAAGGGGAAGATTTGGAACCTTCCCAACTACCCCTGACCTCTCTGCCACTGAAGACTAGCCATGCACAAGTACCAAAGCCTGCAAGGAACCTAAGATGCAGGCCTTGAGCACTGGCCCTGAGTAAAGACTGGCCACACCCACCAAGTCTGTGGAGTCTCGCCTTTGGCTTCCATCATCATCAGGCTATACACAACAAGAGGAAATATGTCCCATGATTTACCCAGCATTTACTAACCAGTTTGCAACTCCCCAAAGCCTGGGCAGCCTCCATCTGGGGTCACAGCTGGGAAGGAACAGTTGTTTTTACCCACTTTATTTCAGGCCACACATGGATCCACCAGCAGCTTAATCTTTCTGAGCATCCTGGACAACACAATAATTGCAGATAGGCCAGATCGCTACTGTTCCCCAACCCCAGTCACGCAGACTTGGGGACGGAGGCTCATCTGTCGCAGACTGGCACTTTGGGCTGGCTCTCATACTCAGACTCCCAGTCCTGGCAGGTGGGGGAGGGGATGGGGACCAGCAAAGGACACAGGCTATCCTGAGCACAGACCATACAAACAAGGCAAGGAGTAGAAGGGGACCACTGTCAGTAACTACCATACTGCTAGCTCATCCACCTACAGATAAAGCACCCAGGCCTGGACCTCTCTCACCGTCAGGGACAATTAGAGCTGAAGGACAAACAGGACCAGGAAACCAACAATAACTCCCATTTCTATGGTCCTTTCCTCCATAAGGAAATGTGGCATGAGCATCATTAGCCTCATAGGTCAATGAAGGGAATTGAGGCTGAGAGAAATATAATGACTTGTCCAAGAACACATGGCAGATAAGTGACTTGGCTGGCCTGTGGCTCTCAGACCACACCGAGAAGACCAAGGTCAATGCAGACATGGTTCAGGGTCTTGGGATCCTACTATCTCCCTCCCCTGGATATAGAGCAGGCCTGCACAACCTGTGGCACACCAAAGTATTTCAGGTGACCTGCCAAAAATGTAGAGGACATGTAAAGGAAGATGTAACAGAAATCCTTTGGTGGGTCACAGGTTGTGCAGGCCTGATAAAGAGCCATGCCCCTTACCACACACAACTCAAACTCACCCCTGACTACAAGCCTCAGTGTGACCTGAATGACTGGGGAGAATATTTCTCTACTTGACTTGTCTTCTGGGGACCCATTCTGCTGTAGTTCTTGCATCCCTGGGGCCTATCCCAGTGTCTGACCCACAGGCTTGCTGAACTGAATTTTCACCAAGAGAAAGAATCAGCCCCCCAAATCTACGATTCAGTTCCCTTTAGTAACAAAGTATGACTGGCTAAAAGCAGCCAAGACAAACAGAAGAATGAGATCTGCTTGAAAGACAGATTACCCCTGGACATCCATCCACCCACGGCCCCAACAGGAAGCAATGCCCTACATTTATACACCTTTACGGCCAGCATCTCCAAAACCCTTGCAAATATTATTCTAAAGGAAAAAATCTTTCCATATTTCAGAGGGAGAACAATGAGGCAGCAGCCAACAGGTAGAAGGTACGGTGCAAAGAATCCAAGAGCTCAGTTCGAATCTTCACCTGGGCACCCTCCAACAGAGCGGGCCTTCCTTGTCCCTCCTCCTCTGTAGCTGGAGGAGGCTGACTTGGCTCTAAGGTCTTGCCCAACTCCAAACCTATGTTCTACTGGCCCTACACCCCAGAACCTAATACTGCCGGGCTGGGGCCACCCTGAAGCAGCAGGGCAGGCTGGTCTCTACTCTCTTCCTCCCTTCCCATGGGAAGAGATGAGAGCATTACCCTGGGCCTGGAATACTATTAAAAGGATTAATTTAGGGACCCATGTTTGGACTGTCACATCCAATCACCACTCACAGATCTACAACTTCCCAAATCAGACACATGCAAAGGAGAATCAATCGCAAGGACACCGAGGGTCTGAACAGGCATACTAATGACCTCTCAAGTCACCAAGGTGCCTGCCAGCAGCTAGCTCTGACACTCCCATAAATTATGTGTTTCTGGATTGTACCTGGAACTGGGGGGGGGGAGGGGAATGCACTAAGCTGAGCACCCACCACAACAATCCATAGGACCACCCCAGGGAGATCAGGATGAAAAATACCCAAACGGGAGGGTAGAGGACTCTACAAACAGGGCCTCAGTCACAACCAGACGGCATCAGGCAGGTCCTGACAGCCCAAGCATCCCACTGAGTGAATGGCCAAGCTGATGCCTCCCTCACCTTCCCAAGGAAGAGAAACTGCAGAGGCAAATGAACACAATCACAGCTTGTGTACCTCCCAGCAGGCCCCCAGACGACTCACTTCAGCTTCCCCAGTCCCAGTTTGCTCACAAGAATAACAGGGATAAGAATGCTGACCTGCTGATCCACCTCCCAAGGAGGTAGCGGGAGGCCCTTGGCAAAGATGACGGGCTAGAGCCACCAACCAGAATAAATCTCAGCCACCAGACAGCACAGGGACAGTCATTTCAGGTAATTTTGATCAGGAAGCTACTCAACAGACTGGAAGCTGAATTCTCTTTGTTGATGCTAGTGGGGCCAAAGTAGAACCTGGTGAAAAGCTTTGAAATGCCTGGTGGAGCAGCTCCTGGCCACAGATCTTCCCTGTTCCGAAGAGTCATGCCCTGGCTAATGAGCTCCAGCCTCCTGCCAGATGGCTGCTGACCATCAGCCTCGTTTGCGCTGCAGGACCACAAAGACAGAACAAGGAGGCCACACGACAGGGACTTGGGTGTGGCAACTTGTTGCTGCCAACAACAGGCCTGCTGCTATGCCCTGCTCCATCTCCTAGCCAGCATCCTTCCCTTACCCAGCAGCACTTCATCTCTAGCTGGAGAGGCCAACCCCAAAACACTCCAGAGAGAAGGATCAGCCACTCAAGGGCCTCACTCCAATATGCTAAGCAGGGTTTCCCCCCAGGAGAAGGTCAGGGCACTGCAGCCACCCCTTCCCCACATATGCTCTCCACTCTTCATATCCTTCCCACAAAGACTAGGGGTGGGGGGTCAGGGGGAGACACCCAAGGCTCCATCTAAAGGAAAACCTATGACAGCCATGTGAGGGCACAATTGCTTTTCCAAACAGACAAAGAGACCATGGGCAAGACAAAGCCACCTACCTTCAACCTGAGCCCAAATTCTAACACACATGATCACTGATCACCTAAACCAAAGGAACAGTCAAAAGCCAAAGAAATGTCTGCCACTTAACGTCCTTCCTAACCCACCTTTCCAATCTTCCTCCAGCTGGCACCCTCCCTGTGCCATGATCCAGTGATGATGGCTTCCTTGCTCCACCTCCCAATGCCAAGGATATTCCCTGGCTGCCTCTCATGCCTGGAATGCGCTTCCTCCCATCATTATCTCCAGCTTCTACTGGCTTCCTCCAAGTCAGAGCTCAAAGCCCACCTTCTATAGGGAGCCTTCCTCTTCATGTCAGTGCCTTCCCTCTGCTGATCCTTGTCTATGGCACGCTGGTACAGAGCAGTTTGCGTGTGCTTTCCCTCATTAGAACATGAGCTCTTTGGGAGCAGGACTGACCTTTGTCTCTCTTTGTATTCCCACAGCTTCTCACAGTGCCTGGCATACAGGTGGCTCTGAAACGTTCTCTGACTTAGCCTCTCTTCCTCACAACCATACTGGGGCCAAGGCCTGCTTGGCCATGACTTCCCAGCCCCATGAACACCAATAAAATGCAAGTGCTTTAAGGCCGGGCCTGTTTCCACTTGTCCTCATCCTCACAGTACCTAGCCTAGCATCAGGCACAACAACAGAGCAGTCACACTGGTGGGACGATGGCCACTCATTCCCTTACACCCAGTGGCTCCCCATTACCTCCAGATCAAATACAAACAAACCCCTCCATTTGGCATTGAAGGACCTCCACATCTTGTCCCCATCGCATAGTGCACCCTTTTCCACTCTGCGGTCCAGCGACCCTGGCCTGCTTGCTTCATGGCCCAACTCATCACCTCTGTCATGCCTGGAACGCTCTAGCTCCTCACCTCCACCTCCAGCACAAGGCTCAATCTCACATTCCTCAAGAGGCTTTCCAAATCCATCCCACACCCCCCTCAGCTGCTAACACCTTCTTCTTTAAAGTTACCTTCCATCTACTCAGGCTACAAGTGTCCGCCCCCCCCATTAGAATAACAGTGCCTTGAAGACTTGTTTTGTGTCCCCAGCACCTAACAGAGAGCCTGGCACATGAATGGTGCAGAGCACAAAGGGGCTGTCATGTTCATACTTCTCTTGACACAGCCTAGGATCATATCAGGGTGGAGCTGTGCAGATATCAGAGCCCTAGAGGTCCAAATGAGGCACATCTAATGCCGACTAGGGGAAGGAAGCATTCACATAGTATTTACCCACCATGTGTCAGGCACCAAGCTCTGTCTTGACAAATATTACCTCAACTGATCCTAATAACAACCCCATGAGGAAGATGCCATTACCAGAGGCAGACTGATACTCAGTGACTTAACCAAGGTCACCTAGCTAGTATCTGTGGGAGGATTTGAACTCAGGTCTAACTCCAGACCCAGGGCTCTTCTCACTGTGGCTTCCCCAGCCTGTCCTAGGGCAGTTGATTTTTTACCCTTCCCTGTATTAAATCTCTTCTTGTTAGAATAAGAATCTAAAAAGACCTCAACCAGCTGGAATAACCTCATTATGTACCCACTCTAGCAAGGATCCTGCCCAGCTTTGCTTCATGTCATCCACAGATTTGACAAGTACCCTTTTGGGTCTATGTCCATCAATAAAAATGCTAAACAAGTCCAGGAGAAATTAGGTATCGACTAACATCTCACACTATATGCAACAACATGCTCCAAATTAGAAATTTAAAGTCATACCACAAAGTTGGGGAGCAAGGAAGAAAACATCTTCCATAACTGCGGATAAGGAGAAGACAGAGAAGATCTGTGATTGGGAAGACAAATGGACAATTCTGATTACATAAAATTATAAAGACCCTGAATAAACCAAATCAATGTAGTTAAAATTAGAAGAGAAACAGGTAACTGGAGGAAAAAATTGCACGAAGTTTTTCTGATAAAGGTTTCATAGCCAATCTAAACAATTATATACTGATTCAAATGTATAAGAACTAGAGCCATTCCCCAATAGAAAAATGATCAAAGTTTCCTGCAGTTTTCAAAGGAAGAATTCCAAGTTATCAAACCATATGAAAGTGTTCCAAATGACTATTAGAGACATACAAATTAAAATAATTCTGAGGAATTCTACCTCCCACTCATTTGATTGACGAAGATGACAAACAAGGAAAATGACAACTGTGAAGGGGCTGAGGGGAAAGGGGTATGTTGAGGCACAGGTGGTAGATCTGTGATCCAGCCATTCCAGAAAGCAATGTGGAACCATGCCCCCAAAATCACTAACCTCTGCCCACCTTTAGATGCAGCAACACCACTATTAGGCCCATGCTCCAAGGAGAACAAAGAGGAAAAGGACCTACAGATACACACACACAGATTTATAAAAGCTCTTTTGTGGTGGCAAGAAACTGGAAACTAAGGAAGTGTCCATCAATTGGGAGACGGCTGAAGAAATCATGGCATGTGAATGTAATAAAGAATTATTGTACCTTAAAAATGTTGGAGACAGTTTCAGACACAAATGGTAAGACTTGTATGAATTGATGAAGATAGAAATAAGGACCAGGAATATAAGTTACATAGTAACAACCTTATAAAGCAAAATTTTTGAAATACATAAGAATTGATAAATGCAATTACCAATCATGATCCCAGAAAAGAGATAATCAAACATGCTACCTACCTAACAGAGAAGTGGTGGGCTCAGGGGGCATGGATTTTTAGCCATGGCCAATGAGGGAATTTGTTTTGCTGTACTTTACATACATATAAGAGTTTTGCTTTTCTTTTCTTCCAAGAAGAAAGGGGGGAGAGGAAAGCAAGAGGTTGTTTAGGGACAGGAAAAGAAGGGAAGGAGGGAAGGAGGGAAGGAGGGAAGGAGGGAAGGAAGGAAGGAAGGAAGGAAGGAAGGAAGGAAGGAAGGAAGGAAGGAAGGAAGGAAGGAAGGAAGGAAGGAAGGAAAAGGAAGGAAGAGAGACAGGAAGAAAGAAAGGAAGAAAGAGGAAGGAAGGAAAGGAAAGGAAAGGAAAGGAAAGGAAAGGAAAGGAAAGGAAAGGAAAGGAAAGGAAAGGAAAGGAAAGGAAAGGAAAGGATCATTGAAGCATCTTTTCAAAATGCACAGAAGAGGAGGAAGTCCAGAAGAAAATCTCAAAACAAGCAGAACAGCTCAGAAGGTTATATGCTGAATTTATTGTATACTTTTGAAAAGCCAGTTATACAAAACAGATTCAAAGTTGCATGTAATATCCTTTTTTCTCTTCTACTATGAATATGGAAATTCTTGCTCCTGTCTAGTTCTTTACAATAAAAATAAATAAATAAAAATATTGATCAGAACAGAGCAGACTGAGGCCCCCAGGCTGACATCAACCCACTAATCAACTAGCAGGGCATCCACCTAATCCAATCCACATCCACATCTCCACCCAGGTCAGGCCAGAGGCTCTGTCCAACGTTTGGCTAAAATCCAGATGCCTTAGCATCTACTGCATTGCCCTCCTCAACCAGTCCACAAAAGCAGGATTAGATGTGAGATAGCATTTTCTAAGTGAGCCCATGTTGGCTCCTGGTGATCAGCTTTCCCCTTGCTAGATGCTCATAAACAGCTTGGCCAGGGAGACATGCCTGGATCACCCGAGATTATGGAGCTCACCTTTTTTTAAAAATTAGGGCAGCATTTTTCTCCTTTCTAGTGGCTCATCCTTCCTCCCCTCATCCCAGAGCCCTAAATGCCCACCCCCAGCAGTTCAGCCATCACATCTGCCAATCCCTTCTCTGGTGTCTCAAGCCTCTAGGCTTAGTGAGAACATATTTCAACTTCTCTCCCACAATCTGCCTTGTTCATAAGCACAATGTTTCACTAATTATCTAATTACCATTCTATCAAAGACACTGTGCACTTTCCCACCTCCCAGCCTTTGCTCATCATGTTGCTTTTAATTTCTTGCCTCCATTTCCTCCTGCTAAAATCCCTCCTACTGTTCGAGACCCAGTTCAGATATTGCCTCCTCTGTGAAAATTCCCCTAATGTACACATGCATCCATCCTCCAGATGAGAGTTCTTATGTACTCCTTTTATTTGTCCAAAAAAAAATCACAGAATTTCAGAATTAAGGCCTCAGTAATCATAGTAATTCATCCAAACATTAAGTTCTACATACAACATAACCTCGATCTCAGCATGGCCAAAAGAGAACCCATCAAACTTTCCCTCCAAATCTCCCCTCTTCTCAACCTCCCAACATCCATCAAGAGAATGACCATTCTCCCAGTCACCAGGCTCCTAAGCCCAGAGCCAGACTGGACTTTTCATTCATGCTCACACCACAAAAAGTCAGTGTCACCTCTTTCTTCACATCCCTCATACAGACATACACTTCTCTCTACTCAAACAGCCACCACTCTGTACTAACCAGGCACACTGCCTCAAGCCTCTCCCCACTCCTGTGGGGTCTTCTTCACAGCTACCAAAGGTATTTTCCTACTGCACAAGTTTAAAGGTGTCACTCTCCCTACAAAAACGCAACTTCCAGTGGCTCCCTATTGCCTCTAGGCTCAAATATCAACTTTTACAAGCAGGATCCAACCCCTCTTTCAGCCTTGTTACACCTTAGTCCTCCTCCCACGTTACATTCCTGGCCAGAGGTTCCCAACTCATTTGGCCTACCGCTCCCTTCAAAAAAAATTACTCAGTGCCCCCTGGAAATCTTGGTTTTCTTAAATGTGCATCATTTCAAAAAATATATAATTTTTTAGAAATGATGCATCTTAAATTTAGTAATATACTGTAAATTCGTGGGGGTTTCCCTGCACTGAAATTTTGATGCTGCAATATTGTGTCATGTAACTGTATACTGTATACCATACAATGTATACTATTCTATCATAAACAAGTCATTACATGCGCATATCCCAGCCGATTGATGCTAGACTTCCTGACAATGCTCAACAGGCTCACATGCTAACACCTGCTTGTTAAGACCCGTCAGCAGACAATCACTGATTGGTTATGACTTGTATTTTGTATGTTTATTTAGAAGATAATGTAATCATTACAACTTTACCTCTGTTACGCAACAGATGAAACATGTACATTTAAAAATTTTCTTATCTTCTCTTCTTTCCTTATGCTTCCACCACCCCCTTATTTCTATTTAACACTCCTCAATTGCACCATCGGCTACTACTGCCCTCTAAATCATTCCAGTACCCCCCAGGGGGTGGTATCCCCCCCACTTTGGGAACCTCTGTAAAACCAAGTAACCCTCTTGCTATTCCTCATGACTTCACCTCTACTTCTCAGAAGCCCCAAAATTTTCCTCAAAGCTCATTTCCAATGCCACCTCCTCCATCAGGCCTTCCTTCCTTGCTCCCCTGACCAAAATTACCCAGCATTTATTCTGTGTGCTCACAAGCGTCCATGTTATCTGCCACTATGGACCATAATCTTGAGGGCAAGAGTTTAGTTTTTGTCTTTCTGTCCCCAGCAGGCTGTCCTTCCGAGGGAAGTTTACCTTGGCAAAATGTTAAAGATCTCTATCTTTACCCACAGGCTAGCTGGCAGTGAAGGGGACCAGGAATACACGGAATAGAAAGAAGGCATTAGCCCTCAGGGTAAGAAAGGACAAGATCAACAAGGGATTGTGCAACTGGGTAGTGGAGGACAGGCTGCTGGGGGGGGCAGGGAGAAGAACACTGATTTTCAAAGTGTGGGTCCACACTCTCAATGTCACTGACTGTGGCCCTCACCCATTCAACAGACATGGCACAAGAATGATTCTGACCTTCCACAGGTTGGCTCACCATGCAAAGATCTACATAAACAAAGTTTAAGTCAACACCTGATGAAGAAATCAGTCTCAGACCACTTAAAATTGTAAAACAGGACTCCATATGACTACTCACTCACTCTCAGAAACTCAAGGCCACAAAAACAAGATGTATTGGTGATCCCAGGTTCTTGACAAGGAAGCCACAGGGATTTTTTTTTCCCTTTTCTTCTATCAGAGAACAGACCACTATGCCCCTGGCAGACTGGGTGGCCTTCCAGGACAGCATCAGGAAGCACTGTCCTCTCTACCAGGGAATCTTCTCTTCTTTCCCCAAGACCCTTGCCCCCTTTCACACACTTCCAAGGAGGCCATTCACCAAATGAGCCCAGCACAAAGAAAACACCACTTTTCAATGTTTTTAATCACCTTTATTTAGAAGTTTCAAGCTAATAAGATATGGAGAGCTGTGGTGACTGCTCAACTCTCTGACCTAGCCAGGTGATTATTTACAGGATCTTTGGGTAGGAATTGTTAACGAGCTTTTAATTTGGAGCACTTCAGCGGAGTCAAATGCTCTGAGCTCCAATGAACCACCCCAGAATCCATAAAGGAAGCCTTATCAATCACTTCCCCGAACAGCAGCGAAGTGGTGGGTTTCTAACCAAGTTCCTGGATAGTCACATTACTGAAGTCACACTCCAAATCACTGTTTATAAATGGACTTTTAAGCGATAGGGGACTCAGGTGTTATAGACTTAAGCTCAAAGCACCAAACCACTAAAACAAGGTACGATACATATGATAAAGTCAGAATAAAGCCGTATTTGATGAAGCCAAACCCTGTTAGAAATTCCACAAACAAAATCAGTGAGCCAATCCCCACCAACCAGAGTTGAAATCCAGTCTAGTATTTGGCCAATTGGACTCATGTGGCACTGCCATTCAGAAGGGAGGGAGCCCCAGTAAATCTTTCTGGTAAGAGCTGATGTTAAGGATGTGACCAGAGACGATTAGCAGAGGTAACAGTTCGAACTGCCAGGGCCAGCGGTTTTCAAAAAGACATCGATTCTTTCCGGTCCTAAATGTAGGAGTCCAAACACCAAACCAAGCCAAAGTCTTGCAAGTCCTTCAGTCTAACTCAGCAGCTATTATGGATGGCAACACCACAGGGCTTGCAAGTCAAATGAGGCAGGCCAGAGCCCAGCCAGAGGCCCTGTGCTGCCCACACCTGTATGTACTGTGGACATCTAAGAAGGAGCTAGCTCCTAGTCACAAGGCTATTTTCTCCAGCCCCTGTGCCCAACATCACCAGACAGACCTAGAGGACACAGAGGCTGCCTTGCTCTGGAATCTCTCCCCTAGGGCCCTCCCAGTCAGGATCAAATTGTCCCCCAGCCCTCTCACAACCCAAGAGAAACAGTCATGAAATCGCCATGCCCCACACCCAAAAACACACTCTCCTTTTCTCCTCCCCACCGAAAGAAGATGAAGACTGGGGTGACATCAGGGTTGAACCTGCCTCCTGTGCCCCAGAGGCCACTCATCCACCCTGGGGTACCCCCCAGCTATTCCCAGCAGCACCCATAGCACAGAAGAAGGTCTCAGGGTGCGGCATCCAAGGGCCCCCTTTAAGATACTTATCCCCTCAGGAGGAGGAGCCTTCCTAATACCTAACCCTCCCCCAGAATGACAGTCTCCCTATTCAGACCACCCCTGGGGGCTCCCCTCTCTGATATCAATGCCCCGGGTGAAGGGTGCTCTCATGCAGGCCCACCTCAACTCCCGCTCCGTCTAATAGCTATTCCTCTAGGAGGGAGGACGGACCTAACCCTCCCCTCCAGGATGAGGAATCCCCGTATCCAGACCTCCTTCTATACCTAACCCCCCTGGAGAGGGGAGCCCCCATCCATCCAGACCTTCCCTCAGCCCCGCCCCGCAGGAGGGAGAGGACCGTCGCCATGGCAACCCTGTTCGGTAGGGGGGGCCCCGCCCGCAGCGGGGTACTCGTCGCCATGGCAACCCCTGCCCGCACCCCGCCCCTCCCCCCCAACCCCCCAACGCGCGCTCCCGCCGCCACGTCCGCGCTCCCGCCACCGCCCCGCGCGCCCCCGCCCCCCGGGCGCCCGCAGGCCCTGCGCCGGCCTCCCCCGGGCCGCGGCGGATGAGCAGGCGCGGGACTGTGGGCCAGGCCCGGGTCCGGGGGAGGCCAAGGCGGGGCCGGCTCCGCCCGCTGCCCGTCGCCCCCCTCGGCGGCCGCGGCGGCGACAGCCCGCACCACGAGTCCCCACAACACACCGACTCACCTCCGTGCCCTCTGACCCCGCGCGGCGCCGCCGACGGGCGGCCGGGCCGGCCAACCGCCGAACCCGCTGCCGGTGCCGTGGGCCAATGGGCGTCTGGGGGGCGGGGCTTCCTCCGCCCCGTCCCTCGCACCTCCATCCGCATGCGCATCGAGGCGCCCCGCCAGGCCGCTGTAGCCGCTAGGTATCATGGGAGTTGTAGTTCTGTCAGGCCAGTCTCCGATCATCCGTTGAGCCCACTGCGCATGTCCAGCTAGGGGCACGTGGGCCCCTGGGCCCCCTAGGTCCAGGCCGCACCTTACGAAGCCGGGAGGAGGGGGGAAGGGGGGGAAGGGCGGGGAGGGCCGCTGGCCCTGGACGAGGAGGTGGAGCTGGCTGGGTTCAACTGCTGCTCCCCTCATTTGGGGAGCAAGGGGCCAGGCGTTTCGGCCACCTACTTCTATCAAGGCATTGCATTGCTGCCTTTTAGTGACTTCATTCCTTCACTAACCGGTACCCCTCATTCATTGGATCGTCACATGACCCCTTTGTCTCCGAATCTCGGTCTTTTAGTCCGTGGCTCAGGCTTTCATTCCAGCAGCGTCCGAGAGACTGGAGAACAATAAAGGCATCGGGGAAAACCCCCCTATCTCGGACTCACTGGGGGCCAAGCCTAGCTGGGAAGCCTAGCAGCGCAGGGCAGCCTTGCCCTCAGGGGGCTTCCCTTCTCCTAGGAGGAGACCGGGATCCGCGGGCTGGCGGGGATGAAGCCAGGTGGGGCTGCGATCTGGCGCAGACTTAGGAAGCAGGTGGGGTCAGGAAGGCTGCAAAGCAATTCTCTCCCCAGACGCTCAGTAGCGTTGTGACCCTGGGCAAGTCATTTCACCTGTCTGCCTCAGTTTCCTCGTTTATAAAATGAGGGTGGTTGTGAAGATCAAATGAAATCATATTTGTACAGAGCTCTGTCCATGCTGGCCACTGTATTTTAGGCGGCTGCAGCAAGGCTAATTAGAGACTAAGCAAGTGGGCATTGCCATAGCCCACGCAGGAGCGGATGAGGGCCTGCACAAGGATGGAGGTGGGGATGGGCTATGTGAGTGGAGAGATGGGGAAAGATGGGGGAGATACTGAGGAAGTGGAAGCGACAAGACTCAACAGCCGATTAAGTATTGGAGGGTTGAGAGACAGAGTGAGGAGTCCAGCGCCACCACTGAGTGTGTAAATTTTATAAGGGTGGCAGTGCCCTCAATAATAGCAAGGAGAAGTTCAGGGAGAGAGGAAGATTCAAGTTCCCTATGCGACATCCGATTTGAAATGTCCAATTGTCAGGGGGTGATGCCTAGGACTGGAGCATAGGAGAATGACCAGGACTGGGAGACATCTATGAGGGTTTTCTTTTTCTTTTTTTTTTTTTCCTGAGGAGGTTTTCAAGAGGGAGAAGTTGGGTGAGGGAGAAATGAAAAGGGGAACCATTCCGACCCCACAGGGGCTGAGATATTGTGCCCAGTGTATGAGAAGAGTTAGACTTCCTTTTGTCACAATCTTCAGCTAATTAAGCCTCAACCTTGATTAACCAGGGACAAATTTACTTATAATTTAGGTTATGGCTCAGATCTTACCCAAAAAGGGATCTGGGGGCATGAGAGAGTAAGAAGGTACTCAATATCCAATATAAGTCAGGTATTAGAGAAATAACTTATTCCTACACACAAAACATGCTAGATTTGGAGTTCACATTAACACAGGAATAGAACTTTCCCTCTCTTCATATGAATTAGCAATCGTCAGTCACTCCAGGTGAATTACTTTGAAATACCTCACTCTAGCACCCACCTGGCTCCTCTTACCCCCCCCCCCAGCTTCTCAAGGAAAAGTGAAAGTTATTGGAATATGGCAGGATACAGGTATCAGGGAGGGACACATGTACTATATGTAGTATGTGATTGTAATGGAATACTATTGTGCTATAAGAAATGGCAAGCAGGCTGATTTCAGAAAAACCTGGAAAGACTTACATGAACAGATACAGAGTGAAGTGAGCAGAACCAGCAACATTGTGTAATGATCAAGTGTGAATGACTTAGCTGTTCTCAGCAATACAAGACAATTCCAAAGAACTCATGATGAAAAATAGTATCCATCTCCAAAAAAAGAACTGATGGAGTCTGAATGTCTTTCACTTTATTTTTTTCATTTTTTCTTTTAGTCTGTATTTAGTCTGATTAATATGGAAATATGTTTTCTGTGATTGTACATATATAACCTATATCAAATTCCCATCTTAGGGAGGGGGGAGCTGAAAGGGCAGGAGGGAGAAATTTTGGAATTCAAAATTTTTTAAAATAAATGTTAAAAATGGTCTTTATATGTAATTAGGGGAAAAAATAAAACTTTTTTTTAAAGCAACAACAGATCATACCAGCAGACCATCCTCATTTTCTATTCTAACTGCATACTGTGGATACAGTTCACCTCAATTTTAGCAAAGTATCTCAGACTTTTCTTGTGGAGAGCATAGAGAGACATGGATGTAGATGATAACGCAAGCAATTCAGAACAGATCGGATGGCCAGACCCAAAGAGCTGTTGTTAAGGGTTCAATGTCATTGTGCCAGGAGGTCTCCAGTGGAGTGCCTCTGGTGTCTGTGCTTGACCCTGTGTTGTTTAACATTTTCATCCGTGACTTGGATAAAGGCACAGGGGGGATTCTCATCGAATGTGCAGAGGTCCCAAAGCTGGGGGGGATAGCTAACATGCTGTGTGACAGAGCCAGGATCCCCAGAAGACTCCTGATAGGCTTCACGTTGGGCTGAATCGAGTAAGAGAAAATTCAATAAGAGAGAAACATAAAATCTTTCGTGGGCACAAAACATCCATTTCACAAGTACAGGAAGGAGGCATAGTTAGGTAGACGTTGTACTCAGTCAGCCCACAAGCATTTTTAAGCACCTGCTGTGTACCAGGCACTGGGCGTACAAAGAGAGGCAAAAGCAAGTCCCTTCGCTCAGGGAGCTCACAGCCTAACAGCGGAGACAACAAATTTAAAAAAAACACCACCCAGGGATAAGCATACTATTTTTCATTTTCTTTCATTTTTTTCTTTTAGTCTATATTTAGTCTGATTAATGTGGAAGCCAGATTTCAAGGAGTTAAAAAGGAAGGAACAGATAAGCTGGAGGGACAAATGGAGATGTTCGAATGTATTTGAACATAGAAAACTTTAAAAATACTGAGGATGGTAGGGATGAAGTCCTAAAGGAACAGGGTTCCAAATATTTTTTTTAAAATACCAGAGTTGTGATTCCATTGATATAGAAGGCTCCTGGGTAAGAATTTCCCTTACCTATGCAGATATTGGCACCCTCTTGGTAACCTTAAGTCTTAGACACTTGTCTGGGACCCTAAGAGATCAAGTGACTGACCCAGGGTGATGCAGCCAGCACGTGTCTCAAGCGGGAACTGCCAAGGCCAACTGCCTAACCTCTAGGCCAGTGGTCTCTTATTCTTCTTTTTAATAGTATTTTATTTCTTCTAGTTACATGTAACAACAATCTTAAC
Organism: Phalanger gymnotis; assembly: GCA_028646595.1. Lineage (NCBI taxonomy): Eukaryota > Metazoa > Chordata > Mammalia > Diprotodontia > Phalangeridae > Phalanger > Phalanger gymnotis. The sequence continues at coordinate 308,504,031 of CM053626.1, forward strand.
ACTCATTTTTTTATAAAATTCTGAGTTTCAAATTTTCTCCCTTTCCCCCTCCATAAGACAGTAAGCAATTTGATATAGGTTTTATATATCCAATCATATAAAACCTATTTCCATATTAGTCATGTTGTGAAAGAAGAAACTATTTGCAAAAAATTACAGTTTGCAAAAGGAAAAAACGCAAAAAAAAAAAAATAAAGCGAATATAGTCTGCTTCAGACGCCATCATTTCTTTCCCTGGATGTGGATAGCATTTTCCATCATGAGTTTTGGAATTAGATCATTGCATTGCCAAGAAGAACTAAATCAGTCATAGTTGATCATCACACAATGTTGCCACCACTGTGTACAATGGCCTCCTGGTTCTGCTCAGTATGCATGAACTTTGCATCAGTTCATATAAGTTTTTCCTGATGTTTTTTAATCTGCCAGCTTGTCATTTCTTATAGTGCAATAGTATTCCATTACATTCATAGACTACGATTTGTTTGGCCATTCCCCAATTGATGGGTATCCTCTCAATTTCCAATTCTTTGCCACCACAAAAAGAGCTGCTACAAATGTTTTTCTACATATAGGTCCTTTCCCCCTTTTGTGATCTCTTTGGGATATAACTGTGGTCTCTTGTCCTGAAAAAGATCTGCAGGTTTTAGAAGTCCACAAGCTCTAAATGAGCCAGCCGTGTGAAGTGGTAGCCCAAAACATCTAATGTCATTTTGAGCTGCGTTAATATAAGAGTAGGAAGGTGAAAGCCTCACTGTCCTCTGCTTTCTTTCAGATCTCCCCTGGAATCTTGTGTTCAATTCTAGGACTATGGTTCAAAGAGGACGTTGATAAAGGAGAACATTAAGTATCTAGAGAAAGGTAACCAGCTTGACAAAAGGCCCTTGAGGTCACATCACATAGGAGTAGAAGAAATGGACACGTTTAGCCTGGAGAAGGTAAGGCTGTGACGGGATAAAAGGAGAGTTCAGGTATTCAGAAACTGTCCCATAATCCCTCCACGGAGGAGGGACTGGCCTGGTTCTGGCCCTGGAGAGCCAAGAAGAATTGAGGCTGGATGTCAGGAAGGACAGTCCCAGAGATCAGAGCTGCCCATCAGCGGTGCAGAGCTCCCCTCCCTGAGAGGTCCTGAAGCAGAGGCTGGGAGGCCACTCATGGGGTGGGTAATGGGGGGATTCCTTTTGTGTCTGGGCTGGGCCAGCTTCTGGGACTCTGAGGCTCATGCATCAGTACTTACTTCTGAGCTTGGTCTCCTGATCCCAGGCCAGTGGACCTTCTCTCTTCCCCATCCCCCATCCCTTGTCCCTTGTGTTATCTCGAAGGATTCTACAGCTGGATGCTTTTAAAAACTGTTTGCTTGGGTAGTTAGAGAAAAGTAAGCTCTTGCACCCATGGAAGGGCCCCCTTCCCATCCTCCATCTCACGCTGCCCCAAGCCCCACTGGAAGCTGTGGGTCCATGTACCTCCTCTCGCCCTTCCTCTTTTCCCGTCTTCCCCAGCCTGCTGCATTCTGGGCCCCTAACCATTCATCAGCCTGCTGACCCGCTCCTGAACTGAGAGACAGATCGCCAGGCCGGGAGGCCAGGGTGCTAATGGGCTGCCTCATCTTGGGTAGCCCTTGTGGGGGCCTGTTTAATTCCCCCTTTGATTTTAATATAGATTTATTGAAAGTTTCAGTCCCCCAAACCAACTACAGCAGCAAATTGGTGCTCTGTGCAGGCAGCCAGGCGCCCATAAAGCTGCCAGGCCCTGGAACGAATGGCGCACTCCGGGAGGTCAGCGCTGCCACAGGGGCTCCCTGGGGACCAGCTGCCACATTCTCGGAGGTTTCTGATTAGCCCCTTTCTTCTGGGCCATTGAAGGCTTCTCCCTTTAAAGTGAAAATCAAATGGCCCCACCTGATCAGGCACTGCCACCTTTCTACAATCCCTATGAGGGCCCCAGCTCCTTTGAATAGGGCCCCAGCCAAGCCCAGCCTGATCTGAGTGCTTTTACCTCAACCTTGCAAACAATCACTGGCCAACCAGCCGCAAGCCAGATTCAAGGTGTACTAGGAGAGAGATTTAGCTTGCTGGTGTTGTGGATAAGAATCCTCTTCTTACCCCTGGCATAGGAGAATGCCTGCCCCTGCTGCCTCTCCATTGGGCTTTCCTTAGGATCCTTCTGGGGGTTAGAACCTTCCAACAAAGAGAGCTGTCCCATTGTGAAAGGGGTTGCTGCCTGGGGATGGGCTGGGCACTTCCTCAATGGAGATCTTCCAGCAGAGGCCAGAGAGCCACCAGTCAGGGATGCTTAGCCTCCAAGGCCCCTGCCAGCTGTAGGTCTCTGAGATGCTGGGAGCCTTGTCGAGGGTCAACACAGCATCATTGATGAGTCAACCCAATGCACGCAAGGAGCTATGGGCACAAGAAGGAAGTGAGACACATGTTCCAGGAATCAACCAATCAACAAACATTTAAGTGCCTACTGTGTACCAGGCCTTACACCAGGCAAAGAGGAGGAGGCAAAAGTGCTTATAGTGAGGTTTAGTGGCTAGACCTAGAGCCCAGTTGACCTTAGTCCAAATCCCACCTCAAACACTTTTTAGCTGGGGATTCAAGGGCACCTTCCTGTACAATGGGAACATGCCCATGCCTTGTAGAATAGTGATGAGGCTCCTTTGGTAAACTGGTAAAGTCCTTGGCAAGTCAAAGTGCTCTATCAGTGTCTACTAGGCTTATGATGGAATCAGCCACTTGGTCAGTGATCCCTTATTAAGGAATAGGCCTTGCCTCCTTGGCCTTCAGGGAGCTCCTTCAAGCTCCACTCCTGTCTCTATAACTATTTACTTAATAGTAAAGCAAAAGAAATAACAATACCACAGCTACTCATGTATTAAAGCAAATACATTAATAACGAACACATCACCTACACACTTCACTGGCTCTCCCTCACGCCTAGGAGTCTCTCTCTGCTCATGCGCATCTCCCGGTTTCCTTGGTTTCCTTCAGGTCCCAGCTACCATCTCCAAGAGGCCTTTTCCAATTCCCAAGCCTTTCTTCTTAATTCTAGTGCCTTCTATATGTTGTTCATACACAGTTGTTTCCGTGTCGTCTCCTCCATTAGATCGTGAGCTCCTGAGAGCAGGGACTGCTTTTTTTCCCTGCCTTTATTTGCATCTCTAGCACTTAGCACAGCATATGCTTAATGAATGTTCGTTGATTGACCTATCGACATCACAATACACACATGAACTTGGGCCACACTGTCCTATTAAGTGTCTTTGGGGAAAGAGTGAGCACATTATAGAAGACAGCCAAAAAGAACATGAAGGAAGAAAATCCATACATTCAAGGTAACTCACAACTCCGGAACTGTAAACTTCATTGCCTTTTTTTTATTTTTTTGGTCTCAAGCATTGTGGATAGAAGTTCCTGGATGAATGTGGTTCTGTGTTGGGCAGATGCCTGCATTGCTAAGTTGAGATGATGCCTATTACTTTACTACCACTCTGAAGGCGTGATAGCTCAGCCAAACTTACCGTGACCATGCGGTGACTTCTCTGATTCCCTACTTCCAGGATGTTCCTCTACTCAGTCAGACTTAATTCCTCGGCAACAACTGAATGTACATCATGTCCAGCTTCAAGTTTAGTTGGTGCAGTTTTGAAATCTGTCATTTCACCTCTCTTCTTTTCTCCTTTCGAGTTCAGACTCTGGGTCTTCTCTGCAAATGACCCCACCTTGGGTTACGATTAAAATAACCACATTGTCATCTGTAGCCTATGGTCAGATAAAATTACATATGTCCTATAATCATAAAAAAAAATTCAGTTACATCTCTCCAAGCAGTCAGAACAACCATTTCAGTAACTGTTTCTGTTAAAACTCGGAGCCAAACCAACTTAATTGCTCCATAGGAATGGACAGAACTTTTAAACAGACAGTACTTTATATCTGTATCTCCAGAACCTAGCACAGGGCTTGACATAGAGTAATAGCTTAATAAATATTTGTTGAATGAATGAGAGAAAGAAAACGATTCTGAAAACCAGAGATGAGGAATGAATCCATTCCTGCTATGGGGGTCACAATCTGTGCAGATTCAAAGAAGCAGGAAATAACATGCTGAATTCTGGCAACAATTAATACACCAACTTTGATGGAACATGGATTGCATGAAAGGGCAGTAATACGAAATAAGATTATACAGGTAGATAGGAACCAGATTACGGAAGACCCTGAACGTCCATCTTTTTCATTTGTGGTTATAATGGTTCAGCTTGGCAAGGTATGGCATTTTGGGTTGCATCTTTATTTTTCATAATGTATTATCCCATTCCCTTCTTCAGTGTCTAGTGGATGCATAATAGTCTTCTGTTATTCAAATTTCCTTCCTTTTTTAAAAGGTTTTCTCTTGGATGCTTGCAGAATTTTTTGTTTTTCATTGGAATTGTTAAATGTAGCCACTGTATGTCTTGGGGTTTTAAGCATAGTAGACTTTTTTTTGGAAGTAATCTATGGATTCTTTTGATTGGCACTGTTGTTTCCATGCCCCCAAGTTCTAAGTAATTTTCTTGTATTATTTCCTTCACTATGATGTTCAGGTTCTTTGATTTGTCATGTTTTTCAGGCACTCGGTCAACAAATATCTATTATTTATTAAGTGCTTACAGACACTATGCTACCTACTGCTCTGAGGATACAGATGTAAGGTACTCTCAGGGAGGGTAGGGCCAGGAAAGGCCTTCAACAAAAGGTGCCTGCCCCTGCTTTGAGCTGAGGCTTAAAGGAGTCCAAGGAAAGTGGGAGCCAGAGATGAGGAAGGAGAGTGTTCCAGTCATGGAGAATACCAGCCCTAGCAAGAGGAGTGTTGGAGCTGGCTTGAACCGGATCAAGGGAGCTGATTGTTAAGTTTTCTAGCCAATTGTTAAATTTTCCATGTGAGCATTTATACCTCAGAAATCAGCAAATACTACAAACCCTGGCTTGATTTACTGTTTTGTTAATTGAATAAACTTAAGAAAGAGATGGAGAAGATGTTGACAATGCAGATTAAATTTAAAAGGGTGTTATTCATACAGTCCCAGTCCTCAGCCAGTTGTTAAATATTTACTAGTTCACAGCTTGTGCAGTGCAAAGGCATTCAACTGGGAGAGTGTAATGAGTGCTAGACCCACAATCCTTAGCTTGTCTCTTCCTGTCCTGTCCTTGGGATCGCTGGCTTTTTGCTTGTACTGAGTTTAGGTATTCTTGTTATGTTATCACTTCTCTCCCAGCATTTAAGTAAAAATTAATGGAAGAAGGAACAGAAATGATTTTGTCATTGGTGTAGACTACAGACCACTTGTACAAAAGGAAGAAATAGATGAGGTTCAAGAAACAGATCATAAGCCTGGCACAGAGGCATGGAAGTGGCGGAGGCGGGGCAGGGATGGTGATTAAGACATCTAGAGGTTTGCTAGAATTCTCTCCTCTCCCTCTCTCTCCTGCACTTTTCACTTTCTGTCCCTCTCTCCTCCCACTCCTCTCTCTCTCTCTCTCTTCCTCTTTCTCTGTCTGTCCCTCTCTCTTTCCCCTTCTCTCTCTCCTTTCTCTGTCTCTGTCTCTGTCTGTCTCTCTGTCTGTTTCTCTCTCTCTCTCTCTCTCTCTCTCTCTCTCTCTCTCTCTCTCTCTCTCTGTCTCACTCTGTCTGTCTTTCTGTCTCTGTGTCTCTTTCTGTGTCTCTGTCTGTCTCTCTGTCTCTCTCTCTCTCTTTACTTTTCAAAAAGTAGAGGAAGTAACAAGGAGAGTTCCCTTTTGAACCTGCTTCTCACTAACAGAGAACTGATTTGCTGGGGTGGAAATGATGACAACCTGGGGTAAAGTGACCATTCTGTCCCACCCACCCTCAGGAGTTTGTGATAGAGAAAAAGAAAAACCCAGCCATAGTCTGACATGGAGCCTAGATTTTGGCAGAGCAGATTTCAAAGAGTTCAGATAAGGATCCCATACACTAAAATTCTATAGGGATAGATTAGCCCAGGAGGGACAGGAATCTGAAAGATAAAGTTCTGAAGACTTTTTAAAAGGAAACAGTTCTGACGTGAAGGTTAAAGGGAACTGATGTGGATGCACAGAAAATTTACCAATTAATTTAGATATTTAAAAGATGTGTCTGGATGATGTGAGGAGCAGTGGGTAACAAAGGACTGATACAAAACATGGTACAGTCCTTTAAGCAAAACGTCAGGAATGTGAAAGCTCAGAATTGCCCATGGTTGACAAGAGAAGCTAAGGACAACAAAAAAGAGGCTTTAAAAAGGCTAGATTGTGGGAAAGAGAAGGATACAAGAAAAGATAGTGCCACTGTTCAGGATGGATGAGACAATGTCAGTTATTAAACATTTATTAAGCCCTACTATGTGCCAGGCACTGTGTTAATCACTAAGGATAAAAAGAAAGAAGAGAAAGATAATGATTTAGGGGTAATAATAGGTTGGTAACAAATGAATGAATGAATAAAAGCACTTATTACGTGCTTACTGTGTTCTGCGTAACAGCCTCCAGGGCTACTTCCCAACACCCTCTTGGATCGGTAGGTTGGGTTCCCAGACTGTTCTTCCCTTTAGAGCCCTAGGGGTAACACTGAAGGATTGGGGGGAGAGGATTCAAATACTGTTATTCATGAGCCCCCAATTGATTATCAGCCAGATAGAGTTAATTGTCTCTTAGAAAGGGGCAATTAGTAATGTTGTAAGGTAAGAACAATTGGTACAAAAATATATCCCCCAAATTCAGGGACACATTCTCCCACAAATATTTGCATAGTCCAAGGGAAAATGAGCTCAAGCTTAGAGAGCACAAATGGCAAAGGGGCAACTTACAGCTCCTAAGTTAGGTGGATGTTCTTTTTCCCCTTCCTGGCGTGTTTGTGAAGTTTCTGTGTGTTGCTCTCTGCTGGGACCAGAGGGTTGGGTCACCTGTAGACTCTTGAAAGTGTACTTCTTTCCATCCTCTCTGAAACTTCCTTTCCTTGGTGTGCCTAGGTAGACTTCTCTCAGTCCCTGGCTGTATGCAGTGTTGGTTACGGGTCCAACCTTTGATGTGATGTGGTTGGTGTGGGAGGGCAGAATGGCTACAGGTACAAGCATATGGCCCCTCAAAGAGCTTAACTCTCAAAGTAATTGTAGAAACGCTCCTTTTGTAATCTCCTTCCATGTTCTACACAGGACCAGAGCTGTGTCTAATTATTTCAACCAATCCCAATAATATCCAATGCTTACATAATACTTTAAAGTTTACAAAGTATATTACAAATATTATCTCATTTTAGCCTCACAATAACCTTGAAAGGTAGGTACTACTATTATCCCCATTTTACTGATGAGCAAACTGAGGCCAAGAGAGGTTCCCCAGGGTCACGCAGCTAGTAAATGTCTGAGGGAGAATTTGAACTCAGGTGTTCCTGGTTCCAGGTCCAGTGTTCTGTCCATCACACCAATGTTTTACATCATCTGACTTTGTCCAATGCCTTGAAACATTCTACCCCTTTCCAACCTACATAGGTTCCTTGGACTGATTGATGGATTGATTCAATAGAGGTATCTAGGAATGGTTCACCCTTATTTTACACCTTTGATCGACTGGTTCCATAACTCAATCAGAGAGATGTTCTTGCTTATAAAGGCATTAGGTATATAGCCTCTTGTCAGTAATAACAATTGGGTTTGGAGTATAGGACATCCCTCTTACAGAAACTAGGACACAAATACAAAACCAAGATAGCATCTTCTTACATTCTAACAGGGGAAACAATGCATAGTGCAAGGGAAGAAAATTCTGATCTAGGGAAGCCACAAAACTGGTGAGTGGAACAAAAAGGCAGTTGAGGCAATCAGGGTGTTAATTTGATTGCAATTCTCAGGGTAAGAGGAGGAAAGGCAAGAGGAAAGGGGGAAGTGTATGTACACAGATAGTACAGCAGGCCCCAAAATGGCTAGATAGAGAGGAGGTTGCACGGTGCCAGGGAGCGCCCTGTGAAATGTCTCGGCTCGGCCAATGGACAGCCACAGAGGGGAGGCAGAAGTGTTCAATTCTAATTTAGCTTCTGTTTTCTCCTCCAAGAAGAATGACCTTTGAACAGAAAAAGACAGAACAAACATGACTAATAGGGAGTTGATGCCTGAGATAAGTAAAGATCTAGTAAGAAAGCTGTTTTTGATGAATTCAAGTCATCTGGCCCCAGTGAGCTACATCCTCGAATCCTAGAAAAACTGTCAGAGGTGATGGCTGAGCCACTGTCAGAGATCCTTGAAGGATTGTGGAGAGCAGGAGGGCTGAATCACAGGACTGAGCAAGGGTGATGTTGTCCAAACTTCCAGAAAAAGGAAGAGAACAGAGTCTGTTAACCATAGGCCAGTGAGCTTAACTTTCGTTCCTGGGAAGTTCTGGAAGGCGATATTAAAGAGAGGGCTAGCAAGCAAGCAGAAGTGGACATGGCAATCCCAAAGAGACAGTCTGGTTTCACGAAGAGCAGGCCTTGCTAAACGCATATCATTTCATTTTTTGGACAGATTTAATAGACTGGGAGATCAAGGGAATGGGGGTAGATATAATTTATTTAAATTTAGCAAAGCATTTGACAAAGCATCTTGTGCTATTCTTGGGAGAAGATGGAGGCTGGACAGCAGGACAACTAAGTGAATTTAGATCTGATCCAATGGCTGGACTCAAGGTGTCATTAATGGTTCTCGGTAAAACCGGAAAGAGATTTCCAGCAGAATACCCAGGGGAATCTGTGCTCGACTGTCCTGTTCAGCTGGGGAGTGGTGAGTTTCCCCTCACTAGGGGCCTCTAAGCTCAGGCTGGATGATCACTTAATGGAGATGTTGTGGAAGGATTTCCTGCTCAGATATATAGTAGAAAATAGATGTCAAAGAGTTCCCTTCCAGCTCAGGGACCCTGTGGCAGTAGATTCTCTCTCCTCCATGCCTTCAATCTCTTATCACTGGTGGTCCTCAAGCAGAGGTTGTGAGGGAATTCCTACTCTGATCCCTGGTCGGGGGTGGAGAGGGGGCATGGGAGGGATGTCCTATGTTGAGTTTGGGTTTTAATGGTGCTTCACCAACCTTTATTCTTCCCTGCTTCACCCCCTCTCAACCCCTTTAGGAGTCACAGTCAAAGATCGAGAGTTGACAGCATGAGCACTCTGTCATCCCTGGTCCCCACCCCTACATCCACAGGAAATGGACCTTGCCTGCCCCTTTGGGCTGTCCTGACTGAACCCCATCCCCTGCTGTCAGGCACCTGAGGGGATCCCAGAAAAAGGCATGGAATGGATAACCAAGCTCCTCTTCTCCCTTCCCGAGCATTCCGCCCTGCCCAGAAGGCCTGCCCTTTAGTGTCAATCAAAGCAATGGAATTCTTGTCACAGGACTCCTCACAGTCCTAGGAACGCCTGTGACCTGGCTCTGTCCTCAGCACAGGACTCACTAGTCTAGGAAGGTGCTGCTCAGGGAACCAGCAGCACCATCCAGAAGCAATCAGTACTTGGCCGAGGCTGCCCTGCATGGCCCTCATTATAGGAGCTGAGGCAGGGAGGGCAGAACAGGGGGGTGGCCAATCTTCTGTGCCTCAGTATCCCCTCTGTGACTTCTGTGTTTCCCCATTTTCCATCTGGGATCCTGCCTCGCTCCCCTGGGTTCCCTCAGGGACCTCTTTTCATCCCTCTGTGTCTCCTCTGCTGTCCCTTCTTTACTTTTTCTTTGTCCTACTCCTCATTCTTTCCTGGCTCCGCTGGGTCTCTTTCAGGGCTCCAGTGCCCTCTGTGCTTCCTCTTCTTTCCTTCTGTGTCTCCTTCCTCATCCTTTTTTCCCTCCAGGCTCCTATACTCCTTTCTCCCCCTTCAGGTCCCTGCTCTGCCCCCCAGTCTTGTCTAGGTCTTCCCTTCCTCTCCCTGCACCCACCACCGGCTCTTGAACATGGGCGGCCACAGCAGTTCCCAGGAGCCACCCTGCCCCCACCCCGCTGTAGCCCAGCAGCACTGCCACAATAATTCATCTTAATGTCTCTATTAAACAGGGTTATGACCAGGACGAGACAAGGAACAAGGTCTTTGAGTGTGGAAATATGGCTCCCCAGGCCAGGACCTCGGGGATCCTGCCTGCCTAGACAAGGGAGGGCAGGCCCAGCTGCAGGAGCCATTAGTCTCTTCCTCTTTGGGGGCCCAGAGGGCCAGGCCCTCTCACTAAGTCCTCCAAGAGATCTAGGTCCCAGGAAACTCACACTGAGCCTTTCTAACATCACTGTTCTCGCTCCCTCTGCCCATGCCACTGGGTCCACCATGAACAACTCAGGTCAGGGGCACAGGCAGGATCTGGCTAGATAGAAGCCACCAGACTGAAATATCCTTTGGACTACCAAAAAGGAGCCCAAAGGCCAGCCCAACTCAGCACCACAATCAAACTGAGGAGAGAGGCTAGAGCCCTAAGCCTAGAGTTCAGGCTGGGTCAGAACCTGTATGGGTTCTCGGTGTGGCCTATATGTTAGGTGGGCACAATTGTAGGAGGCCTCTCATACAGCCTCCTTAGACTATGGCCTCACTCCAGGGAACCCTGGGCCTAGCAGCATCAGGCTCATTTTACTCTCCCACAAAAGAGCCTTCTACTCTTCTGGAAGCACTTGGCCCAAAAGAACACTGGACAGAGAACAGGTTGTACTTAGCCTGACAAAAAAAGGCAGAGTGGTTCATACTTGACCCATAGGAAAACTTCCCTCCTGTCCTCCTCCTCTGGTGGGCCCCAGTCTCTCCTTATCCTCATCCCTAACCTTTTCTCTCACCTTTCTTCAGGCTAGACCTTAATTCCTGCCAGGAGAGGAAGCAGGAGTGTAGGGCCAGAGCCACTCTGCTCTTCTCAGGGAGAAGATGGGTCTTGGGATAGAATTATATCTATCTGCTCTCAAACATTGTTGGTCTAGGCAGGGGTAGAAAACTTGCGGCCTCAAGGCCACATGTGGCCTTCTAGGTCCTTGGGTGCAGCCTTTTGACTGAATCCAAGTTTTACAGAACAAATCCTTTTATTAAGGGGATTTGTTCTGTGAAGTTTGGATTTAGTCAAAGGGCTGCCCTTGAGGACCTAGAGGGCCACATGTGGCCTTGAGGCTTCAGGTTCCCCACGCCTGGTAGGGGATATGATCAGGTTCAAGCTAACATCTGATAACTGCTTCATTATTGGGGAGAAAGGAGGACCCCAAGTTCTATATCAAAGGCCTAGATCTCACCCAAGAGAATTTCCCTACATCCTGCAGAGGAGCAAGTTGGGCATAGAGACATGATGGAGAAAGCTGGCCTCCCTCAGATCCTCCTAGAGTTTTTTCCTGAAGCGAGGTTGGCCTCTTCCCTCCCTCTGGAAGTTGGAAGCCAGAAGTGCCTAAAGTGAGTCGACACTTGAAGAGAGCTCCACGATGCCTGAAGAGCAAAGCCCTCCTCTCTCAACCCTCCAGCCTGCCCCAACCCTCACCAAGGGCAGGGCATTCATCGCCACTGAGGAGGAGAGTCCCATACCTACTGGCTTGGGACTAGCCTTCCATGAATGGCTCCCAGGATAAGTTAAGGGGCAGACCCAGGTCCTAAATGTCCTTGTTCAGGGTGGCATCTTGCTGTACTGGCCCTGCTTGCCCTGGGGCCAGTGGGCACAGATGAAGAAGGATTCAGGCCTCCCTCCTCAGAGATAGAGCATTTCTGAAGGCTTACCAGGGGTCAGGCACCATACTAAGAGCTGGGGACACAAACACAGGAAAATGAGGTGGTTGCTGCTCCCAGTTCCTAATAGAGAAGATAAAACACAAAGTGGGTGGTAGACTGTGAAGGGGGATGGGAAGGAGGGTACCTGTGTGGTGAATGGGAAGAAGGCAGGGATGGAGGGCAAGCAAGAAGTGAAGAGAGGGCAGAGCCGCTGGGCCGTCTCTTGAGATGACAGGCGCCTTTATCTCACAATAAGGAGGAAGTAAAGGACAGAGCTCTGAGAAACATCCATCCATCCTTCAAGCTATCAGAAGAAAGGAGAAATTTCCTAGGAAAAGTGAGAAAGGTTATCTGGGTGACCCTGGGAAAGTCACTTAGCCCCGAAAAAAAAGAAGAGAAAAGGAAAAATGAAGAGATTTGAAGGGAAAACAAAGGAAAAAAATATCCCAAGAAGCAGAAGAGAATCCAGAGCTGGGCTAGAGGTTAGAAGATGAGATTGAAATCCAGGGGAAAGCAAGGGCAAAGGGGCCTGAACTAAGTTATATTTCAGAAGCTCTCACAGAGAGAGTGCAGCAAGGTCCAGAGGAGGAACCAGCTGCTTTTCCATCAAGGCATGAAGAGGAGGAACTCTGGATATGATAGGGAGGGGTGAGGGAGACCATTCAGACAAGTAGAAGAGATGGTTGGCTGCCATCTGGGATCCATTCCCAAGAGGCAATGTTGGTGTTGTCAGACCCCATGACTACTCTCTACTTCTGATGATTCATGTGGGTGTGAGTAACACTGCCCCAGAGGTCCAGGGAAAATCTCTTACAGAAAGTCGAGAGATAGCTCATGTCTAGGGCCTCCACAGAAAAGAGGAGCTGGGTGCCTCCTAGGATGAATTCATCAGGGCTGTGGATACGGAAGAACCGATGGGACCAGGAACATCAGCGGCATTTTTATCACTGCCTACAATTGAAGGTAGCAGCTTTGGGAAGAGAGAAGGTGTGGGAAACAAACATCTGGTCAAGAAGATGAGATTTGGATTTCAGGTCATGGCTTAAAATATGGGAATGATAGTCACCTGAGCAGGGACAGAAGATGCCTAATGAGGCAACAGCAAGAATGTGTAGGAGGGAGGTAGGGGATGTATTTGAAAAAACATTTCAAAGATGGAAGCTCAGGGCTTGGTCAATCTGATGTTGGCACAAAGGAAAAGGACAACTAAGAGCAGCCGTCTTCTTGGGTCAGGGGACGCTGGTGTCACCAGAAACAGAAGATGCTGGTTATGTCAAGATGGCAGTGCAGACTGGCCACGCAGGATGGAGTTGTTGAGGACAGAGCTGGAAATGACGACAAACGATAACAATGCAATAAACTAGAAGCCAAAAGCTTTGCGCCGGCATTCAGAGAATCATCACAAGTACAGGATGGGGATGGGTGGCTGGAGAGCGGTTTGCCCAGAAAGCAGTCTGGGGCTTCTAGCAAGCTTAATATGAATCAGCATGGAGAGAAGATTTTCAAACGTCAGTGGGAGTGGAGCTCTGCATGAAGGGAGACAGAGCTTCCAGGATGAGGGAGGTGATAGTTCCCCAGACCTCTGTCCGGGTCAGATCACATCGAGATGACAGCAGTCACTTCTGGGTACCACAGTTTAGTGATGCTCATTGATGAGCCAGAGAGGGACCAGAGAAGGGTCTTGATGACCAGAAGTTGGATGGGCTGACTCTGTGGTAGTGGGCTCTCACTCCTCATTGATCTCCAACCAAATGATAATGATTTTTTTGTGATGTTAGAGAGGGGTTTCTACTTCAGGTGTGAGCCTGATTCAGTGGATAAATGGGTCAATGGACTGATGATATCTGAGGTCCCCTCCAGCTTCAAATTCTTTCACTCTGAATCTTGCAAATATAATCAAAAGGGCTTTAACCTGCAAAGGGAGAGGGAAGGGAGAGAGAAAACTGCCTTGAAACTCCCAGAAGACTAGGGACCATAGAAAGGAATTGTATCCAGGAAGAAGGAAGGCAGCAGCAGGAGCAGAAGGAACTCTGAGAAATCCATAGGAGGAAAAAAAAACCCCAAATCTAAGGAGGGAACAAGCAAGAAAACCCCTGGCCTCTGTTGTAGGAACATGCATGTGTAAAGAATGGGAGACAGGCAAGAAGAGCCTGAAATCCTAAAGGGAGGGGAATCTGACATCAAAGAGGTCACAGACCCCAGGCATTCGAAGTCAGGGTGCTGCACTATGGTTCTGAAAAGCATATGATGTGAAAGAGACGAATTATGTAAAGGAGGGAGGGGATTGGGGGCACATGTGCACTTCATGGGCAGAATTATACTATATATTAAGAACATGAATAGGAAATCATCCAAGAATTACTGGGGAGGTGACAGAAAATATTTGAGTGAAGATCAACAGGGAGGGAAATAGAAATAATACTGTTGTCATGGAAGTAAAATACAGACCAGCCGTTACCTCCAATTTACCGTGTAAATGATAAATTCATTACCTCCCATCTATCCTGTCTTCGTCTTGTTTGTACACAGTTATTTGTATGTTGTCTCCCCCATCAGACTGTGAGCTCCTAGAGAGCAGGGATTAAGATTGTTTTGTTTTGTTTTTCCATTTCTTTGTATCCCTAGCACTTAGCACAGTGCCTGGCACGTAGTAGACATTTAATAAATGCTTGTTGTTGTTGAACTAGACAGAAGGAAAAAAAAAGATGAGTAACTCAATAAACAGATCACAAGCTTTGCACAAAAGTGTAGTATTGATGAAGGACCCCCAGTATGTGGACATCAGCCAGAGTTCTTTCTGCCAAAAACAGAGCAAGTAAGAAATTCTTATCCTGCCTTGATGACAGTTTCATCTTTCAAATGTGGAAGAACCAACAAAGGAATATTCCATACTGGATTTTATTCTCACCAATAGAGTGGAATGAGTTGCTGGAGGGAAAATGATGGCAACCTTGGTGGGAAGAATGATCATTACCCATTTCAAAGGTTCAGAAGAGGCACAAATAGAATCCTCTGAACAAAACTTCTACAAGGTAGACCAGGAAAGATGGGGAACTCTGAATTAAATTCTAAGGACACAAAGCAGAACAGTTCCAATGAGGATGAAAAATGGGAATTGTCTGAAGAAACTGATGTGGATGCATAGGGAGCTTACCAACCAACTTGGATTTTTAAAAGATGTATATAAATGATGTAAGGAAGAGTAGATAACAGAGGATAACAGTAGATAATCAATCAATGAGCATTTATTAAGGATCTACCATATGTCAGGCATGGTGGGAGGTGCTGGGGATACAAAAATGTAAATGAAACAATTCCTACCGTTAAGGAGCTTCCATTCTATAGGAGATGACAGTAGGTGTACATGAAAAATGGATACAGAATAGATACAAGGCAATTTGGAGGTAAGGCACTAAAAGCTGGGAGGGATCAGGAAGGACTTCACATAGGAGCTGAGCTGAATGAAGAAGGAGATGTGGGATTCTAAAAAGGTGAAGTGAGGAGGGAAAGCATTCCAAGCATGGGGTAGAGAGATAGGGGGTTGGGAGGTGGAAGCTTGTAGGTGAAGAACAGCAAAAAATCCAGTTTGGCTGGCCTGAAGAGCGTATGAAAGGGAGGAATGTATACGTAAAACTAGAAAGGTAGGCTGGAACCAGGGGAGTTTGCATTTGACCCTAGAGAAAAAAGGAAGCTACTGAAGTTTACTGAGCTAGACAGTGATAGGATCCGACCTGCCCTTTAGAAATGTTTCTTTGGCACTTGATTGGGTGATGGATTGGTGAGGGGAGAAACCCCTTGAAGTAGAAAGACCCACCAGCAAGCTATTGCAATAGTCCAGGTACAAGGCGATAAGGGCCTACACAAAGCTAGTGGTAGTGTCAGAGGAGACGAGGGGGCTTTTTCTTTTTTACAAGAGCTGTTATGAATGTAAAATTGACCTGATTGGGTGATACGTTGGAGGGGGCCAGGCAGTGTGAGAGAGAGTGAGGAATCAAGGAGTGATACCTGGGTTGGGAGCTTGAGGAACTTTGAAGGTGGTGGTGCCCTTGATAATAATAGAGAAGTTAAGGAAGAAGGGAAAGGTGTTATTTGGGGGAGGGGGTACATAATGAGTTTAGTTTTGGACGTCTTGAGTTTGAGATGACTATGGGATATCCAGTTCAAAATAGACAATAGTCATCTGAAGATGGGAGACTGAAATTGTGGAGAGAGACAAAGACCTGACATTGGGTATGTAGATTAGAGAATCATCTGCCTAGAAATGATCATTGAACTCAAGCAAGATAACAAAGGGAATCTGGAGAGACCAGAGAGAGAGATGAGCCCCCAGGACAGAGCTTGGGGTGGCACTCACAGTTAATGGACACTGTGCTGAAAATGGAGAATGAGAAGGAGCAATTCCATTGGTAGGAGGAAAACCATCATAGAGCAGTGTCATGACAACCAGAGAGGATGGAAATAAGCACATGACATGGTCCTGCAAGCTGTGTTAGGAGTGCTGAAGCTCAAAGGTACAGAGGCTGGTGGGGGAAGGACAAATGAAAGAGATTTTTTTGTGTGTTTTGTTTTTAGCAATATTGGCCAAAAGAGCAGGATGAAGAGGGCACAGCAGTGTCCCTCAAATCACCAGACCTGTTTCCAGCTCAGTCCTCGTAGCCAGCATTGAGAGGAGAAGCAGTAAGGCACCCCAAGGGAGAGGCAGGAGGCAGCTCGAGCCAGACAAGTCAATGCACCACCGCCATGACCTTGGCCGCCATGCCTTCTCAGACAACCCAGAGATGTGAGAAGAGGGAGAGGGATAGTGGCAGAAGGGGAGGCTTGAGGAGAGAAGAGAGGTTTGCAATGGCTTCTGCAGGGGGGAGAACAAGGGAGCAATTAGGGAAGAACGCAATGATACATTTGCTTCAGTTGAAGCTGATCACATATACTCATCATGGATCAAGTCGGGTGACTTCCTTTAAGAGTTTTGTTCATTTGCCCAAAAGACTGTAAAATTGTGTATACCCATTGATCCAGCAATTCAACTACTAAGTCTCTATCCCAAAGAGATCATAAAAAAGGGAAAAGGACCCACATGTACAAAAATATTGATAGCGTCTCTTTTCGTGGTGGCAAAGAATTGCAAATTGAGGGGACGCCCATCAATTGGGAAATGGCCGAACAAGTTGTGGTATATGAATGTAATGTAATACTATTGTGCTGTAAGAAATGAGGAGCAAACAGATTTCATGATAACCTGGAAAGACGTATATGATCTGATGCTGAATGAGAGGAGCAGAACCAGGAGAACATGGTAAACAGCAACAGCAACATTATGCAATGATGATCAACTAGGAAGGACTTAGCTCTTCTCAGCAATACATTGACCGAAGACAATTCCAAAAGACTCATGATGGAAAATGCTGTTCACACCCAGAGAAAGAATCAAGGAGTATAAATGCAGATTAAAGCATATTATTTTCACTTTATTTTTTGTGGTTCTTTTCTTTTGGCCTGTTTCTTCTTTCATGGAAATGTTTTACATGATTTCATATGCATAACCTCTATCAAATTGCTTACTGTCTTAGGGAAGGGGTGATGAGGAAGGAAAAGAAGGAGAAATTTGGAACTCAACATTTTTTAAAATGAATACTAAAATAGTTTTTACCTGTAATTGGAAAAAAATACAATTTAAAAAATAAATTCTAATTTAAAAAAGTTTTTTTCAGTAACACATGAGCAGGAGAGGTAGAGGTGGGGCTGGGATTTGGCAAAGGGTGAGAGTACTAGGTCAAGGGATTCAGAAGATTACAAATCGAGTGGGCGCCAGAGAAGCAGTAGTGGCAGTAGATGAGGAGCCAGCCCTGTTTGAGTTGGCTCAGCAGTGACTGACCCATCAGCTGAGACATTGAGTCTCACAAGAAACTGGTCCAGCCGATCAAGAGAGCAATTCACCCATCGGAATATCCCATAGAGAACATGGGTACTCCTAAAAACAAGAAGCTGACTTCCAGGGCAAGGAATCTTGAGCCTTCCAAGTGTGAGGCAAATTTGAGCCTCCTCACAGGAAGAGTGCACCTCCAGGTCTGGGCAAGGGGGGGGGGGGTATGTTTTATAATGACTTTCCTTGCTAAACCTCAGAAAATATCCCTTTATAAAAGTTAATTGATGTTAACTGGAAAATCAATATGGGGAAAGCACACCAGATGAGAGATTTTCAGTGCTAAGACTGTACCTAAAAACCAAAACCCCTCAGGGTTACTCCTACTACTCTGAGGGAAGAAATTAATGAGCTGCCCTCTAGAAACCCAACCTGCCTGGGACAATTGGGTTGGAAGAGCAAGCCCAGAAGGAGCAGTACATTAATGACTGGGATGAAAGCGTAATTGTAATGCTTAGGAAATACCCAAGAGATTGGGTTGGAACTCAGAGTGCAAACACACCGGGGGGCAGGGCTGTGATCCCCAAACACCCCAACAGGCTAGAATGCTGGGCTGAATCAAGCCAGATGAGATGAAGGACAAATGTAGTCTTATATAGGTTTAAAAAAATCAACTTCACACATAGATGGGAAAGGTGGCGCTAAAGAGCAATGCACCAGACAAGGATGGGAGGGTGGCAGTGGGCAGCAGCAGAGGGATGTGGCAGCTAAGAAGGTCAAGGCCATCTTCAGATGGGCAGAGATTCCGGGAGCAGGGAGGGAATGGTCCTTCTGTGCTCTGCCCTGGTGAGACCCTTCTGAAGTAAGTGACCAGCAGTTCTGACACCTCAGCTTAGGAAGGAAATTGATAAAGAGCAGGACCCCAGAAGAGGGAGACGGCAGTGGCTAGGCCAGGTCAGTGAAGGGCTTCAGGTTCCCACCAAGCAAGGATCAGTTGAAGGAGCTGAGAAGGTTTAGCCTGAAGATGAGGAGACTTAGGGGACAAGTGTCCCTAAGGTCCTTTTAGCCCTGACCTTCAGGCAGCAGGGGGCTGTGTATCTGCCGGGGAAAGGACTGGGGTCTCAGGCCCTTTTTCCATGACTTGTCTTAGCCCTCGGTAAGCTAATAAGCATTTATTAAGCACCTACTGTGTACCAGGCACACAGTGCTAAGGACTGAAGATAGAGAGAAAAGCGAAAGACAGTCCCTTTCCTCAAGGAACCTCACAGTCTAATGGGGGAGACAACACACAACAGGAAAGAAAGGTGGGGGAGGAGGGAGGAGAAGAGAAGGGATGGGGATGGGGCTGGTGCAGGATGGAGAAGCCCAGAGGAGGGCCTGGGCCTTCCTTCTTTAAAAGGAGGTTCTGAGAGGAGCTTTCCACCCTCCATTCAGAGGCTGAAGTGATCTGGTCTCACTCAGGGACCCATGTAGTGTGCCATTTCTGCTCCCTCCCCACTCCCCCCCACCCCATTAAGCCTGCTAGCTCTCTACAGGGTGTGGCTTAGACCTCTGGGTCCAGAGACTTGGAATCACAAGAATCACCTGTGTACACATCCAGGTTCTTGTGCAGCTGGATGGCACAGTGGATAGAATGCTGGGTCAGAATACAGAAGACCCCAATTCAAATCCAGCCTCAGACACTCACTAGCTGTGTGACCTTGGGCAAGTCACCTGCTTCCATTTCCTCATCTGGAAAATGAACTGGAGAAGGAAATGACAACAATTCCTCACTTACAGTTGTATAGACGGGCTCTTGGGCTCCTTCCCAGATGCTCCAAAGCATTCTCTGACTCTCGGACCCTGGTCTCTGACTGCCTTCCTTCCCCAGTCCTGACCAAGCACACAGGAAGACCCCCTAAAGGAAGGGGGTGAGTCCTGGTCAGCTAAATGGAAGGCCAAATGAGGGACCCGGGAAAATCAGCCCTGTAGCTGTTGGCCTAGAGACACAAGAGAAGGGCAGTGATTTCTCTTCCCTAGGAAAGAGTCAGAGAAGTTTAGGGAAAGTGTTGGGGAGAAAGGAAAGGGCCCCAGCTTTCTCCCCAAGCTGAAGCTCAGCCTCCTGTATTTTGGGAGCCTGGCCTTTGGGAAAGGAGCAAAGCTGGGAGGAGTGGGGAGAGGGGTGTGGGGTGGGGGTTGACAGAAGGGAGACAAAAAGAAGGCGAGAAAGAAGGTGGAGAAAGAGGAAGGACAGAGGAATGGAGTAGAAATGGGAAGCGGCTCCACCCTGGCTGTGCCGCCATGGGGCTGGTGATGATGGTTGGTCACTCCTCTTCAGCTGCAGAGGCAGAGGTATTGGAGGAGAGAGGGACAGACCCGGAGGGGGGCAAAAGATCCAGGGCCAGCAGGGGGTAGGGGAGACGAGGGTGTGGTGAGGGGGATAGGGACAGCAAGACGAAGGTGGGGCAGGGGTCTGGGGAGAGTGAAGGGTCCGAGCCCATGGGGAAGAGGGGGGAGTGGGGGAAAAAGGGGGCCAGGAGCCACTAGGGAGCCGGGACTGCCCTTGACGGAGAGGGAGGGTGCAAAGCGACCCCGCGAGCTGCACTGGCTGAGGACACCCAAAACTGGGAAGGGGCTGGTATATATGTAGGCGGGTGAAGGAGGGAGAGAGGGAGGGAGGCTGCTTCAGAGACATCAGGGGAACGAGAAATCCCAGGGAGGAAGCGGCCCCATTAATAAACCTGGAGGCGCAGCGGCTCGGGGGAAATTAATGAGCGCTCGGAAATCGCTGAGCCCTGAACCCGTTTTTTAAATCTGTCCTTAACAAGAAAAATAAAGAAAAGAGACTTGGCCAATTAGGAGGTAATGGAGACATCGCAGAAGCCGCGGTGACAAAAAGCAGGTGAGGGAGCCGGCTGAAAATGGGGGCTCTTCCCCTCCTTCTTCGCCGGCCCCCGCCCCAAGTCTGGCGCTAGGCCCGGCTTCTTCGCAGGTCCAGCTTGGACAGGGCGGGGCACGCAGCTCCAGCACCCCAAAGGGCCCTTCAGTTTAATTGCATGCAAGCAGCATTTATTGAGCGCCTATCGTGTGCCAGCATCCCTATTCGAGAGGCGTGCACTTTGAAACAACAGGTCCACAGAGAAGTAGACACAGACTAGAAATGGGAACTGGGGGGAGACCGGGGCCTATTAGGGGAGGGGGAGCCCCGGGCTGGGCCTTTTTCCATGCATGCACCACACCTGAGCTTGAAGGGAGATCCTTCCGAGTCACCTGAAGTTCTACCCGCCCCACCTCGCCCCACAGGGTCCTCAGCCAGGCATCCCGCAACCTCTGCCTGGGAGAGAGTGGGGGTCGTACAATGGCTAGAACTCCGGAGCGCTCAAACTCCCACCCTCAGACCCTGGGACATCCCATCTCTCAGTCGAAGGGGTTGGACTCCATGGCCTCTAAAAGAGAGGCTTCCGGCCTTGAATCTCCGACCCAAAGAGGGACTCTCTACCTCGACGGGCAGCCCAGGCTGCTCTGGGACAGCTCTCCTGGTTAGGAAGTCCTTGTCGACTCCCCCCTCACTGCTCCTGCTTGACATCTAGTTGTTGTTCACTCCCGACCCCATTTGGGGTTTTCTTGGCAAAGATACTGGAGTGGTTTGCCATTTCCTTCTCCAGCTTCTTTTACAGATGAGAAAACTGAGGCAAACAGAGGATTTGAACTCCTGATTCCGTGCCCAGCCTTTTATCCACTTCACCAGGTAACTTCCCTATTGACCTCTGAGTAGAAGCAGAAAAAGGTTGTTCTAGGTAACAACTCTTCAGATGCTTCAGATCCTTTTTGACACAGGTCACATCACTGGCTTCCTTCAACTTCCAGTGGCATGGTCCCCAGCTTATCAAAACCTTCCTGAACTGTAATGCCTGGATCGGAACTGCACACTCAGGAGCTCTGACCAGGGCAGAGAATGGCCAGACAGACAGACACTGCAGAAAAGAAGGGCAAGGCGATAAAAAGCTGGTATTACTAATGCTATCAGGGCATCTTGGTAAGAGACCTCAACATTTTTCTCAATGGCTTGGATTGAGAGCATGCTCATAGAATATGCAGATGACACAAAGCCGGGAGGAGGGGCTGACCCCACTGGATGCCTGAGTTAAGATTCCAAAAGCTCTTGACCGGCTGTCCTGGATAGATATCTGGTCTGTGCCTGCTTCCCATGTTCTCTTCATTAGACTGGGAGATCCTGGTGGGCAGGCACTGTTGGGGTGTCTTTCTTTGTATCCCCAGCATTTTACCTGGTGCCTGGCACATACTATGTGCTTAATAAACACCTGTTGACTTGAATTGGCTAGAGCATTCAGTGAATCTAAGAAAATGAAATTTAATTGGGAGAAATGTAACTCTTACATTTGGGCTCAAAAAATCAACTTCACAAGGACAAGACAAAAGAGGGCTAGTTAGCAGTTTGTCTCAAAGGCATCTGGCAATTTTAGTGCATTGCAAGCTCGATGTGAGTCAGCATCATGATAGGCAGCCCAGAAAGCTAATGTTTTCTGGGGCACATTGAGGAGCCAAGCTTCCAAGAATATAGAAGTGTTAATTTTTCTATTCTCTCTCCTCATGAGGATTATCTGCTCATCTGGAATATTGTGTTCAATTCTGAGCACCAAAGTTTAGACAAAACATAGATTAATTGGAGAGAGAAGAGGGTGCCTAGGATGGTGAAAAGCTGAGAAATCCTTTCACAGGCAGCTAGGTGGCACAATGGACTAGGTCTGAGGTCAAGAAGACCTGAGTTGAAGTGCAGCCTCAGACACCTAACTAGCTGTGTGATCTTGGAGAAGTCACTGTCTAACCTCTACTTTCTCAACTGGATAATGGGGATAATAATAGCATCTCTCTCTCTCTCTCTCTCTCTCTCTCTCTCTCTCTCTCTCTCTCTCTCTCTCTCCCTCCTTCCTTCCTGCCCCTCTCCCACCTTTAATGACATTAATTGTAAATAACTTATCACAGGGCCTGGCACATAGTGGGCTCTATATAAATGCTAGCTATTATTATTTTATTATTATTTTTATCATTATCACATGAGGACCAGTTGAAGGAGCTGGAGATGTTTAGGCTAGAGAAGAGAAGGGGGATGGGGAGTGGAAATGGGACAAAAAGGCTTTCTTTGAGTGTGTCCTATGGGGGAGGGATCAGACTTTTTCTGCCTGGTCCCAGAAGACAGAACCAAGACCAATGGGATGATGTTGCAAAGAAGCCAGTTGGGCTTTGGTGTCAGGAAGAACTTCTTAACCACGAGAACCTTTCCTGTGTGGGAGGTCAGCTCCTAGAGGCTACATGGAGCATAGCAGGGGACAATCTAGAGAGGATTCCAGTCTTGGACTCTCAGCTCCCTTCAGCTCTGAGGGGCTGCACCTTTAGGATCCTGACTCAGGAAGGTCACAGTGATTTGCAGAAGGTCACAGGAGTAGACAAATAGATGCTCTGAAACCATCTTCCCTGGGGCACCATCAGGAGGCCTTGGTCATGAGGCTATTTTCACCCTGCTTCCTAGAGGTCCTCATTCCTTGATCCTCTCCCTGTGCTTGCTGGACCTGCCATATACAGGTGAAAGTGCCAGTGGTCCTCAGCCTGGCACAGAGAACGCTGCCCTAGTGATCACCCATCTTAGGCCCTACTCACAAACCCAAATGAGCCATGAGAACAGGAGAGTCAAAGTTGGGCCACAATTCACACTGTGGAAACCCACCGGAAAGCTGACTCCCCAAATCAATTCAAACTGGCTGAGCTATAATAACTCTGTCACCTGGAGTGAAGATTGTCCAAGGGCCTGGCAGCCCAGGGAGTGATAAATAGCGAGGCCCCGTGTCTTGTTAGACGGAGGAGGTGCCGAGTGGGGGCCTGTGCACGGATTAGCCCTAGGCCTTATTTATCATCTTCAGGGCTGATCTGGGAGAGAGGGGTTAAGTAGAGAGTTAATGAAATCCGCAGATGATGCTAAATGGAGAGAAGCTGAGAACACCGGCACTGGGAGGACACAGCGAGGGAGGCAGGCCCCTGAGAAGGGAGATTAATCTGGAGGGAAAGTGCAATCGATCCAGATACAGACACAGCAAAGGGAAGAGGCTCAAAGCTCATGAAACCGGGGTGGGGGCAGCCAGGGAGGGGAGAATGGGGCACACAGCTGAGGTCGGAGTGGGCTGAGAGGGTCTGGGGGCACGATGCCCCCATCTGACATTTGGGTGGAGACAGGCAAACACTTGCTAGGAACTGGTGCCTGAAGGAGGTGATGAGGCTCAGCTCTTTTGTGCTTAGGAGGAGTGGGTTCTGTTGTGCTGGGCTTGGCCCTGAAATAGAGATGCTGTCCATCACTGATGCCCGCATGGGCATCCCTTGCAGTTGCTGGCTCCCCTCCCCTTCCACACTGCAGAATGAGAGGTGTTCCCAGCTCCCATGTTAGCCCACGGGGCAGCCCTCTCAGACCCCTGGAGCCCACCCTTGTCTCTGCCTCACTGGGCAGCTCAGAGTGCCTTTGTTGGCTGGGTCCCCGCCGGGGAGCTCCTTGGGGAACCAACAGCAGCTCTCGACTTCTTTGTGACTTAGAACCAGGATCAAATGATGCAGCTCTCCATGTACTTTTCTGAGCTTGTGTCTCAACCCCCTGCTGGAACGAACACTTCTGGAGGCAGGAGGAACTTGGGCATGATTCCTCTCTCTGTCTCTGTCTCTTTCTGTCTCTCTTTTTGTCTGTCTCTGTCTCTGTGTCTCTCTCTTTCTGTCTCTCCCCTCCTCTTTGTGTCTCTGCCTCTGGTTCTGTTTCTCTCTGTCTCTCTCTCTGTTTCTCTCTGTCTCTCTGTCTCTGTCTCTCTCTCTGTCTCTCTCTCTGTCTCTCTCTCTGTCTCTCTCTCTGTCTCTCTCTCTCTCTCTCTCTCTCTCTCTCTCTCTCTCCTCTCTCTCTCTTTCCCTCCCTGTCTGTCTGTCTGTCTTTCTCTCCTCCAGCTTTAAATCCATGAGCCCATGATCCCCTGAGGACACCACAAACCTGACCCCCTCCCCTCAAGGAGGCAGGTTAGATGTTTCCAGATGATGCCTGCTTTGTTCCAAAGTGCCCACTGCACCAGACATTGTGCTGGCTGCTGCTGATACAAACACAGGAAGGCAACAGTTCCTGCCTTCAAGGAGCTTCTGCTGTAGTAAGAGGAGACAATAGGAAAGAAGGAAGAAAAGAAAGAAGAGGGAAGGGGGAAGGAGCCAAGGAGGAAACACGCATTTATTAAGTGCCTACTGCATGCCAGGCAGAGTACTAAGTACTTTACAAATGTTGTCTCATCTGATCCTTACAGTAGCACTGTGAAGATTTAGCTGAGGCCTCAAGGAAAGCTTCCTGTAGACAGCAGGGCTTGAGCTGAGTCTTGCAGGAAACTAGAAATTCTAAGCAGCTGAGGTGAGGAGGATTCCAAGAGCATTCCAGGTACAGCCAGGGCGAGGGCCTGAAGATGGGAGATAGAATGTGGCATTTGAGGAAGAGCAAGACCACCAGCGTTGGGGAGAGGCACAGCGTGAAGGGCAGTGGGGAAGGGGCTGGGTTATCACCTCTTTAGGAAAATCACTTTGGCAGTGAATGGAAGGTGGATTGGAGTGGCTAGAGGTTAGAGGCAAGGACTTCCCTCTCTGCACAAGACCCTCCATCTTCCAGTTCCCCCGTGCCTACTGCTAGAATGCTCTCTGTCCTCATTTACATCTCCGAGCTTCCTTTGAGTCCCTGCTAAAACTCCACCTTCTGCAAGACGCCTTTCCCAGGCCTCCTTAATCGTAATGCCTTCCCTTCGTGATGATCATCTCTGATTCATCCTCTGTATATCTTGTTTGTACACAGTTGTTTCTATGTTGTCTCCCCTATTAGACTAAGCCCTTTGAATGCAGATACTGGGGTGTGTGTGTGTGTGTGTACCTCCAGCACTTAGTACAGAGCCTGGCACATAGTAGGGGCTCAATAACTGCTTACTGACTGCCTGACCAATGAGGACGCCATTGCCATAGTCCAGAAGAGAGTTAATGAAGGGCTGAACCAGAGTGGTGGCTGTATGAGCAGGTCAAAGGAAATGAATGGAAGATGCCTTGGATGTAAGAAGTGATGTAGCAAATGATAATATATGTGGGGTGAAGGCACATGATGGATTGAGGATACCCCTGAGATCTGGAGCCTGGGTCATGGAAAGATGATGATGCCTTTAAAAGTAAGGGGATGGTTTTACTTACACACACACACACAAATACACACACACACAAATACACACACATATACACACGTGTGTATAAACATATATGTGTGTATATATACATATTTGTGTCTAATGGTAGTCATCTCTAGGGCAGGGAAGGGGAGGGGAAAGAAAGTTAGATAAGTTTATGTATTTAAAGGGAAAACAAATTGTACATAATAGATTTACAGTTTCACATGCAATCCCCTTTTTTCTATTCTAGTTTGTCATGAAAATGCTTTTTTAAATTTCTTACATTCAGAATAAAAAAAAGATTGAGGAAAAGTTCAGAAGGATTTTGGGGGGGGGAAAGGTTAACTTTTGACATGTTGAGTTTGAGATGTCTAGGAGACATCCAGAAGTCCAGCAGGCGGTTAATTGGTGATGTGGGACTGGAGCTCAGAAGAACAACCAAACTTCCATAAATCTCATTTGTATCATCTGATTATATCTGAAATGTGCTGAGTTCACCTCCCACCCTGCCACAGTACAATAAACAGGTGCAAATGGTCCACTTCTTCCCCACTCAGCTTCAAAAAAGTCTTGTCTGTAAAAACTAAGTTTGTGTGATGTTCAGTTTGTTTACAAAAATTTTATATGAAATTTAACAAAATAGTAACAAAATTACCCAGTTCTTTTCTTTGTCCCATTCTGGCATTTTTTGTTTTCTTCTATGAATTTTTAGCTATTTTATTGATGCTCCTTATTTCTTATTTTTCCCTATTTTTCCCTTTTCCTTTTCATTTCTGATACTAATTCGGTCCTCATTCCCTCACCTCCCCACACATACCTTCTGTTCTCCTGCTTCTGATCATTTTAATCTGCATCAGTTCATGAGTCTTCTTGAGTTTCTCTGATTTCTGCATGTTTTGTTTCTTATGGTGTATCCTGTTACTCTCATGCACCATGGTTTGGGTTTATTCCAAACTCTCCAATGGCTGTATCTTTAGCCATTAACCTTTGTGATGCTTACCAGCTCCCATTATGATATTATACTGAAAACAAGCATGTGAGGGAGGCTCAGTAGGGTACGTGTTGGCATGCCTTTGTCTCAGGGGAGCAGATCAGAGATAACTCAGTCATCACTGTACAGACTAGGGTTAGAGCCCAGAGTTTGCCTCCTCCTGCAAGATTTGTTGTACTCCAATGAGAGTCTGTTTGGTCCAGTAACCCATGATGTCAGTGTCCTTTTCACCCAGTTTTTATAATTGCTTCTTTCAAGGAGCTAAGGTGACTGACTGATTGGAATTTCACCTCTTGCCCTTCCCCTTGTGTGTGTTACAGCATAATTCAGTATTTGTGACTGATAAATGCTAAAAGGACATAAAGCCTCAGATAGGATATGGTGGGGTTAATCGGAGCAGACTTCTTAGAGGAGGTGGGTCTTGAAGGAAAGCATTTCAAATGAGAGATGTCATTTGGGAGGGCTTGGGGAAGTAAGAAACATGGAGTCCAGGACTGAGTGGACTACACAACCAGGGAGGCGGGGCAGGTGAGCTGTGGGGGCAGAAAGGCAGCAGCCGCTACCAACGGCTCTGACGAGGGCACTGGCCCCTCTCTAGCATTTTGAGCTATAAGTAAAAGCAGAGAGAGCTTGGATTCCTTAGACTGTGGGTCCAGAGTTGTTAGGAGAGAAAGCAAGTGAGCCTGACAAGATTTCTGTGGGGCAGAGCTGTGGAAATTCAGGAAGCCTGGATACTGGGGTGGTTTTTCCCATGTGCCTGTGTTTATGTTCCCCTGTGTTTTGGGTGGGGGGAGGGGGATCTTATGCACTGGGCTATGCTATGAGCTGCCTAAGGTCTTAGGAACAGTATAACCCCAAAGGGTCAAGTAAGGCTGAGTCTGTGTCACCAAGTCAGCAGTAACGTGACCTTTGATAATGCTTCCTACACATTCCTTCTTCTCCTGGGCGGTCCTCTGCCATCAGAGATTAGCACGGTGGACGTACATATTCTGCACCCCGCATCAGTGTCAATTCTTGCTGGCTCCAGCCAGGTGGGTATCTGCATTCTTGAGCCCTTTCCTTGCCAGTGACCCACTGGTCCAGCAGAGCTCCGGGACCTCCCCCCATCGCAGGTGGTGGGTAGATCCCTGCCAAAGGTCACGCAGCCAGCAGGCTTCCAGCAGGAGCCGGAATAGGCCTCCACATCCTGACTCTGTCCTCAAGCCCCCAAACAATGCTACCTTGGCTACGGATATGACTTTGGTATGAAAATATTTCAAAGGGAGAAGCTCTGAGGAGGTGGAAGAGGCTCAGCTGGGGCAAGGGGCAGAGAGGGGAAGCGGGGGATGTCTAGGAATAATGGGAACTGACTCAGAGAATGGAAACTTGGGTCAGACCTCAGGAAAGTCTTCCTGATCAGGAGGGCTGGCAGATGTTGAGTGACTCCCTGGGGAGAAAAGCTGTTCTCTGCTGACCACACCCTGGGGGATATAAACAATTTGCCTCCCTCCAAGAGCCAGGCACAAGCCAGAGTTCCACCAGCAGGCAGTCTCAAGTGGACCCTTCCCCTGAGGCCTGGGGCTCACACACCCGTTTCTGCTCCAGGCCAGAGCTGGGTCTGACAACCCCCAGTCAAAAGTTCTGCAGCCTGGCTCCTGGCCTCAGTAAGCATCTCTGTGCAGCACCCTATCTAAGTTAGACTGAGCCCACCAGTCAAACTGGCCTTCTCCCTTTTCTTCACATACCCTACTCTATCTCTCATGGCCTTCTCTTAGAATTCTTCAAACAAGGCTCAGCTCTGGCACTGTCTTCTCCAAAAAGCTTTTCTTATCCCCCAAATTCTAGTACCCCCAAATCACCTTGTTTTTAATTTTACATGTGGGCTTTTTGGTTTTTTCTACTTTATAGTATTTTATTTTTTCCAAGTACATGTAAAGAGTTTTCAACATTCACTTTTATAAGATTTTGAATTCTAAATTTTTTCTCCTCCATTCCCCAAGGCAGCATGCAATCTGATATAGGCTGTTGTGTATGGACTTTTATGTTTCCATGTTTTCTCCCCAAATACAAGCTAGGTTCCATTAAGACAGGGGCTGATTTATTGAGCACAGTGTCTGGAACTTAGTAGGCATTTAACATGCTTGTCAATTAATTGAATGCTTGATCTTTTCACCCTTTGGGGGAGTAAATGGGACTTCTCTTGCCTTTTTTTTCTGGAGAGATCCAAAGATCAACAGAACCAAAAGCTGAACAGGGTTGGGGGCAGGCACAGATGGTCACCTTGGGGTGGGGCAGAGGGGAGCTACATGAATTTTCATTCACATGGCTCAAGAATGGAGTCCCAGTCTTGGTCAGGCCATGGTATAACCTCTGTGCCCAAGAGATGGCAGCTATGGAGAGGAGAACCACAGGCCAAGTGGTGAAAGTTTCCTGGACCCCCAGCCTCCCCAGAGAGAAGGGAAAGCACTTTTCTTAAAGTCCACTGAGTGGGTAACTAGCTAGTCATGGTTCAGTGTTCAGTCTACTTTAATGCCTCCCCCCTCCTGGTGCTGCCATATTCCTAAGCTCTGAGACTGAGCCCACAAGACCCACTGAATAGTGGATGCCGGGGATCCCAGCTCAGCTCATGCCTGGTCCATGGGGTAGATAGGGGATCTCTTGATTATCTCCATTCCACGTGGAGGCCTAGACTCAAGCTATGTTCTGAGATTCCCCAGAAAGAACTGTAGGTCAGGAGGATAGGAAGTAGAGACAATGACTTTGGAGAAGCTCCCAAGACCATGTAAAGCCAAGGCTTAGTGCGCTGGGTCACAGGCCTCTTTAGTGATGGTCTTTGGTCTCTTTTCTCCCAGTCAGACCATGGGTTCCATCAGGTCAGGAACTACACTTTGCATAAGTTTGGCACATCTCAGACTGTGACAGGACCAGTCAAAAGCATAGAAGTAAAGAACCACGCTGGATATCAGAGGTCTTTGTTCCAAACCACACAAGACTCCTTGAGTTTTCTCTTTTGCATGCTGAACATATAGTACGATCTTGAGACCCTTCCCCATTCTGGATGCCATCTTTTGGATTTTGTTGTTGTTCAGTTGCGTCTGACTTTTCACGACCTCATTTGGAATTTTCTTGGCAAAGATACTGGAAAGCTTTGCCATTTCCTTCTCCAGGTCAATTTACAGATGAGGAAACTGAGACAAACAGGGTTAAGTGACTCGTCCAGGGTCACACAGCTAGTGTCTAAAGTAGTATCCGAACTCATGAAGATGAGTCTTCCTGACTCCAGGCCCAGCACCCTATCCACATGGACACCCAGCTACCCTATCTTTTGGATACCCTCCCTAACATAGGAAACGGGAAAAGGAATAAGCATTCCCATAGCACCTACTATGTGCCAAAACACTGTGTTAAGCACTTTGATCCTCATAACAGCTCTGGGAGGTAGGTACTATTATTATCCCATTTTTCAGCTGAGGAGACTGAGGCAAACAGAGGTTTAGTGATTCACACAGGGTTACATAGCTAGTAACTATCAAAGAGAGGATTTCAACTCAAGTCTTCCTGACTTTGGTCCCAGCAGTCTGTTCCCTGCACCCACAGCTGCCTTTATGTCTCTGTACAACTCCCAGAACACACTACTCCATATTGGGGCTGATGAGGGCAGAGAAGAGCGAGCCTCGTGCCTGCACAAGAAATCTCCTTTCGCTGGAGAGCGAGCAGGCTTCTGGGATCAGGCTGCCCAGGGAGTTCCGAAGCTCTCGTCTCTGCAGGATGCTGGGGCTCAGGAACAGTGTGGTGGTTTGATGGTTCAGGCAAGCAGAGGTCCGTTTGTGCCTTGAGCTTCCTTCTGGGGCAGGTTGTCCTCAACCTCTCCCTGGGGATCAAGGGAACTAAAGATGAGGTTTTCCCTGCTACTCTTTAGCTCTCAGCCCCCATACCCACACCCTGAGGTTGCTTTGTGTTTGCTGGGCACTCTGATGCACTCTAGTCTGTCCTCTGAGAGGCCCAGGAAAGAAGAAGGCTGGCCTCGAAGACCGTGGAGAGGGCCAGGTCGTCTGAATCTTGGCAGGCCGCGATCTTCTTGGACACACTGGTTGGACTACCTCCTCTCTCTGGGAAGGGGCTTCGCATAAAGGTGCGTGCTCTACATCTGTCTGCTCAAGTGGATAGAGGGGCTCACCTAAGGCTCTCCCTCTCATGCACCAGGAAAGGATCAGACTGGCTGCTCCCAAGGCCCTTTCATCTGCCCCACACCTGGCCTGGCTCCTGGAAGAGAGGAAGAATGAGAAGGGTTTTGAAGGCATCTATCAAGGTAAGCGGTGAGCCTGGCCCAAGAGCTGGGGCTGGGGAGGCCTGCTGAGGAGCAGTCTCTGTGGCTAAGCCTCTGATAGGGGGTCACTAGATAGGGCTCCAGGTTAGGCTGGGAATTCAGGGGTCCCTGGT
Organism: Phalanger gymnotis; assembly: GCA_028646595.1. NCBI lineage: Eukaryota > Metazoa > Chordata > Mammalia > Diprotodontia > Phalangeridae > Phalanger > Phalanger gymnotis. The sequence goes on from CM053626.1 coordinate 308,535,211, forward strand.
TCTTGGGTGTCACTGTGGCAGGCAGCTGCCCAGGTCTCAGAGATGAGAGTGGGCTGGCTCTCAACCTGGGAGCTCCTTGGGGAGTCTCTAGCAGTTTTCTAGCAATGGCACATCAGGCCTTCGCTTGGCTCTTCTTTAGGCTCCTAGGCAGTCTCCAGGTGCTGTCCAGGCTGGCCATGCACCTCTAAGTGGCTTCCCAGGAACAGGACTGCATAGCAGTGACTGTGCCCATCCAATGAGGGTGGGGGGAGGCCCCAGGGAGACTAAGACTCCTCCACCAAACTGTCCATCAGCTTCTCCTTCCTGTCCACCCCTCCCCGCCCCAGCACTTTCTGGTCAGCCACTGGGGGCTAGTAGGGCTAACAGTGGTGTTTGTCTGTCCTCTCTCCATAGCCGGGCCTTCTGACACTGGGGGGTGAGGCCTGGGAGTAGAGGGGCAGATGTAGCGGCAATAAGAACCACTCCCACCCTGCTCCCACCCAGGGGACCTGGCGACTGGCAGTCCTGTCCAACAAGAATGAGGGACCTAGGCCAAGGGAGCCACTACTCAGAAGCCCCATTGCTGTGCAGCTCACCATTACCTGGCCATAAAAATAATTGAGCATAACGAGGGCGTTAATAATCTGACACTAATGCTTTAAAGGGACAGGAAATTATCCGCTGGGCTGCATTGAGTGTGCGGATGGCACTTAAGGTTTGCAAAGGCCTCGATAATAACTGCCTGGGGAGGCAGGGGCCGTGGCTCAGGCCTAGCCTCCAAAGGACCCCGGCCATTTGTGGAAGGCAGGGCAGCCCATGGCTCCACTCTCTTGGGCTGGGGGCTACTACTCCTAGTCTCCTCTGACTGCTTTGTTCCTGCCCTGGCTTCTACTGACTCCCTCCCTACCCATCTCCTTCTGATAATCCCCCTCCTCAGATCATGGAATTCCCATACCTCAGAACTGGAAGTGACCTCCAAGGCATTTAAACTAACCTTAACCCCCAAAAGGAATCCCCTCGGTGTCCAACAGAAGTGGCCATCCAGCTTTGCCTCAAAGACCTCCAGTGACAGGGAGCTCACTACCTCCCAAGGTAGCCCTTGGCCATCTGGGTTTGCTCTCATGGTTAGGAAATTCTTCCTGACACTGAGCCGAAACTGGGCTCTTTGAAACTTCTCCCATTGCTCCTGGTTCTCCTCTCCAAGGCCAAGGAGAACCAAGCTATCTCTTTAAAGATAACATGACAGCTCTCTAAAAACTCTCAGGCAGTCCCCTGAGCCTTCTCTTCTCCAAGCTAAATGTTTTCAGCACCTTCAACCCCCCTAAGATGCCCAGTCTCTCCTCACCATCCTCTAGAAGCACCCTAGATATGCCCCCAAGAACCAAAGGTCTAGTGAGCCTGCTCCTGCTTCTGCCCAAGAGGGACAAATGGAGAAAATCAATCTCTCCTCCACAGAACAGCCCTGACAGGATCTGAGAGAGTAATGATGCCCCCCCGAGCCTTCTCTACTCCAGGCTAAACATGCCCAGCTCTTTCAGCTTCAGAGGATGGGGACACAAGGCCCTTTGCCATCCCCCCCACTCTCTGGATGTTTATTCAGTCAGTCACCTAGCTACTATGTACCAGGCATGGTGCTAAGTGCCAGGGATACAAGGAAAGGCAAAAGTCGTCCATACCTTCAAGGAGCTTACATTCTAACAGGGGAGACTACATACAGGAAAACAATGGTGTACAAACAAGATAGAGGCAGGACAAATCTGAGGCAATCAGAGGGAAGGCACTAAGACTGAGGAGGACTGGAAGGGGTTCTTGCAGAAGGTGAGACTTAAAGGAGGCCAGGGAAGCTACGAAGGAAAGATGAGGAGGAGAGAACCCTGGTCCTGGAGGATGCTTGTCATGAGATGGAAGCTCTTGTGTGACAAGGGGCCAGTGTCACTAGATCTAAGAGCGCCCAGAGAGGACTAAGAAGATTGCTATGTCAGAAATGGAGAAAGGGCTTTGAAAGTCAATTTTCTATTTGATCCTGGAAGTCATAGAGAGCTCTTGGGGTCGGTTGAATAGAGAGGGATATAGTGACACAAGGAAGATGACTTCGAGGGCCAAGCAGAGGATGGATTGCACCTTGGGGAGACCAATGAGGAGTGTTCTGCAATAGTTCAAGAGGGAGGTGATGAGGGCTTGCACCAGGGTGATGGTGATGCCCATCAGAGACAAGGGTGTACAGGAGAGAGATGTTACAAAGACAGGACTTAAGGAATGATTGGACGTGGGAGATGAGAGAGTGTGAAGAGTCAAGGGTGATGCACCCAGGTTTCCGGAAGGAAGGTAGTGTCCTCTACAGTAATGAGAAAGGTAGAAATAAAAGAGGCTTTGGGGGCAGGGAAAATATAAAGAGTTCATTTTGGATGTGTTGAGTTTAAAATATCTCCAGGACATCCAGGTTGCAATGTCTAATAGTAGTTGGAGATTCAAGGCTGGAGGTGGGGAAGGTTAGAACTGGACAAGTAGATGAAGTGTAGAGATGATGCAAGCTCCCCAAACTACAGAGAGGGGAACTTGGCCAATAAGGGTTACAACCATGGGGACTCATGAGATAGGTAAGAGAAATAATGTAGAGGGAGGAGAGAAGGGGGCCCAGGACAGAGCCCTGTGGGACACCCACTATTAGTAGGCATGACCTGGATGAAGATCTAGCAAAGGAGGCTGAGAAAGAGCATTCAGACAGGTAGGAAGAAAGCCAGGAGAGAACAGTGTCAGGAAAACCTAGTGAGAAGAGAATGTCAAGGAAAAAAGGCTGGTAGACAGTGCCAAAGGCTTCAGAGAAGTCAAGGGGGGTGAGGCCATTAGATATGACAATTAAAACATCACAGGCATTTTTTGCAAAGGGAAACTTCTATTGAATGAAGAGATGAGAGCCAGATTGCAGAGAGTTAAGAAAGGAAGAGAGGGAGTGGAGGCATCTATTATAGAGATTAGCCATGAAAAGGGGCAGAGATATAGGACAAGAGCTCATGAGGATACATGGATCAGGAGAGAATTTTTTGAGGATGGAGGAGAAAAGTTTGTAGGCAATAGGGAAGCAGAGAGTAGGCATGGAGAAACTAAAGTGAGAAGAGTGGGGATGACAGAGGAGCCATTTGTGGGAAGAGATTGGATGAAAAGGGATTGCTTGTGCGTGTGGAGGTGTTAGCTCTTACAGGGAGAACAGATGAAGGATAGGTGAAGGAGGTGATAATGACAGGAGGTATCTGAGTGATATGAGATGATGAGGAAGGGAGAAGAAGGAGCTTTTGATGAATGAACTCACCTTTTGGGGGGTTAAATATAAAGCAAGGTTACCAATCGAAGGGATAGCAGTAAAGGAGCCATTCAAAATTTGAGGAAAGATGACAAAGTTTGCAAGAGCTGCTGTGATGCGTGTAATAGTGAGTCAATTAGGGAGGTGTAGAAAGATTGCCTTGCTGCAGTGAGGGCCCACTTGAGATTAGATAACATAAACTTGTAGTAGACCCAGTCAGCACAGTTTGTCGATTTTCTCCAGCTTTATTCAGCTACTCCTAGTAAAGGCAGCAGATGGTGGGAGTGACCCGAAGCTGGGACTTGTAAAAGCAAGATCAGTCTTTGATGATGTCCTTTACTCTAGCTCCCTTTGGAGTTCCCCAGTGGCTTTGTATAGTGGCTACTCCCACCCTACCTTGAGTCTCTCCATTGTCCTGTCTGAGTAATGCTTATCTTGAGTTCTTCAAAGACAATAGACAGAGAATCGGGTATAGTTCTGGAGCCACAGCTTAAAAAGTAAAGACTGAAGGGTGACATCATAGTTGCTGGTCATCACCTGGAAGATACAAGTTGGATTGGTTCTAGGTAGTTCAACAGAGAGAACACAACTCTAGGGTGCAAATATCTTCTCTGCTGTCTCCTTCCTGCTATTTACAAGCATATCTGTGGCTCTATCATCCTTGAAAAAGTCCACATTTGATCCAGCCATCTCTGCCAGCTGCCATCCTTTATCTCTCTTCCCCTTTATGGCTAAACTCCTTGAGAACACTGCTTCTACTTCCTTTCCTCTCACTCTTTTCTGCAATGCTTAGCCTGGCTTCACTCTACCAGAACCAGGTCAGCTACATTTCCCGCTCAGAGTTCTAGGGGTACTCCATAGGTGAGGAGCATCTCTTCTCTAACATTATTGGCTGGAGATTCCATTCTGGTGTGTTGAAATTGGGCCTGTGTTTTCCTGACTCCAGGCCCAGGGCTCTTACTCACTGCAACCCATCTCCCTCATCTCATCTCTACTCATCACACATAACCCTAAAACCCTGAGTTTTTAACACTCTCTCCTAGGCTCCTGGGACTTGGAGGAGCATTGGAGCCCTGGGGATCCACAATGCACATCCACTTTGGATGTAATAGAAAACCAGAGAGGGGAACCTGGCCAATAAAAGTTAGATAGGGGGTGAGGAGATGCCCAGAGAGTAAGACTCAGCTAGAATAGACCTAAGCTTGTGCTTAAGCATCTCCTCCATCCCATAAATGACAATACTCCCCACCAGAGATAACATCCTTGGCTAGGGGCCTTCCATCTAGCCCCTGCTTCTCCCCGAGATCTTAACCTTTACTCCACTGAGAAGATTAACTGTAATAGAGGATCCCTCCACTTCCCTGCATGCCCCTGTAGCTCCCTGTCTTTACCCACCTTCTCTTCCAGGCTCGGAGAATTCAGTGGCTTTCCATCTCTCTTCCTTAAAAGCTAACTAGTCCCATCTATCACCTCTGGAGGACAGGAGGACAAGATCCAAAGACCGTGACAGCATGCAAGCTTCAGCTTGGCCAAGTGGCTATATAGTTGTCATTTTCTTACACTTGTTAAAGACCTTAGCTTGAAAAGGCCAAGGTCCCCCACTGTACCCTGGCCCATCTCTAGTCGTCCTGATCCGTATCTGGCCACTGGACCCAGATGGCTCCCGAAAAGAAAATGAGGCTGGTGACTTCGCACAGTCCTCCCTCACTTAAATCCAATTCACTTGCATGTCATGGCATCACCTCCCTGATGTCATGGTCCTCTTTGAGAATGAAGGACAAACAGCAGCAACCTCTGATATTTTGTTGTCGCGACCATATGAACTGTCTCAGAAAGTAGGGAGGTCCTTCTCATTGGCTGGCAGTTTTCATAAATACCCATTTGTTTGGGTTTTTAGAGGGAATTCCATTTTGATTATGAATTGGACTGGGTGGTCTCTGAGGTTCTGTCCAATTCTGGAATTCTGTGATTCTTTTTCTATTTTCTTCAATCTTCTCATTTGTAGTTTTTTGGCCTGGTGCTTATGTGGAAAGGGTAGCAGCTAAGCAATCTGCAAGCATTTCTTAAGTACAGACTCTGAGCTGGAACATTCTAAGCACTGGCCCAAGAGACAGGAATCCAAAGATAAAGCAGTCTCTGCCTGCATGGAGTTTGCATATCTGTCTTGGGAAGCAACATGAACACTTGTAAGCAGATAGATCCAAACCCTATAGAAAGGAAATACAAGTCAACTTGAGGTCCCTGGACATCCTGGTTACTAGCTTCTGGATATTTTCAGCCTCTCTATATCCCTTCTAAAACATAGCTCCCTAAACCGGACACACTTTTCAAGGCCAAGGTGACCAAGGAGATGCATGTATCTGCAGCCTCTGGAGGAGTGGTTGCCAAGATGCATTTCCACAAAACAATTTGTACAGCCAATGTCTCTGATAAAGGACTGATTTCTTTTATTTTTTGAGCGGGGAAGGCAGGGCAACTGGGGTTAAGTGATTTGCCCAAGGTCACACAGCTAGTAAATGTGTCAAGTGTCTGAGGTGGATTTGAACTCAGGTCTTCCTGACTCCAAGGCTGGTGTTCTACTCACTGTGCCACCTAGCTGCCCCTGGCCTCATTTCTAAAATAGAAAACTGAGTCAAATTTATAAGAATACAAGTCATTCCCCATTGATAAATGGTCAAAGGATAGGAATGGCCAGTTTTCTGCTGAAGAAATTTAAGCTACCTATAGTCATATAAAAATGCTCTAAATCACTATTGATTTGAGAAAAGCAAATTAAAACAACTCAGAGGCATCACCTCCCACATATCAGAGTGACTAATATGACCACAAAAGGAAAATTATAAATGTTGAATATGGAAAATGCTTGGTTAGTAGAGTTATAAACTGATGCAACCATTCTGGAGAACAATTTGGAGCTAGTCCCAAAGGACTATAAAGCTGTGCATACCCTTTGATTCATGAATACAGCTACTAGGTCTGTATTCCAAAGGATTGTAAAAAAAAAATGGAGAAGGACTCACATGTACAAAAATATTCAAAGCAGTTCTTTTTGTGGTGGCAAAGAATTGGAAATTGAGGGGATGCCCATCAATTAGGGAATGGCTGAACAAATCATGGCATGTGATTATGATGGAATACTATTGTGCTATAAGAAATTATGAGCAGGCAGATTTCAGAAAAACCTGGAAAGACTTACACGAACTGATGATGAATGAAGTGAGAACCAGGAGAACATTGTACATAGTAACAGCAACATAGTGCAATGACCAACTCTGATAGACTTAGCTTTTCTCAGCAATACAATGATCTAAGACAATTCCAAAAGACTCATGGTAGAAAATGCTAACCACATCCAGAGAAAGAGCTATGGAGTCTGAATCTGGATTGAAGCAGACTATTTTCACTTCTTTTTGTTTTTTTCTTTCTCATGGCTTTTCCTTTTTATCCTGATTCTTCTTTCACAAGGTGACTAATGTGAAAATGTTTGGTATGATTGTATGCGTATGGCCTATATCAGATTGTTTGCTATCTTGGGAAAGGGGAGGGAAAAAAATTGGAACTCAAAATCTTACATAGGTCAATGTTGAAAACTATCTTTGCATGTAATCAGAAAAAAAGAAAATACTATTATATGGGGGGAAAGATGCATCTTCACAGAGGTGGCTTCCCAGGAGGATGGATGTGTTTGGAAGCAAGGCCTTTGGGATCGGGGTCATGGGCTGTCTATCTACATCAGGGCCTGAGAGGAGGTGATGGTTAAGGTGGTGGTGGTTGTTTGACCACTAGGCCTTACCATTTGCCCTACCTCTATGCCCTCCAGGGCCCCCCATGGGCCCTATCATCTGCCCTGATGGTGCACCATAAAGACCCCTGGGCCTTGCCATGTGTCCTACTGAGACACCCTCAGGACTCTGGAGGCTACAGAAGGTTACATGCCCCTCACAGCTGAACCCTCCTCTATATGTAGGCTCCTTTAATTAGAGTGTGGGTTCCTTGAGAGCAGGAACTATCTTGGTTTTTCTTTTCTATTTGAATCCCTACTGCTTAGCACATAGTAAGTGCTTAAAAAAACGCTTTCTCATTCATTCATTCATCAATCTATACTCAGCTAGTCATGAGTATTGGAAAAACAATTAAAAATGAATCAGTTGTATTAGCTATGAGTGTGTGGGAGAGGATAATATTGTAGTGTTTGCTATTGATAAGACATTTTTCAGCTGTGCTTAGGAGATTTTTTTCACAGTATTTGAGGCTTGAGTCATTCTATTTATTTCCATTTTTTTACATAGCAGTCCAAGAGCAAACCTAGGCTACAAAGCCATGCTTCTTAATTTTCCAGCTATTGGGGTTATTATGTTATTGGAAACACTCTATAGAGTCATGCTTAGATTCACATGAAATTTCACTGAGTCTGAGATGGAAGGAGCCTCAGGGGCCACCTAGTCCAATATATACCTCATCACAAAACTCTTTTTACACTATCTCCAAAAAAAAGATCATTCAGCCCCTGGTTGAAGACCTCCAGTAAGGGGGAGTTGGGAATCTGCTATTTCTGGAAGCAGAAGGTTTTCCCTTTGTTTTTAAATTCAATTTTATTCTAAGTTCAGAATTCTTTCCCTCTCTCTCTCCTCCCCTATCCTACTTATTGAGAAGGTAGAAAAAGCAAAAAACAAAATTCACTAGAAATAAGCATAGTCATACAAAACAAATTCCCGAATTAACCATGAAAAGAAAAAGAAAGGAAAAAACAAAATATTCTTCATTCAATTCACTAGGACCCTCTCAGTCTCCAGTTCTTACCCATTACAAAAAGAGCTGCTACAAATATTTTTGAGCCTATGAGTCCTTTGCCTCTTTATCTTGAGAGCAGGAACTATCTTGGTTTTATTTTCTATTTGACTACCTACTGCTTCACACATCATGAGTGCTTAAAATGCTTTTTAATTCATTCATTCATTCATTCATTCATCAGACATATTAGTCTATGACTATAGTCTATAGACCCAGACATAGACCTAGTAGTAGTATTGCCAGATCAAAGGGTAGGCACAGTTTAATAGCTTCTGGGACATAGCTCCAAACTGTCTTGCAGAATGGCTAGGCCAGTTCACAGCTCCGCTAGCGATTCATCAATGTACCTGTTTGTCTGCAACCCCTCCAGCATTTGTCATTTTCCATTTTTGTCAACTTTGCTAATAAAGTGAATGTGAGATGGAGCCTCAGAGTTGCTTCGATTTACATTTCCACAGTTACTAGTGATTTTAGAGCATTTTCTCATATGGCCGTTTCTAGCTTAGATCTCTTCCTCTGAAAACTGCCTGTTCATATCCTCTGACCATTTATTAATTTCACGTTTGAATAGCTGCTATTGTTAGGAGACAGGTGCGTGGTGCAGTGGGCCTGGAGTTAAGAGGACCTGAGTTCAGATCCTGACTCAGACACTAGCTGTGTCACTTATCCCTGTTTGTCTCAGTTTTCTCATCTGTGAAATAAGTTGGAGAAGGAAATGGCTAATGACTCTATTATCTTTGACAAGAAAACCTCAAAAGGGTTCACAAAGACTTGGAAGTTACTGTGAAAATGACTAAACAAGAATTATTAGGATGTTTTCTCTGTATCAAGACTAAATCTCCCTCTGAAATTTCACAGAATCATGGGGATACTAGTTCACAGATTCTCAGAGCAGGAAGGGACAAATTGTTAAATGTTCTGCTTAATAACAAAGCTGAACTAGAGGTCCTAAAGCAAAGAGGTAAATTTGAACTCATAGGCTTCACTGAGATTTTGTAGCATGAGATCCATATGTGGAATACGGCTCTGGGAGAGTGTCTTAGATAGGTAGGTATAGAAGTGATACATAGATAGATAGATAGATAGATAGATAGATAGATAGATAGATAGATAGATACATACATACATACATACATACATACATACATACATACATACATACATACATAGACAGATACATAGATAGATACATAGATACATAGATAGATGAATGGATGGATGGATAAATAGATAGTATATTTATTAGGCACTTATTGTGTGCCAGTATCTGTACTATATGCTAGGGATACAAATGCAAGCAAACAAGACAGTCTCTGTCTTCCAGAAGCCCAGATTTTTCTCTTTCAAAAAATTGATATTCACCAGAGTTCCTCCCAGCATCCCCTATAACAAATATTTTTAAAGAAAAAAAGAAAAGAAAAAAAATAAGCCAAATCGATTACATTTTTAAAAATTCTGAAAGTATCTACAAGTTTCAGCTCCCCAGACTAAACACCTTTGCAAAGAAAGGGGGTGGGGTATCCTCTCACATCTCTCCTTTGTTCTTTATGATTTTACAGCATTTGCTTTTGGAATGTTATTTGGAATGTCATTTTTTGTCATCATTCTTTCTGTTTACACTGTTGTAGTTGCCATTGTGTATATTATTTTCCAGGCTCTTCTTTCACTCAGAATCAGTTCATAGAGTACACTCTTCCCATGCTTCTCTATTTTATCCTATTTTTCATTTCTTAATAGCACGGTAATCTTCCAGCACATTCACATCCCACAGTTCCTTAAACGATGGGCATCCGCTTTGTTTCCAGTTCTTGACTATGACGAAAAGTGCTGCTTTCACTATTTCAGTGCAGAAGGGGGTGTTCTTCCTATCAATGACCAAGGAACTTACATTCTAGTGTGGAAAGACAGTACATAAAAGGAAGCTAGACAACAGGGGGTGGAGTTGGTTAGACCAGGTGTCCAGGAAGTGGAGGCTTCATCTCTGGGTAAGATAAATTAAGAGCTCACCTATCAGAACCCAGGATGGTTCTAGGGGTGGAAAAAAGAAACTGTATAGGTAAAAGAAGAGAGGGTCACATTGGATATTTTTCATGCTATTATGGTAGTTTTGGAAAAAATGAATGAATGAAAAATCTTTTATTAAGTGTTTGCTATGTGCCAGTCACTGCTCCATGTGGAGGATACACATACAAGGAAACAAGGTAGCCTTTGCCCTCAAGGAGCTTACATTCTATTGGGGAAAAGATAGCACATAAAGGGGAGATAGAGTTGGGGAGGGTGCAGCATGGCTGGGAGAGCCGATGGTTTGGGATTTCCAAAGGAGAGGTTGCTACTTACTGAGGGGTAACCTTTGAAGGCTACGGTCCTATTGCTCTTGAGTCCTCACTGATGTGCTCCCCATTAACAATCAGTCAGCCTGACTTAATTAGCTTTTAAAAGAGGTATTCACTGAGAAGGTACTGGTATACAGCTTTCCCCCCAAAACCTGAGGTGCATTTTCCCACGATTATCCATAACGTCCATAGGGAAAGTGCGGTCATACTTAATGGTATGAGGTACATGTGTAAAGAACACAAGGAATTTCATCCCAGCTCCTGGCTCTGGAAACCCTTTTCTTCCTTCAGAGTCCTCTTAGGTGTAACTGTCTTCTGGGCTCTGAGGTTAATGCCTAATATCCAGAGCTGGTCCTTTTCTCCACCACAAGAGGTCACACTCTCTGAAGCAGTTCTTCTTTGGATAAAGATGACCTTGGTCCTGCCTCTTTGTTCAGTCTCTCCAGTCTCGATGCAGGGGGCTCCCGTTGCTTTCAGCCCCTACCCACTCTGGTGGACAATGTTCCTTTCACCACTCGGCTCCCACCACCAGTAGGACCTATGCTTTAACCTCTGGATCAAACAGAATCATGAGCTCATCTGGACATTTCCATCCCAGAACACTTGGTTTGCCTGAAGTTAAGAAAGAACAAACCCAAAGAGGCAAAGGTGGCTACATTCTCAAAGCTGTATACTCATATACTCAATGGGCAGGTGGGAAATTGGGTAGCTACCCTTTCTCCCAATTGACTCTTTTATGGCAGGTAAAGGGAGCTTCATGAAGACCCTATGAAGGGCCAACCAAGAGCTATGAGTTATTCCTATACCACATGTCCTTTCTAAGTCTGATCCCACTTTTCCTGGGACTCTGTATGTACTCATGGAAAAGTATGGCACAGACTTTTGGGGAAATGAAGCAACTGTTTTCACTATGCCACCTCGTTAACATTTCTGAAGGCTTTTTAAGTCTAACTGGCTAATTGATATCAACTGATAATGGAGATAGCACACTGGTGGGGGCTTATGAGCATTAGAAAGAACCCTGACACACGCTGGCTGGGTGGCTCTGGGCAGGTCACATACTGCAGATCTCAGTTAAGGGAGGAAAAAGAAAGCCTCTAATGTCTCAGGGTTACTTTTAAAATCTTCATGGAGAAAGTAGCCAGCTACCCTCTGGGGGGCAGTGTGAAAGGAGATTCGTGATGGTAGCCCTAAACTTGTGTTATGTTTGGATGAAAAAAAGGAAACTAGGTCTAAATCAGGCATTCCAATAGTAGTCTTGTTTAATGGTGAAGCAGTTTCAGCTGAGCCCCTGAAAAGGAGTATATGTTGTTGGGGGGCAGGGAGGGCCAGAAGTTTCTTAAGATCACAGCTCTAGAAAGGACTCTGGGAAGATGGCAGAGTAGTCAGAAAATTTCAAGCTCTCAAGATTTTCCTACACAAAAGAGATAAAATAGTGCCTCTGGGTGAACTTAGAACCATGAAAACAAATAAGAGTAGGGGAAGAACAGGGGTCCTCTTGGGACAATCTGAGAAGACCTGAAGAAAAATCCCAGGACTAGATTTCCTCTGTGTCAAGAGTAAACACCTCCAGGCTAGGGTCTGCTTTAATAACTAGCAGAAAGCCTTGGAGGTAGCTTGATTGGGAGGCTGCAAAGGCCACACCACAAGAACTTTTATCCCCAGGACAGTGAAGGGAGGTGGGTGTCTGACCTGGAGAAGATCTAGAGAACCTCTGCTGACAAAGAACCTCTGCTGACACAACCAGCTGTGCTGTGGAGAGCCGTGGGGGTGAGAAGGAGCCAGCACATGCCGGATGAGTGGAGAAGCAGTAGGGCAGGGGACACTGCTGGCTGTGGGCATTTACAGGAGGCTGGAGGTCTTGGTTTGAGTTCAAGGTCAGAGGGAGAACTGAAGAGGATTGGAGGCCAGAGGCACCATCTCCCATGCCCCAGGACTAGAGGTGATTATAAAAACAAAACTATTACCAAAAAAATGCACAAAGGAGAAAGAATTCAACCATAGAAAGCTAATATGGGAATAGAGAAGACCAGGGTTTGTCTTTGGAAGAGGATACTAAAACAAAGAAACCCTCTTCAACCCCAAAGAATAACGTCAAATGGTTGCCTGCCCAAAAAGAATTCATCGAAGAATTTAAAAAAGACTTAAACATCAAATGAGAGAGATAAAGGAAAAGTTAAAAAGAAAAATAAGAATAATACAAGAAAAACAGAAGATTATGTTAAGAAAGTCAACCAATTAGAAAAGGAGATCCAGAATCTTAAGGAAGAAAATCACTCCTTGAAAATCAGAATTGGAAATCCATTGTTTTTCTTATGAGATGTTTCACATTCTCCTCTATTTTTTCATTCTTTATATTTTGGTTTTTTTTATTTCTTCATCTCATATAATGCCGCTGTCTATACAAAGGAGATGCAAGAGGATAAACCAATGCAGAGGAATTAGATGGGGGAGAGGGGCTGTTAGTTCTGGAAACCTACTTTCATTGGGAATGGGTTTAAGAGGGGAAAATACAAGTATTCTAAATTTAAAAAAGAAATAAAACTCTTAGGGGACCAGAACGGGGAGAGGATAAAGGAGGGATCTTTAGAATGGAGGAGGAGGGAATAGGTTAAAAAGAGGTATAAAAGGATGTTTAGATTTAGGGGAATGGGAGGATAAAGGAGGGAGCTTTAGAGGGGAGGGGGATGGAATAGGTCAAAGGGATGTACAAAAGGGTGTTTAGATTTAGAGGAATGGGGGGTAATGGAGGGATTTCTGGAGTGGAGGTAGGTTAAGTAATAGGGGGGCAAGGTAGCAGGTAGAAGTAAAGTAGAGGAGTTAGGAGAAATAGGAAAAAAGAGATATGTGCAAACACAAAATCAAGATTAGGAGTAGCATCTCTTAGGGAAAGTATATGTTTATGTATATATGTGTATATACGTACATGCGTATGTATATATCAATACCCATATATAAATATAGCCATGCTCAATTATAGCCTTGGGATAACAGGTAGGGGGGATGAAGGGGGGAAAAGAACAAAGTAAAAAGTATACAGCAGAGAACAAAAGAAAACCTACAAGGAAGCAAAGAAAAGATGGACAGCTTTCAACTTAACACACAGTATTTAATGTGTAGGCTTTCTTGAAATGATGTTATTGCTATATATTTTAAATCTTCTCCTATGTTCTGCTATGCATGTAACATCCAGTATTTAAGTTTATGATATGTTTTTGTTTCTTTGCTCTATTCTGTATTTGTATTCTGGTGTTTGAGTCTAAAATAATTATTTTAAGAAAAGATCACAGCTCTAGAGATGGAAGAGACCTTTGAGTCAAACCCTTTCATTTTACAGATGAGGAAACAGATTGAGAAAGGGTTAAGTGACTTGCCCAGGGTCACATAGCTAGGCAGTGTCTAAGGCAAGATTTGAACTCAAGTCTTGCTATCTCCAGGTTTAGTGCCCTGGATCGCCTCACGTTCAGTTCTGACTAGTACTGTTTAAGAAAAATATTGATAGGCTCAAGAAGGTCCCTAAGAGGACGATCAATTTGAGGAAGGGCTTAAGGATCATCTTCCATGAGGGTCACTTGAAGGACCTTGGGATATTTAGAGCCTAGAAAAGAGAAGCCTGGGAAGATTAGGAATGAGCACTGTGCTCAAGTACCTGAAGGGCTGTCCTGCAGAGGAGAGAGCAGATGACAAGGGGACTGTCTTGAGGGATGCCACCTCTGAGGCTTTAGGCAGTGGCTGAATGACCCCTTGACATGTGTTCTATAGAGGGGATTCGGAAGGCCCTTCCAACTCTCCATGTTGATGCTCAGAGGAAGGTGACCAGGATGGTGACAGCCTTGGTGGTCCTGCATGTTATAGAAGGGTTGGTTAAAAGAACTGGAGGGGGAGGGGGAGGGAGGAGGAGAGGGAGGGAGAGAAAATTTGGAACTCAAAAACTTGTGGAACTGAGTGTTGTAAACTAAAAATAAAAAGTAAATTTTTAAAAAGAACTGGAGACAGTCAGCTTAAGGAAGAAATGACTTAGGTGGGGGCATAACAGTGTTTGGGGGTGATCATCTAATAGATATTATAGATGCCTTTTGTCTTTATATTATGGTTATTTTGAAAAACAAACAAGCAAACTCTTCCTTCCAGACTGAACCCTCCCTTTTGATAAAGAAAAACAACTTCGCCAAAGCATGCCATGGGGATGGCATCAGTCAATTGAGTAGGCAATTGACAGGCAGTTATTAGCTGCCTTCTTATGTGGCAGGTGCTGGGATGAAAAGACCAAAATAAAGTAATCCTTGATCACAAGGAGCTGACATTCTATCAGGAGAGACAACTTGCCCAGAGAGAAATAAACCTAGAATAAACCCCAAGTAAATACAGCATACTTTGGGGGAGGAGGGCACCAAGAATGTGGGGATCAGGAAAGGCTACATGTAGAATGTGGTATTTGAGTCGAGTCTAGAAGGAAGCAAGGAATTTTGTGGTGGGAGGAAGAAAGGCAATCCAGGCATGGAGGATGGCCAATGCAAAGACTGGGAGGTGGGAGATGAATACTATATTCAAGAAAGAGAGATCATTTTGACTGGATTGTCAATTGAAGGAATCAGAATAATGTATTATGAGACTGAAGATATAGATTGGGGACAGATAGTGAAGGGCTTTAAAAGTCAAATAAGAGTTGATAGTTTATCTTGCAGGTAATAGGGAATCATTGGAATTTACTGAGTAGAGGGGGGTAAAGGAAAGGAAAATGGCAGTTTGTGATGAATAATCAGAAATGCAGAGAGACTTAGACAGAAATACTGATTTGGAGGTCATAACCTGAATTAAGACGGTGGCTGTGTTGGTAGAGCGGGTCAAATGCAAGAGATGTAGAGTAGAAAAGACAATAATGGGCAATTGATTGGATTTGCTAGGGGTGAAGGAGGGTGAGAATGGAGATTGTGAACCTGAAAGACTGGGAAGATGATGGGGTCCTCCAGAGAAATAAGGAAATTCAGAAGAGGGGATCGCTTAAGGAGATCATGAGTTCTATTTTGGACATGTTGAGTTTGGGATGCTTACGGGACCTCCAGTTTGAGATACCTATCAAGCAGTTAAGGATGTGAGACTGGAGTTAGAACTGGAGAGACTGAGGCTGGAGATAAAATTTTGGAGTTGTCTGCATAGAAATGGCAATTAAACCCGTGGGACCTTATGGGTCAGAAGATGCGAGTATAGAGAGAAAGAGTCCAGCCAGGATAGTCTTATGGTATAGCAGAGTTTGGAGATGTGATATGGATGATAAGCCAGCAAAGAAGACTGAGAAAAAGAAATAAGATCAGGAGCCTTAGAGAGTTTCCTGGGGATACAAAAGGTCAATTGAATTACCTGGTTAGCGTGTATCAGAGATAAGACTTGAACTAGGTCTTCCTGACTCTGAGTTTATCTCTTAAGCCACTAGATCAAGTTTCCCTGACTTGTTATATAATAATATTCCATCATAATCCTGCTTCTTCACAACCATTATACAGGGAAGCATCTCCTGTGGATAAGCAACTAGCCATCTCCACCAATGGCCAACCAACTGTCACTCACCGAGCAGGGGCAGAGGGGAAAGGGGAACAGTGTAGGAGATTGGGACATAGAAGGAGGCAATTTGGGCCAGGCAGCTCAGGCTACCACCACCATCATGACTGCTATTTTCCCTTAGACCATGATGAGGACAGCCTAGGAGCCTGAACCCAAGAGGCTTGGGAGGGCCTCTGCTTCCAGCCATATTCAAATTCTATGCCCTAGTTTATTTCAGCCATTCCTTAATTGGTTGATAATCACTTTATCTCTAGTCCTTTGTAACTACAAAGGGTGCTGCTACTAATGTTTGTATATATTGGACTTTTGTTTGTGTCTTTGACAGGCAGTTTGTTGTAGTGCATAGAGCATTATCCTAACAGTCAGGAAGACCTGAGTTCAAATCCTGCCACAGACACTTACTATGTGACCTAACCTCTCTGAGCATATTTCCTCAGCTATAAAATGGAAGTGATAATAGCACCTACCTCCCAGGGTTGTTGTAAGGACCAAATGAAATAACCTAAAAAGTGCTATATAATTTTTTTAAACCGCCTTATTGGGGTATATACCCAGTAGTGGAATTCTGATTAAAGTGTTTAGACAGTTTACATAATTCTAAACTGATATCCAGGTTGGTTTGACCATTCCCTATCATAGGTTCCCAAAGTAGGCGATACTAGCCCCTGGAGGGTACTGGAACTATCCAAGGGGGTGATAGTAGCCTTGGGTGCAATTGTAGGGTGTTGAATAAAAATAAAGGTTAATCTAACCTAAGGGGGGGCACTGAGTAATTTTTTTTAAAGGGGCAGTAAACCAAATACGTTTGGGAGCCTCTGCTAGATCAACCAATAGTATGTATGCCTGTCTTTCTGCAGCCCTTCCTCTCAATATTGACTGTCCTTGTTTTTTGTGATCTTTTCTAGTTTGAAGGATTTGAGTAAAACCCAAAAATTGTTTTAGTTTGTATTTCTCAATGATTTGGAGAATGTTTCCATATGGTCATCTATAGTTTTGTGATGGGAGGAAGGAAGGCAATCCAGGCATGGAGGATGGCCTATGCAAAGACTGGGAGACGGGAGATGAATACTATATTTTTGAAAACAATTTATTCATATTCTTTGTCCACTCAGCTATTGGGAAAAGTATTTAAAGGGTGATGTGGAAGAGCAATCCACCTCCTGCTGGACCCCAGAGACCAGAACTATAGTAGAGCAATGGGTAGTTCTGAAGAGGCAAACTGAGGCTTGGCATGGGGGAAAATATTCCAATGATTAGAGTTATCCAAAGATAGAATGGGCTGTTTGGAGAGGTGGTGAATCTCCCATCTCTGGAGGTGTTCCACCAAGGGTAGGATGATGATTGGTCAGGTACTTTGTAGCTGAGCTTCTTGTTCATGAGTGGGTTGGACATGGCAGCTTCTGTTGGCCATTCTACCGCAGACCTTTGATGACTGTTGAATGCATTGTCTCCCTAGCATAACTTGGTCATTTTCACCTCTGTTCCCTTCTTTACTCTTCCCTTCCCTCATCTCCCCTCTCCCTTAAGTTGCCCCTAAGTTCCCATTTTCTCCAAGAAGCCTTCCTTGGACCCCCTAACCAATGGTGACCTTTTCTAAACTCACATGCTGTCTCGACCACTCATTCAGCCCTTATTACTATGGACAGCTGTCGCCGTCTCTTCATTTCCTACCCAATTTCTTTCCTTTGGACTTTTCCACCAGGCACCAGAAAACTCTTCATCCCAGAAGACCCTTTCAGCCCTGGAACTCACACCTTGGAAGACCTTCTGCCTCTGGGGCCCCCCCCTCTGATTTGGGCCACTCCTTCCGGAACCTCTGTTTAAGGAGGAAGTAAAATCCAGTCATCTATTTATTTCCCTCCTGGCTGCTTGACTCTGGACTTCTCCATCATACCTGGTGGAGCTCCATCATACCCCCCCTCCACCTCAAGTTCCCTTTTATGTGTTGTTTACCCCAGTTAGAATATATGCTCCCTGAGGGCAGGGATTGTCTTTCTTTTTGCTTGTATTTGTACTCCTAACACTTAGCACATTGACTGGCACATAGTAATCCTTTAACAGATATTTGTTGACTGACTAGCTGACCCTACTAGATTGTAAACTCCTTGAGGACAAGGACTGGAGTGTTATATTTTCTGGTATCTCCTATAGTACCCAGAGCATTGCCTTGCAACAAAATAAATACTCAAGAAATGCATGTAACAGATTGGAAACCAGGGAGTTTTGTGGTATCCTTTCTTTTATTTCTGACTTTTTATCACTTTGGGAGCCTCATGGAAGGCTTTTCTTAGGGAGAGTAGGGTGTATTTTAGAGGAGCAAACAGAATAATTTTTATTTTGTAAAGTTCCTTTAAATTTACAAGTTTCTTACAAAGTTAAGATCCCTAGGATCTTTTCCTCCTTTTGCTGCTGCTCCTCCTCCTCCCTCTGTCTGTCTGTCTGTCTGTTTGTCTGTCTGTCTGTTTGTCTGTCTGTCTGTCTCTCTTTCTGTCTCCCTCTGTCTCTCTCTCACTTAGTACATATCGCAGAAATCCATTGAGAGTAGACTCATAACTATACCAACTTGACAGGATTTGCTCATTTAACCAAACTACCAAAAATTGCCAAATATTTTCTTGGCATTTATATACAATTAATAGCGACTCACATTTATGTAGAGTCTAAGGCTTACAAGTAATTTCCTTACAACAACCTATTTGACAGTCGAGGGAACTTAGGCCCAGAGAGATTAAGTGATATGCACACAGTCACACAGCTTGTTCATTTCAAAGTCAGAATTCAAACTTGGATATTCTAAATCCAAGAACAATGATTTTTCCAGTTCGTGACACTGATGCTAATTAGTACCTTATTTAAGGCGTTATCAGGGAGCGAGGTATTCCTCTATTAGAAATTTATTCCTTTAAGTACTGATCTATTTTAAAAATAATTTTAATATCTTGTGTTTTTACAGTTCCTACATTTCCCAATGTATATCTCCCCTAACCCTCTGGCAGAGAATCATACATTTAACAAAAAAAGAAAGGGAAAGAAGGGGAAAAGCAGTTCAGAGAAACGAACCAATTTATTAAAGAGGTCTGACCTGATTTATAGTATTTTACACCCATAGTCCTTCACTCCTGCAAAGGAGGGGAGGGTTTCAAGCACAAATTTAAACAAAGTTTTGATAAGAAGCTTTGCAAAATACTTTGCCCTCATCTCGGTCTTAAAGGACGTACTGAACGCCTTTCCTGGGTAACAAAAAAATTACCCTTTTGAATACCAGTTATTGTATTATGATAGACTAGAATGACAGGACGTCAAGCCATCTACACCCTGCACCTCCACTTCCTCTCCTCCATCAATCCGTCTTCCAAATTTATCATTTAACTAAAGCCACTCTTTCCCAAGTTAATAGGGATTTCTAGGTAGCTAGCTAGACGGATAGAGGGTTGGACTTAGAGTCAGGAAGGTCTGAGTCCAAATCCTGCCTCTGACACCCACCAGCTGTGTGACCCTCTGCCTCAGTTTCTCCATCCACAAAATGGAGTCAATAAGAGCACCTACCTTCCAGGGTTGTTGTGAGGATCAAACGAGATGATATTTGTAAAGGGTTGTACAAGCCTTATGGTGCTCCGTAAATGCTTGATATTATTATCAATTGCCAAATGGACAATTATTGTGGACTTTTCTCAGTCTTCATCTTTCTTGATTACTCTGTAGCAATTGACACTCCTGATAACGTCTCCTCCTGGACCCTCTCTCCTCTCTTATCTTTCCTCCTACCTTTCACCCCCTTCAAGTGTGGTGTCCCCCATGGACTCTGTCCTAGGCTCTTTTTTCCTTTTCTACTTTTTCTCATCTTATCCCAACCAATGGTGATCTTTTCCTTCTCTAAACTCATGTGTTGTCTGTGCCACTCATTTGACACTTTTTACTGTGTATAGTTGTTGTGGTCTCTTCATTTTCCACCCAGATTTTCTCCTCCAGCCTTCTTTATCATGACCCAGTAATCTGGGACAAATCACTTCAGCCCTTGAAGTCCCACCTTGGAAGTACCCGCCACCACTGGGTCCCCTCTGCTTGGAAGGATCCTCCCAGAACCTCCATTTGAGGAGGATGCTCAGGGCAGTCATTTCTTCAGTTCTCAGCAGGCTACACCTTTTCAGATTTCTCCATCATGTCCTTGACTGGGATATAGGCACCTCTTCAGCTTCCTTTTTATGTATCATCTTTTCCACTAGAATGTAGGCTCCTTGAGGGCAGGGACTTTCTTTTGCTGGTAATTTTTATCTCCAGCATTTACTAAACATAGCGACTGGCACATAGTAAGAGCTTAAGGAATGCTTGTTGACTGACTGACTGATTTTCTCTTTTCCCTCCATACTCTCACTTAGTGACCTTATCAGCTTCTGTGGGTTCAAATATCATCTCAGTATAGAAGACTGCAGATTATATATGCAGCCCTAGCTTCTCTACTGATCTCTAGTCCCAAATCACCACTTACCTATTGGGAGTTTCCAACTGAATGTGTCATAGGCATCTTTTAAAAATTAAGTTTTATTTTTCCAGTTACTAAGCATTTATTTTTCTCCCCTCCTATATCCCTCTTCCATTAAATAAAAAAGAAAAACAAACCCTTTGAATATATACATGCATAGTCCAGCAAAACAAATCCTCATATTAGCCATACCCAGGAATGTGTCTCATTCTGTATACTTAGGCTTGGTCCATCACCTCTCTATCAGGAGGTAAGTATTGTTCTTCATGATAAGTCCTATGGAATCATGGTTGACCATTACATTGATCAGAGTTCCCAAGTCTATCAGGGTTGTTTGTTTTTACAGTGTAGTTATTATGTAGATTATTCTCCTATTCCTGCCCACCATGCTCTGTATCAGTTTGTACAAGTCTTCCCAGGTTTCTTTGGAAACATCTCTTTATTTCTTACGGCATGATAGTATTCTGTTAGATCATAACATGTTCAGCCATTCCTCAATTCATGGGCACTCCCTTAATTTCCACTGACAAAGCTGATACACACACATACCTATATATGTTATATATGGACATCTAGGCCTTTTTCATTTCTTTGATCTCTTTGGTGTATATGTCTAGTGGTGGTATCATTGAGTCAAAAGGTATATACAGTTTAGAAACTTTTAGGCGCTTCCAACTGCTTTCCAGTATGCACATACCAATTCATAGCTCTATCAACAATGTCTCAATAGATCCTTTTCTTCACGACTCTTCCAACATTGTCGTTTTCCTTTTTGCCAATACAATGGGTGTGAGGTAGAATTTCCAAAGTGCTTTTAATGTACATTTCTCTAATTCTTAGTCATTTAGAGCACTTTTTTTGAAAACATGACTATAGCCAGATTGGATTGCTTCTCATGAGAACTGCCTATTTGTATTCTTTAACAATTGGCAAATGGCTCTTCTTCTTCTAAACTTGAGTAAATTTTTTTTCATGTCTTGGAAAATGAAACCTTTCAGAGAAAGTTGTTACAAAGATATTTTTCCTGGTTAAATTTCCCTTCTAATCTTAGCTGAATTATATTTGTTTTGCAAAACCTTTTAAATTTTATGTGATCAATAGTGTCTATTTTAGTTTGTGTGATCCTGTCTATCTGTCCCTTGTTTGGTCATGAACAATCTATAGATCTGAAAGTAAATTTCTTCATTGATCCTTTAATTTGTTTACGATGTGACTTTTTATATCTAGGTCATATATCCATTAGGAGCTTGTCATGGTGTGTGGTGTGAATGGTGATCTAAACTAAATTTCTGCTAGACTACTTTCTAGTTTGCCCAGCTGGTTTTACTAGAAATCAACTCCTTACCCCATTAGCCAGGTCTTTGGGTTTATTGAACACTTTGCTACTACTAGTTTTGTTTCTTTTATATGTTGTGTACCTAATATGTCCCACTGTTCAAGCTCTCTCCTTTTTTAAACAACCACCAATTTGTTTTGATGATTACTGCTTTACAGCATAGTTTGAGATCTGGTGCTTTAAGGTTCTCATCCTTTTAATTTTTTTTCATTATATCTCTTGGGAGTTCTGACCTTGGGTTCCTCCAGATGACCCTCATTGTTATTTTTTTCTACTTGTGTAAAGTAATCCTTTTGTTCTTTTATTGATATAACACCGAGTAAATGAAGTAATTTAGATGGTATTGTATTTTTATCATATTGGCTCAGCCTTTCCATGAACAATTAATGTTTTTCCAATTATTTGGGTCTACATTTCCATAAAGCAAGCTTTGAAGTTATAGTGCTATACTTTCTTGTGTCTGTCTCTGAGCTCTGCCCTCAACTCTCCAAATTTTCAACCATGCTTAGCTCTCTCGTGGTGCTTGCAACACTCTCTTCTCCAATTGTCAAGTTCCTATTGGAACCTCCATTTTAAGGATGGGCCCAGGTCAGACCACCCTTCATTCCTTTCTTGGCTCTGATTCTGACACTCCAGACATCACCATCATGCTTCTATATCAGTACCTCCTCTTCTCCTTTTCATCTCTCTTCTCCTTTTAGAATGTAAGCTCTTTGAGGGCAAGGAGTATCTTTCTTTTTGCTCATATCTTGTATCTCCAGTGCTTAGCACAGTGCCTACCCATAGTAAGTGTGTAATAAATGCCTCTTCACTTGATATGTGTCTTGGTAGATTGGTTCCCATGTCTCTGTCTCCTTTGCTGGATTCTCTTCCAGACATGCCCTCTAACCAGTGCCCTTTAGCTGTCACTGGGCCTTCTTCACTTGGTGATCTCAGCTCCCATGGATTTAATTACCATCTCTATCCTGATGATTCTCAGATTTACCTATTCTGCCCTAATCTCTCTGCTGACCTCCAATCTCACCTCTCCAACTGCCTTTCAGACATCTCTAATTAATAAACTCAATATATCCAAAACCGAATTCATCTTCTTTTCCCTGTTGTCCTTCCCCCGTTGTCCTACCTTCCCTATTACTGTTGCATTCTCCCAGTCCCTTATGATTGCAACCCAGGAGTCTTCCTGGGCTCCTCATTATCTCTCACAACCCCTCCCTGCCATATCTAAGCTGTTGACAAGGCCTCATGATTTCACCTCTGTACAACATCTCTCACATATGACCTCTTATCTCCTCTGACATCTCCTCTCACTCCCAGACTACTGCAATAGCCTGTTGTCAGACCTACATGCCTCAAGTTCACACACACACACACACACACACACACACACACATACACACATACACACACATACACACACACATACACACACACACACACTCCAACTCATCCTCCATTCAGCCACTAAAGTGATTTTCCTATAGTGCAAGTCTGATTATTATCATCCTCTCCCCTCCACTCAATAAACTTCAGTGGCTCCCTATTGCCTCTAGGATCAAATAAAAACTCGGTCATTCAAAGCCATTTATAATCTAACCCCCTACTTCCATTGTAGTCTTCTCATGCTGTATTCCCCAACATGTACTCTTTAAACACTGGCCTCCTGGCTCAAATAAGATACTCTTATCTCTCAGCTCCATCATTTTCTCTGGCTGTCCCCTGTACCTACAATGTTCTCCCTCTTCGGCTCTGACTACTGCCCTCCCTGGCTTCCTTTGAGTTCCAACTAAAATCCTACCTTCTACAGGAAGCCTTCCCCAACCTCTCTTAATTCCAATGCCTTCCCTCTGTTAATTATTTCCTATTTATCTTGGATATAAGTTTCTGTGTATATATTTGTTTGAATATTGACTCCCCCATTAGATTATAAATTTCTTGGGGACAGGGATTGTCTTTTGCCTCTTTTTGTATCCCCAGGGTATAGCACGGTGCCTGGAACATAGTAGGTCCTTAATAAATGTTTATTGATTAACTGATTGATTATGTATACATTCTGTAGTCATTTAAAAATACCTTTCCCTTCTTTCTCTTCCTGCTGGATTTTGTTAGTAATATATGGAAATGCAAATGACATAGGTAGATTTATTTCATATCCTGCAATTTTGCTGAGGTAGTTTCAATGAGTTTTTAGTTGATTCTCTAGGGTTGTTCTCTAAGTACTCCATCATGTTATCTACAAAAAGCATTACTTCTGGTTTTTTTTTCATTTCCTATGCTTGTTTCTTTTTCTTTGTCTTATCGCTTTAGCTAGAATTTCTGACACTACATCAAACTGTAATGGTGACAATGGAAAGCATTGCTTTATCCCTGATCTTATTTGGAAAGACTCCAGTTTATCCCTATTGCATATGATGCTGGCTCTTTATTTTAAATATATACTATTTTAGATACATACTATGCTATTTTAAATATATACAATGCCTATATTACATAAATATATGCTATACTACTATATAGTATTATCATGCTGTGATAAATAATATTATGTTTTGTCATTTTAAACAGAAATTGGTGCAATTTTGTCAAAAGCTTTTTTTTTGCCTTGATTGATATATGATTTTTGTTGTTCTGATTTATATGTTCAGTTATGTTTTCCTAATATTGAACCAACTCTGCATTTCTGGCTCAATCTTGGTTATAGAATATAATCTCTTTGATGTGTTGCTATACCTGTGGATAGAGCAATTTTATTAAACACAACTTGTTCTCTTTCTTTTCATTCTCACCTCTCTTTTTAACTTCCCTAGACCTGTTGAGGGTCCTACCCTAGACATCTAGGTTCAAAAGCTTGGTGGTATCCTCCAGACAGCTTCATTCCATACCCTTCTCTGCACCCTTCCATTCTCTTTGCCATCTCTGGCTTTGAGAATATTCATCAAATCAACGCTACTATTGCTGGAAGACTGCCACCAATCAATTGCCCACTCCAATGACTTACCAAAGCAAACCCCCACCCTGCTCCGGCCATAACTCTCTAATAGGTGTTTTTTCCCCTTTATTAGAGTATAAGCTCTTTGAGAACATGGCTTGCTCTTTCTCTCAATTTATATCCCCAGTGCTTGAAGTAGGTCCTGTCACATAGTAAACCCTTAATAAATTATTTTCATTCATTTTTCATCCTAGACTCCTCACCTATCTAATCAATCATAACATTTTATTATTCCTAGCTCTACAACATCTCCAGCATTACTCTCCTTCTTTCTACTAACGTGGGTACCACACCAGTCTGAGCCCCCACAGCCTCTTGCCTAGACTATCGCAATAGCTGCTAGTTGGTCTGCCTTCCTC
The DNA here is from genome assembly GCA_028646595.1 of Phalanger gymnotis. Lineage (NCBI taxonomy): Eukaryota > Metazoa > Chordata > Mammalia > Diprotodontia > Phalangeridae > Phalanger > Phalanger gymnotis. Next base: position 308,560,332 of record CM053626.1, read on the forward strand.
AAGTCTCTCCCCACTCCAATCCATTTTTAGCACAGCTGCCAGAGTGATCTTTCTAAAGCAAAGGTTTGATCATGGAGCATCTCTTTCCCAAAAAACTGCAGCGGCTCCTTATTGTTTTCAGGACCAGACATAAACTCCCCTCCACCTCCCCGCCCCCTTCCCTATACCTTAGCTCTTGTTTTCTCCCAATATGGGCTCATTTATTGTTCTTTCCATGTGATGTTCCATCTCCCATTTCCCCTTGCTGTACTTTTGTACTAGCTGTGCCTCTCTCCTGGAACATTCTTCTTCCTCACCTCTACCTCTTTGAATCCCTGTCTTCCTTCAAGATTCAGATGTGTCACCACCTTCCATCCAAGAGTTCACCTTCCACTTTAAGGATACCTTCCTTCTACTCTGTCTATACCTTGTATATACTTATAAGTGTACATGTTGTCATCTGCATTAGAAAGTAAGGTTTCTGAGGGCAGAAACTGGTTTGGCTTTTGTCTTGTATCCCTGGCAATTAGCTCAACATCAAGCTTTATTAGGTGAGCACCTAATAATGGTTGTTGCTTGATTGGTGGTGGCTGCAGCATGTGACCAAAATGAGTTGTACAAGAGAAATAGCATAAAAGGTATTACTGTCTGGCAAAGCCAATGGACTGCTCATGTTGTAAGAATGAGAGACAAGAGTGGATAATGTGAGGGTGACCACAAAATTAGTTTGAATTGTAGGTATAGACTGCAGAGCCCAACACTCTCATTTGGTTGTTCAACCATGTCAGACTCTTTGTGACCTCATCTGGGGTTTTCTTGGCATAGACACTGGAGTGGTTTGCCATTTCTTTTGCCAGCTCATTTTGCAGATGATGAAACTGAGGCAAACTGGGTTAAGGGACTTGCCCAGGGTCACACACCTACTAAGTGTCTGAGGTCACATTTGAACTCAGGTCTTCCTAACTCTAGGCCTGATGCTCTGTGCACTATGGCACCACCTAGCTGCCCCAACTCTCATTTTAGAGTTGAGGAAATTGAAGCCCAAGGAGGCTACACAGGTAGTAAGTTTCAGAGGTGAGATTTGAACCCCAATTCTCTGGCTTTAGAACCAGCGTTTTTTCCACTGCTCTTGCTATTGATTGGTACCATAAGGTTGAGTCTTTCTGGAGGTTTTATGGCAATACATAGACAAATGTCTTGGCCACATTCACATAGGTAATAAGTAGCAGTCAGAATTCGAATCCAAGTCCTGGTACAGTACCACAAAGGATGAGTTTGGAGTTAGGGAATCCGGGTTCAAATCCCTGCTCTATTATTTACACTTGTGACTTTGGACAAGTCACTGCACCTCTCTGAACCAGTTTCCTCAACTGCAAAATGAGGCAACTGGACTAGATGACCTTAATGCCTGACTAGACTCATGATGTTGTGATCCCAAATTGAGTCTTCTTTGCAGTACTTTTTTTTTTTGCTGCCTTCTATATTTTCATTGTACTTTTAATGATGCTTTTATTCCTTGTAATTGTACTCAACCTAATCTATTTTCATGAAAGAAAATTGGTTTATTTTATTATGGTTTTGAGTATCATACTGAATCCCCAGATATGGAAGAAGTGTGTACCAAGGGGGCAGTATCAGCACTATGATGCACGCACTATGGTCCCACCCAGAAGAGTCACCTCTTGGATGGATACAAAGCTCCCCAGAAGCTCGGGATAGGATTCTCTTAGCCCAAGTCCCTCCCTACCCCCCACTAGAGACAGAGATAGAGTTGGGGCCGTTAAAGTGCCTTGCTCAGTCTCCCTAAGACTAAGAGGGGTAGATGAGTTGGCCAGAGAGTTTTTCCGCTGGCCATTCCCTATATGCACGAAATCATAGGCTGAGATAGAGGGAGAGAGAAAAGAGGAAAAAAACTAGTGGTTTGTGTTTTTTACATTTAGTAACATGTTGTTCATCCTTCATTCTCGAGGAGAACCAATGACATTATGAGGGTGAATTAGATTTAAGTTAGGCAGAGTTGTCAGCCTCACTCTCTCCTCCAGAGTCATTGAAGTTCAGTGGCGACATAAGTCAAGATGACTAACTTGTGAGAGGCTTTAAAACAGCCGAAGATCAAGTACTCATTAGACACTCAATAGAATAGAAAGACACCGCAGGAATGGGCAGCTAGGGGGCGCAGTGGATAGAGTGCTGGGCCTGGAGTCAGGAAGACCTGAGTTCATATGTGACTTCAGACACTTATTAGCTGTGTGACCCTAGGCAAGTCATTTAACCTTGTTTGCCTCAGTTTCCTCATCTGTAAAATGAGCTGCAGAAGAAAATGGCAAACTACTGTGGAGAATTGAGCTAGGTGGCATGACAGTTTGTTCACTCCCCCACAGCTGGGAGATCAGCAGATCTCCAGAGGGAGCAGAGTTGCTTAAGATGGCCTTCGGTCTCCA
>CM053626.1:308563251-308604641 GCA_028646595.1 Phalanger gymnotis
AAAGTACAGGGATGTGGTATGCAGTAGTACCTTAAATGAAGACCAGTAAGGCCAGATTCACTAGTCCATACAGTACATGAAGGGGAATAATAATGTACAATAAGGCAGGAAAGGTAGGAAGGAAGCAGCCTGTAAAAGGTTTGAAATGCCAAAGAGAGGAGTTTGTATTTAAGCCTATATTAATAGGGAGCCACTGGGGTTTATTAAGTAGGGGAGTGACATAGTCTGACCTGGACTTTAGGACAATTGCTTTAGCAGCTGTGTGGAGTATGAATTGGAGTAGGGAGAACCTTAAAAGGAAGAGATCATTTAGGAGGTTATTGTGTGAGAAGAGAGACAGAGGAATGTGAGAAGTGACACGGAGGGAGATATGACAACATTTGGCATCTGACTGAACATGGGAGTGAGGAGTTGAGGATATAACATAAACAAACCTAGAGGGCCAAGAGGGCAGGGGCTGTTGGGTATCCTCATTGCCCAGCACAGTGCCTGGCACGGAAGAAGCGTTTCATAAATATGTGTTGGTCCAAATTGAACCAAATTCTGTGGTTCTGGGAGTGTACTGTGTCCCATAAATGTAAATTGATGTTGCTATTTTTATTGATAATCATAATAAATGAGAATAGTTACTTTTAGGAGGCTGGGCTTTTAGGAAAACAGCCCCATGACTCCCCTGGCTCTTCGGAGCGATAATAAGTGACATATTATTCCCATTTCCCAGATGGGACACCCGAGGTCTTTGAAAGTAATGTGACAATGAGATATCACCACGGTTAGAATTATGTATTAAAATTAAATGTAAAACTACCAATTTCAAAGTGAAGTGATGACCAGAAAGTGACTCACAAATGGAACAACAGGAGGTGTAAAGCTTTCCCCACCAGGTTCCTTCCTCTTCATCCCATGAAGCCCTGACCCGGCCTTTCTTGCTTTCTTGGTCAGCGCTGCTGGCTTTGCCAATACCCGCTTTTTCTTTAGACGTCAATTAGCGCTTTACTGTTTTTCGTCAATTCTCTTTTAGATTTGGATTTCCTAGCAGTTGTTCTTGGGTGAACTGGCGCAGAGAAGGCTTTCTTTAAGGTGGTTGTCAGGTGAGGCCGAGCTTGCCTGGCACGGAGCCGTGTCCTGGGGCTGGCTGGTAATCCAGGGAAGCTTTGCCCTTGCCTCGCGGTTAGCTGTTACTAACTCTGATGGTAACATTTCAGGCCTTTTCTTCGGGCCACTATCTGGACCATCCCGTGTAGGCTCACCATCAGGTCTGTTCTCCGGGAATGCCCCCGGCCCGGACTCCATTTCCCAGACTCCCTTAGTGTCCTAATGTATTCAGTGCTCTCTGTGCCTCTGTATGTGTGTGTGCCTGTGTGCATGTGGGTCTATGTGTATGAGAGAAAAAGAGAGAGGGAGAGGGAGAGAGAGAGAGAGAGAGAGAGAGAGAGAGAGAGAGAGAGAGAGAGAGAGAGAGCAGAGTGTGTCTCTGTGTGTGTGTGTGTCTGTGTCTGTGTGTGCGTGCGTGTGTGAGTGAGTGAGTGTGTGCGCGCCGCTCGCTCGCTGGCTCGCGGGAGTCCCTCGGAGAGTGGAGGCTCATTCACTGATTAGAGCCAGCGCTGAGAGGCAGCACTGCTCCTTCTCTCACTCCGAAGCTCTCGCTCTGTACATGCGATCCCCGGCAGCTGGCGAGCTCAAACAGGGGGCCTGCCGCCTGCTGCTGCTGCTGCTGCTGCCGCCTCTGCCGCCACCGCCGCCACCACCACCACCGTTGCTCACCCGGGACTTTCCATGCCCCGCACTCTTCGCCTTGCTTCCCTTGCCTCCTGAAAAGTGCAGCCGCTCTTCAAAGGAATTTCCACGGTGAGGATGGAGCGCAGAAAGGGGTGTGTGTGTGTGTGTGTGTGTGTGTGTGTGTGTGTGTGTAATACACAAGGTGGGGAGGGGGGAGAAGGGAATAGCAGGACTGCTCGGGAACCAGGCTAACTTTCAGGGGTCGGTCTCCTGGGGACCCCTGGGAGCCGCAATATCCGCTCCCTAAACATTCGCCGACTTCGCTCTCCTCCTCTTTCTAACTTTCCACCTGGAGTTTGTCTTATTTTGTTGTTGTTATTTTGGTTTGGTTGGTGAGGTGGGTGGAGGGGGGGGGGAGTGGGTCGGGGGAGGGATCTAGGACGTGCTTGTTGGCCCAGTGTGGAGGGTGAGGGAAGAGCAAGGGAAAAGGTGGCGGGGGAGCTTTTCTACGCCTTTCCAACTGTCCTTTTTAACTTTGTTTGGGTTGGTTGCGAGGCTATCCTCTCCCCTGGTGCTCGGGGATAGGATGGGGGTGGGGATGGGAAGAGAAGGAAATTCCTGCTGGTCCGGAGCTCGGAAATGGGGAAAGCTTCCCAGAGGTGTTGGCGTGGGGGGAAAGGTAGTGTCAGAAGGAGAAAGGGATTCGTACCCGCAAAGCACAAAAGAAGCGAAGAAACGAGGGATCTGGGAGCAAGGGAGCAAGCCACCAGTCGCCCGCTCCTGTGTAGCCTGGAGAAAGAGGGAGAGAGACGGAGAGCGAGGGAGAGAGGGAAAGCTAGAGGGAGGGAGAGGGAGTTCTTTCGGGGAACCTCGGACCCCTACTTGTGCCTGTTCACTTGGCGGCTAGAGGGGCGGGGGCGGGAAAGAGGCGGAGGAGGGCTGGGTTGGGGAAGCAAGACTACAGGGGCCAAGAGGCAGGTGCTGGGGGAGGTGAAGAAACCCCCAGGCCTCCGTCGGCGGGTCCTCGTGCCAGGCCATCCCGCTCAGTTCGACTGCGGAGCCGGCTGGCCTTCCCGAGGGCTCCCGGGATTTTCTGGGGCTCCAGATCTTCTCCTGGAGCACGCTCGTGTGCCTCTCAGCATGCCTCCATGTGTGCCCGTGTGTGTGCCCGTGTATGGAGTTAGGTCTCCCTTCTGCATTGCTTTCTCTCTGACTTAGACTGAGCGACACTTTGCCAGTCCCCGACTTGGAAACAAAACTTTTCAAAGGGTCCTGGCGGCTGCTGCACCAACGCAGTGAGTCTCGCGGCCCCTGCGACCTTTCCCAGGCAGCCTGCTCGCCGCCCCCTAGGCTCGAGTCGCGGCCCCAGGCCAGCCCGCAGGACTCTGCAGGGCCACGGCCGTCTTGGTCCGCCCTTTGGGCTTAGCACCGAAGCCTCGTCCTTTTCCCGAGCCTACCTTCCAGACCTGGGCCCAAAGCTTGGCGGTACTTAGCGCCAAGCCCGCCGCGCTGTGGGCTACTCGACAGCTTGGTTGCGGGGACCACAGGGATAGAGGGGAAGGAAGGAAGCAAGCAAGCCCGCCGGTCAGGGCTCTGGCACCCAGGTCAGTTGAGCCGCCTGAGCAGGGCTTAGCCCGGGGACTCCACTCGACTCGGCTCAGCCGGCCTGCCTATGGGGCTTGGAGGAGGGTGAGGCCCTCAGGACTGGGGGATCCCCAGGATCGGTTCTCAGGCTTGAATAACTCGATTCTTTTTTCCCTGGCTGGGGTAGTCAGCTTGCAGGTTAGCTCGTTTTCAGTTCTGCAGCAGGCAGGGCCACCCCGGGAGCGGCGAGAAGGCAAAGATGCTGCTGCCTTCGGCTCGAGGATAGGGGTGCCCCCTTGTGCTGCAGGCCGCCCGCTCCACTAGAGGTTGGGGCAGGGAGGGTCCGGGGTCCCCCCCAGTCTCTTCTCATTTCCCCAAGGGCTTTCAACTCCGCTGGGGGGGGGCTATCAGGAAAACCCAAGAAGGGGCTGGATTAAAAAGAGGGAGAGAGCGAGCTTTGAAACCAGTCGAGCCGATGGGCTGGGGAGACCCTCCCTCGGGACGCCTCACCCTCGCCGGCTCCCCTCCTCACTGGCTTCGGCTCCCCGGGAAGGGAGACAAGAAGAAAGGAAAGCGAGGAGAGGAGAGGAGAGAAAGAGGATAGCAGAAGGAGAGGAGAGGAGAGAAAGGATAGTAGCGGGGAAAGGGATATCAGAGGGGAGCGGCAAGAGCTGGGAGAAGCGGGAAGTGCCCCGCACAGATTAGCCCTTCCGTTGTGAACTAAACCCACCCGGCGGCGGGGAAGACGGAGGGGGAGGCCCAGCGGCCGGGTAGGCAGGCGCTGACTCTTCTGCCACCAGGGTGGTGGTGGGGCTCTGCTGGGAGTGAGCCCTGGGGCCGAGAGGCTGCACCCACCTGTTTGTCCCTGCGCAGCCAAGCTGGACTGCTGGCCCCCTCTTCGGCACCCTCCCGCCCGTTTGCCCATCAGTTCTTCCATTTATCCGTTCCTTCTCACCCCAAACCCCCTCCAGGCGCCGCTCACACCTTGTCTGACCCAGGGCCTGGGCTGCCACGGTGCCGGGGCGATGGGAGAGAAGCCCGGGGCGGCGGCTTTCCATGAAAGGTCGGTCGGCCTGAAGGGAGGCCGCGCCAGGGCAGGGCTGGCCAGAGCTCTCCTAATTCCCGGGGCTTCTGGCAAGGGAGACTGACCAGTCTCGCCCCGAGCGCGGCCTTCCATCAGCCCTGGCCGCTACTCCGTGGCCCCTTGAGCCATTTCGTTTCACAAAGTTGCAAGGTCGCCATTTGGGTGCTGGGTTGCTCTTGAACGAATTTCTCCCTCCCTTTTGCCAAGATAGAGGTGAAAGCTTGGGGGAAAGGCGGGAGAGCCAGGCCAGGGCCGCAGCATGAGCCAGGGAGCTGGGGGCAACGCGGGGGTCTTTTTTTTTTTTTTTGGATACCCAGTTGGTGGTTGTGTCCCTAGCTGCTTTCTGAAGCGCGGACCGAGCTTTCTGCGAGCTGGCGCAGGAGCCCGGCTGGGTCTGATTGCTGTCCCGGGGGCCACAGCTTCCACCGGCTCGGAGGAGATGGATCCATCCACAGCCCTCGCGCCGGGCGGGCTTGGGCCCCGCCAAGAGTGAGGCAGAAAGCTGACCGAGCCCGAGTCAGCCAGTCCGATTCCCCGAAATGTGCCCGCCTTTCGCGCCCTTCGTGCTTACGGGGGTGGGGGTCAGAGGAGTGCGGGGCAGCTTGTGGTTGCTGCGGGGCAGGCCGTGGAAAGCAGGGGCTGCCCTTTGGGCGCCCGGGGACAGAACGAATACTCTCCAGCCGGGACAGCTTGGAACTCCGCCTTCGCCTCCTTTCCTTCCTTCTACCTCGTTCCTTTTCCCTTCCACCCTTCCTCTCTCTTTTCCTCCCTGACTTCCTTTGGGGCCGGGTCCCCGCGCAGCCTCAGCGCTCTTTGTGCTCGGCCTCCCAAGTTGCCTGGGCATTTCGGGAAAGTTGGGTTTCTCCAGGGGAAATGCTCCAGCTACATATTTGTGCCCTCCCTGCACAAGTAGAGAACCCAGGAAGAGTTCAGTCGGGAAGGCACCCCGCTGGCACCTGTTGTGAGGCGGCAAGGAATAGCGGTGCAGACTAACGAACGAAGGCCGCTAGTAGGGACGGACAGAGGGAAGGGCTACCATGGGGAACAAGCCTGGGAAGGAGCCCTCGCCGCGTCCGTAGCCTTGCGGCGGCCCTTCAAACCCAAGGCTGTCCGGAATGGGATGGGGTGGACGAAAGAGTGCTCGGCTCTGGCCGGGGAAGGGCGGCGGCCGCTACCGAAGTACTCCACGTCCCTTAGCTTCGGCCCGGCTGCTGGGGGTGGCGAGGAGGACTTGAAAGTCCTGGCCTGGCCGATTTTCTCTCGGGCTTTGCTTTGGCTCTTCCTGAACAAGGCGAGGAGTGGTCCCTGCCAGGGTTCAGGCACTCTCGGCCCGCCCTCCAATCCTGGACTTTCGTTGCTCTCCCCCCGCTGTGTTTGCAGGCTGCCGTCTGTCCGACGGTCAGTCCCGCGGGTCCCTCTGGGGTCGGGCAGTCGGACCACTCAATTAGGACTCCCTCTAACAGGGCTGTTTGCATTTCCCTTAAGCAAGCCCGGGGACTGAGATTACCCCCCTCTCCCACCAAAAGGAAAACCCCAGACCCTGCGTGGGGCGGTGGCTGCGGCGGCTTCCAGCCCAACCAGTCCCGGGGCTGGTGCGCCCCACCTCCCCAGCCCCCTCTGGTCGCCCCACAATCTCTTTGGCTTCGCGGATTGATCTCTCTCCTTGTTGAGTTAATTCAACAAAGACTTTTTGCGATCGCTTTGGAGTTTGTCTGAAGCCGGGGAAAAGGGGCTGGTGATTTATTCGGTTGCTTTTCGATTTCTGTCTTCAGCCCTTCTTTCTCCTCCTTTCAGCGGGGATGTCAGCTGTTATTACTGCCTATTGATCCCTTTGCAAAGTGAGAAGTGAGCTAAAATTAATGTCAATTCCACTGCTCCGATCAATAGCGGGAGTTATTTTAATCTGGATTTGCACGAGGCGCTAAATTAAAAAGCGTCAGCATAAGCGTCGCTGCCCCTCGCCCGCAGCCCCCTTGTTCGCAGCCCCTCACTCTTCTTCCTGCCCTTGGTTCGAAGCCCCTAGTTCGAAGCCCTTCGTTCTCAACCCCTCACTCGCCTTCCTGCTTCTCGAACGACCCACTCCCACACGGCCACCCAGAGCAGCCCGCGCCCCCCCCCCCCGATTAGCTGACAATCCATATTTTTTTAATTAAGAGGGTCAGTTAGTTTTCTTATTTGGGGCTCTGTATTTAAGTCCATGACATTTTGACATTAGGAGTGTATCAACTATAGATTTTCATAATGACTGCGGGCGGCCGCCTCTGTCTACTCTGCCGCCGCCTCCGCCTCCTCTGAATAGTTTTCTGGGTGTGGGAGGCGGGGGTGGGGGGAGGAGAGAAGAGCCCCCCAAGCGGCTCTGGAAAGTGCAGGGAAGAATTACAAACCCCAAACGGAAATGCTCCTGATTTATTCCCGGTGTAATGAAGTTTGCAAAAGAATCCGGAATTAGGGGTGAGTGATTCACAGGGTCCTTCCTTCTGCTGAGCTCGACTTGCTGCCTTGGCTGCCAGATTACTAATTTATGAAACACGTTGAACAGAAGGAGATGAAGTAGGAGGAAGCCAAAAGAACTCGGGAATAAGGGTCAGTCCTGGGGTCATTTTCTATAGCAAAACATTCCCTTCCAACCTCCCCTTTTCAACGTGCGTTTGGCGTTGTCCATTTCTCCCACCCCTCTTGCCCAGGAGGGACCCACCATTACAGCTTTTGGCCAACCAAGTGTCCTGTCTGCGTCTGGTGTCCCGAAAGAAGGGCGGCTGTGGGCAGCGGGACACGTTTGCCAGGCTTCCCTGGTTCGGTTTGTGAATATGCATCTGCCTTGAAAACGGCCGGACGCAGGGTTCCTATCCTTGTCAGGCTAACCAGGCTGTCCTTGCCAGATCTTCCCTGCTTTGCTCGAACTTGACAGGAAAAGTTATTTAAAATTTGGAAGAGAGAAAAATCCGTTAATGTGAGATGCATAATCTGGTAATTTAGCAATGATGTCTATAAGGAAGAGTGCCAAATGAGGAAGCGATCTGATGATGTCCACTCATTTTCACAATTAATAATAGTCATGGAAGCGTCTGGTACAGGATGGGAGAAGGAAATGTTATCATTAAGGCCAAGGATGGGATTTTATACCATTTGTTAACCGAGGCTCCTCCATTCAAGGAATACAAAAGGTTTTCCATTAGAAAGATGCTCTTTGGGCATGGTTTAGTTGCAGTGAGTGACTCTTTAGATTCAAAGGGCGTGATTTCTGGCAGCCTGGGGTGTTGGGTTTTTTTTTAAATCATATAGTGTTGTTCGGGTGCCCTTTGTGGTCTTTCTATTAATCATATCCTTTTTGAACCTGATAGTCCTCGTATCCACCTTATACCATGCCATTGCTGGTGTGTAGCCCTGCCCTGCATGAACTACCAGGAAAAGACTCTGAGTTGGCAAGAACAAGCCAAGAATCGAACAGCATCTTTCCTAACTCTCTATGTGCTTTGGGGGCCTCTGTGTGAACATCAAACTCTGCCTGGACCAAAATCAGTCAGAAATTTGGTTACCATTTTGCTCTAAATATTAACGGGAGATTTAAGCAGTTTACAAATCTACTTAAGTGAGTGCATTAGTAACTAAAATTAATGATCTTGTTACTGTTGTTGTTGTTGTCCCTGAAAGACAGACACTTTCAGAGAGCATTGCCAAAGACACCCACTCCAATTTTAAAATATTATAGGAGAGGCCAGGCACATTATGACAGAAGTCTTTGCTCAGCCATAGAAAAGAGGGGAGGGGGAAGGCTATGGGTAGACAGAATAATACTCAAAACAGCAGTTGTGTGGAAGCTTCATTTCGAAAAAAAAAAGTCCTTGGTAATATATAAAGTTGTGGGTTTGCGTGTATATACACATAAGTATTAACACTGTACACATATACTTTATGTTGTCATCTACTTACATACATCACCTGTATCCATTTAAATTCACATAGCCATGACATGAGGGAAGGGTATGGGGTGTGTGTGTGTGTGTGTGTGTGTCCGTGCTGGGGGGAGAGCCATGTATGAAAAACAATTATAACTGCATCTGTTGTAGCAAACGAACCCTGCCTTGGGTGGGTGGGGTACCAAAGCAGAATCACTTTAAAATCTGGTGTATGTGGTGACCTCATTTACCCAGGGAATATTGTATTTGGAGATTTTGTGTTTTTTTTCCTTGCTGGGCTCAGGCGCATTTCACCCGGAACGTGTAGGGACCAAAGTCAGCTACGAGTACATCACAGTAAGTTGTCTATTGATTTTTCTGAATGAAAACGGTCGGATGCTGCCGCTGCCCAGTGACTCCTGAAGCCTGTGGTGTCTGTTCCCCAAGCGCCTGGAAGCCAGGAGGATGGAGTTGCAATCACTCTGGCTTTCCCTTTTTTCTTTTTCCTGACCTTCCTCCTTCCCCCTTTCTTCTCTTTTATGTCCCTGCAGATCCTGGAAGGGGATGATTCCCCAGTAATCTTCCCTGCCTCGACCCCAGGTGCTGCTCTGCCTCCCTCCCTCCCTTCCAGGGAAGACCGTTTCTTTTCTGACTCCTGCCATTGAAAGAGACTCCGATGGACTTACACCGGGCAGCCTTCAAGATGGAGAACTCATCCTACCTTCCCAACCCATTGGCATCCCCAGCTCTGATGGTCCTGGCATCGACAGCGGAGGCCAGCCGGGATGCCTCCATCCCTTGCCAGCAGCCCCGACCCTTTGGGGTTCCTGTCTCCGTAGATAAGGATGTGCATATCCCCTTCACCAATGGCTCCTACACTTTTGCCTCCATGTACCACAGGCAAAGTGGGGTGCCTGGCACCTTTGCCAACCGTGACTTTCCCCCTTCTTTGCTGCACCTCCACCCCCAGTTTGCACCCCCAAACCTAGACTGTAGCCCCATCAGCATGCTGAACCACAGTGGCGTAGGGGCTTTCCGCCCCTTTGCCTCCACTGAGGATCGGGAGAGTTACCAGTCAGCCTTCACGCCTGCCAAGCGACTCAAGAACTGTCATGACACAGAGTCGCCCCACCTGCGTTTTTCTGATGCAGATGGCAAAGAGTATGACTTTGGGGCCCAGCTGCCCTCGGGCTCCCCCAGCTCCCTCAAGGTGGATGACACTGGCAAGAAGATCTTTGCTGTTTCTGGCCTCATTTCGGACCGGGAGACTTCATCCAGCCCAGAGGACAGAAATGATAGATGTAAGTAGAAATCCTGTGCATCCCTGTCCCCCTTCCCTTGGGTCAGCTTGGCCAAATGCTGGTGCTCAACAGGTCAGTAGTGCCTCTGGTGCTCCTGCTGAAGGGACTCGCTACCTGTCTGCCTGCCTCAATAGCTGTGGGGTGTTGGGGGCTCGTTGTTCCCTCTCTTCAGTGGGCGATGATAGAGTCTGAATTGAAATGTATTTGTGCAGGCAGTCAGGCAGGGAGGCGGGCAGGTTCCCAAGCCACCTGCTGTGTTTTCCTTGTGTGGGCAGTATCCCTTGGGGGTTCTGGGCTCAGAAGTGCTGGGGGTAGGGGGACCGCGTCCATGCTTGGCCAGGCTATGGAGGGAGCTTGTGGGCTCCCAAAGCCCTTTGCTGGCGTCCCCTTCTTCTCTGGTCTCTGGATCATTTCTGGATCTCTTCCTGTCAGGCCACACCTAGCAGTCAGTCTTCAGTCCACTTCCCGGCCTTACCTTTCAGCAGCGGATTGTGTTGGGTAGAGAGCAATGAAGGGCAAAGGTTGGTCAACACGGAAATCTTGTAATAGTCATATTCTCCTTCGTATCCTGGGGCTAGACAGCTAGCATATTTGTGGGAATGCCAAGACAGACACAACAGCTTCAGAGGGTCTCAGGTGTGTTCTTGTGACCTTTAGTGCCCTCTGTAGGCATGGACTACTCCTTCCCAGGGGCCGATAAACAGAATAGAGCCTTTGCAGGGGAGGTGATGAATCCTCTGGTCCCTGGACTGCCCCGCCCCATCCCCACCCCCACCGCCCAGCAGAGCAGGACTCTCAGTTCGGTGCTTTGGGGCAGTATGGAGACAGAGTGGCTTTCTGCCAGTCTGGGGAGAATTTATGGAGCGAGGGGTTTTCTTTCCACCCATCCCTTTGTTCTTGGATTTTGCTTTGTTTTATTTTCTTAAGAAAACTACAGCTAAGGTTGTCTTTCCCCTCTTCTCTACTCTATTCCCCAACACCACCACCCCCATCTCCCTACAGCCCCCAACATGAATACCATTTTTTTCTCTTCACTTTATGATGCCGGGGAGAGTAATAGAGACGTTGCAACTCTCTCCCCTGTCGGCCCTGCTTCCTCTGGCTGTCTCCTTGAATTAGGCACTGTGTTAACTTCCCAGCGCTAAAAGGCATCTGCCTAAACCCAGCGTACCTTTTCAATAAAAGTCATCATAAAATCAACCTGCCTTGTAAATCCATCGCTCTTTGGTTTTGAAATATGTTGTGAGTGTGTCTTTTATGTCAGCATCTGCAAGCCTAGGACCTTCCCACTTAGGAAGAAGGCTGCTGTTGCCGACAGTACAACTGCTAGCTGGGGCTTTCACTCACTTTTTCTCTAGCTCTTCTTTCCCCCTCTCACTTTCAGTGACACATCTGGTTGAGCTGCTGGCTCCCCTTTCACTCTGATCTGGCTCTCTGGGTAAGCCTGCCGTATGCGCTGTACGGGGACTTTCCTGTTGTGCTGTTGGGCTCTCACCCCCAGTAGTGTAGGAGAAGGCAAAGAGAGCTGGGGCTCACTTCCCCCTTGCTTATAGCTGTCCTAGGTCACTGTGTGTTAAGGCTGCTGCCTCCTTTCCACTAGCAGCACCACTTAGAAATGAAACCGATTCAACATGCTGCAGGGATTGAGATTCTTCTCTTCATCCAGATCTCTGGCAGTTCTAGTCTCTCTCCCCCTTTTCTTTTTTATCCCCATCCTCCATCAAGAAGACACCCAGAGAAGGCGAAAGCCTGTTAGTCAAGTCAGAACTCATAGATGTGGAGATCCATTCCCCCTGCGGGTGTCATAGCCATAACTCTTCCCTTCCTGGTTTGCATTGTGTGTGCTGGTGCCTTCCCCCATGGAGATGGATACCTACCTCACACAGGAATACGCCTGGGTGGAGAAAAAATGAAATGAGGCTGTCTCCCAAAGTGAAATGGAATTCTGACCTTGAAATTAATGAGATGCTGATCAGCAGGGAGGGGAAACCTCTTCATTTCAAATTTAAGTACTAGGGAAACTGGGAGAGCCCTTTCCCCTTAGCTTAATTTATGTTGAACACAGTCTTGCCTTGTCCAGAGGACTTTTCTCCTTCTTTCCTTCCCACCCCATACTAAGTCTATAGTAATATGTGAATGTAGTTTATATGTACACCCAGGTGGTCATATTAGCACAGAGGGAAAAAAAATCAAAACAAAATGTAAGTTGGGCTCAGGGCTTGACCCCAGAACACAAATTCTGTTGAGGAATGTCTGAGCAGAGAAGACTAGCACAGGAGTCTGTATCCCCCTTGGAGGAGGCAAGAAGAGGGGATTCCACCTTCTCCTGACCTTGTTGTAGGGAGCAGATTAGTGCTTCACTGTGGTCTCATGGGTTGGGGTGGGAGATGACGACTGGTGGTTTGGTTTTTTTCGTTTTGTTTTGTTTTTTTCCTGAGGAATCTTTATAAAACAGGAGAAAACCTTTTTATTCTGAGAAGGGTTGGAGAAACAGCGTGACAAGGTCTGCGGTGGCTTCTTGGCTCTTGTCATAGTCTGATGGGGGTGAGAGGATTTATGGGCTGTTTTATGTAAATACATATTTAAGAGCCGTTAGAAAGCCTGATTATTCCCACTAGATGCCTTTCAGGCCCTCCTCACAGAACCTCTTTGAAATAAGTACTATTTCTGAGATAATCAAGGAACAAGCGTATAAGAATGCCTCCTGGACCCAGCTGGAGCTGGATAGGTAAAGGTGGGGCTAGAATCTGCTTAGAGTGCAAAGAGGCAGGCTGCTAAGCTGGCTGCTGGTCACAGAGGTATTGGGATTTTTCATTCTACGGAGACTAATTCTTCAGATAATTTTTCAAAACTTGTAACCCCTTTGTGTTCTTTTCCAGAAAATGTAAAAAGTCATTTTTTTATAATTTGAAAACAAGGACTACAACAAAATTCCTGCAGAACTATGGAGCTGGAGTTTCTGTGGACCAGGTTCCAGCTCAGTTTAAGGGTTTTAGGACCTTGGAAAATGGGTTTTGTAATAGAAACCCTGGCATGACCTTTCCCATCCTGTGCCCAGCTAGGGGGTAGATGTGAGAGATGTGAGCATGGCTAGAACACGCCTCTGTATGTGTCTGGGTGAGCTGGAAATGTACATTTTCTTATCTTTTAAAATTTTTTATTGAAATCTTCTGTTTTTACATTGCCTTCATTTCCAATTGTGTATCTTCCCTCCTCCCTAGCAAGTTATCCCTTATAAGACTAAAAAAGAAAAAAAAAGCATTTTAGCAAACTGGCCCAATGTCTGACAGTATATACAATGTTTTACAGCCATAGTTCCCCACCACCACCACCACCACCTCTGCAGAGAAGGAAGGGAGATGCCTTTTCTCATTTGTTATTCAGGGCCAAGCTTAGTCACTAGGATAATAACATAGTGCTTATGTTTCTTTTCTTGTTCTTTCCATTTACATGTCTCTAGTCATCATGGCAACATTGTAACTGTTGTTTTCTTGGTTCTGCTAACTCCTCTCTGCATCAGTTCTTGTCTACCCTTGTTTCTTCCAATTCTTCCTCATTACTGCTTTTCCTGGTGCAGTAATATTTCCTCACATTCATGTGCCACAATTTGTTCATCCACTCATCAGCTGATGGGAATCTGCTTTGTTTCCACTTCTATGACAATCACCCCCCAAAAAGCCTATTTTAGCTCATAAAGTGTTCCCCTTGCTCTTGGTTGAAAGCTGGACTTCTTCAGGGCATATGTGAACATTCCAAAGTGGGATTTTGAGACCTCCCTTTGTCAACAAATTCATTATTTCTGCTTTGCTCAGGTTTCATGGCAATGAGAAGTTATCTCCCTCTTCAGAGGCTGTCCCGGAGAGGGGATGGGTGGGTCCTGGAAGGGGCATCAACTCTGGCTGGCAGAGGAGATAAGGATGGAGAAAGGAAGGTCATTTTTGTTTGTCTCCACTTCCCAAGCTATTCTTTTTTTAACCTCATCTGAGGAAATGTATGGTATGGCCACAAATGGTGGCCATGTTGTTATGGGGGACTGTGGGGTCTGTTTCCCAAAGTCTGTCCTTTAAATCAGTGCATCTTTATCCAAGGATTCTACCTGGTGTTCCATGCTATCACCCCTATAGTTATTACCCACCTTGGATTATTTTGATGGCCATTGGGTTTTGGATTCCTTCATTACTTGAGAGATCCCCTCAGGTTGCTTCCTGTGGGCAACCTCCTCAATACCCACATTTCTGCTCTGATTGCCTTCTTGCCCCCAGGGTCTTTCTGCCCGCCAGTTCATTTTGCCACAATTGTGGTTGCTCAGTATATACCCTCTCCTCCCTTCAAATGTGAGTTCTAGTCCTCTGAACTGGAGCCTGTCAAGGATGTCAGGGCTGGAGAAAGCATTAGTCAGTCAATAAATATTTATTAAGTACCTACTAAGTGCCAGGTCCTAGCTAAATGCCTACAGTGAAAGATAAAAGACAGTTTCTGCTCTCAAAGAGCTCACAGTCTAATGGCAGAAACAATAGAGTTGACTATGCTAGCCTGGCCTGCCTTCACTCTCTTATTGCAGCCCTAAGAAGGCATCATACACAGCACTGTTTTCACTTCAGAGGAATCTTCGGGTTGGCCCGTTCACTTCACTATCTTTTGCCTTGGCCCTTTTCAGGCAGCTGTTATCGAAATATCTCTTCAGGCAACCAAAGGAATGAAGAGTCCGGGAAGGTCAGGGTGTGCTGCCTTTGAGCTCAACAGGCCACTCCTGGTGGCTTTTCTTTGTGCTAGCCTCAGAAGCAGCTGCTTGGAAAATAATCAGGTTCCTGGGGCTCCAGTCTCACCCTGAAGATGGTAGACTAGGACCACTGCCTGGGTGGAGTTTGGATGGGGGTGGAGAGGTGGGTGTAGCCAGGCTGCCTTCTCTTTAGGTCCTGAGTGAGCCAACCTGGGGGTAGTTGTGCCCTGGACTTTGGGAAGAATGAGGGTCTCTGACAGCCCTACTTTTCTAACGGAGGAGGCTGACCTGCATCCAGTTACAATCTAAGTCAGAGTGAAGGCCCACCAGCCAAACTTGCATTCTCAGGCCCAGAGTGGGGGAAGGGGCTAGGTAGGGTCTGAAAGAGTGGCTCCCCACCCCTACCCAGTTGTCCTCTTCCGTGGGGGTGGGAGGGGAGACACACAAGACCCCTAACTACCCTACTCTTCCTCTGGGAGAGTGGACTCTCCCCAATCCTTCTCCTTAAGTAGGAGGACCAAGCCACAATCTTCCTCGGAGAGGAGAGGGGAGACAGCCCTCAATCCTCTTCCCGGTGGGAGGAGGTTGACTCCCAATTCTCATGGTTCCTGTGGGGGTGAAGGGGCCCCCAATCCTTCTCTTACTTCGGAGGTGAGGGTGGGAGTTCGGGGGTGGGGGGCGGGTGGAGAAAGAACTTCCTTGGTGGGTGGGTGGATTTTTGTTGCTCACTCCCATCCAGGCCCCGAGACTCCCTTTCATGCTGTTTGGTTTCATTGTCTTGTTGGGATAAAGAAATGTTTGAACAGTTAAAGTGGGGCCGGACTGGATGGGAGCGGTCCCTGATGGCCGCTGCAAAGCCATCTGGCCTGGCTTGGCTCCGGGTTGCCTCACCCGCCCGCCTGGTTCGGGGGCTCGCTAGCTCGCTCACTGGGCTGCGGGCAGGCCCGCGGTGCACGGCCGGAATGCCTAATCACCATGGTGAGAAAACGGCCTCGGCGACCGCTTTCTCCCCTTCCCTCCCAGCCCGCCTGCCCGCCAGCCTGCCGGCCGTCAATTGTCATGCAGAAGCGATCGGGTGGCCGTTTCCAGGAGCGGCTGCGCCTCGGTTGCCGGCCCCGCCCGGGTCCCCTCGCCTCTCCTCCCTTCTCCTGGACTTGCTTCCTTCCCCTCGCTTGCCCTGGCTTCCCCTAGCCCTTGCCTCTCCTTTCTCCTCGCCACCCCCACCCCACCCCAGTCTCTCCTTCCTTCTCCTCGCCTCCCCTCGCCTCTCCTTCCTTCTCGCCTTCTTTTCCCTCGCCTCATTTTCCCTTGCCTCCTCTCTCTTCTCTTCCCCTCGCAGAAGGGTGCCTTGTAATTGGTCGTTGGGGGAGGGGCTGGGAGGACAGATGAGGGGCGAGAGGCGGGGTTGGAGGGAGGGACGCTTTTCTCAGTCGAAATATTTGCCCCTCACAGTCTGTCTATGCCCCTGGGACAGCTTTCATGTGGTTTTCCAACACGCTAGTAAGCTCCTCATCTTTCCATGGTGGACTCACGAGGGCTGGCGCTGAGCTCCCAGGCCTTGCTGTGGCTGGCTGGAGGGCTGCAAGCCGGGCCAGGCCGGGCCGGACCAGGGAGGATGCACTCCCTCGCGCACTTTGGTTTCTTTCCCCTTGATGGGAGCAAAACAACCCTAGCAAGGCCGGGGACTGAAGGGAGAAAGAGGTGGAGAGCAAGTCGGTCTGCCGGCCGGCGGGCCAACACCCAAAGCTCCCCACTCTTGCCTCCTCCTGCTAGATGCACTAGCCTCAATTTCTCCTACAGTACTCAGGGGTCCTGAAGGGACGGGCGAGGCTGTAGTCCTCTCAGGTCTCTGCGGCCCTGGACGGCTGCGCGTGGATCTGGCGGTACCTCTCTCCTCTGGACCCGACCAGTCACATCTTTCAGGGCTGGCATTCTTTCTCTTCCAAGCTTCATCTTGTCATCTCTGCCGAAATCCCTAGGAGTATTTCCCCTGGGCAGAGGCTGAGGAGGGACTAGATTTCTCCGTAATGCGGAGAAGCTGAGTTTGGCCCCAGCCGAGCAGCTGGAGAGTGGAGGGGTGGAGGAGTGGAAGAGGTTGGGGGGAAAGCGGCGCTGTATCTTGCCCCTCCGGGAAGCTCCTCCCTCAGCTTGCCCCAGGGGCCCCAGGTGGCTTCGTCTGTGTCCCCTTTTGTGCTGGAAATACAAAACACGGATTGCATCCAAAGAATAAAGCTAGTTCTTTCCCCTTTACTCTATCAGTCAGGAAAGAGAGCACTGAAAATCGAATTTGAGTTTTACATGGGGTTTTCTGAAATGCGTAACCCTTTCAGCACACCTGTGTAAGACGTGTGCTTTGCCTGAAAATACGCTGACCTGTGGTATTTACATACCTGGTATGTCTCCATGGGACAAACCAGCGCTTATTAAGCGCCTACTGTGTGCCTGAAGGCACTGTGCTAGATGCTGATGACAGGATAACAAAGGATGAACCAATACCTACGGGAAGGGAGACAGACCAGTAGATTTGCATTGAGGCTTTTTTCTGACGGTGCATTTTGTAAAAAGGAGTCTTGTTTAAAGCCCCCCAAATAAGACCTCCACACCAACACCTAGCTAAACTCAGTCCGTTTTTTTTTGTTTGTTTTTGGTTTTTTTGTTGTCGTTGTTGTTCCTTCCAATAGTTAACTTCCTGTCTTTCCCAGGGTCATTTGGCTCCCCTTTAAGCAGCCTGGGCAGTCTACGAACGCGAGCTCTAGAGACTGGGGCGAATCGTTGCTTGCTCTGTGGCACTTGTAAGGCTTTGGAAAGCTTGGTCCGGGGTTGTGTCATTGGTGGTGGGGTGGCCGCTTCCCTGCCCATGGGTGTGTGCTGCTGCCTAGACTCCGTAAGGTGCATTGGGCTCTGGGGATGCTTCAGCACACACTCATTGCTTCTCTGAGGGTAAAGGGGGGAGGGGGGATTGTCAGCAGGCAACTTCCCTAATTGCATTGCAGTCCTCTCTAATGTTTCCTATGGGGCTCTGTGAGGATTGGGCTGTGGAAGGAGGGGGTCTGGTAGGGGTCAGGACTAGTGAAAGGCTAATACCTGTTCTGCAGTCAGGCTAGTAGATGCCAAGATAATGGGATGAGTCTGTCGTCCCCTTCTCCTGGGGACTGAGGCTTTCCTGCTGTATAAAGATCTCATTTTAAGTTTCTCTTTTATTTTTCAACCATTGACCAAGGTGGTGTCGGCAGCTCTGATGCAGTGTTACCAATGATCACTGGCACTGGCTCCCCTGGCAGCTCTTTCACACAGTCCTGGGCTGTGGCCAGATGCTTTTGTTAGGGAAAGGGGGAAGAAGGAGGTTTGGAAAAAGACTAGAAAATGCCTTGAGAGCAGATACTCAGGAAAGGAAAAGGAGAGATATTATCAAGAGGTGGTGAGGTCTTTTTCTTTTATGACTATAGGCAAAAAAAGTCTTGTTAAAAAGTGTCCTTTAGAGAGATGGACAAAATGTATTTCATAACTGAAAAAAATGGTTTTTGAGTATTTAATCTCCCATCTCTCTAGAAACCTAAAATGGAGTCAACTTTCTTCCCAAATATTCTTCCCTCAGTGCTGCAGGCCCTGCCACAGAGGTAACAATACTGATGAGATATTTTAGGAAAGGAAGACGACAAAATCCCGGGCTCCCAAGGTGGGGGGGGGGTGGAATCCTAAGGTATGGGTGCTGCCTTGCCCCAAAATGCAGATATTTGGCAGCCATTTCTTCTCTCTGTGTATTGACAGTGACTTGGAAGAAATGAAAGTCAACTTTGGGGGGAAATGTAGTATTTTGAGCACCTTCTGCTCAGCAGGGGTTGAGCCTCAGAAAGGCTCAGTGCCATTCACCAGGCGGGGCCTTTGGTCTGGTCTCTAGTGAAATCCAATCCAGTAAACCTGGGCATGACTCACCAGCCAAGTGTCATGTTCTTCCACTGACATTCATCTGCAATCCAAGGCTTACAGCTCTGCATCTGTCCTAGAGCAAAGAGAGACAGAGCTGCTGAACACAGTTTATCCCTTCCTGCTCCCTTCCAGTTAGGCTTAGGGAGCTACAGGTCTGTATTTTAGACTCCTGGAGAGAATTCTTAGTTATTAACTAATCCCTCTGCTTAGACCAAGTTTCCTTTTACAGAATCACCAAATTTTAAGGTTGCAAGTGGCCTTGATAGCTATCTAACCAAATATCTCTGCTCAATCTATAACTAAAAAATAATCTCTTAATACGTATTACTTACCCCAAAGTGTTTGTCTAGCCTCTGCCTGAAGCCCATCAAGGAGGAGGAGTTCACTAGCTCTCCAGGCTGCCCTTTCCCCTTTTGGATAGCTCTTATGGTTAGGAAGTAGAAACACACAATCTTAAATTGTCCTCTGTCTTCCCTCCCTCTCCCTCCACTTTGTTCCTGATCCCGGCCTCTTGGGCCAAGCAGGACAAGGCTGATCCCTCCATCGAAGGACAGCCCTTCAAACACTGAAACACAGTCCTTCTGTGCCTCCTGAGCCTTTTCATCTCCAGGATAATCACCTCTCATTAGCTTCTTGAACTGATCCTTGTGTGATTGACTCAAGACCCTTTACTTTCCAGGTTGGCCTCCTTTGGATTTTCTCGATCCTTTTTTTTTTCTTTTAATGGTGGTTCCTTAACACAAAACTCCATGTGGTTTGACCAGGGTGGAGAACAGAGAAACTCTCGCCTCTTTCCTTATCCCTGGAAGCTCTGTCTCTCCTAATGCAGCCCACAATCCCATCAACTTCCTCTGCTGTCACACCACACTGCTGACATGAGCTTGCAGTCCACTGAAACTCTCAGGTCTTTTTCATACTGCCATCTAATCATGCCTCCTCATCTTATACTTGTGAAATTTACAAATTTCCTCCCGTGGGACTTAGGCAGATAGGTGTCTAAGCAGACAGAGTGCTAAACCAGAAGTCAGGAAGTCCTGTTCAAATCCTGCCTCAGACACTTACTAGATGTGTGGCCCTTGGCAAATCACTTAACCTCTGTTTGCCTCAGTTTCTTCAGCTGTCAAATGGGGATAATATTAATGATCTACCTGGAAGGGTTGTTGTGAGGGTCGAATGAGATAATATTTGTAAGGTACTTTGCAAGCCTTAAAGCATTTTATAAATGCTAGATAGTTATAATTATTATATTACATGATTATTATATATAATTATTATATTATATAATTATTATTTGTGTTCTGACCTGTCAAGATAGATGTATAGCCAAAGTCAAATGCTTATTATGTACCTGGTAACATGCTAAGCATTGGGTATATAAATGCAAGAAAGCAAGAGAGTCCAAGCACTCAAGAACTAATAGGGGAAGACAACATACAGAGAGAAATGGAAGAAGGGAGTGGAGTTTGCCTGGAGATGGAATCAGGGCCTGGATCTGGGCAAGATAAGGCAAAAACCCAACTATCAGGGCCAGGGGACCCAAGGGGCAGAGTCCCACTGAGAGGAGAGACAGGAGTGATGAATGGAGGCTGCATGGAGGAGACATCCAGGAAATGGCATGGAAGCCTGGTACCTGGCAGGAGAGAGTTATCTTGACTGTCAGCCAGTGTTCACGTTCTCTCTCAGCTTGAGGTCACCTGCAAATTTAGACTTGATCCAAGTCACTGATTAAAAAAGTTGTAAATAGCCCAAAGGCCAAGCATAAATTCCTAAGACTCTCCTTTAGAGATCTTCCACTAAACTAATGTTCAAGCAGTCAGCAGCTCCTTTGGCTCAGTAGCCAATGAGTGGCTTGTGCTATCATTTCAAAGTGTCCTTCAGCACTGAATCACCACGTGGCTGGAAGCAGCCGGCTTGGGGATGCTGCTCTCTGCATCTCTAAAGTAGACCATCTCTAAAAGCTGGTTACGTGGAGAAATTTATATTCGATCCCAGAAGTAAAAGGAAGTCACTGGTGGGGAATAGATGGAGTGACATGGCCAGACCCGAAGTTTGGGAAAATCGGTTTGGCAGCTAATTGGAGGATGCATTGGTATAAGGAGAGACTTGAGACAAAGAGACCAATTAAGAAGCTATTTCAGCAATCTAGGTGATAGGTAATTAGGGACTTAACTAGAATGGTAACTGTATGCATGGAAAGAATGAGTTGTATCTGAAAGATGCTAATGAGATAGGACCCAACAAGATTTGACAACAGATTGGATCAGTGGGATGAGTAAGAGTGAGGAGTAGAGGACACATTGAGGTTTTGAATTCAGATAATTAGAAGGAAAATGGTGCCCCTGATTTAATAGGGAAGTTCAAAAGAGGGGTTGGCTTGGGGAAAGGTATCGAGTTTTATTTGCATCATAAAGTTTTTTGAGACATCTCTCCCTGTATTTGCCAAGATCATTCAAGTTTCCTTGAAAGACATAAACCAGAAGCAACCCTATTCAACATCACTCGGATCATAAAACATCAGGTGAGGCATAAAATAGGGAGCTATATGCTCACCATAGGTGTTGACTGCTGTGATAACAAGCAGCCAGCCCAGAGTCCAAGTTGAAGAGGGATTTCCTGTTGATGTTGGCATCCTCCAGATGCTCCTGCTTGTAGATGACATTGTGTTGATTGCACTGAGTCCTGGAAGGTGAAGGATCTTCTAGAAGAGACCTGAATTCAAAGGAATTTGGGTTGACTATCCACACAAGAAAGACCAATTGGATGAAGAATGCCAATTACCTGGATTACACCATATATTCCAATGAACACTTGATATGGGACAATCCATATAAATGGAGGACACTGGGTCTAGAGTTGAACAAGAGGAAGGAAGCAGCTGGATTTTCTTTAGGAAATTGCAAAGTACCTTTGATGCCCTCAAGCTTCCTGTGAAAGCAAAGACCCACATTTTTAATATCAACCTACTCTCAGCATTGCTGCACAATAATGAGACATGATATATACAATAGCCTCCACAGAATTAAAAATAAAGTGTCACACAGAGGACAATGGGTGGGTGTGAGAAGGCTAAAACAAGTAACCAGTGAGGAACTCAAGGAAAGGCAAGAGATATCATTCAGGCATAGTATGATAGGAAGATGAGTTGGTGATATAGCAAAGGCAAAGCATAAAACGTACCTTTTCAATGTCAGGAGAAAGTAAGGAAGGCCTCTAGCACATCGGATAGACCCCAACTCTGACATTCTCTAGTAAAGAGTTGGAGAAAAGTCACACATAGATATATTACAGTTTGCATCATTTGAGAGCTCTCCCAGATAGATGAGATTTTGGACCCATTTGAGTATTAGAGTCTGAGCTCCTACTACAGATATAGTTCAGTGTCCAATGGGCAGTTGGTGATGTGAGACTGGAGCTCAGGAGAGAGACCAATATCTCAAAAAATTTGATGATGCACATAACACTCAATATCTTTCCCCGAGCCTCAATGCTAGGCTTATATATGGTTTCTGAACTGCTCATCTATTTTGTCTTTCTGCCCAGGCGGTCTGTAGTGTATAATCTAAAGACAAAATTGCTTCTTCTTTTCTTTCCTTTGATCCTTACCCAAATGCTTCCTATCACTAGCTTTAGCCCAAATCAAGCAGCATTTGTATTTCCCCATTTGACCCTAAGCCTGCAGATATAGTGTGGTAATTATTCCAGAATGTCCCTCTTCTGCTTGTCAAGGACACAGGGTCCTCTTGGGTCACACTTCTGCAGAGTTATTGGGTTTTGAAGCCTATAGAATATGCCTGACTTCCTTTGAATTTTGCCTTTCCTTTGGTAGGGTTCTGCCTTGTGAGAAATGTTCCCTTTAGGAATCAGCCTCCAAAGGGGGCAAAAACTTTTGCAAGTGGGTATTTTCTTTGCAATACCCAGAGCAAAATGCTTCCCCAGCAAAGAGATAAGTAAATTCCATGTCTTGGGCATAGCTTCCTGTGTCTTGAAGGCATGATTCTGGTTATTCTAGAAATCTGAAAGGAGTTTATAAATGAAATAAGTAGGGGCCATCCTTGGAGGAATGTAAATTAGTAGTGGTTGGCCTGGGCTGGGCTGCTTCTTAGTGAGGCCCCCTCCCTTACTACCCTCTCTCTTTTCTGATCTCTTATGTAGAACACTCTGACCCCATTCAGTTCCATGATTAGGCTCAGCCAGCAGCCTCTCCCTTCCTTAATCCTCTCCACTCAGCATTAGGCAGGAACTCCTGTGTCTGCCTTACTGGTCTCTTTCACTCTTGATTTTGGTAGGGCCTAATGATGCAGGACCAAGGTCATTTTACAGACAGGGAAATGGAGTCTCTGAGGAGGGAAGTAATTTGGCTCAGGCTCGCAATCCAGACAGCATCTGTGGCTAGAGAGGTCAAATCTGCCTAACTATGAATTCTAGGGTTACCCTCTAAGTTTGATTCTTATGCTAAAATTCTGGTTTATCTACTACTGGTGGAAATAAACAGGCCATTGGCAACTCTGTGAGCTGTTGATATGGGGGGGGGGGGGGCTGTATGTGTAGTGAGATGTTCCCTGACAGGATTTGATTCATCTTAGAACTCATTAGCCTTTGCTTCTGTTCCTTAGATCCCAAGTTATATACTACTTCCCCCCTTCCCTGTATGTAAACAGATCTGTGAACCTTCCCCCTCCCCCATCTCTGTGTCACAGCTTCCCCACATGATGGATGGATTGTCTCTGTTTGGGGAAGGCTCAGGACTGGGCAGGAAGGGGGGTCCTTATAGGTCAGACTGGCGGAAGTGGGGGGACATTGGCATGGATTTGGCAGGGCTGGGTTGGGAGAGAGCAGTCAACATTTGTGGGGATTTTGTATTAGCAGGGTGTTGGCAAGGTGAGGTTGGTAGCATTCATGTGCCCTGTCTTGGGCATAAGCGCTTAATCACTGTCCATTTCTATAGATGGTCAGGCTTCCCCAGGGTTCCTTCCTTTCAAGAAAGAAAGCCCTTTGGTGCTTATAAATACCCAAGGGTAGCTCCCTACCTACAGGGTGTCCCCAAAATCACCACTGCCGTTTCAAATTTTCATAGCTGAAAATAGCACTAAGAGTTTAGGGACTGTGTGTTGTGGTGAATCAGGAAGGGGGAAGGATCACCAGGGTCAGGGAAACAGCTGGGGGGGTGTCTTAGTTTAAATATTGGACCTCAAAGAGGTAGGACATTTCAAAGGACCTGAGCATTCCTAGCATCCCTTTTTTCATCTGGGCTTGGACTGCTGTCTGCATCCAAGGGAAGGAAGAGCCCCAGGTAGTAAGTGACCTGGGTAGGTTGTCTTTGCAGATGGCGACTGTCTTGACCTCATCTCCCTGAGGACCCCACATGCCATGGATCCTGCTATTAGGGAAGTAGCCACTGCAAGACTGATTATTCTTGTTTTATTTCTGAAAAAGAAAAAAGGAATTCAAGGCTTAGGTCCAAATGCTAACAATGATTAAGAAATTCTTTGGAGAAAAAGAAAGTGGAGGGTTGGGGCAAGAAAGATTGGGGAGTAGAGACACCCAGCAGTGGAGGCGAGGCCTAGTAATCAGCTCAGCTGCAGTTAGGGCTCGGCCTGCAGCTAGCTTCCTTCCTGAGCAGTAAAATTGAAAAAAAAAAACCCACCCAGCCTTAGAACAACAAAAGTCTGGATGTGCGGGCTTCCTTCCTGACAAGCCGACAACTAGTGGGCCTTCATTCAGTAGGTCAGAGCAGCAGCCACAGAGACAAGAGGGGGTGGGGGAGCTTTAACCCTTCCCTAACCACAGAGATGAGATGTTGGCTTCAAGGCTGTGTCTTTTCCCCTCTGTCCCCATCCAACATTCTCCACCCAGGATTCTTTGGGAGAAGTACTTCCATTTTGTCTGCTTAGTCCAGAGATGCCCAACCTTCCTCATTTCAGAGATGAGGAAAAGCTGAGAGACATTTAAAGTCCTGCAGTCATCTTTGTGGAAGTACTGGGATCTTGGTGCTCAGCTCTGGAGTTTCCAATCTAGACTTTAGGGCATTGACTTTCTCATAGGGTTTAGTCCTCCAGCCTTCAGGCAGGAAGTGATCCCCTGGGGTTGCATTAGGCTGCTCCCTGGAGCTCAGGTCTGTCTGCATGAAAAGCTGGTGCTACAAAAGTGGGAGGAGGGAGGGGACCTCAGACTGGTTCAGAGGGACACCCAAGCCTTGGGGCCCAGCCTAGGCCCCTTTCCTCAGTATCTGTTCCCACTTTGGGGACCTCTTCTGCTTCACAGTTTCAAGGCTGGAAGCCAGCTGCAGAATAAGTCTTTTTCTGGGATGTGCCCCTGAAACAGGTCAGGGGAAAGAGAAGTCACAAGAATTTCCCCTCTTGCAATTTAGGCCTTATGAAGGAAGCTTTTCTAGGCTGATACATCCTCTTTCAAGAGCTGAGACTTGGCTTCAAAATGTGCCACCTGTCTTGTAGCTGGCCATGTTGAGAAGGCCCCTGGGGATTCTGACGGTTGATGCTTTTGCTTGTCCTAAGGCATAGTTGTAGAGTCTACTTACAAACCATAAACAATCACATGCAGAAACTCGGACTTTAAGTCAAGAAAACTTCATTTGAATCTGTTCCTAGATTCTTGCTAGCTGTGGGATCCTGGGCAAGTTCCTCAGGCCTTTCAATGTCTCAGTTTTCTCATCTGTAAAATAGGATGACTAATAATACCTACTTCTTAGGGTTGTTGTGAGGTTCAGATAAGGTAACATATTTCAAGCCTCCTAATTCAGGCTGTCTTTATCTCCTGCCTGGATTATTGCAACAACTCCCTGATTAGTCTAATCCTATCCCATCTCTCTCCTCTCTGATCCATGCTCCATACAGCTGCCAAGTTAATATTATTAACCCCTTAAGAAGGTACCATGTCCTCCTATGGTCTTTGGGGTCAAATACAAACTCCTCTGCTTGGCATTCAAAGCCCTTTATTGTCCAGCTCCCCAACCCCAACACGTTCCTTGTTATACTTGGCAGCCTTTTTGCTCCCTATTCATAACATGCCATCTACCACCTCTGTGACTTTGCCTTGGCTGTAAGCTGTAAAGAGATAAGGGATGGAAGATTCTTGAGGACAGGAACTGTTTGCTTTTTGTTTTTGTACCCCCAGGGCCCTGGCGAATCATAGATGCTCCTTGAATTGAATGGAGCTGGGTCCAGTCCTCCAAATCCACCCAAGTATGGCCAAGACTTAGCTCGCACCTTTCCTTCTTTTCCCCAAGAAAAGCATGAAAGATATTGTCTAATTCTAATGGTAAAAATTGGGTCTCTATAGCATCCCCTTCATCTATCAGCAAGGTAGCTCAGTAGATAGAGCACTGGGCCTAGAGTCAGGAAGACCTGAATTTAAGTCTGGCCTCAGACAATGACTGGCTGCATGATCTGGGTAAAGCATTTCACTGCTGCCTGCCTCAGTTTCCTCAACTGTAAAATAGGGATAATAATAGTACCTACCTCATAAGTCAGTGCCTGACAAATTTATATAGTGAGTATATAAATCCTTCCCCCACCCCCACTCACTTTAACCCTGTCAAAAAAGTACATGTAATCAGTTTGTCATGCCTTTCAGATAAAATTTTAATAATTTCTTACATTTCTCAATATATCCCTCCCCTTTCCTTTCCAAAGAGCCATCCCCCATCACAAAGAAGGAAAAAAATAAAATAAAAGAAGGTCAGCGAAGCTCACCAACAGACCCACTGTCCCCCACTTCTGCCATGAAGGTGGGGGAGGTGACTTCTCCAATTTGGAGCCACCCTTGCTCCTAAATTCACAGCATTCAGTTTTTCTATTGTTCTTTCCAGTTACATTGTGAATATCATGTTCTTGTGAATGTTCTTGTGAATATCAGCATCTTGGTTCTGCTTACTTAGCTTTCCATCAGTTCTTTTAAGTCTTCTTGTGCTTCTCAGCACCCATGACATTCACTATCTCCTACGGCCTTTCCATACCATCGATGGATTACCGCTTGCTAAAGCATTCCCCAATCAAATGATTCCCAGGTCTTTGTTATTACAAAAAGTGCTGTCAGAAATACCTTGGTGTCTATGGGGCCTTTCCTTTTTGTCATCAACCTCCTTGGGGTAACTGTGGAATCTCCAGATCGAAGAATATGGATATATTAATCATTCTCTTCACATAATTTCGAGTAACTTTCTAGGATGTTTGGACCCTCCATAGCTCCATCAACAATGCACTAATATTGCTAGTCTTCCGTAACCCCTCCCCCAACACTGATGATT
This sequence comes from Phalanger gymnotis, assembly GCA_028646595.1. NCBI lineage: Eukaryota > Metazoa > Chordata > Mammalia > Diprotodontia > Phalangeridae > Phalanger > Phalanger gymnotis. The sequence continues at coordinate 308,589,746 of CM053626.1, forward strand.
CCTGCTCAGACTTGTTCTTGATGAAACCTCGAAGGCCAGCTCTTTGCTATGCCTGTTTCCTTTTTCAAGATGTTCACTAACCATTCCTTTAATAATACCTACAGTTTTGCCAGGAATTGATGTTAAACTCACTGGTCTATGATCTGTAGGCTCAGTTCTCTTCCCTTTGGAGGAAATTGGGATATTTCCCCTTCTCTGGTCTGGTGGCATATCTCTGCTGTTTTCCACGATCTTCTATAACTAGTAATGGCTCAACAAATACATCTTCATTCTTTCAAATCGTGGCCCACGGTGGCCTTCCACCCACCCAAAGTCACAAGAGAGACTTTTAAGTTATCTTACTTAGATTTTAGGGAGATAATATCGAAGTTCTTTCCATTTTTTTTTAGCCTTATAGATTTGATCATTTCTAAGGTCTCCTGAAATATAAAAATACTAAAATTTCTCCAGTTTGTAAGAGGTATTTGTATGTAGCTTAGCACAGTGCCAGGCATATGTAATAGGTGCTTAATAAGTGCTGCTGCCTTCCCTCTCCCCTCCCCGCTCTCATCATTAGCATCAGTGTAAATTCACTGAGTTCCCAGAGTATACAGGACTAGGAGCTGAGGATGCAAACAGGCATGAGACACTCTCCTTGCCCTGACTGTTTATATGTGAAAAACAACGCAAAGAAGATATGGCTATATACCAAATACACAGAGGGTACAGGCAGGGAATGCATGAAAGTTCAGAGGATGGAGCAGTCTGTCTCCAAGGGCCGGACTAGTCCGGGAAGGCTTCTCAGAGGAGGTGCAATCTGAATGGGACCTGGAAGGAAGGCTAAGACTGGAGAAACAGAAGGCAGGAACTAGTATATTCCAGGCAGGGGCCTAATAAGAACAAAAACACCTGGAAGTTTCCTGGGAATCTCTTCTCATGCACCCCTCCTCCCTCCATGGCCCTGGCCTCGATGGCTGCCTCCCTCCAATTTCTTCCTCTCCTGGTTGTGCTGGCTTTGGTTCCCTTGTTGCTGCTTGGGGTACCATGTGTACACAATTTGCTCATTTCTCTGTGAAGCGTCATAATAATGAGGTGGCCCGGTGGAGGGGTGAGCAGTACTTAACCAGATGTTAGGGAGGCTGGTTGGGCCATTTCCCGAAGCCCTCTTGCTCATTTTGGGTTCCAGCCAACTGGTCTTCTTATGGCTCCTTGTGCTGCTGAAAAGGAAAATGAGAGCTATCGGCCTCCTCTCTCCTCTTCCCCAGTCTTCCTCCTTCTTTCTTAGACTAACCAATCATTAGTGGAGAGTGGGGGGCCCTTGCCTGCCATTGGAAGAAGAACTGCAGTAGAACAGAGTTTATGGAATGGTTTTGTGCTTCAGGTGGAAGAGTTGTCCAGGGGCAAGGTGGTTTTGGACACCAGGGAGGATTGGATGTTCTCACTTGAGCACAGCCCATTGGAGCAAGGATTGGAGGATGTCCTTCCTTTGTTAATTTTCCTGACCTATCACCACCATCCCCTGTACCAAGCACCTAGCTCCCATCCAGAAGAATGACAAAAATACCTGGATGATAATCCAAGGATAATCCCTTGGATGAGAAGGGAATCCAGGGAAAATGGAAGACCACTAGGCTTTACCATATGCCTTTCAATCGCATCCAAAGATATTCTGGGCATGCAGATACTAGGCATGGTCATGACTTTCCCATACACCCTAGAGACACCTAGGCCCTGACATTCACCTTGCTTTCTCCTATCTGTTATGTCTTCCAGTTAGAATGTAAGCTACTTGAGAGCAGGCACAGCCTTGTTTTTTCCTCTTTGTGACTCCAGTACCTCACATATAATAAAAATTTAATAACTTCACCTATTTTCCTATGGACCAAGTGCCCCGGCCGTCCAGAACTGCCTGTGTCTCCTGATGCTGATCACCCCAGGAGCTGTGTTGATGCCTGAGAGGGAAGAGATGAGCACAGTCAGAAAGTGGAGTGGGGAGGGAGAGAGAGGAGAGAGCCTGTGTTCCTGAGCCCGTTCCCGTGTGTCAAATGTTGCACGTGATCATGAGAGCCACAGGTGGCATGAGCCGCCAAAGTACATATATGTGGAACTGTGGGAGATGGCCATGGCCAGGTGGTTGTGGTCAATGGAGTGCCCATGTCTGTGAAAGTTCAGAGGCTCTGGGTCAAAGAGTAGGGATGGAGGATACGGTGTGTATGTGTGTGTGTGTGTGTGTGTGTGTGTGTGTGTGTGTGATTTCTGCACACAAAATTCTACACCCAGGGCAGCTGGGGAGCAGAAACAAAAATCATGACCCTTTAAAGGTGACTGAAAATGCCTTATGCAAACCCAAATGGTCTTGAAGCCAGAACAACCAGTCCCTGGCAGGGTGGAGAATAATACTCCAATGTTCAACCTAGAGGGAGCTCTCCCATGAGCAGAGTCCCAGACTGCAGCTGGGCTTGGCCCAGCCAGGCCCACTCTCCCTCCCGGGAGCTAAAATCTGGCCGTCATGGGTCCTGGAGAGCCGAGGATGGGGCCTGTGCAGACTCTTTGTTGCCAGGGATTTGGGGACAGGGATTGGTTCTGGGCTCCACTTGGAGGCACCCTGGCCGAGTTTGCTTCTCCTTTTCAGGGGCTAGGACCCCTCCTTCTTTTCGCAGAACCCCTTCCCTTCCTCTTTCCCAGGCCAAGCCTCTTAGCCTGGTGGAATAAGAGAGAAAGCTGGGAAACAGAAGGGCAGTGCTTTGTCTAGGATGCAGTCATGGCAGGCCCAAGTCTAGACTCTGGGGCTTGGGACATTAGATCTCTAAGACCTCACCCAGGTTAAGAGACCAGACTGGCTCTTGGCTTAGTGCCTGAGGGGAAAATAAAGTCTTTCCTTCTTGGGGATGGGCATTGATAGCCTCTGTCCGAACCTATCCAGCACTGGGCTGGGCCGGTCCAAGGAGCTTAGAAGAACCTGGAGCTCTTCGAGGGACAGCCAGCAAGGTTTTTAGCCTGGTTAAGACTTAGGGAGAAAGTAAATGTTTGGAAAACGTCTTTTCCTGTGTGGTAAACTTCATTCATTGTGTGATTATTTAATAGGCCATTAACAAGCAGATTCATTAACAAGATCTTAATTAACTGGTTCCAGTGTTTTTCCTCTCGCCTCCCAGGGGAACCACTCTCATATTTAGTCTCAGTGACTTCCTATCCTCGGGAAGCCAACCAGATGAGATGCCTAGAAACGGAGGTGTTTTCAGGGCACACAAAATGGCTTTTGGGGATCAGGGAAGATTAGATCTGGGGAGGAGGACAAAGAGTAAAGGAGCTCGTGGCAGGCTTGTATGAGGAAGGAGTCAGGCTGTGCAAAAGTTCCAGAGGAACATTGGAGGTTCGTAGCCTGGGGTCCACAGACTTTTAAAAATATTTTTGTAACTATTTCAATAGAATTCATTTACTTTGTAATTCTCTGTGTTTTATTTTATGCATTTAAAAACCTGATTCTGAGAAAGGATCTGTAGGCTTCCATAGATCAACAAGGGGGTCCAGGATACACAAAAAGAGGTTGAGACACCCAGTTCTTGGTGATTGCTTGGGAGCATCACAGGTGAGCAACCTTTAGGTGGGATCCTTCCTTCCTTCCTTCATTCTCTCTCCCACAAGGACCAGTTCATCATTTGCACCCTTTATAAGAGAAGGGAGTTGATCTTGGCCTCACAAACGAGTGATTTGTTTCCCTTCGAAGGAAAATCTTAAGCACTTAGTGAGACTTGTAGAGGTAGGAAAGTAGTCTCTTTTTAAATTTTCCAGGGTATAGAAAATGGGAGTGGTCTTGCAAGGTCAAAGATGTCGTCTCAGGGTCTAGTGATTCAAGGCTTTTCCAGATTGCCTCTTTCCAGTAGGACCTGAAGGGGCTCTAGACTGCGTTGTCTCTGCCTCTGTGGCCTGAGTCTCCAAGCCCCAGTAAAGCAGGGTTAGAGGCAAGGCCTGTGACAGACAACGGATCTTTGCTGTGTGGCTCTGCCACGCTGGGGCCTAGAATTGGAGAGTCTTCATTGACTCCCTCCATGGCTATGTGTTGTAAAGGTAAGTTCTGGATTTGACACCAGAGATTCTGCCTGCGCGAGCTCAGGGAAGTCACTCAAACCCCTGCACCCCTGCAAAATGAGGGGATTGGTCTCAACTGTCTCTCAGCAGTAACGTGACAGTAAAATGTCGGATGAGGGGTGGAAACAGACAGACACACTTAGGTTTAATCTGCCTTGTTACCATTTTCTCCACCACTTTCTGAAGTCCAGACAATCAACAAAACAATAAACCAAGTTCTGATTTGTTGTGCTCCCCGAATTACAAGGTGTAAACATTCACACTCAAATTTATCAATTGGCTCTCCTGAGCCTGTTCCAATTAACTCCAGCATACCTCTGCCTCCGGGCCTCTTATATAGGGTGTCCTAATAATCTTAGGGCAGGTTCTGGGGCCTGCAGTAAAGAAGACCTGAGTTCAAATCTAGCCTCAGACACTTACTAGTTGTGTGACCTCAGGCCAATTCCTTCATCTCTGCTTCCTCATATGTAAAACAGGGATGATAATAGCACTTATCTTTAAGAGTTGTTATAGGGAGCCAAAGAGATGGTATTTGTAAGTGTTCAGCTCTGTCCCTGGCACATAGGAGATGGCACATAAATACCAGTTATCATTAGTATTATTACTACTACTACTATTAGACTTGCCCAGGTTGTCTCTCCTGCAGAATGGGTTTGGGTCCACACGAACACAGACACACACACTCACACTCACACACCCACACACACACACACACTCACACATACACACACACCACACACACCACACACACACACACACACACATACACACACACACCACCCATACCACACACACACATACATACCCATATACACACACTCACACTCCCACATACACCTGCCTTCTCTTTCTTGGCTCTTGTGAACCCTCAAATGGGCCTTTCCCTGAGCTAGTTGGGTTTCTCCTCTAAGAAGCTTGGTCTCTCTTTCTTGAACTGCATTCTTACTTCTAAGAGGCTTAATAGGCAGGGAGATTTAGGGGATCTTTGGTTTGCTCTTTTCCGTCTGTCCTTAAGTGGTTTATTCTATTAAGCTGATTCTGGATGGGGGAAGGGCAGAGGGGACTGGGTGTGGAAGGCTGCTGGACAAGCAGTGAGTTTGGGGCAGGGTTCTGGGGAAAGCAGATGCCCTCACATTCCCTTTCACTTGACCCCTTCCAATCTTCCCGAATCTCGTTCCAGAATCCTGTTCCAGAGCTCAGGAGTGAAGCCAGCAGGAAGGGACTTTTTGTGAAAAGCTACCCCATTAACTCACTAACCAACTTCATTAGAGGGAGACCCTGAGAAGCCCCAGTCCCTCTTAATCTCCCCACCTCCAGCCTCTTTGCCCATTGGTTCCTCCTCCTGTCATTTCTGGCTTTTTTCTTCCCTGCTTCTCTCCTTCCCTCCTTTTCTCCCCTTTTCCTTCTTCTCAGCCAAAAATATCTTGGGTAATGCATAAAAATAATGGACCAATAACTCTAAAACGGGGTCAGAAGATGGGGAGGAAATGAAGCTGGGGAAGAGGGCAGGAAGCGAGCCGATTTCAATAGTACAAAAAGGAGACAAGAAAAGGTTTTTCTTGAAGTAGAATGACGCCAAGCTGAGCTTAGTCATACTGACATTTTGACCCAGATTAAGCATTTTCGGGAGACACGCTAACTCTCTTTCCCTTCTTACTCGAATTATTGGAGCAGTAGGAAAGAAAAGACACTATTTTGTGCTGGCATCACACTGAGCCTTGGGGAAACTGAGGGAAAGAGGGCACTCAGCATTCAGATTTGTAGGCAAGAAAGCCTTGGATATCAGAGAACCTGGGGTGGGGTGGAGAAGTGAGCGTGGAGGAGAAATGAAAACTGGAAGGGAAAGCAAGGGGCCAATAACACAAGGAAAATCTGGGTGAGGCAGATAGGAAGATGGGAGATCAGAGAGAATCCAAAATGGCCAAGGTGACCCAACAAAATCACTTTCTATTCATTCATCAGGGTATGCTTGTTTCCTCCCATTCAAATGTAAGCTCATTGAGTGCAGGACTTCCTTCAGTGCCTAGCACAGTGCCTGGCATACAGTAGGTACTTAATAAATGCATGTAGATCGATTGGTTCCCAATCTTCCTTCCCACCTCCATCTCTCTTTCCTAGAACATCATGGGAACCAAGTCCTGTCCATTTCCCCTGCATAACAGCTGGAAATACCATCCCTTTCCGATTTTCATAGCAGTCATCTTGGTTCAGTCAGGCCCACTCTGGATTATGGCAGTTGTCCCTGAATCTTTAAATAGAAGAATAGCAGAGCTGAAAAGGATCTCATCAACCAACCAGTCCAATCCATGCCAGAGTGGGAATCTCCCTACAACATACCTGGGGAGTGGTCATCCCACCTTCACTTGTGCTGGGGGCTGCCACAATGGTCCTGGAGTCAGGAAGACCTGAGTTCAAATCCAGCCTCAGATACAGACTAGCTGTATGACCCTGGGCAAGTCACATTGTCTCAGTTTCTTCATCTGTAAAGTGGGGATAATACCTCCTAGGGTTGTCATGAGGATGAAGTAAGATAATATTTGTAAAGTGCTTTGCACTCCTTCCTTTAAAGGACCATATCAATGTGAGTTGTTTTTTGTTATTACTACTGTTATTACTGCTGTTACATGAAAACTTCCAGTGAATGAGAAGCCACCACCTCCTAAGTTATAAAGGTAATTTTTCTGAAGCTTTTTTTATTTTACGTGAAGACTTAAATTTGCCTCTTTGCAACTTCTGTCCATCATTCCCAGTTCTGACCTTTGAGGCTGAGTTGCCCCTTCTCACTCAGGGCTAGCCCCCTCCTGGTCACTCTGCTCTGCTAACTTTCCAGTTTATCCAAAGCCTCCCTCAAATTTGGAACCCAGATCCAAGCACAGCGCTCCACTTATGGGCTGGTCAGAGCAGCCCAGCCCAGGAGAGATCGCTGCCAACTCCCCGAAGGTACACAAAAGCACACAAGCTTTTCTGGCTGCTGAGGGTCATGAGCCTGCAGTCCAGTAAAATCCCCAGATCCTCCCTCCTTCCCTCCCTCCCTCCCTCCCTCCCTTCCTTCCTTCCTTCCTTCCTTTCTTCCTTCTTTCTTTCCTTCCTTCCTTCCTTTCTCTGTTCTTTTTCTTTTTCTTTCTTTCTTTCTTTCTTTCTTTCTTTCTTCCTTCCTTCCTTTCTTTCTTTCTTTCTTTCTTTCTTTCTTTCTTTCTTTTCTCCCTCCCTCTCTCCTTCCTTCCTTCCTTCCTTCCTTTCTTTTTTGTTCTTTCTTTCTTTCTTTCTCCATCTATCCCTACTCTCCTTTCTTCCTCCCTCCCTTCCTTCCATTCTTTCTTTCTTTTTCTTTCTTTCTCCCTCCATCCCTACTCTCTTTTCTCCCTTCCTCCTCTCTCCTTCCTTCCTTCTTTCCTTTCTTTCTTTCCTTTTCTCTCTCTCTATCTTTACTGTCTTTTCTCTCCCCCTCTTTCCTTCCTTCCTTCCTCCCTCCCTTCCTTCCTTTCTTTCTTTCTTTCTCCCCACCTCACCACTCCCTTCCTTCCTTCCTTCTTTTCTCTCCTTCCTTCCTTCCTTTTTCTTTCTTTCTTTCCCTTTCTTTCTTTCTTCCTTTCTTTATTTCTTTGTTTCTTTCTTTCTTTCCTTCTTTCTTTCTTTCTCCCTCTATCCCTACTCTCCTCTCTTCTTCCTCCTTCCTTTCTCCCTTCCTTCCTTCCTTCCTTCTTTCTCTCCTTCCTTCATTACATTTGAGATCCCACTCATCCTCCCTTCTCCAGTCCCATAGCGCCTCTCCTGTTTTCCATGATGCTTCAATTATCAGTAACACCAGCTACCACATCTGCTGATTATTTCACTGTCACTGAGATGATATTTGTAAACACTGAGCACAGTGCCCAGCACATAGTAGGTGCTATATAAAAATGCTTATTTTCTTCTTTCCTCCCCCTCACCTTCCATTGCCTCTCTTCCCCATCTCTTTTCCACTATTATATTTCCCCTAGGCTGGTGGTGTGTATCCTCACACTGCCAAATGCTGCCCACTACTGTTCTCCCACATTGCCTTTCTAAGGGCCCTGCAGGCTCTGTGGTGAATGCTCAGTTCTTCTTATGGACAGGACTACACAGAAGTTGTGACTACACAGAAGTATGCTTGCCTAGAGTGCACAAACCCCCTGGTTTGCCTTTCACCTGGAAAGCCCTCTCTTCCATCTGCTGAAACCCTGCCCATCTAGGAAGACCCAGCTAAAACACCATTTCCTCTCATCTTCCCAGTCTGAAGTGATTCCTACCTCCTCATCATGCCAATTATATTCACTGTCATGGCCCTTATTAGACCATAAGGTCAGCTAGGATAAGGAACAGGTTTTATCCACAGGCTTATAACATTCAGACTGTTTCACTCAATCCCGTCTTCTTTACAAGACTAAAACCCCCTAAGGAACTCACTCCAGGTTACTCACATAATGGTATTAATGATGACTCACAGTTCTCTAATTCCTGAGGTTTTACCCAGAACAGCAGTTAGTCAACAACACTTAATGCAAGTTAGTTAGTGCAAGTATAACATGACAACCAGGAAGCGTTGGCTTCTGGGATATAAACTCAGGTCTTCTCCTCCCAAGCCCTACCCTGTTTCCATCACTATGTGGACCTATCTAGGTAGCAGGGTTGGCCTTCCAATTCCTGCTACCAGGCCCAGGGCATATCCCATTTGCCACAATTCTTCTTTGCCCTGGTCAGCAACTGGTCAGGAGGGTTCGAATGAAGGAATGATTGAATCCGGATAAATCTCTGGAAACCCCACAGAGCTTGGTAAATATCCCTACTAAGCAGGTGCTGAATGAACAAATGGCTAATTTAGGCTGAGGGAGTCAAAGCCCCATCAGGCTAGAGATTCTTTGGGAATGTGGCTTCCTAACAATGTGATGTAGGAGTGAGAGGGTTGGGACCTGCAGTCAGGAGAGACTTGGGTTTGAATTCTGCAGCAGACTCTCTCACTAGTTAGCTATTTAGGCATTTCCTTTCCAGAAGCCTTGGTTTTCTGATCTGTCAAACGGGATGATGATAATCCCAGAGGGTCAGAGTTGAAGTCAGGGTCAAGTGCCCACTTACAGTTTTGTTGTGAGCTTCAGGCAAGATAAAGCCTCTTACATTCCATGATTGGGATAGCCAGGCTTGAAAGGGACATGTGAGCCCAATTAGCTTTCCACACAATGAAAGAAATCATGCTGGGGTTTGGGCAACTACCTTACAGGCTTCGGGGTGTGGGTATTTAATAGGATCTCATAAGATACTGTTCGAATACTTCGCTTTGAATATCTATTAGCCTATTTGTTACCTCCTGGCCTGTGCCTCTTACTGTTGTAGTTTTCCAAGTTGGAGAGGAAACCTTGAGAGAAGCAGGTGATGGCAGCCCTTACACCTTACATTTGGAAGATCAATAAAGCAGTGAAGAGGCCGAGGATCCGGGGTGGGGAGTCTCACCCATCCTAGCCCTGGCATAACGGTCTACCTCACTTATGGCCATAGGTTTCCTGGGAGGCCAAATGAGACAAAAATACAAACTCTCCTCATGAAGCCAGCTCTCCCCAGGTAGGAAGGGGTGACTGGGGAAGGGGCCTGGGAGAAGTTGGGGCTGGGATACTCTAAGGCTGCTTCAGAGGCCTATTAGAATGGAGATGACCAGATTGCTGAGAGCTGGCTCTTGGTCTCTGCTTTTGCTTCCAACTTCCAGATCTTTTATCACTCCCATCTCACTTAAGGGTCATAGGATTTAGAATTTGGAGGGAACCTTAAAGGTGATTTAGCACAAATCCCACATTTTACAAGTGAGGAAATGAAAGTTTTGAGAAAGGAAGTGACTTGCCTAAGGTCCATATCAGTCGCTCACCTCCATCCTAACCTGGCTTATTGAGGCTACAGGTCTCTCTGTCTCTTCTCCTACATAGCATCATTTCCAACCTGTAACTTTCCTCCAGCCTGCTTAGCTTACCTGCTTAGAGGAAAGGCTTTGACTGTTCTTACCTGGCCCCTGACCTCTCTTCACCTTAGCTTCAAGCAGGCTTCTCTGGCATTATGATCAAAACTATTTCTGTGGTGCCCTTAAGGTTTACAGACCTTGCCTCTCAATAATCCTGGGAGTTCAGTGGAATAAATCTTCCTATCATTCCATCCAATGTCTGGCCAAGCCCCCTTCTAATGAGTCAGTCAAAACACCTACTGCATTCCCAAATTCTTGTTATCAACATTTGATAGTCTGACCTCATCTGCCACTCATCCTGCATGGCGAGCCTGGCACTTAGCTGGTCAAGCCCAGCTAAATGGGGTCTGCCTGGGGAGTGGGCAGCTAGAGTCCCTAGGGTAGGCTCCAGTTTGAGCCTGAAGCATGGGGACCTCTGGTTTGTGCACTGTTAAACATCTCGATTAAGGACGTAATCAGCAGTTCATTGGCTCTGTAAATCATTTGACCTTCACCAGAAGCAACCAAGGGCCTCTTGGGGCCCGAGCATTGAGTGCCCTCCAGCTAAGGGATGAGGGTGGGGCTTGGGCATCCCTGGTAGGGAAGTGGGGGGGGTTGGGGAGATGAAGGGATTTTCTGTCTGCAATGATAACTGATCTAAGAGGAATGGGAGGCTCCCGTGAGTGCGAGGACCCCAGCAGAGTCAAGGCATAGACTTCTAACACAAAGGACAGGGAAAGACAAGGAAGTGATTTTGCCCCATTTAAATCCCCCTTGAACCATGCGGCTTCTGGGTTCTGAACCTTTTGAGGTTCAAGTTGAGTGCGCTCTTGACAAAACGTGATTTTTCTGGTTCACATCAAAAAGGCTTTTAAAGACTCCAAGGCCTTTTCCTTGTGACATCAAGCATTCCTCAACAAAGCAGAGCTGATGAGATGCAGCCAAATGGACAGATTAAATTCCCCGTGTGGATTAGATTCTCCTCAAGAAGCATGTGAAGTTGGAAATATGGAAGACAGGAAGGACTTGTGGTCAAGACACGTTCAGTCGCACATAGGGACCCAGGTTTCTGTTACTTTGGTTTACCCTTGGTTAGTGCCTGGGCCCAGAGGGTTAGTTACTACCTTTATTAGAAGGGTCTCATCCAAGCACCCCAGGGAGAAGAAATTGGAACACAGTCGCTTAGTGTCTTGCCCAAAGCAACACATATCTCCCAATAAAAGGTGCAAATTAACTTACAAAAGATAGGTCATTTCTTTGAAAAATCAGGGGTAATGTAGTAGCTTAGAGCACAATTCTGCTTATTGAACCTTGCCCAGGTTTAAAAACAGCAACCACCACAACCAAGCACAGAGGTAAATGATGTGGTCCAGCTGAGTGTGTGAACCTCCGTCCACAATTGGTCTAGCAAAGGAAATAGGGCAGATAGGAACTGCTGGGAATCCCAGCTCTTTCTCCCCCTTTCCTCCTTCCTTTGAGATAAATGTGGGCAGGTCAACCACACACATACACAATTACAGAACTGAGTATCTTCAAATATTAATGACTGGGTTTAAGAAGGAACCTTAGGTAACTTTGTCCAAGGCCACCCTTCACTGAGAGACTATAATTAGCAATTAAAATATAAAAAACTGTTTCCACTAGCAGCTCCTAAATAAATTATTGTCATTGTTGATTGGACTTGGTTTATTTCCCTGTGTGTTTTCTTACCTTTTTTTTGCATAACTTACAACCCTGTAAATGCTCAGCAGCTGTTAATATGATTCTGTCAATACGTTTACCATGGCGACTTGGGTTGTATTTGGCGAGCATTTGAAGAAATCAGTCACTGGTTGGAGGAAGGAAAGACAAGCTGTCGATATCCAGGGAGAAATGCTAATAACCCTGGTGACAAATCATCCCTGGGATTCTCTAAGGGTTAAGAAAAAGCACCTCTCTGAGACAAGAGCTCAGGGCCGAATGAAGGCGACTTGTTAGGAATCCCAGCCGTTATCTGTCAGGGCTCTTGTCCTTCTCTGGCCCTTCTGATAGCCCAGCTCTGCTCTTCCCAAAGATCACACCCCCAGTGGAAACGAGGACAGCTCCTCCAACCCTCCCTCGAGGGCTTACTGTGTGCCCATAAAGATGAATAAGGGGAGGCTTTGCCCTCCAGGAGTTTGGATGTAAGAGAGGCTTTGACAGAAGAATTGACAGGACTGGGTGATTGATTGGATCTGGGAGGCAAGAGAGACAGAAGGGTTAAAATGACATGAAGCTTTTGAGCCTGGGTGACTGGGAAATGGAGGTATCATTAACAGAAGTAGCAAGGTTGGGAGAACAGCTGATTTTGTGGGGCAGGAGTGGGATTGGTAGTTATGGAGCATGGTTTTAGACATGTGGAGTTTGAGATTGATGGAAAGAAATTTAGATAGAAATGACAAGAATCAAATTAAGTCAACAAGAATTAATTAGGTGCCTACTATGTGCCAGGCTCTGTGCCAAGCACTGGGGATACAAAGAAAGGCAAAAAGACAGTCCCTGCTCTGGGAGTTCACAGCCTAAGGGAAGAGACAACATTCAAACAACTAGGTACAAACAAAATGTCTACAGGAGAAATTTGGGGTAGTCTCAGAGGGAAGATACTAAGGTTAAGGAGGACTAGAAAAGATTTCTTACAGAAAATGAGACTTCAGCTGAGACTTGAAGGAATTGGGGGGTGGGACAGAGATAAAGAGGGACAGTTTTCCAGTGAAAATACTAGGAGTGAGGAGATGGAGGCCAATGTCATTGAATTAGAATATATGGGGGGTTGGGAGTGAGGGGTAAGAAAGCTAGGAACGTGGAGAGAGGGCAGGTTCTGAAGGGCTTTAAAAGCCAAATAGAGGATTTTATGTTTGATCCTGGAAGTAATAGGGAGCCACTCCAGCTGATTGAGTGGGGGGTGGGGGATGACAATGGCAGATTTGTGCTTTAGGAAGATGAATTTGACAGACCAGTGGAAGGTGGACTGGAGGGGGGAGAGACATGGGGCACCTGGAAATTGTAGTGAAGACCCCGTAATCCAGAAAAGCAAAGCTTTAGCTTAGATGAGATATGGGCTGGAGACACAGATTTGAGATTCGTTCATAAGTAGGTGTTGCAGCTGTAATATGTCTGAAAGATAAAGACTATGTCTGTGTATATAATATATACATATATTATATATATATCAGAAATGCATATATTATGTATGTGTACATTTATTGTGTGTATGTGTATATATGTATGTGTGTATGTGTGTGTGTGTGTGTGTGTGTATATATATATATATATATATATGGAGAGAAAGACAGAGACTCTGAAAGTCCAAAAGCACTAAGTACCTACTAAGTGCCATGCATGCCTTGGCAAAGTAACTAAATATCTATACCCTTTGACCCATTAGACTGGAGCTCCTTGGGGGCAGAGATTGTCTTTTGCTTTTCCTTTGTATACCCAAACTTAGTACAGTACCTGGAACATAGCAGGTGCTTAATAAGTGTTTGTTTTCTTCCTGCTTGCCTTCTTTTTGGTAGCAAAGAAAAAGAAACAAAGTGGGAGCCCACCAATTTGGGGCAGGGCTCAAAAAAAAAACCACACTCTGGAACATGAATATAATGGAATATAATTATTGTAAGAAATGATGAATGTGAAGGATTTAGAGAAGCATAGAAGATGCATATGAACTGATAAACAATGAACTCAGCAGTACCAGGAAAACAGTGTCCACTTGAACTAAATAAGGTAAACAGAAAGAATAGAAAAAACCTAAACTGTGTAATTAGAATGACCAAGCCTAGCCCCTCCAATGAAATGATTTTTTTAAAAAGCATGACTTTCCCTTCTTTGCAGACGTGGAGGATTATTAATATTGCATGTACTGTCTAACATAATCAAAGTGTCCATTGGTCTTCCTTGCTTTCCCCACCTCTTTTTTTAAAATGTTTGTTATAAGAAATGGCTACTGGATAGAGAGGATATATTCAGAAATGAAGGTAAAATAAAAGTAAATGGCATAAATTAAAATATGGTAAAAAAATTAATTAGAGCTATTAAAAATGAAATGCATTGCCTGGGTAGTTAGTGAGCTCCCTGTTCCTCGAGGTATCCAAACATAGCACCTGTTAAAAATGTCGAAGAAGGAATTTGAACATGGGTTGGGAGGTGGAGGGCTTAGACGAGAGAAACTCTAAAATTGCTTCCAGCTTTGGCATTCTTTGAGTGTCTCATCCCCTATGATATGCTTCTCTTGAATTAAATTACAATTATTTCCTTATAATTATAATTATTACTATCTAGTATTTACACGACAAGCAGGTTCTGTTGTCTACATGATATTACAGGGCATAAACACCAATAAGTTTTTTAAGCATTTATATAGAACTTTAAGATTGGAAAAATGCTTTATGTGTGTTATCTCATTTTATCCTTGTAACAACCCTGGGGGGCAGCGCTATAACCATTCCCTTTTTACAGATGAGGAAACTGAGGCAAAGACAAATCACATGCCCTGATTTCAGCTCAAAGCTTTTACCATGAAGGCTTTGTTCTCTGATGACCCCTGCCTTGCTCTGATCACTCTGGTCACTTCATAGAGTTTTTTTTTGGTATGTTTTTGGTAACTGTGTCCTTGGGGTATTTCCATTTATGTCTGTCTCATCTCTTCCTTTAGACTGTCAGCTCTATTCCCTGATCAGGGACAGTGTTTCTCATCCCACAGAATCCCCTTGTCAGGTATGTTAGAGTAGGGATTTTGTGTGTTTAGGGTGGACTAAATGGCCCCTGAGGTCCCTTCCAGCTCTCAAATTCCTGACAGTTCTACCCAATGCTTCATAGGCAGACTCTTCTTCCTTCTAGGCAAGCAGAACCCCATGGATGAAGCCTCAGAGCAGA
>CM053626.1:308605141-308633879 GCA_028646595.1 Phalanger gymnotis
GAGATAGAATGGGGTAAATTATCTCGCATAAAAGTGGCAAGAAAAAGCAGTTCTGTAGGAAGAGAAGAGAAGGCAGGTGAGGGGGAATGAGTGAATCTTGCTCTCATCAGATTTGACCTGAGGAGGGAATAACATACATACTCAACCACAGGAAAGAAGGAGGAAGAAGATAAAAAAAGGGGGAGGGGATGATAGAAGGGAGGGCAGATGGGGATGGAGGTAATCAAAAACAAAGACTTTCAAAAAGGGACAGTCAAGGGAGAAAATTCAATCAAGGGGTACGGGTTAGGAAGAAGCAAAATATAGTTAGTCTTTCACGAAATGAGTATTGTGGAAGGGTTATACATAATGATACAAATGTGGCCCATGTTGAATTGCTTGACTTCTTAGGGAGGGTGGGTGGGAAGGGAAAAGGGGAGAGAATTTGGAACTCAAAGTCTTAAAAACAGATGTTCAAAAAAAAGTTTTTGCATGCAACAAGAAAATAAGATACATAGGCAATGGGGCGTAGAAATTTATCTTGCCCTACAAGAAAGGAAGGGAAAAGGGGATGGGAGGGGAATGGGGTGAGAAGGGAGGGCTGACTAGGGAACAGGGCAACCAGAATATACGTCATCTTGGAGTGGGGGGGAGGGTAGAAATAGGGAGAAAATTTGTAATTCAAACTCTTGTGAAAATCAATGCTGAAAACTAAATATATTAAATTAAAAAAAAAAAGGAAAATCAGCCCAATTGCATTTAAGAAAATGGGAGCTTCTGAAAGACCTGTCCATCTTTCATTTATGTCTTTATGAAATCACAGAATCTTAGATTTGGAAAGAAATTTGGAAGACATCTAGTTCAATCCAGATCTGAATAAAAAGCCCATATATTGCAGCAAGAAACACCCTCTCTCTGAAGATCTCCACTGAGGAAGAACCCACTATCTCTAGCCTAAATCTGTCTCTGTGACTTTCAGTCCTTGCACCTAGCTGTGACATCTGGAGCTGAGGAGAAATCTCCATATGAAAGCCCTTCAAAAAATTGAATAGAGCTGTCATGCTGACCCTGAGTCTTCTCTTCTCCGGGCTGAATATACCCCCTTCCTTCAACCTATTCTCATATGGCCCACAGTAAGCACTTAATAAATGCTCCTTTATTGATATTGCCTGATCACAAGCCCTTTCACCATTCTGCATACCCTCCTCTAGACATTTCCTAGCTCACTAAAGTCCTTGATAAAATATGATGCCTAGAACAGGACAAAAATCTGCAAATATGGCCTGACCAGGGCAGACTATGATGGGACTAGTATGGTCACCTCTCATATCTAGATGTTCCACCTTTCTTAATGCAGTCCAATATTAACTGCCAAATCACCCTGATGACTCATGATTGAGTTTGCAGTCTACTAAACTCCCTAGATCTTTTCCAGACAACCCATTGTTTTGCAATATCTCCCCTCATCTTGTATTTGCAAAGTTGATTTTTGGGAACCCAAGTGTAAGAGTTTTTACATTTATCCTTGTGAAATTCCCTTTTATACAGTTTACCCCAAAGTTCTAGCCTAGTGAGTTCTTTCAAGATCCTGATTTTTGGGGGGATCCAATATGTTAGTTCTCCCTCCTACCTTGGTGACAAATTTGATGAGAAAGCCACATGTAATAACAACTATAACAACTGATGTTTACATAGCACTTTTAGGGCAACAAAGACTTTTATATAATTGTCTTATTTGATCTTCACAGTCATCCTGTGGAGATTTATAAGTATTGTAATCCTCATTATATAGATGAGGAACATGATGTTCAGAGAGGTTAAATAACTTGCTTGTGATCAAGGAATTAGTGAATATTAGGGGTAGAAGTCAAACTTAAATTCTTCCCAATGGCAAGTCCAGCTTTCTTTCTGCCATGCCAGTGGCAAATATGTTAGGCAGACTTATGCAAGACATACTCTGTGACAACGGTGAACACCTTTGGCAAGCATACTCCTCTCTGTTTCATGCCTTCTAGTAATGAGAGGACTATTGAACATCACTATGTCAAGGAATCTTGTATGAGCTGAAAATGTACCAAAGAGAGGCTTCTTATTGGAGTAGAACCTTTTGCTGTTACTCTATTAAGTTAAAAGCTTATATGTAACCAACAAATCACCACCTTGCACTCCTCACTCTTCCTCACTCTCACATACCCAACTAGTTTTTTTTAGATGCAAAGCCATTTGGAGAATATATGTTAAATGTTGATATTAAGTCATTATTTATAGTATCTTTGGCATAATGTCATATCCTTGTTTATCTCTTTTAATTGTGTCTATTTTTATTGTTTCCTTGTAGCTCCGCCTACTTTTTTTTTTAGTTTAACTCAAGTATATTTTGCTCCTGCCCCTTATTTTGACTCATCCTTCTGGGAACAACATATTGTTGGACTCTGCTTTATAATCTATTTTACTATCCTCTTCCATTTTATGGGTGAGTTCATCCCATTCACATTCTCAGATATGGTCATTAATTGTGTATTTTACAACATCCTCTCCTCTCAACCTTTATCCTCTCTTTGTTCCCTGTTCCTTCTTTATAAGAAAAGGAGATGTTGAAGAGAGAGAAGGCAGATGCTCAGCATGGATGTTATATACTTGAGGCAACCTGCTTCTGTTCCCTTGCCTTTCCTTTCTTTCCCTTATCCAGACCCAAGTCTCTATTTCTTACCATTTCTCTTTTCTTTTAGCCCCATTCTCTTCACAATCTACCTTCTGAGGTTAGAGTTTGTTTTGCTTATTACTAATCCATCCCTAAATTTACTACCCCTCATTCCACCTTTCTCTTCTCTTTCTTCCCTCCTCTTCCTTGTTGAGTTGAATGTATTTCTACATCGAACTGTGTATGTGTGTCTTACCTTCCTTTGACCAGTCCAGTGGAAGGTGAAGTACAAGTACCACCTGTCCCCTGCCCCCTTTTCCTTGTTCTTATAGTCTTCTATTTGTGCATCCCAATTATGTGAGATAAGTTCCCTTATCTTTTCTCTCTCTTTCTTCCCTAGTGTACTCCTTTTCCCTTTCTTTTCATTTCTTCTCTTAAGACCATCAAAATATACTAAAGCCATTCCCAAACCCAGTCTTATTCAACTCCTAATGATATTAGAGTATTTAGGAGACACTTGTAACAACTCCCCGCCCCCCATTAGAACGTATATACTTCATCCTTGTATAGTTGCTCACTCATATTTTCCTTTTCGTGTTTCTCCTGATTCCTGTATTTGTATTTCACAATTTCTACTTGGTTCTGGTCTTTTTATTAAAAATGCTTGTAAGTCTTCTATTTTCTTTAAGATATATCTTTTATTCTCCTGCTAAATTTTGCTGAATGTTTTATTCTTGGCTATAAGCCTATATCTTTTGTGATTTGGCACGTCAAATACCAAGCTTTCTTCCCTTTTGTAGTGGTAGCTGCTAAATCTTGTATGATAATGATTGTGGCTCCTCAGTACTTGAACTCTTGCATTCTGACTGTTTGGCAGTATTTTTTTTAACCAGGAGGCTCTAAATTTGAGCTACAATGTTCCTGGGAGTTTTTATTTCAGGGCTTTCCATAAGGAGGTGACTAGCAAATTCTTTCTATTTTCATTTTGCCCTCTGGTTCTAATATATCTGGGCAGGTTTATCTCATGATTTCTTGAAATATGATATTGATGTTTAAAAAAAATTGGTCTCATCTTTCATGTAGTCCAATAATTCTTAGTGAATTGTGAATAAACTCATTTATCCAAGCAAATAACAAACAGAAATTAGGGAAGTATACAGATTAGACTGATTAGACTATACCAAGCATTACACAGTGTGAATGAGTTCCCCCATTGGGCTCAAAATGTCTCAGCTTAATTAAGAGACTTGCCCAACTTGCTTTTCTATCACCTCCTCCATTATGCATTACTCCCACAACATATTCTCTGGTCTAGACAAACTGGCCTTCTTACTGTACTTCACGCAGTACTCCATCTCCTATGTCTGTGCTTTTGTGTTTGGAATTTACTCTCTCCTCCCCTTTGCCTTTTGGAATTCCTCTTTTCCTTCACCTCAAGTCATTACCTCCTACAAGAAGTCCTTCATGAGTCCCCCACCTAATATGCTTTCCTGTATTGAAAGCACTTTATATTTCCCATATACCTATTCTGTATCTATTTTGTATAAATTATATTTGTACTTGCCACCACTCTTCACTAGCTTGTAAGTACCTGTATTCCCCTTACCCAGCTCTGTGACCAGCATGTGGTAAGTTCTTAATAAATACTCGACTGCATGATTAACTTGTTGACACAAAATAAATGCAAGGTAAGTTGCAGGAGGAGGCACTAACAACTAGGGGAGGAAGGCTGTCAAGAAAGGCTTTGTATGAGAGGGGGCACTGGAGCCAAGCTTTGAAAGAAACAAGAAATTCTAGGAAGCAAAGATGAGAAAGGAGGGCATTCCAGGTTGGGGCACAACATGTGCAAATGTGCAGAGAAGGGAGGTAGATTGTTGTGAATGAGGAACAGCTAGAAGGCCAGTTTGGCTGAAGATGTAGAAACATAGTAATGCATAATAAGGTTGAAAAGGTAAGTTGAGGCCAGATCATAAAGTGGGCTACCAAGCATTTTATTAAGTGCTTACTAGATTCCACAGACTATGCTAAGCACTAAGGATATAGTTTTTAAAAGGCTGGGGATGCAAAGAAAGGCAAAAAAGAAAGAACCTGCCTCAAAGAGCTTGCAGTCTAATGGGTGAAATGTGTATTATGAACATATATACTGAGAGAACATAGAAGACAATTTCAGAGAGGAAGGCATTCAAGGGCTTCAAGATACCAAATGGCACAGGAGATTTTAGGGGTTACAGGGTTTTTCTTTTTTAGATACATGTCCATTTGAGCCTATATGTTAAGTTTTGATATTAATTATTATTGTTTATAGTATCTCCCAGCACAATGTGATATTCCTGTTGGTTTTTTTAATCAAATCTATTTTTACTCTCACCTTGTCTGAGATCACAATTCTGAAGGAAGCATTAGAGTTGATTGCATTGGGGAGGGACACGTCAGACCAGTCCTTTAGAAGTGTTACTTCTGCCAGTGTGTAAGGCAGGGAGACCTATTAGGGGATTCTTTCAATAATCTGGGTGAGAGGAGATGAGAGCCTGAATGGAAAGCAGTATGGGCAGGGTGGGACGAAGGTAGTTATATGATTAGACAGAAAGAGATGGATGCCAGAGATACTGCAGAGGGACAATCAAGAAGATTTGGCAACAGATGGGACATGGGAGTGGGCTGGTGGGAGTGACAAGTTGAGCTTGTGAACCTGGGAGGCTGGAAGATGGTAGCTCCCTTGAGAGAAATAAGAATGTTCAGAAGAGAGTTGGGTTTGGAGGGAAAGATAATGAGTTCTATTTGGGGCATTTTCATGGGAGATGCCTATGGGCCATCCAGTTGGAATTGTTGGTGATGTAGAATTGAAGTTCATGATCAAGGCTCAGCCTGGATCTAAGATCAGGGAGTGATCTATGTGGGGGGGGCGATATGGAACCTATGGGATCAGATGAGGTCACCAAGATTGAGGCTGTTTCGAGGAAAAAAGAAGGAAACCCCTACCTCTTAGAATCTTGTGTTTCCTTTACTAAAGGGGGAGGGGAGCTAGTTGTATTTTAATTCATTGTTTATTTTTTGCTCTTCTTTTCTTTTTTCTTTTTTGGAGGGAGGAAGGCAGAGTAATTGGGGTTAAAGTGACTTGCCCTAGGTCACACAGCTAGTAAGTGGGTCAAATATCTGAGGCCAGATTTGAACTCAGGTCCTCCCAACTCCAGGGCTGGTGCTCTATTCACTGCACCACCCAGCTGCTCCCTTTCTTTTCTTAAAAAAAAATCTGTGTTTCCTTTAAAACTCTGCTCAAGTAATACCTTCTATGGGGAGTCTTTCCTGGTCCTCTCAGCTTGCCACCGAAAAGGTTTTTTATATATGCTTGTTTATGCCCATGTTGACAAGCTCCTTGAGGGGAAGGATTGTTTCATTCTCTTTGTGACCCTAGTGCCTAGCCCAGTGCCTGGCATAGAGTAGGAGCTTGATAAATGCTTGCCGATTGAGTTATGGATGTTGCTGCTGCTGCAAAGATTGAGAAGACCCCATCAGGCAAGTGGAAGAACTAAGAGAGTAGCTGAACAAAAAATAATTAGTGGCAGGGATGGGGATGGGTCCAATAAGGAAGAATGCTAACAAAATCAGGGGGAAATCAGGAAAGGTTTTGTTTAGGAATGGGTGCTTGAGCTTGGAAGGGATTTAGAGGTTTAGGGAGGGAAGGTGCTCCAGGCATGGGGCACAGCCTTGGCAAAAGCAGCAGATGGAACATCACTTACAGGAAGCCACAAGTTTGTCTAGAGCCAAAAAATATTTGAAAGGGTAGTTATCAGAGTTCATTGGAGAAAGACAAGTAAGTAGCAGTGAGCTTGTGAAGTGCTTTAAATGCTGAATAGAGAAGTTGGAAGGTTTATCCTTGAGGCAGTGGAGAAAATTGAATGGAAATGCTGACTTTTTTGCCTGTTTTATGTCTGTTTGTCGCCCTCCTGCCCACTTTATCAGTGAATGCTCTTGGTATGATATAGCTCGTTTGGGTCTCATGCTGAGATTCTGAGGACTTGTTTTCACTTTCACTGCTTTCTTGCAGTCTGATAAGGGCAATACTGTGTGTCCTCTTCCGACAGCCTCCATGGTGTCCTACAAATGAGTTTGTGTTCTGAAGAAGGGTTGCCGTGGCAGCCACATCCCTCTGCTTGGCAAGGAGATCAAGTGGTGGCGGGCCGAGGTGGTTTCAGGGCTCTTTGGGTCTCTTTGTTGTGGTGACGATTTCGTATCAGTTAATCTTTTGCAAAAATGGTGATGATCAAGGTTAGTCTCTTGCCTTTTTTCTTTTTCCACTTTTTGGCCTCAGTGGCTCCTTTGAACAGGTCGCTTCAAAGATGCTGCGATTGCTCACAGTGCGCTCTCATTGTTAGCTTTTCTTCTAATTTGATGCTGATGTTGGTCTTTGTTCTGAATGGGACCAGAGGGAGGGCCCCAGATCTAGAGCTGACTGGTGCCTGACTCAGGGGCTGCTGAATTCGGCATCAGTTTCAGTTTTTTGTGATGGTGTTCAGTGTTCACTGTGCCCAGTGCCTTTCAAGTCTCTGATGGAAGGAAGCCTTCACAATACCCAGGGGCTTGATAAGCAAACAGAACAGATCTTGTCTCTTTCGTATGGAATCATCGATTTAGTTCTGGAAAGGGCCTGAGAGATCATGTAATCCTCCCCTGTCATTTTAGAAATGAGAAAACAGAGGGTGAGAAGAACTGAGCAATTTGACCAAGTTCTCCTACGTGTCTGACCACTTCTTCCCATGGTCCTTAGCCAGGCTTCCTCCATAACACATCCCCTGAGTGTGGGTATTCCCTACCACTCAGTCCAAGCTCATTATCAAAGCTCCTCCAGCTTCCTGTATTTCTGTAGCAGTCACCACCATTTTTCCTGTCACCCAGGTACATGACCTTGGTGCCCTCCTTGACTTCCCAATGAGTTGGCAAATCCTGTGGTCTCTCCCTTTCCAAGGTCTCTCATGTTTGTCCCCTTCCCTTCATTCCCACAGCCTCTGCCCTAGCCCAGGCGCTAAATGCCTCTCCTCTGGACTCCTCTGGACATTACCCACCTGCCTCAAGTCTCTCCCTTCTCCCATCCACCAATGTGATTTTCCTAAATCACAAGTCGAACTGTGCCACCAGCCCTTCTTACTCAGTAAACTTTATTCACTCTCAGAGAAAACAGAAATGCCTCTGTTTGGCCTTAAAAAGTCTTTTCAACTTGATCTCATTCCACCTTCGCAGCTTCATTGCACATTACTCCCCTCTTTCACATACCCTGCAGTACAGAGAGACTGGCCTTCCAACTCCTTACATGAATATTCCATATAGTTCTCTATCTCCTACTTCTGTGTCTTTGTCCCACATGCCTAGAATGCCCCTTTCTTCTCACTTCTACCTCTGGAAGTCCCTGAGTTCAGATCCAGCCTCACACATTTCCTAGTGTGACTCTGGTCAAGTCACTACCTCTGTCTGCCTCAGTTTCTTCAATTGTAGAATGGAGGTAGTAATAGCACCTACCTAGAAGGCTTGAAGTGAGGATCCAATGAGATAACATTTGTAAAGTGCCTGGCCCATTGTAGGAGCCAGAGAAATGTTCATTCCATTCCCTTTCCCACCTCTAGTTTTCTTTAAGGGGCAGCTCGAGCCCTGCTTTCCATGTGATCCCTCCAGTTCTAGTGACTTCTCCTTCAAGATTACTTTATATCTGGTTTGTATGTATCCAAAAATACCAATAGATATACACATTGTTTCCTCCATTAGAATGTAGGCACCTTGAAGGCAGGGGTTTTTGTCTTTGTACCCATAGCACTTCTGTAGTGTCTGGCACATAGTAGGCACTTAAATGTTCATTCATTCATTCATTCATTCATTGTCTAGGACACTGAGTCCCAGAAACCTGGCAATGCCCACATGGAGGAGAAGCCTCAAAAAGGCCGTTTTTCAAAAAATATATATTTTTTCTATCTTCTTCCTCCTCTTTTAAGCCATCATGTTTGACCCTCTGATTAGTTTTGTTTGAACTGCTTTGATGAAACATTATTCCCACAGACTTTTCTTCCCTCCTTACCTTCCACTGTATTTGTCAGCCCCTCCCTTAGTTTGGGAGATTTGCTCTTTATCTTTTTACTTAGTAGATCTGTTTCCCCTCCCCCCCTTTCCTCCTTCTTTTCCCCCTTTCAGTTGTGGTTAGTTCAAAATCCCCCTCCTCTCCACCCCTTCAACTTCTTTAAGGATTTTTTTTCCTACTCTTTTTTATAAGAAGAATTTCTTTGCTTTGTTCTCTTATTATGTTCTTCTCCCTTTCTGGCTATTCTGAAATTTGGGTTTTTGATTCATGGTCTTAATCCTTATTTATTCCTTCTTTAATCTCTTTATGTTCCTCATCAAATTAAGTTTTTTGAAGTCCTGGGTTTGAGCTCCCTCTTAAACCAACTTCTATTCCATAGCCTTTATAGATCTCACTCCATCTTCCCTTCTTCCAGTTCTGTTTCACTCTTAGAAGCATTAGAGAAATGATGAATTAAAAAAGGATATCATGGTAGAAGTTACCCTGCATCCTAAATCATGTGGTCTATTTTGACCCTCTGCTCTTTTTGTGATCCTTCCCATTGTTTGGGTCATCTTGTCTTTGAATCTACGCCCAACTACTATGCCTTGTGAATGTCCAACTACCACTAGGTATCAGTTAATCAATGAACATTTATTAAGCCTTGACTATGTGCTGGGCACTATATTAGGTGTTGGGGAAACAAAGAAAGACAAAAACGGGGTCCCCGCTCTTAAGGAGATCACTTTCTATTGGGTGAGCTAAAGTGGGAATAAATTAAATGTATACAAGATCTCTACAGAACTCAGGGAAGGTAATGTAACAGTGGAGAGGCACTGACATCTAGGGGGACTGGGAAAGTCCTCCAGCAGAAGATGGGATTTGAGCTGAGTCTTGAAAGGAGTCAGGGATGCCAAGAAGTGGAGGTAAGGAAGAAAGCATTCTGAGCATGGCAGATAGCTAATGCAAAGTTGTGGAGATGGTGTCATGTGTGAGAAAGAGCAACTGAGTCAGTGTAGCTGGATCATAGAGTATGTTAAGGGGGGTAAAGTGTAAGAAAAAGTTAAGAAGGGGAGGGATTATATCCCATTTCTTGAGGCAGGATGTTGTCCATGGAATTACAATATTCTTTCAAAGAAAGTGGTCTCCCAGTGTACCAGTTACTCCCAAGAGTTTTCCATTTCCCATTGCAGATGTATAGTCCTCTGTGGAACCCCTTCCCCCACTGGGTTCAGACTTCCCCTTCAATTCCCTGTGAGTTTATTTCCTCCTTTCTGCTGCCTCTCTCATTCTATCACAGCCCTTCTTCCTACTGAAAGAACACCATCATCCCTTTGTTGTTCCCACTTGGTCTTGAAAAGGTACATAACACATTGCCCTCTGTCCACCATAAATGTACATTCCCACTCTGTAATTTTGTCTCATATAATAGTAATGCTGATTCATCTATGGCATGGGGGTGGGGCATAGGCTTTACTCTGTAATGTTCAAGTCTGCTTCTCCATCTTCACTTCTATTTATTTAAATTCCACTGAATTCGTTCTTTCCCCCAAAACTCTACTATTTTCCTAACTTCTAGAAGTACCACCCTCTCAATCCAGGACCCATAGCTCACCTGCAGGAGCCGCTTCACAGAGGTTTGCTTCAGGGCACCCAGGATCTCGATTCCCTTTTGAAAATTTGAGAGGCTTGTCTCTGAAATCTCTTCTTTCTAGTGTGTCTTGCTGACCTTCCCCCTGATTTTCTGCCACTCCTGACCTGGGAAATCATCCTATAACCCACCCTGCCCAGTTCTTTCTCCAAGTCTGCTAGGAGTCAGTGGAGAAAATCATGAAATAAGCTCACTTCACCCATAGAGATTCCTTACTGCTGCTAGATGGTCCATTCACCATCCTCTTAATGACTCCTGATCTCATTTCCTCCCGTTAATGTTCCAACCTTTCTCTTTTTGCTGCCAATCTGGCCCCCAAATGTCACCCTTACAGCAGATGACCCTGCCTTCTGCTTTACTGAGACTGAAGCCACCTGATGTGAGTTCCCTGTTTTTGTTCTGTGAGTTTCTGTTCTTTTTCAGTATCATCAGCCCTTCCCTCCTCCTTTATTCTGCTCACCAAGAAGAAATATACCTTTGTCTCATCCAAAGTAATTCCTCTGCCTGTTCTGCTGATTTCATTCACTCCTGTCTCCCCCAGGACCTTGCAGCTTCCTTTCTCCCTATCTGCTTCATCAAGTCAGTTCCACAAGCATTTATTAAGTGCTTACTATGTGCAAGGTACTGGGCTAGGCCCTGGGGATATAAAGTCAGTTTTTTCCCTTGAGAAACTTACAGTTGGCTCTTGGGATCCAATCTTTACCCAGAGAAGTCAGTTACAAATTATATACAAGATGCTAGCTCATAAATGCAGAGTGAATTGGGAGGGTGAAGGAGAGGAGAGGAGAGGAGAGTGCTAACAGCTGTGGTGATCAGGGCAGGCTGGCCTCATGGGGGATGTGACAGCTGAGCTCACCCTTGGATGGGGCTTGGGATTCCAGGAGGCAGATGTGAGAAAGAAGAAAACGGGCAGGAGAAAGGGTCTATACAATGGCACACATGTAATATCACGTACAGGTAGGCCAATTTACCGTGTGCTGGGCACTGTGTAAGGTGCCAGGGATACAAAGAAAGGGTCCCTGCCCTGAAATAAACTAGGTGTATACAAGAGGTCTACAGAACCCATGGGAGGTCATCCAAGATGGGGAAGGCACTAACATCTGGAAGGGGTGGCTGGGTAAGGCCTTCAGTGGAAAGGATTTGAGTGGACGGTGGATGTGAATCTGGGAAGTGGAAAAGGCTGTGTAGTCTGGAAAGACCTGCTGGAGCCATATTGGGAAGGACTTGAAATGCCCCCAGGAGGTGTTTGTAACATACCGAGTTATCTTGAACCCCAAGAAAGCCTCCCGTTGATCCCTCCACTCCATTGAGATACCATCGCTCTCATTTTCATCATTGCTAAACCTCATGAAAAAGTGTTCTATACCTGGCTCTTCTGATTCATCTCCACCTGCCTTCTATTCTACTCCTTCCATCCCTGACTTCTTCTGCTGTTCTCCCACTTAAGTGGTTATCTCTGAAGTCACCAGTGACATTCTGATCCTTGAAAGATGTGTGTCTTCTCTCAGCCTCCCAGTCCTTGGATCTCATTTAGAGTATTATGGTCAGTTTGGGTACCACGATCTAAAAAGGACTCTTGGGAGTTCCAGAGCAAAGTGCCCAGGATGGTGAGGGGTACTCCTAGATGGAAGATCAACCAATAGAATTGTAAGATCTGACAAGGGAATTGAAGATGTCAGGTCTAGAGAAGAGACACCTCGGGGGATGTGATGGAGGAGGCATATTTGTCTGTTTCAACTCCAAGGGCAGAAACAGAAGCAATGAAAGAAACTTGCAGAGAGGTATATTGAGGCTGGACGTCAGGAAAACCTTCCTCTCTTTTTGAGCTGTCCCAGGGTGGTTGCCTCTAGAGGCAGTGAGCACCCCGTCCTTGGTGGTCATCAAGCAGAGGTCAGATGACCAGGTGTCACATATATTATAGCAAGGATTTCTTTCAAATATGAGTTGGACTGGGTGGCCATAGAGGCTCCTTTTACCTCTCAAATTCTGTGACTCAGTGATTCCCATTAGCTCTCTGCAGCCAATGTCATTACCTACCTCTTTAGAGGCAGTTTGCTGTTTCCTTCTGTCTATAAACATTCCTTTTCTTATCTCTACAGCCTGATGTCATCCTTTAACATAGGCATTCCCCGAGGATCTGCCCTTCACTCCCTTCTTTTCTTTCCCTACCCAGACTCCCTGGGCAAATTCTTCCATTCACGTTGCCTGCCACCTGTGGGTGTCCCCCAAGGCTCTGTCTGGGGTTCTCTTCTCCTTTCCCTCTATACTATCTCGCTTAGTGATCTCATTATCTCAGCTCTGGTTAAATTGTACAGATTAGTTCTATACAGATCATTCTCAGATTTCTTTATACAGCCCTAATCTCTTTCCTAAGCTCCTGCCCCTCATCACCAACATTTTTTTTAAACATCCCAAACTGGATGACCTGTAGGCATCTCAAACTCAACATGAGCAAAATAGAACTTACTAACTTTTCCCACAAACCCTCCTCTCTTCCCAACTCTTCTATCACACCATCCTCTCAGTCACCCAGGCTCATGACCGGCTCCTCAATCTCACCCCACATAGCCAATTTGTTATGAAATTTTGTGATTGCTACCTTCACAACATCTCTTACATATGTCTCCATAGTTACCTGATGTGGGGGGTGGAGAGGGAGGATATCACCTCAGGCCTAGGCTATTGCAATGGCCTTCTGGTTATTCTCCCTATCTCAGGACCTTCCCCTCTTAAATGCAACCTCCACTGAGCAGCCAAGATAATTTTCCTAAGATCTAGGTCTGATCGTGTCACCCCATTATTCACGGGATCCCTGTGGCACCCTTGTGTCTCCAAGATCAACTATGAAGTCCTTTGTTTATCATCTAAAGCACACCCTTCACAGCCTAGTCCCTTCCTATCACTCTAATCTTGTACCTTTCTCAATTTTTTACACTTCTTATACTTTTCTCCACTTCCTCCACATTCCCTACAATCCAGGTGGGTTGAGGTGAGTCTTGAAAGACACTAAGGATTCTAGGAGGAAGGAGAAAGGAAATTTGGGGCATGGCAGATGGCCTAAGCAAAGGCATGGAGTATCATGTGTGAGGAAGGCCAGTTTGGCTGAACTGTAAAATGTGTGAAGGGTCATAATGTGTTATAATGCTGTAAATGTAATTTGGGACTGGGTCATGAAGAGGTTTGAAAGGAGTCCATATCTGATCCTAGAGTTTATTGAGTGGGGGTCTGGGGAGTGGGGGGAGGACAGAGTCAGACTTGCACTTTAGTAAAATCACCTTGGCAGCACCGTGAAGTGTGGAGTGAAATGAGGAGAGACTTAGGGCAGGACGACCAATGAGGAGGCTGTGCCAATGGTCCAAGGGAAGGTGATGGGAGCCTGTACCAGGATAGTAGCTATGGGAGGAGATGGATGGAATGGAATGGGATGGATGTTGTCGAAGTAAATGTGGAAGGATTCAGTGACTGATTGGATATGGGTCTATAAGGCCACTCACTGCAAGGGGTTAGCAGGATAAGAATAGATAAGGCTAACTACAATCATAGCTTTATGGTTCACCTCATCTCTATGAGATGTCATGCAAACATCATAGTCCCCCCTTGAGATAAGGAAACTAGGGTTCAATGAGTTAAAATGACCACCCAACTAGGAAATGCAAGAAAACTGGCCCTTAAATTGAGGCCTTAAAGAAATTTAAGGCCAGTGTTCTCTTCAAGAAGATGCCAGTGGGACCCAAAACTGAGCCACTCG
Organism: Phalanger gymnotis; assembly: GCA_028646595.1. Taxonomy (NCBI): domain Eukaryota; kingdom Metazoa; phylum Chordata; class Mammalia; order Diprotodontia; family Phalangeridae; genus Phalanger; species Phalanger gymnotis. The sequence continues at coordinate 308,619,201 of CM053626.1, forward strand.
AGCTCTATTGGACTTCAACTTTCTCTGCCAAGGAGAAATCTTTCCAGGTGACAAAGGTCATGATAAACAGTTCCAAGAGAACTGAAGCCCAGGGCAAATGGGGAGCTGCTGTCAGGGAACTTGTCTCTATGCCTGTCCCAGAACATGCCTATTCATGCCAGGGCCCTGGAAAGACTGCTGGAAACCCATGGATAGGAATCAGCCCTAATCAGTATGGCTTCCAAGAGATAGATTAGAACTAATAGGGGCAAAGTGATACGAAGGAAGATTGGGGCATAACAATTAAAGCTGACCCAAATGAAATCAGATGCTTGTGGCCCCTTCTCTGATCGCTGAGTTCTTGACACAGATCACTACTTCATGAAAAGGCCAGACCATTTATGTTCACTTCTCTCCTGGAACCACTCCAGATTCTCTGAGCTTTTTTTTTTTTACTTTTCCTACCATTTACTCTTCCTTCCCCTCCCCCAACTTCCCAACTCCCTTTTTGTTATTTTCTTCCTTAGAATGTAAATTCCTTGAGGGTAAAGACTTTTCTCTTCTCTTCTCTTCTCTTCTCTTCTCTTCTCTTCTCTCTCTCTGCCTGCCTGTCTGTCTCCTTGTATCTATATTCTCAGTACTTAGTATAGTAACTGGAACATGTAATCACTTAACAAATGCTCTATCTATCTATCTGTCTATCTACTTATCTACCTAATTGACATCCCCACACTGGAATCACTAAGCAGGGGCCAGATGTTCATAGGTTTTCTAAGCCTAGAGTAAATTAGAGAAGGACTAATATGGGTGGACACTGTGACCACATTGAGACCAGCTGTGAACACCTGAGTGTATAAGAAAAGATGGGAACACTACCAGAAGCAGACCCAAATGTTGTAGACTGTAGCCATGTAGTGTGTGATTAAACAGTCCTTCACCTCAAAAGGGTGTGTCCTTCTGGGAGCATAATACTATACTGAAGTTGCATAAAGATAAAAGAGTGATAAAGAGGGGGCGTGATTTTTCATATTCTTTGTTGAAGGAGGTAGGGAAGCACAATTTTTAAAGAGAGATTTCTATTGCAAATGGTTTGAGTAAAACGTTTTTATGTTTAATGGAATTAGACTCCAGTTGTGTTGAAAACTTGGCTGTCCAGAGTGATTTATTGCCCAAGGGTGATTCCTGGAGTTCAGATTCTTACTAAACAGGAAGTTACTGAATTATGAAGAATCTATAATTCCTTAGGAATGGCTGTCATACATGGGTACACACTCTGGTCCCTGCTGTTGTCATGGACAACCCAGACTTCCACCACTGATCCACCCATTCGCCCAAGGAAGTCCTAGGCAACCCCTGCTACTTGACGAAGACAGAGACCACTGCAACCCCTTCAGACAGGGGCTAGACAACTGCATGTTAGGAATGTTGTACAAAACATTTGGAGGTGGGAAGGGTTAGATATGAGTTGACTAGATGACCCAAGTTTCCATTTCTGGACTTTTCTACCCTCTGGACACATATATTCACTCCAAAACAAAACCCAAAACAAAAACATAGCTTGAGCCCCCACCAATGTATTTGCTTTTACTAGTCAGCCACAAGGCATAATTACTTCAAAGCAAAGGAATAACAGGATAAAGAGGGAAAGGACCCATAACTACAAAAATATTTACAGGAGCACTTTCTATTGTAGCAAAAAATTGGAAACAAGTGGGTACCTGTCAATGAAAGCATGACTGACTAAATCATTGTTGTGTGAATGTAATGGAATATTACTATGTCATGAGAAATCACCAATGGGATAGATTAATAAAAACCTGATAGGACTTGTATAAACTAACGTAAAGAAATGTGAGAAAAACCAGGCAAGTATTTTATACAAGGTCTATAACATTACTTGTAAAGGAAACCAGCTGTGAAAGACTTTAGAACTCTGATCAATGCAATGACCAATTATGATTCCAAATGACTAATTATAAATTGTGCTTCCCACCTCTTGGCAGAAAGGTGGTGCACCTAGAGGTGCAGAATGAGACATTAATTTTCAAACATGGCTGATGTATAAATGTGTTTTGCTTGGCTATACTTATTTGCTATGAGGGAGGTTAAAGTTATACTAGTCTGAGAGTTATGGGGGAGGGAGTAGTGAGGGATGAAGTTAGTGACGCACCCAGAAAAGGAAGAACAGAAAAGAAAGAACATCCACAAATCATTTTTAAAATACATGGAAGACAACAGAAGGAAATTTAGAAGGAGTCGCTGACAAGCAGAGCAGTGTTGGAACTATCATATTAAATGTAAAAACATACTTTTAAAAAGCCCAAGCTTTATATAGTGAGAATTCATGGTTGCATATATAGTCTCATTTTTGCAGGGTTTTTGTGTGAAGAAATTTTTGTGTTTGTTGATGGTTGCCAAGTGAATAATAATAAAAAGGAACATGCTTTAAAAAGGAAAAAGTAGCCACAGAATATATTCTTCACAAAACAAGGGCATACTCTCTCACAAATGTGCACACAGAGAGTGAAAAGCCAAAATCTGAACCCAGGGCTTCAGACTCCAAATCCAAAGCTCTTTCTGTAGCACCTAAGGTCTTAAGTTCCCACTCAGGAACATAGTATACTAGAGCTAAGGATCACTTTTCCTTCTATTAGCCAGTGGCCCTGTGGACTATTGTCATTGACCAACCTTCCCAAAGCTTGGAAGATCTTTGTTGCCTGATGAAGATTGAAACCATCGTAACCGATATCAGCAAAGACAGGATGATGAGTTGTCAGGGATGTTGTAGAAAAAGATTATCCATCTGAAGGGAGTGGATACCACCAAGGGGCATACATAGAGGGGCATAAATGAAGCAAACGTGTATGGTTGGTCAGGTCGCATGTGTGGCAGACACAAATATAAGAGACATGTTTATCCAAGCCACACATGTTGAGGGTGTACACATAAGGCATTGTGGCAAGGGTACACAAGTGGAGGAGCAGCCCATGTCCCCAGTACTGTAGGGCTGCCAATATTTTCTGCTTATGTCACCAGATGGCTTTTGTGGTACCCACTCTCCCCTGTTCCCCATGACATGTAGTTTCTGCAGGGTGTTTACTCTGCTGGTCTCATAATCAGTGCCAGGCATTGTTCTTTGAGCCACCTGGGAGTAGAATTTCTCAGCTCTCGGGTCTCTGTCCCAAGCCTATATCTGACTTGAGGTTAGAAAGTGCCTTTTACCAGTATTGCATCAAGTCCTGATCACCAATCTACTCTTGAATCATCTCAGAAGCTACTCTGTCAACAAACCACCAAGGGCCATCTGGGTCTGCAGCTCTTTATCTAAGATCCTTTGGCCAGGCAACACAGCAGTACCGATAGGTGGATTTAATATGAGGCTTCACCCTCCATCTCAATTCTTTGTTCCAAATTCCTTTCCTAATTATGTTTATGGCTTTCAGGCCTTGAGCTACTTTATCTATATTTATATATTTTTGAAAAGTTAGGGTACATGGTTTTCAGTTGTTGAAAACCTTGTGCAGTTTCCTAATTCTATTCCAATCTTCTTTCTCCCTACAATGTAATTCTAGGCCCAATTCATATTTCATCTATCAGGTCCATGAAAGCTTTAACCTCCCTGAACTTCCCCAGTATCCTTATTTAGGTCAGAATAAATGGCCTCTGATATTCCTTCCAATTCTCCATCTATGATAAACTAATTCAACTAGTGTGTCCATCCAACTGCTCCTCGTCATCATCCTTCCCATGATGCTAATGACTATGAGTCATGGAGCACCAGTCTCTGAAGACACAAAATGGTGGCACAACCATAAGGAGAGTAGAGAAATGAATGTATTGAGGGCATAAGGAGGCCACAAGGTATCCATAATGCTGCTAGCTGACATTTATATAAAAACACTTTGCATATCAGTAATGATTTATGCACAAAAAGCAATAAGAAATTAGCATTTACTGTCAAAAAAACAAAAGCAAACCAGTCCCTGCCCTCAAGGCTATTGCATTGTAATAGGAGACAGCATGCACTTGTATGGGTGCATCCCAAACCAATGCTCAGTAATCTCCTGGGTAAGGGCACTAGACTCAAAGCAGATGAAAAAGCCTCATGCTAACATGGCAACACGTAAACAGTGCCCTCTTGGACATGCTCCATTGGGAAAAGAGATGGACAAACTGTATTTAGAAAACAAAAGATGGCAACAACAACCAGAGAATTGGGCTGGCACTCAGAGAACATAAAGAAACCTAAAGGAAATGCTCCAGCACATTGGAGAATTCTCAGGAGGACACAGATTATAAGAACAGAAGATGAGAAAGGCTGGCTGGGCTACAATCTGCCCTGTTGGAGAGAGCACCATTGAGGAACTGAAGCACCTCCATGTGGGCTAGATGTGACTGTGTTTCCCCCCTTCAGGTAATCTATCTTAGATACTGCCCTAGAGTAGGCCGTGACCATGAAGGGACAATGAACTTAAAACACATTGACATTATATAGCATGGCTGTATTTGCCAAAGCTGGGTGTTTCAAACTAGAGTCAAGTAAAGATAAAAACAATGCCTGCCCTCAAGTGTCTCACAGTCTAATGGGGGAGGCAATACACAAATAACTAACACTCTGCAAATAACAAACAAGATATAGATGGGATAAATTGGAGATGATTAACAGAGGGAAGGCACTAGAATTCAGGGAGGCTGGGAAAGCCTTCTTGTAGAAAGTGGGATTTTAGCTGAGACCTGTTGGAAGCCAAGAGATGCAGATGAAACAGAAGAGCATTCCAGGCATGGGAGCTAGCCAGAGAGAATGCCTAGAGCTGAGAGATCAGCCAGGAGGTCTTTGTCACTGGATCTGTGTCACTGGAGTTGTGTTGTTTGTTCTTCATTCTCAAGGAAGACCATGACATCAGGAAGGTGATGCTATGGCTTGCAAATGAATTGGATTTAAGTGAGGCAGGGCTGTGCTAAGTCACCAGCTTCACTTTCTCCTCTGGAGCCATCTGGATCTAGTGACCAGATATAGATCAGGACTGGAGATGGCCCTAGATGCAATGGGAGACCCCAGCCTTTTTAAGCTAAGGTCACATGTAAGAAGACTGGAAAGGTAGGAGGGGGCTTTAAACACCAAACAGAGCATTTTGTATTTGATCTTGGAGGTGTTAAGAAGCCACTGGAATTGATTGAGGGTATGGAATGTCACATGGTCTTACCTGCACTTTAGGAAAATCATTTTAGTGGCTGAATGGATGATGGATTGGAGTGGAAAGAGATCTGAGGCAAGCAGACCCACCAAGTGGCTATTGCCATAGTCCTGGAGTGAGGTGAGGAGAGCCTACACTGGCAAGAACGGGGAGGACGGTGTCAGAGGAGAGAAGGGGTGCGTCTGAGAGATGCTGGGAAGTAAAGCCAGCTTTCCTTCTCAGAACACCCAGCTCCCTCCAATTCAGAAAGAGTCTCAGATTTATTTTTAGCTCCAAGCACAGTCAAGCTTGGACTTAGGGGGGCACCTGGGTTTAAACCTGATCCAGGGCCAGCCATTCAATCTCTTGGAGTCTGTTTCCTCTTCCAGATAGATGCAGTCTCAGAGATTTTGTGAGGTATAGATAAAACAATGAATAGAAAGGGCTTTGCAAACCTCCAAGGGTCAGATAAATGCTACCTCTTATTACTCAGTTAAATCATATTAGATTCATCCCATCATTCTGTCCCAATGAAGTTGTTTTGCAGTCTAACTCTATCTCGCCTACCCCTCCCAGCTTTGTCCAACATTTGTAGATCAGAGAAGCATCTCATTCAGGTCCCCTTTATCTAAATCATTCCTAAAAATGTTAAATGTCCAGCCCTCCCTGGCCCTGGTCTTTGCTTTTCCATTTCCTTCTCCAGGCCATGCATATGGACACATCCAATGTCCTGAGGATCCAGGAGAAGATTTTAGGGCATGTCCAGTACTGGGTATGAAGAACACCTAGGAAAAATCAAGGGGGATAAGGATTTTTCCTGGACAACTCTTACCCCAGGAAGGTGTCACTCCACAATTCCCCCCATCCACCTTACAGGTAAAAAAAAGGAGCCCCCTCCCTCCCACCAAAAAACAAGAAACTTGTTTGGTTTATCAGCAGTAGCAAGGTAGTATTAATATCCTGTATCTACTATCGACTCTCTATGTGTTCTCTGGCCAAGTTTTTTCCTGACTCTAGGTCTTTGTGTCTTCATCTGTAAAATGAATAGGTTGGACTAGCTGTCTTTTAAGGACCCTAATGTGGGCTTTTTTTCCTTTTCTGAGAACACAAATACCGTAACATCTCCAGTACAACGGAAGCTCCTTGAGGGCAGGCACAGTTTCCTTTGTCCTTTTGTATCCCCTCTCCTTTTTAATAGTATTTTATTTTTTCCAATTACATGTAAAGATAGTCTTCAACATTCATTTTAATAAGATTTTGAGTTCCTAATTTTTCTCCCTCCCTCTCCTCCCCTCCCCTCATCAAGACAGCAAGCAATCTGATATAGGTTATATATATACAAGCATATTGAACTTATTTCCACATTAGTCATGTTGTGAACGAAGAATCAGAACAAAAGGGGAAAACCACAAAAAACAACAAAAAAAGAGAAAATAGTCTGCTTTGATCTGCATTCAGACTCCATAGTTCTTTCTTGGAGTGTGGATGGCATTTTCCATCATGAGTATTTTGGAGATGATCATTGTATTGCTGAGAAGAGCTAAGTCTATCAGAATTGATCATCACGCAATGCTGCTGTTACTGTGTACAATGTTCTGCTGGTCCTGCTCATTTCACTCAGAATCAGTTCATATAAGCCTTTCCAGGTGTTTCTGAAATCCACTTGCTCATCATTTCTTATAGCACGATAGTATTCCATTACATTCATTTTATCTCCTCTTCTGCCTGGTCACAGTAGCTGCCTAATCTGGGTTTGGTCACTTGGCTGCCTTCTAGCTGGAGGACTGGAGGAGGCACATCTTCCTATCCCCAAGCCTCAGCCCTGAAGACTTGGAGTACCAGGCAATGGTGGCCTCCTGAGTGAAGGCCCTTCTTATTTGGGCATTTTATTTTCAATGTCTGTCTGTTTGGACAGAACTCCTGTGGATATGTGCTCTAAGGTTTGCAAAGTGCTTAATTTGACCTGATGCAACATGTATATCTGATCTCGTCAGATGCTCCCAACAGCCCAGTGAGCCACCTGATGTCATTATCCCTATTTGACAATTAAGAAAACCAAGGTTGAGGGGGGTGATGGCTTGCCAAGAGTCCCATGGCTAGGAAGTGTTTAAGGCAGATCTCCCTGGCTCCACATCTAGCACTCTCTTCACTTGTACTACATTGCCACATACGTCGTTAGTTAGCATGACCATGAAACATCCAGTCAAGGAACATTCCAGGGCGTGGTTCAGTGGTGACAGAAGGACATGAGAGGCCTCGTGGGCTAGATCTGGAGTCAGAGAATCTGGTTTCAAATTCTGGCCCTGCTCCTAGTGTGTGTGACCTGAAATAGCGCCTAAGCTTCATCTCTCTGGGATTTCTTAGTTTCTCTCTCTGTAAAGTGAAGGAGACTCCATCCTGAGTACTCTTTGAGCTCTGAAACACCTGCTCCTGTGAGGCAGACATAGGGCTAGTAAAGCCCTCAGAGAGCACTATGGGAAGAGTCTTTCTGATCCTGCCAAGGAATCTTGGGAGACATTGGCTTGTGCCATCTGTTGTTTGAGAGCTGTCTTTTGAGACTCCTTGGATCAGACCTGGCTTCAGCGCCATCTCCTAGGCTGGCCCACTGATCCCAGCAGCTCCCTTGGGATCTAGGGTTCCTTGTTTAGGAATATGCTCCTCTTCAGAAGCAGACCTGGAATAAGACTTGGTGTGCTGACATTTAGGTGATATTTTGGGTTCTGGGAGCCACCTCTCACCTTATGTAGGACTTGGTCTGACAGCATCCCTGAGCCCTAGGAAGGCATGTTGGCTTCCATTTTGTCTTGGCCCAAAGAAGGACAGACATTCACGTGCCTGGGCTGCTCACCTCCTCAGGGCCTCTTGGTCCCCAGCTCACCTCGGTTGGAAGGTAAGTCCCATAGTCTTGTTGTGGTTGTGGTATAGGACTCCTCACCAGTCCCTTAGGTGGCTGGATTTCCTGAGCTATGCTGCTCTGGGACATGCTGAACCAACCAATTGAGTCAATTTCCTGTAGCTTCCTTAGTTCAGGGGACCTCCTTCTTACTTGTCTAGACTTGGAGTTGCAGCATATGGACAAGTCAGGGGTCCATCTGGGTAATTTTTGAGTAAGTCACTTAACCTATCTAAACCTCAATTTCCTCATCTGTGAACTGAGGGGGTTGGACTAAATAGCACCTGAGTTCCTTTCCAACTGCAAATCGATTATTCTGTGAATTTCTTGGAGGCTTCAATCAATCAATCTGGGATACCAAGATAACAATGAAATAATCTCTACCTTCAGTAGCTTACTTTCTATCAAGGGAGACGTATACAACTAAGTATATTCAAGACATATGCCAAATATAAGAAAACTGTGGCAGGAGAGGCCCTAGCAACTGAGGATGGGAGGGATGGTCAGGAAAGATTTCACACAGGAGACTTTTCCATTTAAGCGTTAAAAGAAACAGAAAACTCTAAAAAGTGTAGGTAAGGAGCAAGAGCATTCCACACACAGCATCAGCCTAGGTAAAGGCCCAGATCTAGGATCTGTCATGTGGGAGAACAGTAAATTAGGTTAGCTTGTTGAGATCATAGAGTGTGTGAAGGGGAAGAATAACGAGCTTGGAAAGGGAGGCTGGAGCTAGGTTGTGACAGGTTTTAAATGCCAAACAACAGAGTTTCATTTGTTCTTAGAAGTAATGGACAGCCATGTGAGCTTACTGAGCAAAGGAGTGACAAGACTGTGCTTTAGGATATCACTTTGAATGAATGAGTGCATTTATTATAAAATATTGTAATACCATATCATACATAATATAATGTAAATATTATATACATAATATTATACAATACACATGTATTATACATAATATACATATATAATAAAAGCATTTATTAAATACACATAATAATAATGCACATAAAATATACAATACACAATAAATACACACATAACAAAAGCATTTATTAGGCACTCACTATTTTCCAAGTATTGGGGATACAAATAGAAAAGTCAGCCCCTGCCCCCAAGGCGTTCACGTTTTAATAACACAGAGGGCAGTTATATGGCAAGTTTCTCAGTCCTCCAGTCTAGCGGCAAACCAGATAGTCATGGTTCTTCTTGAATCCTATTTCCACTCATAAAACCAGGTTAGTTTCTGCTAAGGGACCATTTGGCAGCCTTGCCTATTCCCTCTTCCTTCCCCGCTGCCTCCGGGGAGTCCACCTTGCTCAAGGTCACCCAGATGGTAAAGAGCAATCGCCTCCCTTTTCTGTCACTTGCACTTGAGCCTCTTCCCTCTGGCTCTATTTCATCTGCCCAAATTCGCCCCAGGCCAAAAAAAAACCCCAACCCAACCAAACCAACAAAAGCTCTTTCCTCATCTTTTCTTCCCCACATGGTCACTCTCTCATCTCCTTCCTCCCTTTCCCTGCCAGTCTTTGTGACAAAGTCGTCTTGCTAGGGTCATGCATAAGCTTCCTCCTGACTCACATACTCACTTCTCAGTCTCCTGCAAGCTGGCTCCTATCCTCAAAAGCTGTTCTCTCCCAGGTCAGGAAAATGACCTCCTTATCTTTCCCTCCTGCTCTTCATACACGTTTGACAGCCAAATCAACTTTGAACGGATATGGAGCAAACTGGTGGCTCCTTATCTCCTCTAGGATAAAATACAAACAAACCCTTCAGCTTAGGACTGAAAGCTCTCCAGTCTAACTCCAGCCAGCCAACCTTTCAAGACTCATTTTGCAATATTGTCCTTCATGCATAAGTATGAAACTAGATGACTTATTGTTTATCAAACTCAACATTCCATCTGCTATCTCCATGTATTTGCACAAGGCATCCCCAGGTGCCTGGAATGCACTCACTCCTCCACTCTGCCTCCCAGAAGCCTTCTCAGACACTCACACCCACCCTAGGATCATTAGCCCCATTTGACAGATGAGGAAACTGATTCTTGCTGATTGATTCATAGAAAGGCTGATGCTCTGCTTTGTTGTGATTGCTACCTGAGAGTAATAGCTGTATTCACGTAGTGCTTTTAGCTCTGCCAGAAGCTTTACCAATACGTTTGATCTTCACAATAACCCTGGGAGGGAGGTGCTATGATTAATCCCCATTTTACAGATGAAGAAACTGAGATTTTAAAGTGCCCAGAATTCACACAGCTAGTGGGATTTGAACTTGGGTCTGTCCTGACCGAGGCCAGCACTCTGCATTCTGCCACCCGTCTGCATTCTCCTTGCTTGTTGAGGGTTTCACAATCCCTGACAACGAGCCCAAGAAAAGGAGATGCCCTGGGTACTAGTATCTCAGTGGCCCCAGGCCCCCACTGCCTGAGTGGCCTGAGTCACCTTGGTCTTCGGGTCATCTTTCCTCTGGCCCTCTCCCCCTTGAAAATGTTTCTGTCCACTGGGCATCGTTCTGGGCCTGGCGAGAGCAGGTGGGCAGAGAGGCGGCTGATTCCTCTGCAGGCTCCCTGCTCTCTCCTGCCCTGGCTCCAGAGGCCTGGAAACTACCGCTTCTATTGAGATTAAGTTATAATTTAAGGCAGTGAACATGTGCTCTGCTGGCGGCTATAAAGATTCAAATCATAAAGTTTTACAGTGGAACGGTTTCTGTAAAAGCGTCGTTAGGAAGTGGGAACCATGCCCTTAATTCTTATGACATATGGGACTGCCGGGCTTGTTTGGGTTTCAGTGGAGTTTAGTGGGGTGATGGTTTGGCTAATTAAAGTCAGGTTCCCCCTCCCCCCACCTCCTCCTCCTGCTTTTCCTCCTCCTTCTCCTCCTCTTCCTCCTCCTCTTCCTCCTCCTTCTTCCTCATGCTTTGGAGGGGCTGGAAAGAACCTGGGCTCCTTCCCCCATCTTTGCCCCTGGCCTCACATTACTCATGGCCAGAAAATCTCCAGGGTCAGAAAGAGGCTCCTGAGGTTGAACAACGCATTAGTTAAGTGCTGGCTGCCTTCGATGCTCTCTGCTCAGCCCTGACAGGACCTAAGAATTAAGACCCAGCCCCTGCCCACTGGGAGTTCACAGTAAGGGGTGGGGAAGTGTTGAGGAAGGGCAGGGGACAAATACTGACACTGGAAATTAGAATAGGTGAGTGCCAAGGGGTCCCAACCAAGTGGGGGAGGAGGGGAGGAGGGAATGCTGGGAAGGTGATTGGACCCTGCAGCCAGGTGAATGACAACAGTTTGGAAAAGCCAAGAGGCAGAAAGAGGAAAAACCTAAACTGGAAATTAACGACTAGGGCCAGGAACAAGGGACCTGGGGGAAATAGGATTGTAAATATTTTTAAAAGTACGAAAAAATGGGTAGCCTGTGGATGTGTGATCTAACTTGAAGGAACTCTGAGTCAGGCAAGTGAGAAGGACCTCTATTAAGGCCTAGCCTGCCCATCCCAGCCTGCTGCCCACTGGCTTTGAGGCCCTGGTCTTCCTCACTTATTGAGGGAGAGCCCATGCTTTGGGGAGGTGGGGAGATGGTCCTTCTAATTTGAGCTTCTGACTTACTCCTGGCTGGAGCATTGCCCAGGGGTGATACAGGAGGTCTTCCTAATTCTTGTAGCATCCTGGAAGCCTCAGACAATTGTCACCTATTTATGTAACAGGGACCACCATCTGGTCTATGATTGGAGGTGGGGACAAGCTCAGAATTTGTTTGGTTTTGGATTAGGGAGAGGGTCTAGCTGTCCATCAGAGTGAGAAAGACAGAGAAGACAGGCCCCTTGGTCCACATCTTCTTGGAACTTGTCCATGGACTAGAAGGTATGGTGGGAGCTTGATGGCTGATTGGCCCAGTAGGCAGCCCCAGGATAGAGTGGATCCCGTTAGGCAGAGCTGAGTTAAGCTGGACTGAACCAAGTAGTTTTGAACCCCCAGACAGTAGATAGGACTATTTTCTTGTGTGTGTGTGTGTGTGTGTGTGTGTGTGTGTGTGTGTGTGTGTGTGTGTGTGTGTGTGTGTGCTTATACTTCACCACAGCCTTGGGAAACATGACTCAACCCATTAAATTTTTTTTTAATATTATGAACTAGAAAATTGTCAAAAAAACACAGACATTTCCACAGACAAAGAAGAGCAGAAAAGTGGGAATATATATGAAATCATGGTTGTTCTTTTTGGTTTTCTTTTTTTACAATCTATTTTACATTTAACTTGGTAGTACCCACATTGTCCTGTTCTTGAGCTTTCTCCGCTCTCTTCTGTGTTTTTAAAAATGTTTCATGGACTTTCTTTTCTTTCTTTTGTCCTTTTTTTTGCATCAACATCATCCCTTCCTTTTCACACACAAATAAAAGTAGCAAAAGTATAATCGGGCAAAACATATTGACTCAGTAATGGTCGTGTCCACCCCTTCTCGGCCAAAAGGTAGGAGGCCGGCCCCATCATCAGTCTTCTGCAGACCCGATGACTCAATCCATTTTCCAGAAGAGGAATGAGGCTCGTGTAGAGAAAATGACACGATTCAAAAGCCCGCTCGGAGCCAGTGGCCAAAGGGTGGGCCATGATTCTTCAGAGTACCACAGAGGAGAAAAGAAACGGCTGCCTTAGGAGTAGAGTAGCCTGGGGGAGTGGGGGCAGAGACCCATTGGATACACATGTTTTCCTTGTGGGTGTGTGGTTCCTCCCGTAACACTTTCCTATGCCTGATCTCATTGAGGAGGGAAGACGTGCTATGGCAACCCTTCACTGGCTGGCGCCCTTCGTGGAGGGTGGTTGAGCTCTGAGGGAGCTGAGATGGGGCTCCTTCCCAACTGCCCTTTGGTGGGAACCCCAGAAGTCTCTAGTAGAAGGCTGGGTAGTTCAGTGCTTAATGAGCCCAACATCCTAGCTTTAATATGCACCAGAATCAGTTAGCTTTGCTCTGTTCCATGGCTGTGGAATCGACCCTGAGGGTGTGGATGAGTGAACATAAATGCATCTTTACAATTGGAAAACAGCTCGAGTGCGTGCCCTGTTTAGTCGGGGCTCGGGCCCATCATCCTCATGTGGGAAGGCAGAGAGCAGTGGGAGCCAGCGAGTGACCCCTGTTGACCCAGACAAACCCATTGAAAGAGTGGGAGAGAGATGTGAAAGCTATGAATGCAGTTTGTTTGGGGCCAGGAATAGATTTCAGAAGCCTGCCCAGTAAGCAGGCCCAACTAAGAGTTCGCTCTCCCTCCAGCATTCTGGGAATGATCACTGGCTCCCGATGCCAGGAGGGTCCCTCCGTGTCCCCTCCCCAGACTGATTCATCAACAGGCACAAAGCCTTTGGAAGGAGGGACAAGGGAAGTGAATGAGTCCGATAGACTCAAACTTGCCTGATAAAAGAAAGGCCGGACAATGAGCAAGCCAAGTGTCCAGGGCAGGTGGTCCTCCAGGTGGCTGGCAAAGATGGGGGCAGGCAATAATTCAGTTCCACTACATAGCTGTTTATTAAATGCTGAGTGAAGGCAGGACACTGTGCTGTGTCCTGGGGATGAAAAGGGGAAAGAAAAATAAGCATCGTAAGAACCTACTATGAAGTACTCGCTGTGCTAAGCGTTTTACAAATATTACCTCATTTGAGGTAGGGGCTGTTATTATCCCCATTTTCCAGTTAAGGAAACTGAGGCAGACGGGTTAAGTGACTTGCTCAGGATCACACAGCCAGTAATTGTTGGAGGTTGGATTTGAACTCAGACACTCCCAACTCCAGAGCCAGCTCTATCCATCCTGTCATCTGGCCACCTCCTATTTAAACCATACCAGGCCCCTGCCCTCTTGAACTTTAAAGTCTAGCAGGGGAACATGGCACCAATAGAAATGACCCAAATGACCCCTTAAGTTAGCAAAAATGCTACCTAGCCTGAAGCCTTGAACCCAGGAGCTGTGCTAAGGAAACAAAGTGGTCTCCCCAAGGCAGGGAAGGGGGAATGGGGGAGACTTCTTAAAGGCGGCAGCATTTGAACTGAGAGAGTGGGAGTCCCATAGACCCCCTCTGTCTGAGTGGTCATCCATGGGCCAGGAGGAGACTGCTATGTTTTGGCACAAGCCAAAATGAGTTCATTTTGTGGAGGAAACCCAAGAGTCTCTTGTCTGTCAGGATCAGGGAAACTTGACGTTGGCTTTTTGCTTCTGAAAGAAGCCCTATGGCTCCTTCCCCAAGGAAATGGCCAGTGTCCTACTGGAAGAACCTCCTGAGGACAAGCTTTTTTAAGTGGCCACAGGATAGAGGGGAAAAAACACTGGTTGGAGCAGACTACTTGTCTCCTGGAGAGAATAAAGTTTGAGAATTCTAACATAGGTATCTCCTGTTGTGTTTGGAGTAAGCGTGGGGATGGTGGGATTACCATGTGCCAGGCATGACATGATGGGAAGTCTTACACAGGAGCAGACAGGGTGGACTACGGGCCTTCCCAGCTACCATTCACTGCCACCATTTCCTGAAAAGCCAGGAACAGCCAAACAGAAAGAACCAAATGCAGTCAAAGCCTGTGTCCTCTGATTGGGGCATAAGGTATACAGCTCCTGGAGTTTGGACCCAGGCACTAGTGAGCACGCTCCCTCTCCCTCCC
>CM053626.1:308633979-308695367 GCA_028646595.1 Phalanger gymnotis
TCTCTCCATCTCTTTCTCTCTCTATATCCCTTCTCTATCCTCTCTCTCTCTCTCTCTCTCTCTCTCTCTCTCTCTCTCTCTCTCTCTCTCTCTCTCTCCCTCCCTCCCTCTCTCTCTCTCTCTCTCTCTCCTTCCCTCTGTCACTGTTGGGGCTCTCTCCATGCTCAGGGTTTTAATTCTAGCCTCTAATCTCAGCTGCTCCTGTGATAAATTAATTGTAATGATAGAGGCCCCAGTTACGAGGGCTGCATCGTTTGCTTGTAATGTGAGCGACAGGTTTAGGGCTTCCTTTATTTAAGATGCTAGGGTAATTACATGGGAGTTAGCATATGTAGGCAGAGAGATATGATTCATTCGCCCAGCGATGGCCATGACACAGCTGTTTGTGGGATAAAATAGAGGAACCGTGTTGTTACAAAATGTTCCCCTTATTATACCTCATTAAAAACAAGGCTGTGATAAGTCAGGACTGGCAATGAAGAAAATCTATTGCCCCCCTGTAAAACCTGATAGGAGAGGGAAGGGGAGGGGAGGGCCTTTGGAGCCGGCCGGGCGTGCTGTGTCATTTTTTGTCCTCTCTGTCCTGGCCGCCTCTTCTTGTCATTCTGCAGTGGTCTGGCTGCTGGAGGAGGATGGGGGGATGGGGTGTGGCTGCAGCGATGGCTGGAGTGCCCCCCCACCCCTGCCTTTCCCCTTTTCCTCTCCCTTTGTGAATCCAGACTCGTCCTTTTTCTTTTAGAGTCCTGGACACAAATGATGTGAGCATGAGAGGCTTGCAGGGAGAACAAAAGCAGGGCCATGTTTTCAGGGTCTGACCCAATTGGGTCCTCTTCACCTTTAAGGTACAAGGCAGGCCCAGAGAGATCCTGCAAGGGTAGGCAGGAGCCCCGAGCTTCAAAGTCAGCAGGAACAACAGCAGCCAAGTGGTGGGGGCACACTCCTTTGAAGAGAACACATGCATCTCTTCTGTCCCCACTATCTTTCTTTCTTTTCAAAAATCGCCATCAAAGGTAAAGATGCTTCACTCTCTCTCCCCACCCCCACTGCCCCTTTTCTCTCTAAGCAGGGAAGCTTGAAGTTTGAACAACAACCTACAGATTAGCCCCAGTCCTAAGGCCCAGGGTTTGGGAAATTAGGTTGGACCCTTGAGAAAGAACTTTAGGGTGGTTGGCCTGAGCCACCACCCCAAGGCCGAGCTCCCTTGTCTCATGCCAGCCAGCCTTTGCTGTAGTCTCAGAGCACGGACAGCAATATGAGAAGTCATCACAGAACTCATTTTTCAAGCCTTTGAGAGCTCCCCAAAAGCTCTGCCCACAGCCATACTAGGAGCGAGGCAAGTGTCCTCATCCCTATAACATAGAAGAGGAAAATGAAGCCAAGGGGTAATGGACTTCTCCAAGGTCTCCCTGCTAGGGAATTTCAGAAGCAGCAGAGCAGTAGTATTCTGTAGAGAGTGATGTAGAAATAGCCATCTGTAAGCTTCTCCCAACACAGATAGGGTTGAGTGCATGTGTAGTACAGATCAGCGTTAACATTGCCAGCTGAGCCAGAGCGCCTGGCTCCCCACCCCAAGAGAGCAGAGGTTGTTGGGAGGATTCGTGGGAAGATTTCCTAGTTCTCTGTGGTAGGGATCCCTTTCTGCTGGCATGTCTCAAGAGCAGCAGCGGTGTAGAAGGAAACTTGGCTGGGGTGTCAGAGGACCAGACGCCATGTCCCAGCTTGGCTACTTACTCCCTGGGGACCTTGCCCAAGATACATGCCCTTTGCAGATCTCAATGTCCTTTCCTGGACAAAGAGGCAAGTTCTCTGACAATTCTCAAGACTGAGTTGTTGGCTTCTGGGGGATGGGAAAGTAGAGTTTTCTTATGTATCTCCCTCCTTCCCGCCCTCAAAGATGCCCCAAGCCCATGTTGCGACACCCACCCCTTGTCCCATTTTCTGAAGGGATCAAGTGGTTAGAACTGGAGATCTCTGCTGATAAAAAGACACTGCCAACTGAAAATCTACCAAAGGGACAGGGAGGGGGGTGAGGTGTTCCAGACATAAATAGAACAATTGAATCTCATCACTGTGGGATATAGATGTCATCTAATCTAACAGCTTACTTGATGGAGGAATCCCTTGTATAGCATTGGCAACAAGTGATCCCCCAGCCTTTCAATGACAAGGAACCCACTACCTCACAAAGTAGATGATGATGGTGATGGTGGTGACGATGATGATGGTGGTGACGATGATGATGGTGGTGGTGATGATGATGATGGTGGTGATGGTGATGATGATGGTGGTGGTTGTGGTAATGATGATAGTGATGATGATGGTGATGATGGTGATGATGATGATGATGGTGGTGGTGATGGTGATGATAGCTAGCATTTACATAAAGCTTTAACATTTTCAAAGTATTTTTACAAATACAATCTCATTTGAGCCTTGTAATAGCCCTGAGAAATAGGTGCTAGTATTGTCCCCATTTTACAGATGAGAATACTGAGGCACAGAGAAGCTAATTGAATTGCCCAGGGTCACACAACTAGTAAGTATTTGAGGCAGGATTTTAACCCAAGTCTTCCTGACACAAGGTCCAGCACTCTACCCACTGCAGCACTATGGCTGTATTTGTGGGGAAGTCTGGCCTGTCTCCCTGTACTTACCACCAGTTGATCCCCATTCCCTGTTCTGAGACCACAGAGAACAACCTTCTGGTTAGCAGAGGCCTAAGGCAAGTTGGTTTCATAGAATCCCAGAGACCTCAGCAGCCAACTAATCCAGCTCTTAACCACTCCCCACCCCACTCCCACCAAAGAAATCCCTGCTACAGTAAAGCAGATAAGTGGGCATCCAGCTTCTGCTAGAAAGTCTCTAGTGAGTCGGAACCATCATGTCATGGCATAGCCCTTGCCACTTATGTGTGCTGTGATATGTTTCTTGAAGGCAAGGACCATTTTTCTGCCTTTCTTTGTATTTCCAGCCCAGTGCCTGATACAAAGCATTTAATAAAAGCATATTGACTAACTCTAATTATTAGGAAATTTTTCCTGCAATTAAGGCCTAAATTTGCCTCTTCTCAACTTGTGCCTGTTTCTCTGTCCTCTGGGACCAAGCAGGAAGTGTCTAATCTCACCCCTACATAGAAGCCCTTCAAATACTTGATTTCAAATACTTGTGAACTGTTTCCTAAACTCCTCATCTATATCCTCTTTCTGTCCCAGTGGTCTAGAATCTACTCCAATGATACAAACACTTGTTTCTCTCTTATTTAACCTTCACTCAAGTCCTCTCAGTCAAGCTTCTCCTTCTGGTTCCTGCTTTTCTTAATATAAGTACAACTTTTTAAAAAACATAAATCACATTGCCTGAATTTCCTCTTATGTCTTCCTCCTAGTGAGTTATCTCTTATAATAAAATATTCAAATACACCTCTATCCCCACTGTCTTCTCCAGGCTAAGCATCCTAGGTTCCTTTAACTGATACCGTGATATCATCTGGAGGCCTTCCTCAACCTGGCTGCCTCCTCCTGGATCCTCCCTAGATTACCAAAGCCCTTCCTACACTCTGTCCCGGAACTGAACCAAGACTCGAGATGTGGTCTAAGCATCTATTAGAGCTCCCCAAGGTCACAGATCCTGTCTACTGAGTTATTGAGGGAACATGAAATTGTGTACCCCACACTGACCGCATCTCTGCTTCCTCCCTTCTGATCTGACAGGGGCAGGCCAAGCTCAGGAGCAGGAAGCAATAAAGTCATTCCCTCATTTCCCTACAGTAAAGACCACTAGCCTGAATGACCTTGGGGAGTCCCTTTTAACACTCAGTGAATGCTAAAATGATCATTCCCACCTTCTCCACTTCTGATGGCCTTGAATATGTGGTAATCTCTCCTTTGCCTCTAAATGCAGACAGGCTCTACAACAGTTTGCTAATACTCTATCACCCTCATCATGCAAAAGCTCAGCCTTACCAGCATATTACAATCCCTCCCAGGCCTCTAAGTGCCAAGTTCTTGTCCCCACATTAGGCAGTGTGTAACAACCCCTCCCTCCCTCCTTCTTTCCCTCCCATTGTGCTGGACTAGAGTGATCCCACATATCTCCCTTCATATAAACAAATTCAAATGGCTAGTGGCTCTCAGGGTTACAGACAACTGTGGAGCCTACTCCCTGACCTCAGGAAGTTGCCAATCCCCAATTATTTTGTTATAAGGGATAACTCACTAGGAGGACAACATAAGAGGAAATTCAGGCAATGTGATTTATGTTTTTTAAAAAGTTGTACTTGTATAAGGAAAATCAGGAACCCGAAGGAGAAGCTTGACTAGGAGTACTTAGGCGAAGGTCAAATAAGAGAGAAACAAGTGATTGTATCATTGCAGTAGACTCTAGACCACTGGGACAGAAAGAAGATATAGATGAGGAGTTTAGGAAACAATTCACAAGCCTAGCACAGAGGCACGATATATTACGCTAAGAGACTTCAATTGCACCAACATCTGCTGGAGTTCTTCCTCCATCTCTCCCTCTCTCTGCTTCTCTCTTTTTTCTGTCTCTCTTCCTTCCCTCTCTCTGTTTTCTCTTTTTCCCTCCCTCTCTCTCTCTCTATTTTTCTCTCCTCCCTCTTCTTTTCTCTCCCTTCCTTTTCTCTCTGCTTCCCTTATCTCTTTTCCTCTCTCCCTCCCTCCTTCTCTCTCTCTCTCTCTCTCTCTCTCTCTCTCTCTCTCTCTCTTTCTCTCTCTGTCTCCCCTCCCCCAAAAGCAGAGCATCAACTAAAAACCACTTGACTTTTCTTAATTTTTCTTAGTTTTTCATCCTTCAAAAGCAGAACCAAAAGGAAATCTAGATTTTCTACATCTGATGCTCATGAACAGACACAAACTGGCTTGGTTGGGGAGGAGGTGGGAAGAAGTGACAAGAAGTAAGCACTTTGTTCTGGAATTTGTGGTAGAAGAGAGGAAATCTTGGTATAATCTCAACAGGCCCCCTAGATTTGGGGAAAGCAGATCTCAAAGAGTTCAGAGGAAAGAGAGGGAAGATTCCAAGGAGTAAAAGGCAGGAGGCAGAAACTCAAGGCCAGACCTTCCCAGGGTGAATCTCTTTCCTGCCTAGGCCCCTGACAATCTGGACTATTTGCTAGTTCCCTTAGTGTCCCTAATGCTTTCCCACTATTCAAACCTTGCTCATCCTTCAAGGCCCAGCCCCAATATTCTCCTCCTCCATGAAGCCTTCAGAGTTCTCTCTCCCTTCTCTTGCCCCCACCCTCCCCGCAGAGCTTTTCCTAATTTTCCTAAGGACATCTTTGTTCTGGGCTCCCTAGAAATGTTTAGCAGCACACTCCAGCTCCAGCTCTTCCCTAGATGGTAGGTAGACTTAGAAAAACCTTTAAGGGTCTTTGCTCTCCTGTCTGAGATGGCACGCACATGCACCCTATCCCAACTTTCCTCATGAGGACTGAATCTGCAAACCAGGGCTGACAGTGGACTCAGAGTCAGAAAGACCTGAGTTTGAGTCTTGCCTCTGAGACTTACTATTATGACCCTGAGCAAATTAATCTCAATTTTATGGACCTCAGTTTCCTCATTTGTACAATGAAGGGGGGTGGGGATTTGACCTATGAGATGATCTATGAGGTCCCATTCAACTTGAAATTTATGAATTGTGAAAAGTTCCTTGGTGACATTTGTTAAAATTATCTGCATGCTGGCATTCTCCCTTCTTTCCACCTCATTGAGTGGAGGGTCATAGCTTAATCATCTCTGTATGGTTTCCTGGGGGCCCCGGCTGAGCCTCGGACCTTGCGTGCATGATGCTGGAGGCTTCTAGTCCATGAACACGGACAGAGCCAATTGCAGTCTGCTCCCTTCTTAGCAACCTTGGCAGATCTTGCAGACCCATGGAAGGGACTCCCGAGTCAGGTTGCCCCCTTTTTTGGGAAAGCCAACTATTGCAAAAATATGAACTGGGAGAACAAGGCCCAATGGCTTATTATTTGCATTAGCAGAAGAGATCTCTAAATGATGAGTCTCTCCAGTACCCTTAAAATAGGATTTGACCATCAAGAATTCAACTGATTCAAAAGTCCTGCAGAACAAACCTCTTGTGCTGACCCCAGCGGACCAGTGGATCTTGTTCTCCAAGCCTCTTTTCTGTTTCCCAAGCAAGCTGCCTCCCTGGCACCTCAACAAGCAACACACATTTATTAAGGACCTCCTCTGTGTCTGGCCCTGTTGGGAACAATGACTAAGCCCTTGGAGGAAGAGAGCAGGGAAGAAAAGGAGGAGGCCATGAGGCTATCTTTGCCTGCAGGGCTGAAACCCCTGCCAAGGAGGCCAGGCTGCCTCTCTTCCTTCCCTTCCCTGTAGAGCCGGCCTCCCTTCTCTTGGTGGCTTAGGTCTGTCTGGGGCTGAAGCTCCTACATCTGCTGGAGCTCCCCAGGCTGAGCCTGCAGACAGACAACAGACAGGGAGTCCCTAAGCTGGACACATAAGACAGGCAAGGCCTGGCACCAGACCTCGGGCTCACTCCTCTACTCTTCCTGCCTCAAGAAGCCCTGGAAGGAAAGCAAGGGAGGCCCAGAGAGCTCCCCTGCCCTCCACCTGGGGACTAGGGGTGGTCAGGAATCAGAGAGCCCCCTTGGCATACAGGTAGTGGCTGTTCTTGGCCTTTGAGAGGCAAGTGGTCCACACCAAGCCAGGGAAATGGACACACAGTGGGCCAGGCTTCTTTCTGCTGGCGCATGGTTCTGATTCCCCATTCTCCTGGCAAGGCCCTTCTGGGATCTCCACAGCCACCTTCAAGCCCCCAGACCCCTTTGTTGCTACCCTCTGGGTCTGTCTGCTTGACAGGGGCTAGAGGCAAGGTCTGGGCCCAGAGGAGGATCCTTGCTGGGGGGTGGGGGGAGGCAGCGGCAAACAATGGGGGAACCCAGAGCCGGCTCTCCTTCCCTACCAGCCTGAAGAGACACAATGGCACAATGCCTGAGTGTGTGGGGGGAGTGGGAGGAAGGGAAGGAGGGTGGGCTGGGGGTGGAGACGGAGAGAGAGTCTTTTGTCCCACAAGTTTATACACTGCTCCTAGGGTGGGGGGCATTGGGAGGCTGGTGGGGCGGGTCACTTTGGGGAGGGGGGAGGGGGTGGAGAGGCCCTGAAAAGTTTCTGCATTTCAATCAGGTTGGCTTTGAAAGAGTTTGGCTTTTGTTGAGCAGGAGAGAAAGGTTAATGCAGAAGTGGAGGGGGGTATGGGGGATGGGATGGGATGGGATGGGATGGGATGGGATGGGATGGGATGGGATGGGATGGGATGGGGTGGGGGACTCTGGAGATCCAGTCTCTTTGCGCTCAGCTTAGGGCCACCCCATCTGGCAAGATGGCTTGGAGGGGGGTGGTGGAGCAGAAAGATGCCAACTTGGTCTGCCTTCTTGGTGCCAGGGAGTGCCTAGCTTCATCTGGGCAGGTCCTGGTACCTTCTGAGTGGCACTTTGGTGGGCTGAGGGGATGTCAAGGAGGCAGGCAATGGGGTAGGGAGGTTCGGGAGAATGAAGTTCCCTTCTGAGAAAAGCCACCCTCTTATCCCTGCTCCCTTCCTCCCCTTTGATACCCCCCATCCCAAGCATAAAGCGTTTGCCAGGCCCTGCTGTTTAACCCCTATGTAGGGGGGTTGCCATCTGGGGGACGATGCAGCCAATCACCTCTTCAAGTCCTGGATTTAGCTGTTAGCCCCTGGGTGCTCTCCCTTCCCCACAGAGTCCTAAAGGCCAGGATGTAATATTTCCAAGCGCAAGACCGTGTTGCTGGGGCCCAGCTCCTTGCCTGGCCTGTCAGTGACTGCTCCGTCTGCTCCTGAAGGCTAATATTGTTTGGCCTCATAACCCCCTTCTCACTTTTTGATGTTTCTGGGGCTATGGCTGGAAGGAGCAAGGATTCTAGTTTGAAATCTGGAAGAGACCTGACTGAGTCTTTGGGTAGTTAGATCCTATCCTCACATTTTGCAAATGAGACAAAGGAAACCATAAGAGACAAAGTGATCTAATTCAGGGATTTCAGCAGCCCAACCCCAATGCCCCTCTTCACATATCCTTCTAGCTCATGAGCACCCTTGGATGGGGCAGCCACCCCCTGTACCCTCAGGGTGCATGACTTAGGATCATGCTATGAACTCTGGGCTTGAGATCCTGAGTCTGAAGGAGGCTGACAGTGCGGATGGCTTCTGTGTCACTTCATGAGTATGCCAGTCCCCATACCAAAGCCCCAGGACCCTGTTTAGGCCCTAGCCCCAGCTAGAGTAGCACACTGGGAATGCACTGGCTTAGAGTAAGGCTACCTCTGAGTGTTCCTGTGAGTCAATTTCTCTGTCTGGGCTTTTCTTTACACATTCATTGGTGGTTGTCTGGCAAACTTAGAAGGAGTGCTCTTGACTTCCCAGGAAAGGTTCAAGGCAAGGGAGAGCCCTCATCTTGCTCAGCAAGATGAGTCCAAAGCCAGCCAAGATTGGTCCAAAGCCTCTTCTGGCATCTGGAGGAGACAAGAAGGCACAAAAGTGGGGGAAGGGGAGAAACAATGCTCAGCCAAGCCTCCCCCTACTTGAGCATGGTGAGCATAGAGACCGGGCATGTGCCCAGCAGAGACTTCACTACCATGCGTTTCTACTTCTCTTGTTCTCTTCTCAGTATAGGGAGAGAATTGTGAACTGAAAGACTTGGTAACTAAAGGCTGGAGGGTAAAGGTGGGGAGGAGAGGCCTGAAATCTTGTGTAATCCGGTACCACCACCACCCTCATTGCCCAGTTTCCCAGGGATGATCTCATAACTTAGGAATGGATTTCTGTAGCCTTTGACCCCTTTTCTGAGGTGGCATCAACAGTCAGCATCCTTTTGGCGATCCTTGCAATTACCTTTGGTTAAGTCTGTATTGGTTGCTGCCGATTGTCTTCTGATGTGAGCAAGCATAATCAGTCCCTTTGCCTCGGGGAAGGCCTCCCAGGCTCTTCACTCTATCTGGCCTTTCTCTCCCAGGCCCCTGAGTCAGCACCAAGGCATCTTCTAAGGCCTGGGGCCATAGTTCCTGACAGGCAGGGCAGATAAAGGGTCAAGCTGCTTCTCCTAAGCCTCCTTCTTGGAACTCTCTTCCCCTTTGCCACCTAACAGGCTCAGAAAAAGAGAGAGGAGAAGATGGACCTTTAGGTCACTTCCTGGTACCCTCTGGCCTGGACTCTCTGCAAGGGAGCCTCAGACTCAGCTGCCCCCCATCCAAAGTCCCTCCCTGATTCACCCTCGTAGCCAGGCTCTGAGGGGCAGAGGGCAGAGCCACGGTGGCCAAAGCAGGCACTTCCAGTGTCCCTAGCTGCCTGCCGGGGAGCTCCCCTCAGCTGGCCGGCCAGCCGGCCTGCAGCCCGGGAGGCCTCCTCTCCGGCTCTGTGGAAGCCGCCTGGCTGGGTTTGCATTATTTATGTAATGTCTTGTACCGTAAATAATGGTCACTTTATGGTTATTAGGAACGGGTTAGGGTACGTGCGGGCAGCACCAGGCTGCCTTCAAAAGGAACAGTCCTGGCATAAAATGTGGCGATAATTGCTTTACTGCTGAGTGTTGGTCTTTATTTTGTGTCGGATTTGTCCCTTAAGCCAGCGTAACGTTCTCCCTGAGGCAGGAGAATGCAGAGAGCAAATTGGAGGGCTGAGCATGAACAATGCGACACGGCGCACTGCTGGGCTGGGCTTTCTTCCTCTTTCTTCATTCCTCTCTTGACCTCCCTCCAATCCTCTCCTCTGGCTCCTCTCCTCTCCTCTCTGCTCCCCTCCCCTCCCTCCCCTCCTGCTTCTCTCCCAGGGGCCTGGCCCTCTCCGCCCCACTCTGCTTGGGAGGCTGGCTCTCTCGGACTCAGTGGCCAGTTCCACTGCCCCAGTGGGGAGATGTCCCAAGGCTGGCCCAATCTGTCCCCTCACTTTGGGGATGGGGTTAGCGGGTCACCAGGTCATCTCCATTCCCCAGCCCTCCTCCAGGCAGCAAAGAAACCACCCAAAGGAAGCTGTCCTCCCCTGTAGAAAACAGACCTGAAGCTTCTGTCCGGCCTCTGTCCACCCAAACCAGGATGCTGGCAACCCCAAGCTGGGACCAAGCCAGTGTTCTGCTTAGCCTTGACAGCTCATCTACTCTGAGCGCAAGAACTGGAACTCCCAGCTTACCAAATTAGTGGTTTGGCATGGGGAAGAGAGGAAGAGTTCCCGGTATCGGACATGCCAGGGAGGAAGACAAGAGCTTCTACCATTGCCTGCCCGAACCCCACTGGCCCATTCCTCTCTTGCTCATAGACCAAGGCTACTGTCGCCTAATCGGCCCAGAACTTCCAACAAGGACATGGCATGAAAGAAGGGCCCTGGGTCACTTACTTCTTCCCAGGCAGCCAGCTCAAGGTTCCACTCTGCTGGAACCTCCCTTAGGAGGCTGAGGAGGTCAGGGGAAACCCTACTTATACCACACAACAAGTTGAGTCAAATGACGATGAAATCTGCACTCCTCTTAACTATCCTACAAATTAGAATATGGTGTATACATAGCAGCAGCGGTGATAAGAGTCCTCTGAGAGTCCAGCAGAGAGACAGATCTTTTGTGTGGAGGAAGATGGGCAAAACTTCATAGAGGAGGTGAAATCTAAGCTGATATTTGAAGGCTGGAAAGGGCAGGATGCCTTCAGGGGTGATTCCAGTTTGGCTGAAAGGTAGAGTATGAGGAAGAGTCTGGTAGGAGATACAGCTGGGAGGGTAGGTTGGAGGCAGATGGCAGAAGGCCTTGAATGCCAGGCTAAAAACTTGATTCAGTAGGCAGGAGAAGTGGTAAGTGACAAAACTGGGAGAATCTCCTAGCCACACATGAAACCTGGGTAACTAGGAGGATGAAGGTACAATGTATGGAAAGAATGCCATTAGGAGAAGCAAACAAGAGAGAAAATAAGAGTGACAATAATGTGCTACAATAACAAACAGGAACTTTTGCCGATAGAGGGAATTCCCAGATGAGGAAACTGCCTCTGCTAATTCAGGCTGGAAACTCTTCTAGCCAAATAGAGTTGTTTAGAACAGAGTTAAGGGACTTGTCCAAGGTCACATGGCCAATATGTGTCAGGGTCAAGACATGAACTCAGGTTTTCCTCGCACAAGTAGCAGTTGACAAAATGGAGACAATGTATTCTAATTGGCCACCCAGTTCTCTTCCTATGGTGCCAGTTAGAGGGTGAGCTATGTTAAGCTTAAAGTGTCGACAGGACATCCAAGGAGCAGACAAGTTAAGTCTGGAGGCAGAGATTCAGAAGTCATCTGAGTAGAGTTGGTCTATGCCAAGGGAATGAATGAAATTGTCAGGGGAGAGAACATAGAGAGAGGAAGGCCAAGACAGAGCCTTGTAGGTAAAAGGAAGAAAAGAAAATATGAATGAGGCAGAAAAAAGCATGGTCACTGATACAGGAGGAGAACTAGGAGAGTATGGTGGTATGGAATCTGAGAAGAGAATCTCAATGATTCTCAAGAACAGGGGGTTTGTGTATAATTGGTATATTATATTGCTTGCTTTCTCAAGAGGTGGGGCAGAAGAGAGCAAGAGAATTTGGAACTCAAAATGGAAAAAAAAAAGAATGGCTTTTAAATTTACATGTAATTGGGAAGTACTTAAAATAAATAAAAAAACTTTAAAAAAAAAGAGGATGATTATAAGGGCCGATGAGGCTTAGAGATGAGCTATCAAAGCCGATTCACAGGTGGTCAGTCAACAACCATTTGTTTAGCCTTCCCTATGTGCCCTGCATTGCACTAAGTGCTGGAGATATAAAGAAAGGCAAGAAAATCCTGCCCTCAAGGAGCTTACAGTCTAGCAGGGAGCCAACAGCCAAATAACCATATAAAAACAAGATATTAACAGTAGAGGGAGATAATCAGATTGTAGAAGGCATTTGTAACAGAGGGGACCCAGAAAGGTGGGATCTGAGCTGAGTCTTAGAGGAATCAAGGGATACCTATGCAGAGGTGAGGAGAGAAAGTGGTCCAGGTCCAAGGGCAAGTACAACAGCCAGAGACTGGAGGAATTAGTGTTGTGTGTGAGGAAGAGCCCAGAGACTGCAGTCACTTCGCTGGCAATGCTTGGAGTAGGGTAGAGTGCAAGGAGGGCAGAAGGTTATGAGGGGCTTCAAAAGTGAAATAGGATTTTATATTTGATGCTGGAGCCACGAGTGATATTAGGAGGGTGAGAGGAATGGGAGGGGGCCTCAGACCTGAGCCTCAGGAAGATCGCTTTGGCAGCTGAGCAGACGAGGGGAATGGGGAGGCCAGTTAGGAGGCACCTCCTCAGAGGGCATCTCGTACAGCCCATCCTGGACCAAGACTCCTCTTTACAATGGACTTTGGAAGTGGCTCTGTACACTACATCAAATTCCTCACAATAGACAGCCACTTCTCAGTCATAGGAAGTCTTGTTCCTTGGTTGAGCTAGGTGGGATGCCTCTGGAACCTGAGATGTTAGATTTCTATGATCCTGGTCACATGATAAGGGTCGTGTGGTATCAGCTGAATGTGTGGGGACAGGCTGGTCATCTATGAATCTAAAAGAGTTTTGTTGGGATTGGGAGGTTGGGGGTTTAGTCCCCCAGCAGGGACAGAGAGTTGAGGTGGGGGAGAATAAGAAGGGTCTTTAGTTAGACTTTCTCTGGCCCCAGAGAGAGTCTGTTCCACACTCCCTCCCCTCCTCCAGCCCCCCTGCCTAGTAGAATGTAAAAGAGCTGTTTTGTTTCCTTGTCTTTGTCTACCTAGCACCTCTCACAGGGCTTTGAACCATGTTAGGCAGGTGTTTTATAAATATCTGTTGAACTGATAATGACAGCTCACTCCTATAGAGTGCTTTAAGGTTTACAAGCACTTTATATCTGTTTTCTCATTTAATCTTCACAACGAACTAGGGAAATTGTTGTGCTATTACCATCATGTCCATTTTACAGATGAGAAAATAGAGGTTAACAGATACTCAATGACTCGCCCAAAATCACACTAGTGCTCAGCTAGCAAAGGTCTGAGACATGATTCCAACTTGGTCTTCCTGACTCCCAGGCAAGAATGAGTTGTCCCGGCTACTCTGTTCTCCCTCTTCTTCATCCTCCTCCTTCTCCTCTCCCTCTTTTTCCCCCTTCATCTTTATCCTTCACCTCCTTCCCCTCTTCCTTCTCTTCCTCCCTTCTCCTCTCCTTTTTCCCTTTCCCTTTCCTCGTCTCTCTCTATGTTCCCATTAGAAGGGACTGTGCAGAGTGGAAAGGGCCAGTGCCCATTTAGGAATTCCTGCAGTCTTGGGCTTCTGGCTCCCGAGGCTGATGCCCCCACCCCTCCCCCCCACCCTCCCCACCTCTCCCTCCACCCCCCACCTCTCCAGAGTCTAGTAACTCGTCACCAGCGGAAATGTGAACAAAGTGGAGACCTCGGGATGAAAGGAGTTGGGTGGGGGGGAAAGGGGGGGCTGGGGGAATGGCTTTAATTAGAGCTGCTCAGCCTCTGTAGTCCTGGAGCTGCTTGGGGTAATCCAGTTAGAGCCCTGGCGTCCTTTCATCTCAGCTGGCTGGCCTCTCGGGGGCCCTGGCACTACCTTTTGGAGCAACAAGTGGCTGAGTGGGGGCGGGGAGTGGGGGGAGGAGTGTGTGTGTGTGTGTGTGTGTGTGTGTGTGTGCATGTGGGAACCAAGGGGAGTCTGAGAGGCAGAGGCCAAGCACGCTTCTGCAAGAGGGAGCCAGGCAAAGGCCGGGACTTGGAATCTGAAGGGCTCTCAGCAACTCCCAATGGGCCCGATGAATGACCCAGCCAAGGGAGCAGTTGGTGGTCGGCAGGGCAGTGGCTTGGAAGGCAGGCAGGCTGCAGGGGGCTCCTGACACCACAAACCCTCTTTATAAAAGGATCAAGTCTCCCTCTTTGTCCCCTGGGCCTTGGAAGGAAGAACTCAGAATGCTCTTTTGTGTGGCTGCCCCTGTCGCTCTGGCTCTGGCTTATTCCCCAGCCCCGCCCGCTCTCCACTCCCCCAGCCCCAGCCCCAGCGACCCCAACTGGCTGAATCCCTCCCCCTGGGACTACCGACAAGGACTGAAAGAGTGCCTGGGATGATGGGCATTAGCCTGGTCCTCTCTCTCTCTCTCTCTCTCTCTCTCTCTCTCTCTCTCTCTCTCTCTCTTTCTCTCTCATTCTCTGTCTGTCTGTCTGTCTGTCTCTCTGCATTTTTGCTCTTTTCTCTGCTTTCTCTCTATGTCTCTGTGTGTCTGTCTCCTTTTTCTCTTTCTTTTCTCTCTTATCTTCTTTCTCTCTGTCTCTTTCTGCACCCCCCTCCCTTTGAGCCTCTTCTGCTCTTACCCCCTACCCCCATGAATGCTGGGAGTGAGAGAGTGGCGGGCTGGGCTTTGGGACAGGCAGCCCTGGGGGAGCCATCTGTGCCGCCGGGGTGAGATCCACTGGAGCTGAAAAATTAAACAGCGTTTTCAATTAACTTTTCCTCCCTTGTTTGGGGGGTGGGTGGGAGGGGGGTTGGTGGTGCAGGCTGGTTGAGTTTAACCTTTGAAAAGCTGCCAGAGAGAAGAGGAGGAGGGGATGACCTTTCGTTGGTGAGGCCCAGGCAGGGGTGTTCAATCTCTTCCCTCTAGGTGGGCTCTGGCCCCTTGGGAAGGCGTCCTAAGACCCTTCTCTTTGCCCATGCCATATGTGTTGTATGGTCTGAGAGGCCTGAGGACCGGTGGTGGGATGTCACAACGAAGGGAGGTTTGATTTAGCAGAAGCAGAACGAGTGGCTCCGAGAAGCGGGGCGGCGCTCCCCTTACTGAGTTCTAGAACCAAGAGGAGGCTGGGATTGGATGACCATTTGGCAGGGATAGAATCTTTACTACCAGTTTGGTCACCTGAAATCAGCTGAGTGCAGGCAATGTGGCCTCAAAGCAACTTTTTAAGACTAATTTCAGTTGAGGGGAGGTCGGGGATGGGAGTGACAGGGAACTCCAGATACAAAGCCCTGCAGTCGAGGGGGTGCCAGAGAGGGAGAAAGACCCAGTGCTATTTTTCTGTGGGGAGAGGCCTAGACCAGGAGAACAACGGGACAACAGGAGGGTGCTGAGGTGGCGTGCTCCTGGCTAGGACAGAAGCACCATCTGGTAGCTTCCTATGTTAACTGGTTATTCATAGAATCACAGAATTTCAGAATTGGAAAGGACCCTAGAGACCATCTGGGTCAACCCCTACCTGAATGAGTTACCCTGACTGGGGATGGACTGAAAAGGTGACCATTCTACTTTAGTAATGGCTTCAATTGATAAGAAGTGGTCTGGGTCAACCCCTACCTGAATGAGTTACCCTGACTGGGGATGGACTGAAAAGGTGACCATTCTACTTTAGTAATGGCTTCAATTGATAAGAAGTGGTTTGGGGTTTTTCTCCCTAACATTAAATCTAAATTTGCCTCTTAGAAACTTCTACCCCCTGCTCCTAGTTCTGCCCTGGCTGCTGTCCTCCTCTACATCGGCCCCTCCAAACATTCTCTGTCCAGTGTCAATGATCTTCCCCAGACGTAGATCTGGCCGTGCTCGTACATTCCACTGGCTGCCCGCTGCCGCTGAGATTGGTACAAACTTCTCCATTTGACATTTAAAGCCCTTCAAAGCCTGGCTTCCAACCTACTTTTCTGGTCACATTCCCAATGGTCCAGTCAAATTGACCTTCTCACCATTCCTCAAACATGGTACTCCATCTTCCACTTCTCTCTTTCCACCGGCTGTCCCCCGAGTCTGGAATATCCTCCCTCCTCACTTGCACCTTGTAGAATTCTTCATCTCCTTCAAGATTCAACTCAAGATGAAGTCTCCTCCATCTCTCACATAACAGTCCATTAGTTAATCCATCAACAAGCAGTCATTAAATGTGTACTGTGGGACCAGGTGCCCCATGCAAAGACCAAAAGGAAAGAGCCCTTGGATCGCTTGCAGTTTAGTGAAGGGATGCAAGCTCTACATCCATAGGTAAACAAGTTACCAGAGAGAATGGATTAGGAGACAGTGCATCCATCCAGGAGTAAAGAGCCTCATGCAGAGATAAGCAGAAGGTCCCCTGAGAAAAGACAGCTGGTATCCAGAGATCAGATGATGACTTTTTAAAATTCACAAGGTTAGAAGACCAGATCTTGTGAGCGAACGTACCAATACTCTCTAGGGCTAGACCCAGGGTCCCTGGAGCAGCAGTAGCTGAGAAACACTGAGAGTAAGCTAGGTAGACCAAGGAAAGGCAGGACTCCGCAAGGGCATTGACCCTTGGGAACCTAGGAGAGAGCTAGGAGAACCAAGGGAGAAAAAGACTCCCAGGAACCAGAAGTTGTGAGTTTATCCTTTGGCCACATTCACTCTCCAAGTGAGTACACTCTCTCCAGGGATCTTATGTGTGCAAGGGAAGAGTGTGCCCTGGGTTTTGTGGGAGGAAGATGTTTCTGTAACTGTCCTTGCTATACCTACTTAGTTAATACCCTTTCTAAAAGCTTTTGTAAAATCCCACACACATAGGTATTTATAAAACAAACTCATTTAGTGGAAAGGCATTACTAGCAGCTGGAAGGATCAGGGAAGGTGTCACATGGAATGGGCCAGGTGTTCCCGAGGCTTTTCTTCTCCAGGATGAACTGACCTTCTCCCTCAACTGTCCTTCCTATGACATGGCTGCATGGTCTTTCACCATCCCGATCACCTTTCTCTCTATAGTTTCTAGTTTTTCAATGTCCATCCTAATATGTAGTGCCTAGAATTTCCCAGCTATCCCTAAGCTGTGTGATCATTCTCTGGTCATCATCCTCATCTCCTCCCTACTAGGAACTTGGACATTGCCCAGGAACCACCCTAGGCTCTGATAGGTGAGTTTGTGCTTTACCTTGCTGGGTACAAGGCCTTCACATATCTCCATTCCTGACCGCATCTCCCCCAGAGTTTCCAGCTTCCCTTAATGTATTGTCTTCCTCCAAGCTCCTTGAGGGCTGAGATGGCCTTGTTTGTTTCAACCAGATGCTCATTGTCATACCTGATACACGATAAGTACCTCATCAATGTTTTCTATCTATCACCGCAGCAATGTATCTATCTTTCTTTCTCTGCCTACCTAGGATCAAACACACTCGTGCAGGTGTGGGCCAGCTAGAGTAGGATGCTGTTTCTTCATCTATAATATGGGAACAATAGCCTTTACCTTATAGGGTCGATGAGCTAATATTGGGAAAACACTTTGCAAACCTTAAAGTGCTATATAAATGCTAGCCTTCATCACTGTCATTATCGCTGACTATCTGATTAGTCTGTAGTTATTATGGCTGCTGCTGTAAGGACCAGCAAATTGCTTTGTTGGACAACTGAAATTAGGCTTGCCGAAAGGAGAGCCAACTTCAAATCGAAGGCCTTCCTGCTCACACACAGATACACATACAGCCCTGCTCCCCAACACCTCACAAGCACCATACAATTGCACACACACACACACACACACACACACAGAGTCCCCTTTCCTGATTGTACACAGTCACAGTCCTTATCCACCCACAGCCAAACAACACACTACAGTCTTACGCATGTGTCCCTTAATGATGTGTGACCAAAGACTCAAGACCCCTGGAAATGGAACTCCTCTCTGTGGTTCTGCCTATCAAGGGTCTCTCTTTGGCTCTCACTTCTACCTGGCATTCTCTAGGAAAGTTTCTAAAGAAGCTCACGTCTTAGTTTCTCCAAATGTGAGTAAGTGTATACAGTACGGATATTGGATATGCAATGGTCTTTATTTCATCCTGTATTTTACCACTGAGGATTAAATGAGATAATATTTATAAAGCACTCAGAACAGTGCCTGGCACATAGTAGGTGCTTAATAAATGCTTATTCCCTTCTCCCCCTCCATAAAAAGTGTCATGGACACCAAGGACTCACAGGAATGAAACCAAGAACTAATACAAAATAAAATTCAAAAAGCCCATTAGACTCTACTCCCCGCCAAGGTAAAGATCCTTTGGAAGACCGTTAGACCAATTCTTCAAATGCGCCTAAGATCGGCACTGCGTGAGTATGGGGGCTGGCTGCCAAGGAGTAGCTTTCTTGGCTCCCCTTGCTATGGCTCCAGTCCTTCAGCTGCCAGGCAATCCTCTTCCTAAGGAATCCTTTCCCTCCAGGAGGGCAGTGCTCAAATGATCGCACTTAGGAGCCTACGATCTCTTCAGAACTTTAAAAAAACTTTCAATGTATATTGATATTTTGGGTTTTATATCACTTTCATTCTCCAATCTAGCCCTTCCCTATGCCTCATTCAGAGAGTCACTCCTTTAGAAAAAGAGAATAAAAGAACAATTCCACAAAACTAATCCGCATACCAGCCAAGTCTGACATTACATGAAATGTTCCACATCCGCAGACCCTCCCCTCTGCAAAGAAGAGGGGATAGAGTCATTCTCATGACTGTTCTTCAGTGTCAGACTTGATCATTACAAGGATATAGCAGGAAGTTTCAATCTGGTGTGCTTTCCATGTGCATTGCTGTAGTCACTGTGTATATTGTTTTCTTGGTTTTGCTCACTTCATTCTGCATCAATTCATATAAGTCTTCTCATGATTCTATGAATTCTTCATATTCGTCATTTTATTATGGCACAGCAATATTCCATTATATTTATACATCACTATTTGTTCAGTCTTTTCCCATCGACAAGTATCTGTCCTGTTTCTACTTCTTTGCTATCAATGTAATTAATATTTTGATGTACGTTAGACTTTTTCTGTCTAAGACCAACTTGGAGTATATACCTACATCAAAGGGTATGGTCATTTTAGTCACATTCTTAGTGTGATTCAAATTGCTTTCCAGAGTGATTGGACAAATGCACAGCTCCACCAATAATGCCTTGGTATGCTTGTCTTTCCATATCCCCTCCAACATTGACTATTCCTATCTTTTATCATCTTTGTCAATTTGTTGGGTATAGTAAAACCATAAAGTAGAGAGAGAAATGGACCTGGAAGCAGGAATGCCTGAGTTTGAATCCCACCTCAGACACCTACTAGCCATGTGACCCTGGGCAAGTCATTTAACCTCTGTTTGCCTCAATTTCTTCAACTGTAAAATAGGGATGATAATAATAGCACCTACTTCCCAATGTTGTTGCAAAGATCAAAAGAGATACTATTTGTAAAGCACTTAGCTCCATGTCTGACATAGGGTAGGCATTTAATAAATGCCCATTTCCTTCCCTTCTTAAAGTTATTTTTTATTTGTATTTTTTTCATTATTAGTGATTTAGAGAAATCTTTCATATGGTTGTTCATAGTTTTCAATTATTCTTTTAAGAACTTTTTGTCCATATCCTTTGACAACTTGTGCATTGGGTGATTGCTTCTGGTGTTATATATATATTTTATTAGTTCCTTGTATATTTTAAATCTCAGATTTTTAGCAGAAATATTTGATATAAAGAGTTTTTCACAATCAGTCACTTCCCTTATTATCCTAGTTGCACTGATTTTGTTTGTGCAAATTTTTTTCAATTCCATGTAATCAACGCTTTTTATCTTTTGTGACCACCTCAATTCCTCTTTTGGTTAGGCATTCTACCCCCTTGTCATAACTATGAAAAAATTCCCAATATAGCTCTCTTCTAAATTTTTTTTATGCTTTGAACTCTAGTCTCTGACATGAGCTGTTCTCAGAAAAGGAAACAGAAGGAAGCCAGGAACTTGAGGTTTATGAACCCCTCCCAGGTCCCCTGGGCAACACAGCCTGTGCAAAGATACAGAGATGGGAGATGGATGGAATGTCATGTGTAAAGAACAGGCACAAGTCCTATTTGACTGTCCCATAGAGGGAAGGAAGGAAGGAAAGAAGGAAGGGAGGGAGGGAGAAGGAAGTTTTCTGCTTTTATACTAGAGGACCTCAATACTCACAGTGATTCTCCTTTAAACTCCCCAATCTCCCATTTCTTCAGTTTCTTTAAGTCTCATGGCCATTTCAACTACATATGGGGATGGTCATACAGTGGATCTCACCACTGTCCACAAGGGTTCCACATCCTTAATTAGAAACTGTGACATTCATTCCTTTCTATGACCAAAACCTCCTCTCATTCCATCTCTCCCTATGGGCCCTAACTCTATTCTTTTTTTTTTTTGAGGCAATTGGGGTTAAGTGACTTACCCAGGGTCACACGACTAGTAAGTGTCTGAGGCTGGATTTGAACTCAGGTTCTCCTGATTCCAGAGCCAGTGCTCTATCCACTGTACCACCTAGCTGCACCTCTCCTAACTCTATTCTTTACCCTCATTGAAACCTCCAGTCCCTCCACCCCTCAATACTTTCTCAAGTCATTAACTCAGCTCTCACTTCACTTTCCTCCCTTTCCAGTCTAAACCCTATAGTTTGCCAGTTTCTTTCTCTAGGAGGTGCTTCATTCTTGGCCCTTTTATCCTCAGGGCCTGGCAAGTAGGAGGGGTAAGCCTAATGAATGCTTGTTGATGAATTCATTCTCCTTAGTGCCTCAGTTTCCCCCTCTGTTCATTGAGAATTGAGCTAGATGACTAAGCTCATGAATGCTATGATTCTTTGATTATGGCCCAAGCCCTTTGTTTTACAAAAGAAGAAACAAGCTAAGCGTGGAATTTGCCCCGATCACAGAATGAGCAGTAGAGGCGGGGTTCAGCCTTGGCTCTTCTGACTCCATGTTCAAGGCTCCATCCACCACGTTGGACTTCCTCCCCACCGTCACGTGACACCACACTGCATCAAGATGCTCCATGGCCATGTAGGCACTTGTCACCCTAGTGGCACATTGTCACGGGAGCATGGAACTTCAAGGTCAAAGGCACCTTGGAGACAACCTAGCCTAGATTCTTCATTTTTCAGTGCCTTGCCCACAGCAGCATGGTGATTGGTGCCTGCAGCATCTTCCCACTTCAAGGTCCTTTCCTGTATACTGCTGCCTTCCCCAAACGTTGCCTAGTCCTACCGATAGATAAAGACAAGGCCAGCTGAGTGAATAAGACCCCATTATTGGCCATTGCCCATTGGGCCCCATGCTATAGAAAGCTGCCGTGTACCATAGCTCTTCCATCCATTCAGCCCCCTCCCTCCTCCTCTCTATCTGAGTTGCATTAAATGAATAAGACTGTTAGAGATGATGGTCCTTAGGCTGGGTTTGTGCAAGCCCTATTCCCCTCTCCTCTATCACAGGGCTCTGAATTGGAATCTGAGATACATTTCCCCCTAGTCCTGTCCAGGCCCCTGTGGAGCACTCTAGAGGCAAGCTCAGCTCAGCTCATGGTCCAGTAAGCTGATGGGTACCGGGGGCCCCAGGCCTCACATCCCTTGACAGTGTATGTAGAAGGGCATTGTGCATCAGCAGGAAGGTAGAGGGTACAGCTGCTCAGGATCTGACTCCAGTCTGAGGCTAGTGCTATATCTACTTGGGAACAGACCATTCCACCCTTCTGAGCACACTTTAGAGCATTCCTTTTAGAAAAGAACAAATTTCTCAGGTTGACCCCTGGAGAGGACTTCCTCTAACTGGAGGAAGTCTTCTGCCTTAGTCATGCTGAATTCCAGTCTTCCCCCAAAGCTGCACCAAAAGACAGGGGGAAGAAGGGGACCAGACCAATAAGAAGGTCTCCCAGAGAAAATAAAGCACCAGATGAGCTTCCCCAGGGTGGAGGCTATGGAGGGAGGGTGGAATGGTTCCCTCTGTCCTTCCAAGGGTGATGGAGGACTGATCTGGGCTGCACAGTGCAGTGGGATACCTCAACCTGCTGCTGCAGGGGAGGGCCGCTGCCTGGTTTCTTTCCTTCACCCCCAGATCTATTCACTCATCCTTTGAGCTTTCTAAAAGAGAAAGCTGGAGGCTCCCAGAGATACAGGACAGAAGTCTAGCCAATTCTTTAGCTTCTCAAAAAGTAGAAAGTGGAGGATACAATGTGCTTTACTTTCTGAGGACCCCACCCAGGGCCCCCTAAGGAGCCAGCCAGGAGGGCCCATTTAGAGACCTTCCCCAACTCCCTGAATCAGGCCCTTTCAGCAAAGAGCTTTCTTCACAGCAATCTTGGGGTGAGGGGACTGAGGCTGAGAGTGGGCAGAGGCTCACCCTAGAGCACATGACACAGCTAGAAAGGCTTAGACCTGGGCCCAGAGCCCAGCTCTTTAGGCTCTTCCTCCTGCTTCACTCTCTAAGATCTGAATCAATTCACCTGCAAACATTTATTCAGCACTGACCATGGGGTTCGGTGCTGATGAAACAAAGAAAAGATGAAACCAGTTGTTTCCCTCAGAAAGCTTGTGTTCTAACAGAGGCCACACAACCTATCTAGACACAGATAGGGACATACAAGTTACACATAAAACAGATACAAAGTAACCTGGGAGAGAAAAGCATTAGCAGCTCGGGGTGCCAGAAGAGGACTCCTGCAGCAGGTGGTGCTTGGGCTATGGCTTGAAGGAAATCCCAATTCTAAGAGTCAGAGATGAGAAAGGAAAGCATTCCAGGCATGGGAGACAGCCTGGGCAAAGGCAAAGAGATGGGAGATGGGAAGGGACACTATATATGAAGAACAGTGAGAAGGCTAGTCTGGTTGGACATCTAGAAGAGTAATGTATAATGAGGCCACAAAGATTGGTTGGGGCCAGATTGTAAAGGCCTTTAAAACAGGAATTTATATTTGATTCTAGAGGCAAAAGGAGCCATTGGAGTTTATTGAGTGTCTGTGTGTTTGGGGGGTGGGGGTAATTAGAGTTTATTACTTGGGGAGTATGGGCTTGCATAGAGGAGACAGGGTTGACATGGTCAGTCAAGTCAAAAAGCATTTACTAAGTGTTTACTATTTGTGAGGCCCTGTGCAAAATTCTGGAAATAGAAATACAATCTAATAGAAAGAGGGTCCTCAAGGACTTAGCTTCTAGTGAGAGATGACAGACATCAAAGAGAGTTGAAAAGCCTGGGCAGAGTAGGGGCATGGTGGAAAAATTCAGGAAATCAGGAGGAAGGCCAGGAGATAAATGAAGGCATGAACATGGCTGGCCTGGGCCCTTCCTATAATGGCAGTTCCAGGACAAGTCACCAATTGGAATGGGAGGAGGCTCTTCCAAGATGAGAAAGAAAGATGGGTGAAAAAGTTGGTGGCCTGTAGTGGTGAAGCCTAGAGAATCAGGAGCAGAGCCAGGAAAGGCTAAAGGAAGGAGCCCAACCTGTGATGGGAAATTCACACAGCAGCTACGTCCAAGACAAATTAGAGTAGGAAGATTTGAGGCAGAAAGACCAACTACTACAATAACGTGGATGAGAAGTGATGAGGCTCTGAGCTAATTTAGTGTCTGTGTGAGTGTGGAGGAGGGGATATATGGAGATAGAAATGGCAAGATTGGGCAACTGATTAGCTAAATGGGGTGAGGGCCAGTGAGGAGCCCAGGATGCCTGAGTGTCAAGGGAACAAGCAACACAGCACCCTTCTACAAGCACACATAGAGGCCCTTCCCTCTCCTAGAATCATAAATTCCTCCAGCTGACTCCTAGAGAGCATTTCGGGGATGCAGGAAAAATGGTAATGCCTCCAACAGAAATGGCAAAGTGTGGAAGAGGGATGGGATTGGGGGAGAGGGAATGAGATCTGCTTCACACACGTCGACCTTGAGATGCCTATGTGACATTTGGATCAAAACGTCTCAGTGTGGGTGGTGTGGGCCTGGAGCTCAAGGAGAGACAGGGCTGGACAAACAGATCTCAGAGGAATTTGTGTTGACGTGATCTTTAAACTCATGGAGGCAGATGAGACGGCCAAGCGAGAAGGTGTAGAGCAAGAAGAGAAGAAGCCTCAGGACAGAGACTGGGGGGATACCTGCAGTTAAGGGGGGCTACCTAGATGATGAACCAGCAAAGGAGGCTGAGAAGGAGCAGTCAGAGAGGTAGGAGGAGGACTAGGAGGGAGCAGAGAGAAGAGAATGGCCAGGAGAAGGGGTCCAATAGTGTTCGATGCTGGAGGGCATGGAGAAAGGGCCACGAGATTCTCCAGGGAATCTACCAAGGAAATCTACGTAATTTGGAGAAGCTCTGGAGGACTTCCCACCAGAGATGAAACCCCAGGCCTGATAAAAACAAAATTGAGGGCAGAGAGTCTATAGGGAAGAGAAGAGAGGTTCCAGTGAGATGACCCCCTAATAAATGAAGAGGGGCACGAGACCCATCTTGCCTCATGGATGGCTGAGACACCGAGCTCATTTTTTAAGTCAGTCTTTAAGAAGAAAAATGACAAAAAAGGAATTTGGATAATTAGAAAGTAAATGCAGACTTGGCAAAAATTGCTCCCTATAGAAGGCAGGTAGAAGAATCCTGGGAAAGTGTAAACGCTCACAAATCAGCTGGTAGCAATGACATCCATCACGGAGCTCAAGGCCTGATGTGCTGGGGTGGGGGTGGGGGAGGGGGGGCGCTGGGCACAGAACTACTTATAATCAAGACTGAAAAATTGCACAAAGGGAGGATGGCATTGGAAGGTCGAGAGAGAGAATCCAACGTGACACTTGACTTCCTGCACTGAAAATCTGAGGATCGTTGATTTAAAGCTAGAACAGGTCATCAAATCCGTGCCCCCCCCCATTGTACAGATGAGGAAACTGAGACTGAGAGAGGTTAAGTGTCCTACCCAGAGTCACACAGTTAGTGAGGGTCTGAATTAGGATCTGAACTCAGGTCTTTCTGACTCCAGACTCAGTGTTCTATCTACTAGCTACCTTGAGAAAGCTAGGAAAAACTTAGAGCAAGATTTAAGGCACAATATTCATGTTTTTCTGACCAAGAATAGCATTGGGAGCAATGGGGTCTATGTATGTATGTGTGTGCATGCGTGTTGTGTGCACATGTGTACAGGTACATGTATGTGCACTGTGCTTCGTGTACATGCGTGATACATGTGTGTGTACATTGTGTCATGGTGTTGTGTATGGGTGCATGTGCATGTGCGTGTGTGTGTGTGTGTGTAAAACAAACCACACAAAACAGAACAATGTTGACAATGTTGAAGATGAAATTGGTGACAAGGCCAAGGTTCCCGTCCAGAAGCCCAGAGCTGGAATAGGCAGAATGGATTCAGGCACTTGGCAAGCCCTCCCCCAGGCATGTCAGCCATCACCTAAGGCAGAGGAGGAATCACTAAGGAGAGGTGGGCCTGGGGCAGGAACGCTTTGGGGCCGACTCCACAATGTCACTGTAGAGAAGCTACACAGACTTGCATGTATTTGAAGGCTGCTAGAAGGTAGTCATCTGACACCTGTCAAGCTAGAGAAATTATGTAAGTGGACCTGAATAGGCTGGAGATCTGAGAGGCTGGCAAGAAATAGAGATGCTATTTGAAAAAATTCAGAGGAGTTAATTTAGGAAAAGCCCTGCCTGTGACCTAACTCTTCCACTGGTTAGCTGGACCTCAGTAATCTTGGGGCTGCTATCCTAGGGTTGTCACCTAGGGGGCAAACAGCAGTGAAGGGCAAAGCTTCTGAGGGCTTTGGTGGGTAAATGGGAAGGAAGCAGATGGGCAGGGAGGCAAGCAGGGAGGCAGGGAGGCAGGGAGGCAGGGAGGCAGGCAGGGAGGCAGGGAGGCAAGGAGGCAGGGAAGCAGGGAGGGAGGCAGGGAGGCAGGGAGGCAGGGAAGCAGGGAGGGAGGCAGGCAGGGAAGCAGGCAGGGAGGCAGGGAGGCAGGGAGGCAGGCAGGGAGGGAGGCAGGCAGGGAGGGTCTTCTCATGGTAATGATTAGGATCCCACATCATCACAGTACCCTGAGTACTTTTACAAGGTTAAAGCAACAGCTTGAGCCTGTATGGGGTGTGCATTTGTTTCCTTTCCAGATTGCCAGCTAATGAGGAAAGATTAAAGGAGCTAAATCTGTTTAGCTTGGCTAAGTGAGGACGGAGGCTGTGGGGAGGGCAGAGGAGGGGAGGCCCCACCATGGGGTGTGATAACTGTCTGCAGATTTCAGAAAGGTGGAGACCCTGGGCAGTGGGGAGAGTGGTTTTCTCTGGCTGTACATGGGGGCATAGCCCTGGGCAGGGGGAGGGGATGGAGGGAGGGCTTCCTGACGGTGAGAGGTGAGGGCTCCCTGAGGGAGAGAGTGGGAAGCCTCTGTTTGGCCTGAGCCCAGCTCAGGCCAGATCCAGAGAGCAGTGTCTGGGCTTGCCCGGCCCTTCCTTACCTTATTCTGCCCTGCCCTTAGGACTCCAAGACACAAACTTGAGTCTCCCTGGAAGATTTCCCCAGACCCTGTCTACATCATAAAGCCTAGAACATCTCGGGGTTTTTAGAGACAGGAATGTGTCGGGAAAAGATGTCTCCTTGCCTATGAAAGGAAGGAAACAAGCACCTACTATGTGTCAGGCACTGTGTTAGGAGCTTTACAAATACCTCATTTGATCCTCATACCACTCCTGAGAGGTAGGTGCTATTGGCACTATTATCACTCCCATTTTACAGATGAGGCTAGGAAAGGGTAAGCAGCCTGCCCAGGGTCATACAGTATAAGACTAGATTTGAACCCAGGCTTTCCTGACTCCAGGCTGAGTGCTCTCTCCACTGCACCACCCAGCTAACTGCCCCTGGCGATGGCTACTGAGCCTCCAGCTTTCTGATTTCTGGAGAGGCTGCTGGTGTGGTCATTGCCAGCTGGGGTTTGAGCTGGACAGGGTGGGAGAGTTTTTCCACTGGCAAAGTAGATGCAAAAGCACTATCTGTTAGAGTTCCTCTATGGCTGCACCCCGGCTGGGAGTTTGCTGGCCCTAGGAGGCAATCACCGAGGTCCCCACAGGCCCATTCACCCCAGAGCTCCCTCCTTTCTTCCCCCTCCTAGCAGCTACACACAGCCATTTAGATAGTCTGTCCACCCCCTCCACCCATACCTCCTTTCTCTTCCTCATTTCCTGTTCCCTCTCTGTCTCTGCCTGTCCATCTGTCTATGTCTTTCACTGTCTCTCTCTTTCTCTCTTGCTCTGTCTCTCTTATCTCTGTCTTTCTCTATCTCTCTCTTTTTCTATCTCTATGTCTCTGTCTCTCATTCTTTCTGTCTCTTTCTTGCTGTCTCTCTCTGTCTCTTGCTCTTTCTCCTCTCTTACTGTCTCTTTTGCGCTCTCTCTTTCTCTGTCTCTCTCTGTCTCTCTCTTTTTCTATCTCTGTGTCTCTGTCTCTCATTCTTTCTGTCTCTCTCTTTTTCTTTCCTTTTCATAGTTGACAGGGGCCGAATAAAGACCCCTTTAAAAAAAAGCCATTTTGTTTCTTCTGGGCGGGCATGCTGAAGGCGAGTACGGGAAGATTATAGCCTGTGAGCCGAGGGCCTTCCTAATGGGGGGAGAAGCAGGACATGATGGCAACCTAATGGCAGTAATTGGCCCTGCCTTTGACAGGGCCCATATCACAGCTCAGGAAAAAAGAGATGTTTAAAGTAAAAATTTACACAAAATTATATGGTTTCGGGGGTGAAAACAACTGTTTGGGTTTCATCTTTTTTTTCTTCCTCTTTTTTCCCCCAGTGGATGTTCCCTTGGCCTTTTTCTACTGGTGTGGGTGTGGGTGGAGTGTGTCCAGAGAGGGTTGGAGTGTACTTGTGTGTATCTATATGTCACACACACATACATTCACACACATATACACACTCACACACACACACACTCATACTCTAACACACACAGTCATACTCACACTCATACACACACTTCACTCATACACACACTTCACTCCCTACACACTCACACACTCACACTCACACACATACGCATACACACAC
Source organism: Phalanger gymnotis (assembly GCA_028646595.1). Lineage (NCBI taxonomy): Eukaryota > Metazoa > Chordata > Mammalia > Diprotodontia > Phalangeridae > Phalanger > Phalanger gymnotis. The sequence continues at coordinate 308,661,774 of CM053626.1, forward strand.
ACACACTCATACACACACACACTCTTCAGTCCTTACCTTTCAGGCAGGCTACATTTGACTCCCCTGCTCTACACCCCCCAGTGGCTCCCCAGTGCCTATGGTCAAATACAAACTTCTCCATTTGGCATTTGAAGCAATTTACAACCTGGATCCTTTCTGCCTTTCCTGGGTCTTCTCCTGGCCCTGCTTCAGAGAGTTATGTTTTCCTATTGTTCCATGGACGTAGGCTGCCCTCTGTTCAGGAAGTTCCACCTCATCCAGGAAGTCTTCCCAGATCTCCATGGTAACTAGCACCACACACCGCCCCCCCCCCCATAATTTTAATTGATATGATATCCATTTTGTGCATATGCCTTTGTATGCAGCTGGGAAGAGTGGAGACTCCGAGACAAGAAGATCTGAGTTTGAATTCTGCCTCAGATATTTGCTAGTCATGTAACCTCTCAGTCCCAGTTTCCCCATTTGTAAAATGGGTAGATAACAGCCCCTTGTCATGGAGGGTGTGAGGATCAGATGAGATATTATTTGTAAAGTGCTTTGCACACCTCGAGCGCTGTGAAAATGTCAGCTTTTATTGTTGTTAATAGTATTATTGCATGTTGTATCCCCAGGTGAATGTGAGCTCCTTGGGACAGGGACTTCCTTGAGTAGCTTAGAGGGAAGTCTGGTTGTTCAGTCATGTCCAGTTCTTCGTGACCCCATTTGGGGTTTTCTTGGCAAAGATACTAGAGTGAGTGGTTTGCCATTTCTTTCTCCAGCTCATTTTACAGATGAGGAAACTGAGGCAAACAGGGTGGAGTGACTTGCCCAGGGTCGCACAGCTAGGAAGTGTCTGAGGCCAGATTTGAATTCAGGAAGATGAGTCTAGGCCCACCTAAGCGGCCTAAGTTGAAGGGCTAAGAGGATTCCAAGCAGGGAGATGTCTATCAGAGCTGAGTCACTATGTACAGGGAGAAGACAGTGTGGCCTGAGAGATGCACCTAGGACCACATGCTCAGGGTACCAGGAGCCACCACCCCCTGGGGCAGGCTATAGTCTCCCTCAGAGCCTGTTCAGCCCCAGGGCCCATTTCTAGCCTGGGACTAGTCTCCTAGAGCCTGGAGGAGTTACTCTGCATGGCAGTTTGAGTCTCACTGGGCACCAGACTGAGAACATGGCCAGGGACCCTACCTGCCTGTCTCTGAGGTTTACTCAAGTGACTGACCCTGCCTCAGAGCAATTCCAGTAATGTTTTCCTACCTAAAACCTTGAGCAGAAGTAGCAAAAGGGGCCCTTGGAACACAGGCTATCAGGGCTGCAATTCGACTTCTTCTGCCTGCCTCTACAGGGACTAAGTCAGTCAACAAGCATTTATTAAGCACCTACTATGTGTCCAGTGCTATGTTAAGCCCTGGGGATACAAAGAAAGGCAAAAACAGTCCCTGCCCTCAAGGAGCTCACAGTCTAACGGAGGAGACAATGTGTAAACAACTGCACAAACGAGACAGAAGCTGAAGGAAGAAGGCACTTCTCTAAGTATGTAATCGTGTGGTCCTGCTCCATCACAACTGAAGGCATCTGGGTATTCCAGAACCACCATCTAACAGGACAGAAAGCCCTTTTGTGTCTATTTATAGAAATAGAGCACCAACATTGGGAGCCAGATGGCCTGAGTGTGAATCCTAACTCTACCCCATTTTTGGGACATTAAGCAGGGCCCTTCCCTTGGCTAAGCCTCAGGTCCTCCATCTGTAAAATGAGAGGGAATGAGAATGGATTAGGTGATGAGCTCAAAGGTCTTTCTCTGCTCCAAGCTCATCGAAAGGCAAGGAAATAAGCCCAGTGCCTGCTTGGGTAGAGAATATGGATTTCCAGCCCCTTTGGGACATTGCTTGAGGGACCATCATAGAGTCATCCCTGGAAACTCCAGCCAATCCCCAATTCTGCCTGTGTAGGCAAGGACCTCCCAAAGGCCCTGATCCTGGAAAATCAAAAGCTCGGTGACACCATAAGCTTCTGGTGCAACAAAACCTTTCAGCTTGATAGTTTGGCCATGACCTGTCACCCACGGGGTACCATCTGTGATAAAAGCCAGGCAGCTCCTTCTTGCACCAAGGCCTGAAACCAGATGAAGTAGTTAAAAGAACCGAATTCTTCTCCGAGCTGATTTTCCACATCTTTTCTATCACCTTCCCCAAGAAAAAGAGTTAGACAAGTAAAGAATGAAAAAAGTCACAAAGAGAGGTGACCTTCCAGGGGCTGATTAGCCTAGCCACCCAGTGCCTGGACAGAAACGTAGTTCCCCATAGGCCACCTATGACCCCAGCACTTCCTCCCAGCTGCATAGGCCAGTTCGCAGACTCTTTCCCCAAAATGCTATCTATGTCAGCCATAAAGCACCCATAGACCCACTGAAGCACTGCAGGAAGGGATGATGCAACATCAATTCCAAAAAAGACTAGAGATGCTTTGGGTCCACGTAGATATTTCTAGGTTAGAACAGTTCCACTGGATGGCAAATGAATGTGCACGGAAGGATGAGAACAGGATCAGAGGGCATGGCTTCAGAACACCATGATAGCCTAGAACCCTGGGTGAGGTGGAAAGGTTGATTGGAAGCCATTGGCCCCATGGCAGTTAGTCTGATATTGTTACAGGGACCAATTAACTATTCATCTTCAAGACCAACCTCTTCCTCAATCCTGAAATCCCAATGGCTTACTAGACATCCCCATTCGCTCCTTGAATCTAACACATACAAAACAGATGCACTTCTTCACAAAACCCACTCCCTCTTCTGTCCATCCTTCCTTTGTGAATGGAATTACCACCTTCCCTGATCCCCAGGCTAAAGATAATAATCACTGTCTTTATCACTTCCTGTCTATCCCCTCCCATCCATTCAAGCAGCTACCAGTTGAGGCCAGGCCTTCATCACCTTTTACCTGGACTATTGTATCTGCCTATTTGTTGGTCTTTCTTCCTCCAGTCTCTCCTTGTGAAATTTATCCTGGCCCCACAGCTGAATTAATCTCTCCAATATGCTGTTCTGATTATCACCAATCATCACCAATCCCAGGGCAACACTTGCCAGCTCCATAGGCCTATAGGATGAGGTCCAAATGCCTTTGTTTGATATTCAAGGCCCTGCCACCATCTGACTCCAAACCACCCTTAGGTCATTACACATGGAAGGGCCTTTCCATTCTTATCTCCCAGCACTCTTTCCTGCTCCATGGCTTAACCCATACCATTCCCTCCCCAGGGAAGACTGACCTCTGTCCCATCTCTGTCATTTGAAATGCTAGCCATCCTTCAAGGCCAAGCTCAAGTGGGATTTTCACCCACTTCCTCACCCCACTACCAGGTAGCAGTGGTCACTCCTACCTCTAAACTTCCATTTTACTTAATTTGTAACCACCTCAAAAGCACTGATCACAAGCTGCTTTAGGTTCACTGTACCGGCATCTTAGCTTACATTAGACCATAAACTACTTGAGGGCTGGAACTCTATATTACTGATCTTATTTATCCTGGATAATCTAGAATATAGCTCAAAGAATATTCATGGAGAGAGGGAGGAAAGGAAGGAAGGAAGGAAGGAAGGAAGGAAGGAAGGAAGGAAGGAAGGAAGGAAGGAAGGGAAAAAGGGAAAGAAGGAGGGAGGGAGGGAGGGAGGGAGGAAATGATTCCTCAAAGCAGGGGTGTCTGACCAGAGATTAGGATATTCCTGAGTAGATCTGAAAAGCTTACCCAGTAGATCTCCAAGTTAGTCGGTTGGCTGAAGAAGGCTTTGCAGATTTATCCCTATTAAATTTCATTTAATTAAAGCATGAGGTTGAATCTAATAAAATGAAATTCAGTAGGGGTAAATGCAAAGTCCTACAAATTTGGGGAATTCAAAAAGCCAATTTCACAAGTACAATACTAGATGGCAATTTACTTGCAAAGGATCTAGAGAAATGCACAAAAGAGATCAGAAGGAAGTTCAGAGAGAAACGGACATGGAAGATAGCTTTGAAAGTAACATGTTGAAATGATGTGATTAAAAAAAAACAAGTTGCACATCAATCAATTAATTAATAAATATTTATTAAGCAGCTACTAAGTACCAGACACCATGCCAGATGCTGAGGATACAAAAGAAGCAAAATAAGTTCCTGCCCTCAGGGAGCTTACAATCTAATAAGATTTGTAATTTCCCATTTAATCCTTTTTTCCGTCCTACTTTGTAAATGAAAATATTCTCTTTTTGTGATATTATTAAACTCAGAATAAAAAAATTTTAAAGATAAGGATGTGGGAGTTTTAGTAAACAGCATTCTTAGTTAATGGGGTGATCTAGATGCCCCAAATCCCAATATGTTTGACTGCATTAAGAAAGGCTAGTGTCTAAAAAGAAGGATAATTGAGATAGTCATGGCATCATGTGTTCTACACTGGCCGCACCACACCTGGCATAGTAGATTCGGTTCTGGGCACCATTTTAGGCAGGGCATGGATCAGCCGGGGAGGGATTTGGACCAGAATGATGAAGGCCTCAAAATTATGCCGTATGAGAATCAGTTGAAGGAACAAGTCTTGTTACCCTGTAGAGAAGAAAACTCCAGGAGGTGGGAGAGTTGTCTTCAAGTGTTCAAAGGCTTGCTCCATGAAAAAGATGTGAGACTTGTTCAGTTTGGTCCTGGACAATGGAACCAGGAGCAATTGAAGCTAGGACTAAGAGAGAAGCAAATTGAGATTCTCCATGTCAGGAAAAACTTCCTAGCCATCTGCTGTTGTTCAGTCATTACTGACTCTCCATGACCCCCTTTGGGGTTTTCTTAGCAGAGATACTGGAGAGGTTTGCCATTTCCTTCTCCAGCTCATTTTACAAATGAGGAAACTGAGGCACACAGGGTGAAGTGACTTGCCCAGGGTTACACAGCTAAGGAAGTGTCTGAGGCCAGATTTGAGCTCAGGAAGACGAGCCTTCCTGACTCCAGGCCCGGCGCTCTATCCATTGTGCCACCCAGCCATCCTAACCCTCAGAGCTGACTAAAAAAGGCAGCAGCTGCCTGGGGAGGCACTGTGGTTACCCATTCCCTGGGAAGTCGTAAAGGGGACTTTTGCTCATCACTCAATGGCACCTCATGTTATCATGCATATATTAAAGTCCCATCCAAGGATGAATTGATCTCATCACCATTGCAAAGGGAAGAAACCACTGGCATACTGGACGGAAGGAGGCTTGAGCAGGTGGCATACAGGAGGCTTGGGCTGTTTCCTGGTTGCTCACTTACTGCTTGGACCCTCTGAGTCCCCTACCCTGCTGGGGCTCCTGCTACCCAGGAAAAGATGATTCTTATTGGAGGGGCAGGAGGAGGGAGGCTGGCCAGTGTGAAATAGCAGAGAATGCTTGGCACCAAGCTTGATGCCCTACAGAGAGCAACCCCTCCTAGGGCTAGGTGCTTTCAACCAGGGACCTTCCCAGCAGCCAAAGTCCTCTTTCCCCTCCCAGGAGCCTTTGGGGCTGATCACTACCAGACTCAGCTGGACAGAGGGACCCAGGTTCGCTAAGCTCTAATCTTAAGGGCCATGTACAATGGCCACCAAGCCTGAGTCTAGGCTTCCACTTGTCAGTGTTCCTTGCCATCCTTGAAGGGGCAATCTCAGACTGGCCTTCAGCCCTTCAGACTGGCCTGCCACCCTTAGCTCCCTGCAGGCCAGCATGTGAGGATGGAGGAAGGAAAGATCCGGGCTGTGTCCTGCCCTACCCTAACTTCACAATGAGATCATCGAGGTTTGCTGGTGTCTTTGTAGCCCCAGCATTTGACTCAGGGGTCACAACCCATGGATTGAATGAAATGGAATTGAGCCAAGCCCCTGCAACCCAGCTGGGCCCTTAGTCTGTTGGGCAGGCACCTGGCCTCACAATATTCCCCAAGCCACTGCCTGAGGCTGGAGGCCAGGCCAGGGGCCTTGGGGACTAGTGTAGCTCCAGAAGAGATTGAGCCAGCAATCAGGGCACCCAGCATGGCCTTGAGCTACCTGCACAACCCCTTGCAAGTCTGCTCACCTTTGCTCAGAGTTCTAGTTTCTCTCTCCTTAAATCCGGGGAAATAATACTTGTATTGGCTACTTCCTAGGACTGTGCTGAGGGCAGCCCTCTGTAAAACTTCAAAGATTAGATGGATGGGAGCCACTGGCATCAGCATCTGTATTGCTGACCACAAGGACCCGTGGGCTGCTTTTCGAGGGCCCAATCTGGGAAGCCAGAGAGAGCACCAACCTCTGCCCCATGTGCCCAATTTAGGCCTGCTTGTATATGTGCAAGATGGGCTGCCTGGAGCTCTGAGTCAGCCAGCCAGCTGGGGGGAGTTGGGGTGTGAGAGGAGTGGACTAAGAAGGGAGGCCGGAGGGGGAGAACATCTGTTCAAAAATAAACACGGCCTCTTGCTAAATGGCCTAGAAAGTGTCTGGAAGAGGGGGCTCTGGGCTGTGAGGTTTCCGAGGGGGGTAAGCTCGGGAATGTTTTGTCTGGAGGGCCTGGGCCTGGGGGGCTCCCACATCCTGCACTTGGGCCACATCTGGGGAAGTCGTCTGCACTGGGGCTGAGGACTCCCCGAACACTCTCTGCTTTAATGACTCGTGGTGCCGCAAGAAGTGGACAAATAATGACCATTCCAGGCGGCCCTCGGGAAGCGGCTGCCCAGCTGCCGGCTGGGGCTCCCAGACAGGCCCTGGGGTAAGGGGCAGCCTGTGGGGCCAGCCCTCAGCTCGCTCCTCTCCTTTGAGCAGGGCTGAGGACCAACCTCTCTGGCCTGGACGTAGGAGACACTTTTTGTGGGTCTTGTCATCCTGGTGGCTCAGCAGAAGCAGAGCATGATGGAGGAGACTGGCCCAGAGAGGCAGCTGCCAGCATGGCCAGCCTAGAGGGAGGTAGAGCTGGGCATAGATAGGCAGAATGGGGTGGCTAATGACACTTTGTGGTCTGGGCCTTTGGATGCTACTCTCTGTGCTTATGTTTTCTACCCAACCCCTAACCTGGTAGTCATGTCTGTGTGAGAAAGGGAGACAGTCTAGGATCGGGTGGTAGGGTTTAGGAGCAAACTTTCAGCTCCCCCCATGACCCCCCAGAAGCCAGGTCCCTGGACTCCTAAACCTAGGACTAACCTCCAAGACTGGAATGGCCCCACCAGCGTGCTCACTGACTGGGATATGATATCAGGTGGGAGGGAGTGAGCTGAGCTGTGCAGAGCAGGGCTGACCTCAGCTGTCCTTTGCTCCGCTCAACTGAACGGAGCCTTTGTCTGCCTTGCCTTGGCCTGCCCTGCCCTGCCCTGGTCTGGTCTGGCCTGCTGTGCCTAGCTCAGCTCAGCTCAGCCCTGGTCTCTCCTGCCCAGCCCAGCTCAGCCCAGCTCAGCTCAGCTCAGCTCATCCCTGGTCTCTCCTGCCTAGCACTTCTCAGGCCTGGCCTGCCCTGCCCTGCCCTGGTGTGCCCAGCTCAGCTCAGCTCAGCCCTGATCTCTCCTGCCCAGCCCAGCTCAGCCCAGCTCAGCCCAGCTCAGTTCAGCCCAGCCCAGCTCAGCTCAGCCCTGGTCTCTCCTGCCTAGCCCTTCCCGGGCCTGGCCTGCCCAGCCTAGCTCAGCTCAGCTTGGGCTCTTGCTCATAAAGCTGCAGGTGTGAGATGTTGTTATTTAGTCTAGAGCCTGGTATGTGACAACCCTGGCCTGCTGCTGCTGTAGCCTAGACCCAGATAATTAGTCCATTACGACTCTCCCACCTCGGGCTGGGCCGGGCTAGGCTAGGCTGGGTGGGGCCGGGAGGCCAGGCTGGAGAGGGGAGGGGGAAGCCCACCCTCAGACTCCTTGTAATTCCACTTCCTGTGTTTTATGGACCCTGGCTGTTGGGGGGCTGCTCCTCCAATTGCCCACCCCCACCTCCTGCCCATCAGCCCCAAGCAGGTTGCCATGGAGACCAAATGTTATTCCCTAGCTTTGCATTCAAACAATTTTGTCAAAGTTTTTACATCCTCTCCCAGTAGAAAGGGAAAGCCCCAAGCTGGGTATCTTGGGGAGGGGGGAAGGAGGTGGAGCCTATTTCTGCCTTCCTGCTCCTAGGCCCCCTGGTCAAAGCCCTGACTCTTCTGCTCCATCTCTGTCTGGGTGGGTTGCTTGCCATCTCCCCCTCCCTATCTTTCTCTTTCTGTCCCTTGTCTCTCCCTCTCTCTTCCCTTCTATCCTTCTATCTCTATGTCTCCATTTCTCCACTCCCCTTTGTCTCTCCCTTTTTGTCTCTCTCCCCATCTCTCTCCCTCCTCTGTGTCTCTCCCCCTTCCTTTCTGTCTCTCTCTTCCCATCCCTCTCTTCCCCCTTCGGTCTCCTCTCTCCTTCTGTATCTCTGTGTCTCCCCCCACTCCTTTCTTTCTCTCCCCATTCCTTTCTGTCTCTCTCTTCCCCTTCAGTCTCTCTCCCCTTCTGTATCTCTGTGTCTCCCCCCTCGCCTTCCTTTCTTTCTCTCCTCCTTCCTTTCTGTCTCTTCCCCCTCTCCATCTGTCTTGCTCTGTCTCTCCCCTATCTCGCTCCCCCTCTGCTTTCTCCCCCACCTCTCTGTCCCCCCTCTGCCTCTGTCCCCCCTCTGCCTCTGTCCCCCTTTCTCTGTCTCTCTCCCCCCTCTGTCTCTCTCTATTTTTATTACACGCTTATCGCCTTTTCCCCTCCTGCTTTTGAAATTGATTTCCTTTCCTTGCTCCCCCTATTCAGGCCCTAAACGCTGAATGTTCGATATTTCATTTGAGGCCGCTAATCGCATTACTGCCCTTGACGTTTTACAGATATCATATTATGGGCGCAAATTTGGCAAATTATTAGCGCTGTAATGTATAGCTTGTCAGAGGTATTTAAGACGCTAAGAGCCCAAGGCTTATCGGGGTTAGCAGAGAGCTCTCATGGAGCTTTTGAAATGCAGAGAGCCCCTTATAAAGCACACTGACTCTCTCTTCAGCTTGTGAAAAAAAGAGAGAGGGAGAGGGAGAGGGAGAGAAAAGGAAAAAAGGGGAAAAATGTCATCCGTCTATCAGAGGCTTCCAGGGCTGATAACAAGCGAATTCTTCTCTGTGGGCTTCACTGGAAATGTGAGAAGCTTTTAAAACATTTCTCAAGCTGTCTGGAAAAGAAAAAAAATCTTTATTGAAAGGATGTAGCAATCTTTTTTACTGTGGCCTACTTATCTCTTGGGGAAGAGTTCTAACAAGGAGATCCCCCGCTGGTCAGCAGCCTGAGGCAGACAGAGCCTGAGCCCCTGCCAGCCTGCCTGTGCTGGAGCAGAGCCAGACACTCAGTCCACAGGGCCTGGGGAGCCAGGTGCCAGGGCTTGGGCTGCCCAGTGGTGCCTCTGGGCCCCTGGCATTGAGCAGTGGCTCCAGGACTAGCTGAGGGGGAGAAAGTCCATTGAGTCTGGGCTTGCTGTAGTCCTTGCTGGGGGACCTACCCCTGCTCCCCCAACCTAGCCCAATGGGCACTTGTTGCTTGAATGAATGAATGAATGAATGTAGAAGTGCCTCTGTTCCTCCCAGTCCCCTCAGACTCAACCTGCCCTGTCCCTCTCCATACCTGCCTATTATGGCAAGCAAGAAGCTAATTTCAGTAAAGGCCTTCTTCTGACTGATCAGCTACAAATTTATCCCTGGTATGGGGCTTTTCTCTGATACAAGGTGGAAGAGCTTAGAGAGGGAGGATCTCTAGAAAAGCCCACTTAGGAGATGGGGCAGGCAGATGGAGACCAGAGGCAAAGGAAATTCCAGGCCAAAGGGTGGAGTGACTACAGGGCTGGTCTTTCTGGAGAGCCATCAGGAGGACTTGGGGCTGGAGGTGAGGGGAGAGGAGCTGTCCTTTTGGTCTCCAGCTTTCAGTCTCCTCTCTAGCCTTCCATTCTGCTCCTTTGGAGACAAGGCAGTAGGTGTGCCTAGCCTAGCCTATGGGCTTGTTGGGCAGTCCCAAGAAATGTAGTGGGATGGTAGCTTTTCCTAAGGGGAGGGAGAGGGTTGCCCCTGGCCTCATGATATTTTGGGATGCTATGGACTTTAGGAAGTTGGCGACCAGCTGACTGCTGGTGGTGTCAAAAGGAACAGGGAAGGGAACCCTGACCTGCTCACTGCATGGGGCAGGGGCAGAGGCGGCATAAGTGGAAAGTTGGGTCTTCCTGACATTCAGGACAATAGACAGCACCCCGTCTGTTGTGGTTTTTCTCAGCTGTGCTAATGGTGACATGAGGTAGTCCCCCCTTAAGTATAGGCCACTCACTCCCACCCTAGAAGAGTTGGGGATGGGGTAGGGGGTAGCACAGGCTTCTGGCATCCCTGGATCCCTCCCAGGATCAACTTCGGTGCACTTCCTCCAGGAAGCTGTTAATGCTTGCCCTTCCTCCCATTCTTGTTGTCACCTACTAGCCATGTGCCAACCTCGTAGCTCCCTCTCCATCTTCTCTGCTGCCATCTTTCTTGGGCTGTCACCACAATTTCTCCATCACCTGCATCTCACCTCAGCCGCAGTGTCACAACCAAGACTTCATCATCCTACCCCCCACACGTGTGTTACCTTGAGCAAATCATTTCTTCTTTCTGGTCCCCAGTTTCTTTATTTGTAAAAAGAAAGAGTTGGCCTAGATAACCCCCAATGTCTCTTCCAGATCCAGATCTTAATCCTATGACCTTAAGACTATACCACTCCCAAGATACCAATTTACAAATTATCCTCTCTAAACTTAAGAATTTGTCCTCCTCCTCTCTCTTTATCTTTTTCTTTCTTCTCTCTCTCTTTTTCTCCTCTTCCTCTTTCTCTCTCCCTCTCTTCCTCCTCTTTCTCCATCTCCCTCTCCTCTTTTTCTTCCCCTTCTCTCTTTTTCCCTCTCCTTCTCCAAAGGTCTTAATCACTCTAGACTCCTCTTTGTGTCCATCACAATCCCTGGTATGTTTTCCTTGACTATCTTTCATAATCTAGCTTGATTTCCTCTGCCTTCATGCCCAGTCTTGCCACTGTAATGACTAACTTTCTCCCCCTCCACCAAAATCCCCTGACTGGAATATTGCAATAGCCTCATAGTAGTTTCACAGACCTCTGCTCTCGCTTGCCTACAATCCACCCTTCAAATTACTGCCATATTTGTCTTCCTCATGCAAAACAGTAGTTGATCTGTATTGGTAGAAGTAATTTCCTTGCCAAGAAATCCTTACACCAGTAAAATCACAGGTTTAGAATGCCACCAAGCAAAGCAGTATCAAATAATAGGATCACCGCAGAATCCAGAAGTCTCTGAGCTGGAAAGGACCTCAGGCTCCAGAATCCAGCCTGTCCCTTCCACAGCCTCCCCAAGAAATGGCATCTGGTACAACATCCATTTTAAAGCCTGAAGGGAGACAGCTCAATCTACTTAGAAACAAGTCCAAGTGTGAGGAAAACTTCCCTAACATTGAGCCTGGGAGCCCTTCTATGTTCTGAGTTCTGCTCTGTGGAATCTAGCCCCTGGCCCCATCAATCAGTCGATAAGCCTCCATTAACAGATGGAAGAGACCCTGGGATTCTCAAGTTCTATCTGTATCTGACCAAGCACAGCCTTTAAAATGTCCCCTAGGGATGGGTGGATATCTATTCCCTGACCGAAGGCTGCTAGTGCAGTTCCCAAAGCCTTCTAGTCCTTCAGATGCTTGAAGACAATAATGAAAGCACAGCTGAGGGGCGCTTGGATAGAGGTTACCTCCCTGGAGCCTCACTACAGCCCTGGGAAGTACGTACTATGACAACGACCATTTCACTGAGGAGGAAGCCATGGCTCCCCACTGTCCTTGGAATAAGTGACAAAGCTCCTCTGATTGCTATCTCAAATCCTCCATAGTGTGGCTCCAGCCTGCTTTTCCAAGACTCCCCCATATTGTACTCTGTGTGCCAACCCTTCCGGCCTGCTTTCTGCCATTCCTCACACATGACCTTCCCTCTCCAGCCACTGTGCATTTGCTCAGGCTGTACCCCATGTATCCCTCCTTACCTTTATCCTTTAGAGGCTTCAGCTCAAAAGCTGACTCCTTCAGGAGGCCTTTGATGATTGCCCTAATTATTAATGACCCACCACCATCACTGTATTTCCTTATCTGAGAACATTCTCTAGCCTCCTAAGAAGGAGGAGTTCCTTCAGTCCAGGGATGTCACCTTTGTGCTCATCCCTATAATGCCCAGCACAGTACCTGGTATATAGTAGGAGGGAAAAGGGAGGAGGAGAGGAGAGAAGAAAGGAGCAAATTTAAGCTTGTAAAGTTGACATTTTGAACCCAAGTGAAGAGTTTGCGTTCAGAGTTCTAAGGGTGTAGCATTATGGGAAGGGTATGAATAGTTTGGAGATAGAGGATTCAACTTTCAGCTCTGTGACCACAATCCTGTGGTTCTGATTCTCTGCCTTTACATCTATTCCTAATCGATGTCATCTTCTCAGATTCAGTCTATCATTCTAGTCTGTCAAAATGTTTTTGTATCCTGACTGTATCATCTGACATGTTATCTGTCTTTCCCAGCTTTGTATCATCTGCAAATCTGATAAGCCTGACTGGGTCAAGCTGGAGACTGCGAGGCAAACCCTACCAAAGCCACTGACACAAGAGAAACCTCCTCTAGCTATGACCTGGGATGTTCTCTACACCTATCTCATCTACTCCTTGGAATCATTACTCCATGGGCTCCTACCTTCTCTTATTCTCCCAATTCCAGTGACACCGAATCCTCTGCTGCCCAAGCAAACCATCCCTTCCCCAACCCTGACTTTGAGCTCTTTCGTCCCAATCCATATCAACCTTGCTCCTCCCATGTTCTGCCCTAGATCTGCCCAACCCTTCTGTGCCCTCTGAAATTCCTGCTCCATAACTAACAAACTTTCTTTTCTTTTAAAACCTCTTCCTCTCCTGCTCCTCCAATCTTCTGTCACTCACACAAAGACCTGACTCCCTGCAGATGACACTTAATCCCTGGCCATGCTTTCCAGGTGACAGGCTGTCTTGAACCCCTGACTCACTGGTCCTTGAAAGGGAGTCTGAACACTCCCTGGAGGAATCAGTTTCTGTCACCACTTCAGGACTCCTGCTGAACCACGATCACTCAGTGACATCTCTTTTGAGGTTCACTTTACCTAAATTTATCACCGCATTCAGATCCTGGTGGCCATTATCTACTAGTCCCCAAGACATTCTCCTTCCTTTCTCATTGAGTTCATTCCCCATCCCTACCCCAGTTCCTGATTCACAGAAGGGGATGTTAATATACATGGTGAAATTCCCTCAAATATCTTACCCTTCCAATTCCTTAGTCTACTCATTTCACATACATGGCCTAATGCATTACATACAGAAATGCCCTTGTGAACATCGCCCACAAACATTTCCATGAAGAACTCTGAAATTCCTCTTTCTGATCATAATCCTTCCTATCAACAAATGCCCCCTTTATGCCTTACTCCTCCTGGCCTATTCTTCACCCTCACTGTGACCTTCGCTTTCTCCATCCCTCAATTTCCTCCCAAGCCATCCACCTGCACTGACCATGCTCTACTCTCTTCCCACTCAATCCTCCACTAATCTCTACTCTCAAATCCCTTTTTCTCTTGTCCCATCAATACTCATACCTTGCCCAATCCTAGCCTGGGGAAATCCCATCTGACTTCTTTATTTCTACTCACTTGCTGCTTAACAGAGCTGGAGCAAGTCATTCAACCATGCTGGCTGGGTCCATTACAAATGTATGCTATCTAGCCACCACTGGGCCCTCACTGAAGCAAGACAGTCCCTTTACTCCTCCCTACTAGGTTCTATATCCCATTTACCAAAACAATTGTGCCAAATGTTCATGTGTCTCTTCCAAACTCCCGCACTGACCCCCATCACCACCCTCTTAGCAGAGGATCTCAATTCATAAGTTTCTTAGAAAATAGGGGCCATTTCTCTTGACTTTCCTCCACTCCCCTTCTCATCTCATGGCCTTTTTATATCATCCTTGACTATCTCCTCCTTCACCCCTGTCTCCCATGAAAAGGTGGCCCTTCTTCCTCACCATGGCCAACACCTCTTTATGGATCTGGGGTCTCATCCCTCTTTCCTGTCTTCTCTAGTAGATTGCCCCAATTATCATTCCCACATTTCCCATCTTCAATGCTACCTCCCCATCTACTGATTTCCTCTCTACTTCATACAAACACAACTCAAATTTCCCCCATCCTTCAAGAAACTCTAGTATCTTATCATGATATCTCTCTCTTCCTTATCTCAACCAACTCCTTGTAAAAGCTCCATACATCCTCCATACACTCTACCTCCTCTCCCCTCACTTTCTTCTAAACCCTCTGCAGTGTGGCTTCCAATCTCATCACTCGAGTGAAATTGCTCGATCCAAAGTTGCTAATGATCTCTAATTGCTAAATCTGATAGCCTTTTCTCAGTCCTCAGCCTTCTTGACCTCTCTCTAGCCTCTGACACATCTTACTCCCATCTCTTCCTGGATTCTCTCTCCTCTCTATGTTTTCATGACCCAGTTCTCTCTTGGATTCCCTCCTCCTTGTCCAACTGTTCATTCTCAGTCTCCTTTGCTTTATACTTGGTGTCCCCCATGCCTGGAATTCTCTCCCTCCTGACTTCTACCTTTTCATTTACCTGGCTTCCTTTAAGACTCATCTGCCTTCCACAGGAAGTGTTCTCCTTCTCCTCTGAGACTGCCTTCCACCTACTCTGTATATCCCATGTATGCGCCAAGTTATTTACATATAATCCCCTCTATTGGAATGTGAGGTCCTTAGAGGCAAGATCTGTTCTTGCCTTTCTCTGTAACCTCACCACATGGCAGAGCACCTGGCACATAATAAGTGATTAATAAATGCTAGTTTGACTGACCAACTGACATGCCGCTCCTCCACATCTTGAATGTAGCCCTGAGCTCTATCGTGAGCCTCCTCTCTTCTCTGTGCACTCTCTCATGCGGTGATCTCATCAGCTCCCGTGGGCTCGCCATCAGACCATTCCCAAATCTTTATATTTAGCCCTAGTGTCTCTCCTGGGATCCAGTCTTCATTACCAGCTACCCATTAGACATTTCAAACTGGATATTCCATAAAAAAATCTCAAAGTCAAAATGTCTCAAGCCGAATTTTTCTTTTCCACCAAACTACCTATCTTCCAAACTTGAATGAATGAATTAATAAAAAAAAAATTTAGGTGTTCACGATGTGTCCAAGCACCATGCTAAGTCCTGGGGATACAAACAGAAGAGTAAGACAGTGACTGCTTTCAAGGGTTTCTTGTTCTAATGGGGAGGTGACAAATAGGGAAAGTTCCAGCTGCAAATCAGAGGAAATTTCTGTCAAGGGTACCACCATCTTTCCAATTATCCTGTCATTCTAGACTCCTCACTCTAAGTCATTCCACATAACCAATCAGTTGCCATATCTCGTTTCTTTTTTATTATTATTTTTATTTTTGAAGGCAATTGGGTTTAAGTGATTTGCCCAGGGTCACACAGCCAGTAAGTGTCTGAGGCTGGATTTGAACTCTGATCCTCCTGACTCCAGGGTCAGTGCTCTATCCACTGCAGCGCCACCTAGCTGCCCCTCATATCTTGTTTCTAATCCCACAACATCTCAGGTACATACAGTTCTCTTCACTCACACACCACCCACCCTTGTTCAGGCCTTCATGAGATAATGGTCTTGATGAGGGAGTCACTAATCAAGGAGGAGTCAGGGAGGGGTCTTTCCAAGATGGAATGATGGCTGGTGAAGAGGAAGAGGAAGAGAAAGAGAAGGAAAAAGAAGAGGAAGATTGAGGTCCAGAGAGCAAGTCCAGGCATGAGAGGGGTGAAGCATAGCTGGGTCCCTTTCTATAACAGTGGTTCTGGCAAGGGAGCCAACAATCAAGAGATTGGAACTTCCCTGGCATTTTTCAAGACTTAGCTCAAATCCCACCTTCTGCGCAAGGCTTTTCCCAATTCCTGTCCCTGTCTTGCCCTGCTACTTCATACCCTCTGAAATTCCCTTCAGTTTATTCCATATACATCTCCTATGTACATAATTCTTTGCATGTTATCTCCCTGAGGGCAGGGACCTTGATTTGGCCATTCTTTGTATCCCCTGTGCTTAGAAGAATAACGCCTGGCATACAGTAAGTGCAAAATACTGGTCGACTGACCCATCTGACTCACCTATAGAGCACAAGCTTTTTTGAGGCAGGGGTGACTTTGTCTTTTTATTCCTAGACCTTAAGGAAGTGCTTGGCACATAGTAGGCTGGTTGATTGATTGAGTGATTGATTTATGCCTTTCTCTATATCATTGATTAAAATGTTAAATGGCTTGGGGCCAAGCACCCCCTCAGAGACCTCTTTCCTTTTGACATTAAACCATTAATAACTCCCCTTTTAATCTTCCCATTCAACCAGTTCTGAAATCAAATAAGTACACCCTCATCTATCCCACATTTTTCTCCCTTGTCCATAAGAATAACATAATAATAGCTATCATTTATATAGTGCTTTAAGATGCGAAACACACTTTACAAATATTATCTCAATTGATCCTCACAACAACCTTGGGATAGAGGGGCTACTGTTGTCCCATTTTTTACAGATGAAGAAACTAAGGCAGGCAGAGGTTAAAGTGTCCCAGCTAGTACAAATCTAAGCAGAATTTGAACCTTAGATTTTTCCTCCCTCCAAATCCAGTGTTCTGTCCACTGTACCACCTATCCATACCATTTTCCCAATGTACCTTGCCCCAAAAAAGAAAGAAATGAGATTAGATTGGCACTGTGTGGTCTTAAATGAGGCCCTACTAGCCCTTTGTGATTACCTCACACCTGGACCATAGCACTTGCTGCTGGTGGATCTGCCTCAAGTCTCTCCTCACTCTAGTCCATTATCCTGTCAGCTGTCAAAATGATTTTCCTAAAGCACAAGTGTGGCCATGTCACCCCTCATTCACTCAACCCCAATGGCTCCCGCTTACCTCCAAGATGAAGTAAAAAATCCTTTCCTTGGTTTTCAAAGCTCTTTTTAAAACCTACACACACACACACACACACACACACACACACATACACACACACTCACACACATACACACACACACACATCCCTTTCCAGTTTCTTACACTTTACACCTCTGGGATATGATACTGGTGGCCTCTTTGAACAAGATACTATACCACTTAACCCTTGCAACCTTCACCCCCCTCATGTCTGCCTCTCAGCTTCCTTCAGGTACCAGACAACCCAACCCAACCCCCTTCTGCAAGAAGCCTTTTTCCAGTCCTACTTAATCTTCCCTCTGAGACTATTCCCAGTTAATCCCATATACATCTTGTTTGCACAGAGTTGCTTGCATATTGTCTCCCTCTTTAGACTGAGAGCTCCTCAAGAGCTGGGACTGTCTTTTGTCTGTCTTTGGATCTCCAGCACTTAGCACAGTGCCTGGCACACAGTAGGTGCTTAATTAATGCTCATTAGCTGAAGGATTGCTTCTTCTTCACTCACCGCCTCTTTCATAATACAGCTGCCTAAGAATCAAAGTCATCCTCACTAGTCTGTCCATAGTTTGCATTTTGCACTCATTTCTGGTTTCTGAAAATTTGAGCCTTTGTTCCTTCGGTCCTCGATCACGTAAGTACAGTCTCTATTTGAATAGTGGCTAGCAGTCACATCTGTCCATCCTCTCAGTCCCAGAGAATGTATTGCATCTGGTTAGGTAACTTGAACTCATTTCAGCTCCTGCTCCAACAACATTTATTAAAGCACCCTGAATTTGCAGGGTATTGTATAGGAGTGGGGAACCTGTAGCCTCAAGGCCACATGTGCTCCTCTGGGTCCTCAAGTGTGGCCCTTTTGGGCCTGTAGGCCATGGATACACAAAGATAAGAAAACATAGCATCCCTGTCCTCAAGGAGTTTACATTCTGCTGCACACAGGTGCACAAGGCAGTATATACAATGTCATTTCAAGAAAGAATTTGAGTAACTGAGGATGGAGAGGGAAGAGGGAGGAGGGACCAGGGAAGGCCTATGGGTGAAGAACTTTACTTAGCAAGGGCAGATAGCTGTCTTACTAGCTCCCTAATTATCAGAGATTTCAGCTCTCTGCCATTTTTTTTTTCTGAACTCTAGTCTAAAATCATTTTGCTTTCTAGAGAAAATAGAAGCAAAATATGAGAGGACAGTTCCACTTCTTCTCCATTGTACATTATTCTAGTGGCCAGGGATGGGGAACCTGTGTCCTTAAGGCCGCATGTGGCCTTCTAGGTCCTAAAGTGTGGCCTTTTGGATAGAATCCAATTCCAGCAAAAGGCCACAGTTAAAGACCTAGAAGGCCACATGCAGCCTTAAGGCCGAAGGCTCCCTACCCTTGTATCTAGCCCTAGTCCTAGCCACTCAGAGCAACAGCCCTACCCTTTTTCTCATCTTCAGGGTCTCTTCTCCCTAGTATAATTTTTTAAAATTCGTTTTTGTAGGTCTTAATTTTCCTTGTCAGCCTCAGCTCATTCTGAACATTAACATGGCTGACATCCCTCTTCCAGCGCTGCTCCAAAACTTTAATATTCATCTTCCATCACCTCCCTGGCTTCCTTCTTTTGTTCAGGTCATTTTAAAATCTACATTGGTTGATGAGTTCCCTATGCATCCACATCAGTCACTTCTGACAACGCCTTGAAAGCAGAGATCGTTTCCTTTATGCTTGTGTTCTAGGGCCTAGCATAGTTCTTAGGACATAGAATGCATTTAATAAATGACTCATTGGTTAACTGATTGATTCTTCATCATAATTGTTTTTCCTTGTGTCTCTTTGTCTCTTGGTGTCAGAATTTCATCTTTAAAAGCTTCTAGTCCTTCTTAGGTTGAAATTACTGTGGAATCCAGGGGTTCTTACTTAACCTTTCTCTGTATTCCTGGTACACAGAAGGTGTTTAATAATTGTTTGCTTGCTTATCAAGCTCTAGCAATTCTGCCTCAGAATATCTCTGGTACCCATTTCCTTCTCTCTGTTCTCACTGCCATCTCTCATCTAGGGTATTATTTTATTATATTGCATTATATTATTTTGCATTATATTGTATTGTTTGTTGCATTTGTATGTTGCATTTTTAGCTCCCCCTGGACTATTGGAATAACCCCTTCACAAGGCTTCCTGCCCCTACTCTCTCCCCCTCTGCTACCTGAGTCAGCCCTCACCTAGAGGATCGTATTCTGTTCTAGGAAGGGAAAGAGAAAGAAGGAAGCATTTATTCAGTACCTGCTATGTGCTAAGCACTTTTTACAAACACTTCATTGGATCCTCACAACAACACTTCAAAGTAAGGGCCATAATTAGCCCCATTTTACAGTTGAGGAAACTGAGACAGATAGAGGTTAATTGACTTGCCCAGGGTCACACAGCTATTAAGTGTCTGAATTGGGATTTGAACTCAGCTCTCCTGGACTACAGTCTCAATTCTCCAATCACTGCACCACCGACTGCCTCTAGGAAGGACATTAATAAGCCAGGGACCATCTGGAGGAAGGTGAGCAGGATAAAGTGAGAAGCCGAGGCCATACCCCATAAGAACTGGTGAAAGGAGCTGAGGGAAGTTTAGGCAGGAGAAGAGAAGACTTAGGGGGAACATAATAACATCTGACATCTTTATAAGGCTTTAAAGTTTGCAAAGCACTCCCCATAGATCATCTTGCTGGAGCCTCACAATAACCTTGAAAGGGGTTATTATCCCTATATCTTTTCCAGGTGAGGAAACAAGTTTTGAGAGATTCAGTCACTCGGCCATGGTCTCACAACTGTCAAGCAGAGATGCCAGGATTTGAATCCAAATCTCCTGAGTCCTGGCTGGGCACTTCTCTCCACCAAGCTACTGCCTCCATGCATATTGGAAGACAGCTAAGATTCTGCTTGGCCCTGGAGCAATGAGTGGGAGGGCGGGCTGGGAGCTGGTGGGTTAGACTAGGAAGGATTCTTGTTCAGGTCTGGGTTGGCTTCGATGCCACTGCCCGCCCTCCCAGTTCTGGGACTCTGGTATGCATTCAGCCCTCTCCTATCCCTACACCGAGAGTTCCATGAAGACAAGGACCGTGTCTTACACAAACTTTGTTTAATAGAAATGCTGGAGTGACATGGGGTCAGTTTCAGGGAAGGAAAGATGAGCAAAGCCAGTCAGGTCCAGAAGTCTGGAAGAGCCTAGGATGCAAGGGCTCCTGGTTGCCTGGCTGCTCCTCTCCTTAATTTCAGCTGGGTAGGGTTGGCAGCAGGGACCAGCCACCCCCTAACCCCAGGACATTCGACCTTTCTTTTGGGCACATAGAGAACAAAGAATGGTCCTTTCCTGGAGCTTTCCTAGGAAGAAGTAGCTAGTGAAATGTTCCCAAGGCTGGGTCAGAACTGGGGAGGTCCTTGGTAGAAGTTTGAGCAAGGCATGGCCCTTTCTAGCCAGAACTTCCAAGCCTTCCAAGTAGCCTGGACCCTGGAGATGTGGGGACTGTTGCTCAGTGGATGCCCAGGTGGGCACTACTAGCCTGGAGGTCTCCAGGCGGGTGCAGAGCCAGGTCAGGCCGGTTCAGCTTCCTAGCCTCTCCCGAAGGAGCCCTACCGGCCTGCTTGGGCTGAAGATGGGCTGGGTCTTTTCCTCCTCCTTCATTGCCGCCTCTCATGAAATGGCGCTTCGGTAAGTGCTACTTAAGGAAACACATGGTCTGCCCCTCGAAAGGAGCCCCCTCCGCCTCTCCCCACCCCCCCACCGACACCTTTCTTTATTCGGCCCAAACCTCACCGAGGGGAATTCGAAGCAACTGCGGTGATAAATCCGCCTCCAGATAATTGGCAAGAAAACAACACTTGTGCAGTATATAACGTTTTATGGCGGTTTCATGTACTTTATTATAATACTAATGAGCAGTTATATATCAGGAGCTAACTGCACGCGGGATTAGCTTGTTAGCATGATACAAAATGGCATTGCAAACAGCGCGAGCCCCCGCACGCCGCTGCCCGCCTTGCCTCCCCCACCAAGGTCCCATTTGCACTCAGTAATTAGTATGCAAATGAGGCCCTGGGACCACACAAGTTCTAGTATATTACAAGGGTTTTATTATGCTCTTGTGAGTAGATGATGGAAACGGCCCATGACAGTGTTTATCTCGCTCCCTCTCTCTTGCCTTCTCTGTCTCTGAGTGTGCCCCCCAGCCCTCCCTCCTCCCCTCACTCGCACACACATGTGGGGCCTAGCCCAAGGGTGTGTGCAAACACATACACTCCTGTACTGCTGCCGGAAATGAGGCTGCACTGCGATTGGGCAGCTCCGACTTCTCGCCTTCCAGTCCGGTCCCCAGGATCCAGGATCCCGGTTGGAGAGGAGGAGACCTCCCCCTCCCCCCAGGCTCTGGTTGGATACTGAGTAGGGTCATGGAGCAAGAGGGACCACTGGGGTTCTGGTCCGGCCTCCAGGAACATGGAGGCCTGCTCTTCTCCAAGCGTGACTGCTGCCTTCTCTTTGGAATAGCATGCGTTGGTGCTCCTGGGTCTTGTCTGTTTCTCTGAGGTTTCCAAGTTTAGCCCCAGATTTCACTCTCTGAAATCAACTCCTTCGAATGGGTGGTTCATGGCCCAAATGAACCAACAGGCTCTCTTTCCTCCTCCCACAGAGTGTCAATAATGCTTCCCTTGGCCTGTGAGCTGGGAAGGTTAGTCACTCATAAGATATCTGTAGTTTAGGATTTTCATCAGTGGAAGGGCCCTAGGCCCTGGAATTCCAGACAAATGATTTCCTGCAGTAGCAAAATTCGGAAGTGCCATGCCTACTCACTCCTAGATGGTTCACTCTCTAGGCTTGGTCTCAGTCAGCCAACAAGTATTTATTAGGTACCTACTATGTGCCAGGCACTGCGTTCACTGTTAACTAACCACCCTCTTCTAATTATTGAATCATGGAATCTTAGGGATCATCTTATCCATCCTTCCTCCCCATGTAAGAATCTGCTCTACAGCCATCCTGACAGAGGGTCATCAATCCTCTTCTTGAACACTGCTTGTGATGGGGAGCTCACTACTTCATAAAGCAGCTCATTTCACTGCTGCCTGGAGTTAATTAGTCCTCTCATTTATTCACCTCTCACCCTTCCTACATTGGAAATGCCTCTATCTTGAGACCTGCTCTCCTGACTGATAACTCCTTAGCACAGAATGCCATTTCACAAGGGGGGGGGGGGCCTAGTCATGCTCATTTCATTCCTGATTCAACTCACTCTCCAGACTTCTCCATCTACACCCACCCCAATCCTTGTATGGTATGTCTCACCATCCTGGTCACACACACACTACCTCAATTCTAGACGTGCTTGTCAACTTCTCAATGATAAAGCTGAGAATGTGGCACAACCTTCCAGGCATGCTCAGAGTAGTCCCCAGATAGAGCCAAACCATCCTCTCCCTTTCTTGGGATGATCCATCTTCTTTCAACGCATCCTAAAATCATAGTGACATTTGGGGCTACCACATCCTACTAACTCATACTGAGTATACTGGCCACTAGAATGCTGAGATCTCCACCACCACCACCACCCACCCCCCACCCCCCGCCGCCCCACCACGAAAGGTACAGGCTGTCCTGTCCCTACCATCCTGTATTTATTTAGCTGATTTGGGGAACTCAAGCCCAGAACTTTCCACACATCCCTATTGGACCTTTTCTTGTTTGCTTCAGCCTGTCATGGCTTGATGGGCTCTTTTGGGATCCTTTAAATTAGCCACTCTTTCAGGCTCAGTTCCACCCCACAAAACAAAGTGTGACCAAGCATGTATGAGGCCATGTCCAGGAGAGCTGTCCTCCTGGTCTTGTGGGGTCCCCACAGGGCACAAATCTGGAGACACATGCCATCTAAGTCAGTCCCGAAGAGGGAAAAACGAAAGGGAAAAGCATCCTGAAACTGCTTCCCCTTTTCAGGCTTATGTCCTTTGAACCAATGCCTACCACACTCTAGTCCCAGGCTTCTCCTTCCGACAGCCTCTTGCCTAGCAGCTCCCGCCTCCCCCTACAACTACTGTCCCTCATATCCTGTCATCTTACTTCTTGTGGCAAAAATAATTGCAAGGTAATATTAGTGTCAGGAATCATCGTGTCAACAAGGTATCTGCCCAGGGCACGAGCTTGCTCTTTCTAAGCTGGTGATAAGCTAGATTTCTCAGTGGTTCCCCCCACATCCCTACCCCACCCCTAGCCCTGCAGGGGATTCAGACCAGGCTCCTTAACTTCTTGGCTCCTCCCTTTACCTCTCCTAAGAACTGGAACCCCCAGCTGTAGGCTACTTCCCTCCCCGGTCCTCATTGAGGGGAGAGAAGACATGATGGGGCTTCCCTTCCCCCTCCACCCCAGTGTCTCAGCTGGTTTCGGCTATGAGGGTATTTTAAATCCACGCTCCACCGTCAGTCAATCAGGAATGACCACCAACATCTGACTGCATCCTAGTAGCCCACTCTGCCAACAAGTTCCCCTGAGATAATGGCATCACAGAGTTAGAAATTAGTAGATCAAGAAGGATCCTTAGGGATCAGTAAGTCCAAACATCTCATTTTACAGATGAGGAAACTGAGGCCCAGAGGGAGGAAGGGACTTGTCCAGAAGTGAACATGGACTTAGTGGCTGCATTGTTACCATCATGCCCCCTACCAAAGTCAGAGAAATGTTCAAGGAAATGCAATTTCCCATCCCCAAGAGCAGTCCCGACATTTCCAATGCATTCTTTCTAGGTTGATCAATAGGCTGAGTAGAGTAAGGCTAAGAACCAAGCTCTGTGGTCACTGGAGAGCCTCCTCCAGGCTGACATCCTAATCAGAGCCCTCTTGGGTCTGGTTGTTTAGCTAGCTATAAATTCACCAAAGTACACAAGCGTTTGGGCAACATCTCAAAGGAGACTGTGGTTAAGTTGGTAAAAGGCCATGACATTCCTCTAATCTGCATGGTCTCCCAAAAGGCCCCAGAAGCCTCAACCCAAGCTCTGGCGATGGGAAGAGGGCCTCCCAGATCTAAGCAGTAGAGACATGACTCGTCTTGGGGAAGGCTTGTTCCCAGTCAGGTTGGACAGACAGGAATCTGAAGCCTCAGGGGAATGTCCCCATCATTTGGCACGTCCCTCTCTCCATTTTCTGCCCCATATCTCCAGGCAATCCCATCTCTGGCTAACGTTTCTTTTCCAGTGCTCTGTCTCTGCTTTTCCATCCTTGGGAATCAGCTAGTCTAACCAATTAGTCTAAAGAGCAATCCTTCTTCAAACCCCTCTCCCCACCCCCTGGTCATCTAGCCTTGGGTTAAATCCCTAAATTACCAGGGATTTACTTACCTCCCCAGTAGAACACAAACAGCTGGAGGGCCGGAACTATTTCATTTTTGTCTTCGTCTTTGTTTGCCCAGTACTGGAGTAGGTGTTTAATAAGTGAATCCTGTTAGATTGTGATAAATAATAAATCAATCCGTTAGATTGTGAGCTCCTTGAGGACAGGGACTGACTTTTGCCTCTTTTTGTAGCCTTAGTGCTTAGCACAGTACCTAGTACGTAGTAGGCACTTAATAAATGTTTATTGACTGACTGACTAAAATGACTGTGGTATTGAATGGTTCCATTGACCCAGGAGCTCCACCTCTGCTATTGGCTAGTGGGTAAGTCCTTTAACATCTCTGGCCTTCAGTTTGAGAACCAACCTGTAGGATGAGGGGGTAAGGCCCCTTCCAGATCTAAATCTGCAATCCTAAGACCATAAGGCTAGGTACACACTGCCAAGCTCCTTCCCACTGTCAGATTGATGAATTTGTGACCCAGTCGAAGCTCCTACTAAACCTTCCTTCTCCGTGAAAACTTCCCTGATTTCTATGAAATGGAGTCTTGGTTCTCCTCAAAGCCTAACAAATGCCCCACTGGCTCATTAGAAAATGGAAATCTGATTAGAATACATACAATATTTGATTGGGTTGGACAGTGCTTGGGGCCAGGTGCTCAGTCACCCAATCATCCTATCAAGTGCCTGAGTGTTTCCTACACACTTTGACTCATGGTGGACACTGGCTTTGCCCAGCATCAGTTAGTTCCCTTTAGTTTGCACAGTGCCAGCCTCATCACTAAATGTAGAGGTCTCCCCACCCCCACGAGCTTGAAAGCTAAGACAGGTGCACCTGAGGCAGATGAGATAGCCCAGACACTGAACTAAATGAATAGTGAATCTCCCTCCATCGTTGATGAAAAGTAACCACAGCAGCCACAATGATCCTAGCAGCTGATATTTATGCCCCACTCATTTGGAAAAAGGTAGGCTGGACAATGAAAGGGAACTGTGCCCGGGGTACCTGTGCCAGGTGAGAAAGTGGTAGCCTGCTTCTCTTCAGAGGAATCAGAGCAGAATGCAGCAAAGAGGCAGGGTTGAAGGGCCTACTTGAATGGAGGAAGGGAGTTTGGTGAACTGATAGAAGGGCTTGAAAGACAAGATGGTGGGGTGAAAGAGATACTGATCCCAAGGCTTGGCAGGGAACCAGGAAATCAGTGATAGCATAGGTGCCTCACCTTGGAAGACAGAAAAGAGGGAGGCACTTGACTTTGCCCAGAGAGTAGTGGGAGCCTAGCCCATGCCACGCCAGGGCAGAGACAAGGCACAAGCCACATTGAGCAGTGGAGACAGGAAGCATATATGGAAGCAATGTCTAATCCTAGACTGAGGCTGAGGCTAGAGAGAGGGAGATGGAATGGAACTGGAAGACAGAAAGAAGGCAGAAGAATTGTAGAAACACCTGGCCTGCTGCACGTGTGGCATCAAGGGGAGAACGTGGAGAAATGAAGTCTCTGCCCATGTTCCTGGCCCTGGGAGGGAATGGGAGGCTCTGTTCCATGCAGGCCCATCTACCTGCTGGTCCCTACTTGAGATCCTGCAGAGGTGTTCACCTGGAAAGTAGCAGTGTCCCGGTACTCCACCAGGCATTAGGCAAGGTAGTCTGGCGGAGCGAGCTCTGTAGCCGAGACCCAAGACCAAGGATAGGTAAGTGAGACTCCACAAGTCCTGGGGACGGAAAAAAATGGGCCCTATGAATCCTTAGCATAAAGAAGAGGAGAAAAAAATCTGTGTAGCAGGCAGTTTTTGTAAAGCGTTGAACTGTACCACACATCACCTCCTGACAGGCCCTGATGTTAGCTCCTGGAATGGATCGCAAGAGACTCATTAGAAAAAACAAATATTATCGCACGCTGAAGTGATTTATGGAGAAAAATGAAAAATTTGGTGTTGTTACGTTGCCTCTCCCTCACTCCCCCTCTCTTCTGCTTTCCACAGGGAAGTTATTTATGGCTGCAGCCCCTTAACAAGAGAACAGCAAGGCTCGGCGCTGATCACTCCTGCAAACGGCCTACATTTGATTTTTATTAGTGACTTAAAGCTTCTCTTATTTGCTTTATTGTCCTGGGTGAACTCAAATGCATTTTAATGCCCGCTGCTTAGGCCTTTGCTGGTCCTCCAGCCTCCACCCCCAAGCAGCCACGGCTGGGGCTGGGTCCAGAGTCGTGGCCAGGAGAGACAGACCATGAGCTTCCTGGGTGTGGGGGCAAGGGCAAGCCGTTAGCTAGACTGGCATAGGGCCAAAGTGTGGCTAGGGTGCTTAATGAACACTCTGATGATAAGAGGCCACCAATGAGGCCACTGAGGGGGGGGGTAGAGAGGAGGCAGGGGAGCCAGTGTGCAGGCAGACCTCTTTGTCCAAGCAGGGAAGGACCTAGAGAGGATGGAGTTATCTCCAAGAAAAGATGAGGAACGCCTCCCTCAGGGGTGGCAGAGACCTGAGTGGTCAGTCATTTAGCCATCTAGTTCTGCCCTCCCCTCCCACAGGCATCCTGGGGCTCCACATCCCCGACAAGGGGACCATCCATGACCTTGAAAACTAGAATGGGCCAAACTCTGCCAATTCATTTGGTGACGAAGAGCTCACTACCTGCTGGACATTCCATTTCCAAACATCTCCTAGAGTTGGGAGGATCCTCAGTATCCTCTGAAGCATTTTCACTGGTAGTCTCTTTAGCACTTGAAGGCAAAGATCATGCCCCCAAGCCCCTTCCCTCCAGGGATTATCTGTCACTTACATGTAAATAGTTGTATGTGGTGTTTCCTCTATTAGATTAGGTTGTGAATCCTTGAGAGCAGGAACTATCTTTGCCTTTCTTTGGAGCCTCAGCCTTTAGCTTATCTGGCACATAGTAGGCACTTAATAAATGCTTGTTGACTTGACTTGGATATGCTCTCTTTTTGAGAGACTGACTCTGACCTCATCCAGACTGTGGTAGAGAAAAGTTTGGAGAACCTTTCCTCATTCAGAATACAAAGCTCCCATCCCAGCCCTGGCGCAGATCTATTCTTCGTCATCCCAGCTTTCACTTCCAAAGGACTTTTCTGCACTAGTACCTGTGAGGTTAGGGTTAGATGGTGACCCCCTTTGTACAGAGGAGGAACTACTGTGGGCCTCCTACAAGGGAAGTGATTAACTACAGCTGGCAAGGCTGAAGCTCAGCCTTCACCTGGAGTCCGCCAATCTCCAGACCCACCTACTCTCCACTGGCCCTTGCAGCCTCTAATTCCATGTTCCACCCATTCTACAACTCTCTGTTGGCCTCTCTGACCACTGGGCTCTGTCCATTTTGGTCTGGGCTCAGTCTTCTTTGTTGTTTCTAGTCTTAAAACCCAAAGGAGCCTTCTTTGTGATAAGGCTCTTCCCTTGCTGTTGGGGGGCTAGGGCTCATGGCCTAGAGTAAGGAGAGTGGGATCAGGAGGGCCCATGAGTCCAATGGGATGTGCATTTGGGGCTGAAGTATATGGGGGGATTTCACTTGAAGAAAAGAGGATTCTGGGGAAACTTAACTGCCTTCAGGAATTGGAAAGGTTATGTTGCGAAAGAGGGAGTAAACTGGTTCTCCTTGGTCCCAGAGGGCAAAGCAATGGGGAGAAGTCACCAAGAGACACACTTGGGACAAATTGTCCAGCAATTAGAACAATCCCAGAGTGGAATGGGTTGCTTCAGGAGGTGTTAGGTTAGACGTAACTGGAAGTCTTTACCTGCTCCTCTGCTTGGGGGGGGGGGTGACCATTTGCTGGGTACATGGGTGGTTTCATTTGATCGTCACAACAACCCTGAGAGGTAGGTGCTCTTTTTGTTCCCAGTTTACAGGTGAGGCAACTGAAATTGAGGTTAAATGACTTGTCCAGGGTCACACAGCTCACATCTGTCTGAGGTAGCATTTGAACTCAGGTCTTCCTGACCCTTGGCGGTGCCACCAAGCTGCCTGAGGCAGATAGGGAGACGTGTTCAGCAAGGGATTGTTCCGGATAGTCTCTGGGCTTCTCTAATTAGAGCTATGCCACAATGAGACAGGTTTCTGGGATAAGTGGGTCTGTACCCAACAGAGGAGCCCCCCTGGAAGTCTTTTAATGTTTCCTGGATACTGAAGCAACACCTAGATTGTCCAAGTTATTCTTCACCCTTGCTCTATCAAACAACGTTCACAAAGGGCATTCTGCACAACAGGTACTCTGCTGGGTACTCAGGACACGAAAACACAGAAAGGAGAAACTAATCCTGGCTGGCCCTCAAGGAGCTTACATTCTGGGAGGGGGGTGGAATATGTACACATATAAGTAAGGTACACAGAGTATATGTTAGACAAAGTAATATATATGAGTACAATATATACAAAATATATACAAAATTAATCCAAGGTAATTTCGTTGTGGGGTGGGGAGAAGCTCTAATAGCTAGGATTAGGGAGCATCAGGGAAGGCTTTCTGTAGGAAGTGAGCTGAATTTTGAAAGGAGCTAGGGAGTCTAAGACACTGTAGTGAGGAGGAAAAGCATTCCTGGCTTGGGAAAGAGTTAGGACAAATGCAGGAAGACAGGAAATACAGCAAAATATCTGCCTTCTTTCCCTTAAAAATAAAAAAACCAGGAGCTCCTTGCCTGCATGCAGCCCTGAGGCTTTCTTCCTGTTTGCCTGACTCCTTGAAAGTGATCCGAAAAGGCTCAGCATTCACAGCAGCCACTTTGCTGTTCTCCCTGGTACTTCTCACCTGTCACAGCTCGTTCTGCTAGCTGGTGCCTCTGACACTTATCTCACTGAACCTTTGTGGTTGTTCTCAGTTACCAGCCTTCACTTCCATTTTTTGTTATCTGGTCACCAGTGAAAGGCTGTTGATTGTGTTTCCTATTGCTCATCTCATCTCCCAAAGGCAAGCTCCTCTCGTGGCTTCCTACCCAAAATCCTAGAACAGCAACATTGCTGAGTCAGAAACTGTCTTCAGTGGCCACCTTCGCCTTGGGTCTGTGAACTTGGGCTTTTTAAAAACGATTTTTGATAACTCTTTTTCAGTGTAATTGATTTCCCTCGTAAACCTATGCATGTTATTGTATGCATTTAAAAACAAGATTCTGAGAAGGGTTTCACCGATCATTTGCCCAAGGGGGATTCCAAGACACACCAAAGGGATCAGACCATTCTCCCCATATAATCTAGACCGTATCCCCAAAGAAATCTCGACTACAACAGGGCCAGCAAATAGCCATTCGGCCTCCATGGGAAGGCCTCCAAAGTGGGGGAAGACCCAATCGAACAGTGGATTAACCAGCATTTATTAAGTACAAGGCACTGGGAAGAAAGGACAAAAAAAAATGGAATGATTCCCACCCTCAAGGAGTTTCCATTCTATGTAGAGAGACAATATGAATGCATTTAAGTAGATGTGAAATACATTCAGAGTAATCTGCAGATGAAAAGCAGTAGCAGGTGTGGAGATGAGGAAAGACTGCATGGAAAAGGTGGCATTTGAGCTGTTTAGAGGGAAAAGGAGGATTTTTAAGAGGCAAAAGTAAAGAGGGAGTACATTCCAGGCACACAGGACAGAATATGCAAAGGCATGGAGGCTAGAGATGGAGTATCGCCATATGCAGAACAGCAAGAAGGCCAATTGGGCTAGACAACAGAATGTATGGAGAAAGAGAATAAGACTGAAAGATCAGTTAGGCACAGATTGTGAAGAATTTTAAATGCCAAATACCTAGAGACAATAGGGAGCCATTAGAATTTATGAAGTGGGGAAGTAGCAAGGTTGGTTTTGTGCTTTAGGAAAATCATTCTGGAAGTTTTGTGGAGGACACATTGGAGAGGAGAAAGATTGGTGGCCGAGTGACTAGTTAGGAGGCTGTCACAATAATCCGATCAAAAGGTGGTGATGAAGACTTGAACAAGGGCAGTACCATGCCAGTAGAGTGAAGGGGACAATGGGAGAAATGTTGTAGAGGTAGATGCAACCAGATAAGACAACTGGTTGGATAAGAAGGGGTGAGGGAGGGTGAAAAGTCAAGAATGATGCCCAAGTTGTGAGCATGGGAGACTGAGAGGAGAGTGGTGCCCTGAGCAATAACAGAGAAGTTTGGCGGGGGGACGCGAGTTCTGTTTTGGACATGTTGAGTTGGGGACATCCAGTTCAGAATATCCGGTGGTCAGCTGGAGAAGCAGAGCATTAACCTCCATTTTGGGATGGCTCTATTAGGAAATTGTTCTTGATATCAAGCTTGAATCTCCCTATGTGTGACTTTCATCCACTGTTTCTTTTTTTAAGATTTTTCTTTGGAGGGGGGAAGGCAGGGCAATTGGGGTTAAGTGACTTGCCTAAGGTCACACAGCTAGTAAGTGTGTCCTGTGTCAAGCATCTGGGATCGGATTTGAACTCAGCTATGCCTGACTCCAGGGCCGATGCTCTACTCACTGTGCCACTTAGCTGCCACCTCCCTCATCCACTGTTTCTTACTCTGCCATCTGGGGCCAAGGGGAACAAGGCTGATTCTCCTTCTGACAGCCCTTTGAATACCAAAAGACAGCTGTCATGCCCTGCCCCTAATCTTTACTTGTCCCTGCTGAGCATTCCCAGATCCTGCAACTGAATGCATGAATGAATGAATGAATGAGCATTGCTTAAGTTCCTGCTGTTTACAAAGAAAGTCCTGTACAAAGCACTGGGGATACAAATAAAACAAAAAAATGCTGGTTCGTGCTCTCCAGGAGCTCACATTCTAATGTGAGACAACACCCAGGAAAGGTTTGAGCTGCACTTCAGATAGAAAGGTTTACTGGTCCTCAGGGTGCAACAGCAAAGCAGGTTGTAATAATGTCTCTTCTTAGATGTCATTTCTCCTGATAAAATCCTGTCTCTTTCTGATGTTTAACTACTGGACAGAGCCAAGAACTTTCTTTTCTGCTGTGACTTCAGCACCTACAGAAGCAGTGGCCAAGCCACATGTTGGATTGAGGCAGTGGGGTTCGGTGCCAGGACGATGGCTGTGAGGATGGGATAGAAGCAGGCTGGTGTTCTGAGAGACACTGCTATTTTCAGGACTCTTGGGTTTAGGGTCCTAGGCTATCTCCAGCTTAGTCTGAATTGAGATGGTGGAGGTGGTTTGACTTTCCTGGCATCTGCCACCTCCTCTCCTTCAAGATGACCTGATGTTTCAACTAGGCTGGCTTACCTGTCCCATGGCTAAATGAATATTAATTCTCATATGATCTGCTCTTGAGGCCTTTCACCATTCACTATTCCTAAGATTCTTATCATTGTCCTTAAAATGTGGTACCCAGAATTGAATGCAAGGCTCCAAAATGTGGACTGGACAGAGGGACTGTCACTTCCTAACTCTTGGGAGCTCCTAGCACTGGCTTTCACTTGGTGGGGGACACGGAAGGGGAGTCCCCACATTGCATTACTGACTCACATGGTGCCTGTGTGAATCAATCATAAACTTATTGCCACTAGATCTTTTTCGGACAAACTGCTGTCCAGAAGAGCCTGTCCCTTCTTGTAATGCTAAGGACAGCTCTTAGAACCTGCATATGACTTGACGTTTATCCCTATTCCATTTTCTCCTAGTAGATTTGGCCCACTTCTGGACCCTGCCAAGGTCTTTGGGGATTCTGACTGGCACCCAGGTTGCTGGCCATCTCATCTCGATTAATATAAAGTAGTCTGTCAAATACCTTACAGTGGTCTAGGGAAACCACATCTCTCACCTTCCAGCTTATTAACCCATTTTTGAAAAGGGTAGGGGAATAAAGCAAGTCTGGCATGACGTGGTTCAGACGAAGCCAGCTGGCTCTTTGGAATGTGTCACTACTTCCTTCTGAGATGCTCAGTTTCTATAACCCTAAGGATTCCCTTCTAGAATTTTCCCGGGAATCCAAGTCAAGCTCCTTTGTCTTTTGTTTGCTGGCTCTGTTCTCTTTCCTTCTTTGAAAATTGGGAAAACATTGGCCCTTCTTTAATCCTGTGCTATCTCTCCCATTTTCCATGATCTTTCAAAGATCCCTGCCGGAGGCCCAGCCGTCACCTCCGCCAGGTCTTTCGGGCCTGGAACGTGTAGTTCATCTGGGCCAAGGGATTTGAATTCATCAAAAGCATCTGGGTGCACTCTTCCTCACCCCTTACTTATCCTGGGTTTCCACTTCACCATCTTTGTTGTCAGTTTCAGTGCAAAGGTCATTCTCCTTGGCAGACAAGATTTGAGCTGTTCTGCGTCCTCTCTGTTGTCTGTTATCATTGTCCTGTCTCCTCCCCCCACCCTCCAGCACTTGGTGGTCCTATTCTTGCTTTGATGTTTCTTTTTCAGCCAATCAACAAGCAGCTATCACGTGTCTGTTATATGCCAAGCACTCCGCTTGGTGCTGGGGATACAAAAGCAAAAGTGAAGCAATCCCTGCCTTCAGAGGGTTTACATCCTAACTGGATAGACAACATGGCCAGCTCCAAAACAGACACATCATAACTGGTGGGGGTGGGGGATGGGCAAAGCCACGAGTCAGGAGATGAAGCAGCATGGTACTTGTTTTTTCTTCTTAGGCCATAAAATGAGAATAAAATTTCACCTGCCTCAGGATTGTTGCAAAAATCAACTGAGATAACATAAGGATGGTGCTTTGCAAACCTTAAATCACTGTATATAGTTGCTAGCAATGATGACAAGGGATAATGATGATGAAAATGTGAGGAACAGCAGGAAAGCCAATTTGTGTATGTGTGTGTATGTGTGTGTCTGTGTCTGTGTCTGTGTGTCTCTGTATGTGTGTCTGTGTGTCTGTGTGTGTCTCTGTATGGGTGTGTGTGTGTGTGTGTGTGTGTGTATCTGAGAGGGTGGGGCTGGAGAGAGATGTGGGAGGCTTGAGGAAAGGAGACAAAGTCTAGAACAACAGTCCCCATGGCAATAAAGAATCAGTCAGAGAGGAGTAAAAGGGTTGCCTTGCTTCAGTGAGGGCCCAGATGAGGTCAGATAACATTGAGAGAGCCCACAGGTCCATTTGGAGCTCCTTCTCTGGATTAGCGCTGTTCAACAGAGTATGAGCAGAGGAGGGGGCAGAGGGGGAGAGTAATACTGGAAAGGGTTTGGCAAGGGGTTCCGGAGAAGAGTTTCTCCAAACATAGAAGAAAAAAAAAGCCCTTTCTTTTGCCCTTAGCTTTCCTGGCCCACCTCAGCTCATCATTCTTCACTTTAGCCCTTCTGCCTCTAATCTGACGGCTCAGTGCCATTCTCTT
>CM053626.1:308695467-308716618 GCA_028646595.1 Phalanger gymnotis
TAGCCACCTCCTCTAAACAGAGTAGCCTCCAGACAGCCTAGGTCTGGCCCCCCACCAGTCATGGGAAGATTTGTCCTGGGGGAAGAGTAAATCTCTCTGGGCAGGAAAGAGGATCAGGATCCCAGGCCTTGGAAACAGAGACCTGCCACTTTCTGAGCCTGCAGCCATGGGAAGAGGTCCTGGGTTCTGGGGCAGCAGTGTAGGCCAACCCCTGCTGGGTATTCGATTCCCTGTGCAGCATGGTATCCAATTCCCTGTGCAGTATGGGGAATCCCTGGCCCCAGGCAGAGAGGGTCAGTGGGGGAGGAAGGGATTACATTGTTGTCTTCAGGAAGGGGATGGGGTGCATATGAAAAGGGCATGGGGGGGAGGAATCCTGGGTGCTGTTCTTCTGTGTGATTAGTAACTCAGGCTGACATCTAAACACAAGATGAGGCCTCCCTGCCAGGGCAGCAGTAAGTGGCCTCCCTCCCCCACACCACTTTTCCATGCCAGATGGAAGGACAACCTGGCTTTGCCTTGGGCATCAGGTCTATGGGCTGTCTGCACCCAAAGGCCACCTTCCCCGCTGGCAAAGTGGGCAGCCCAGCAGGAGGTGGGGGGGGTGTCAGAGGAGGAAAATGGGGGACCTGCAATGAGCTGGGGAGGTGGGGCAGCCTGGGGCCTGGGGCCTCCCTGCAGGGAGCTCTCCATGGTGAACTGCCACATTCCTCAACAGCGTTGCTAGGTGCGGCAGCAAACTCCGGAGCCAGCCTAGAGATGTGGGCCTCAGTGGGTGGGTGCTTGTGTGGGTGGGTAGTATGCGGTAGGCCTGGGCCCCAGCCCCCAGCCAGAGCTGCAAGTGGACTGCTTGCCTCCCCCAGCCCTTTTTGGGCAGTACAGTACTCTTTCCATTTGGGCCTGGCCTGTCTCATCTCCCAGCCTATCTCCCAGCCCAGCCCAGCCCACCCTCCAGGGCCTACTTCTTTGTGCTGAGACAGCAGCAGGGACTGCCCCCCCCAACACACACACACACACACACACACACACACACACACACTACCCCTCCCTGTCTTCCCTCCCCCTTTTCCCCTCCCCCTCCTGGGGGATACATAGAGGAGGCCAGGCCAGGCCAGGCCAGGGGTTAATGCCCAGTGACACCTGCAGGTTGGCTAGTGTTGTTGACACGGGGAGGGGGCTGTGGGGGAATCGTTGGTGGCTTTATTATGAAGAGCCCAGCAGGCCTGGGGCCTTTTATTGTCCAAGCAGCAAATAAATAGATGGGCAAAAGTAAGTCTTCCCCATGGCTTTTACCAACGGGAGGCTAACAGCTGGACAGGACATGACAAATTGGGCATTTTTCTTTGGGGACTGATCCTTAACAGCAGTCGGGAAGGGAGGGAGGAAGGCGGAGAATGAGCACAGGACATGTGTGTGCACACCCGCGTGGAGGCTTGAAGTGGTGGGAACAGAAAGAGAGCCAGAGACAGAAACCAGAAAAATTGCCAAGTCTCCATGCATCCATGTGACTGACTATACTGGAGGGTCAGGAAAATAAAAAATGAAGGGGACTGATGCAAAGGTCATTAGGCACACAGTGGGGCTTAATAAGAGTTGAACAAATGACTGCCAATGTGTATCTCTGCTCTCTGGCTGTATGTACATGCAGGGGTGGGGGGGTGGGAGCGGGGAGGATCAGAGAAGCAGCATTGCTAGGGTTGGTGGGTCTGGGGTGGGGGGAGGGAGAGAGGCAGCTTGGTGGGCCTCGGTAGAGGGGACAGTGATACAAAGAGGCCTGAATTCATGCAATGGTGGTGTGTACGGGAGGGGGCAGGGAATAGGGAAGGGGGGGGTGTTAAATGCAAAAAATATAAGGCTGAAGATCAAGGATTAGAGACCTAATGAGTATGTTGGGGGGCAGGAGAGAGCCAGAGATGATGCCACCCTACTTGGCAGGGCCAAAAGGATGGCATTTGTTCCATTAATAACAACAGAGAAACCCCAGGTTGCAGTGAGTGAACTTGGGAACGAGTCCATTTGGGATCATTGAGTTAGAGGTACCAAAGAGATGATAACCTTTTCTTTAAACACATGCGCGCGCACACACACACATGCATGCGCGCTCACACACACGCATGTATACACAAACACGTATACACAAACACATACACACACATACACACAAACATGCACACACACATGTGCACATGCACACACACAAACACATACACAAACATGCACACACATATGCTCACAAACACAGGCACACTGTAATTGATATATTTGGGGTTTTTCATTACCTGCTTTTCTGATATTTATATAGCCCTGGAAGATTTACAAAGAGCTTTATAGATGTTATCTCATTCGATTCTCCCCACAACCTTATGTGGCAGTGAGGAAACAGGCTCAGAGAGGTTCAGTGATTGACCTGTCATCACACAACTAGTGAATATTAGTGATAGGATTTGAAACAAAGCGTCCCCAACTCTAGGAGCAGAGCTCTGTCCACTACACTCTCTCCAACAGCAAACAACTAAAAGCGTGAGGATGAGGTTCAGAGAAGAGATTCTGGCTGGAGATCAAGATATGAGGGCCATAGTCTAGTGAAAAAGTATATGATGAGTTCCCAGCAGGTGCCAGGCACTGTATGAAGTGCAGCGGAGACAAAGAAATGGAAAAAAAAAAAACAATCCTTTCTTTCAAGGCATTCCTATCTTTTGGGGGAGACAACAAGCAAATAAATATGTTCGAAGAAGAGGTAGATGTATGGGATAAATCGAAGAGAAATAACAAAATGAAGGTGAGACTTTAGCTGAGATTTCAAGAAAGCCAGAAAGTAAAAATGAGGAGGGAGAGCATTCCAGGCATGGGAGACAGTTAATGCAAAAGCAAGGAGGCTGGAGATGGAAGGTCTTGTGGGAGGAACAAAAGGAAGCCAGTGTCACTGGATTGTAGAGTACTTGATGGGGGAGTAAGACACAGAAGTGAACACTGAAACTGTGAACATGGATGACGTCACCAGGAGAGAAGTGTAGAGAGAGATGAAATGGGCCACCCCAAAATGGAGTGGTTCCCCCTCACTGGAGCTCTTAGCTGTTTGACTACTTGTCAGGTATATTACAGTAGGAAAGGGGACAGGGAGGGAACGAACATTTATCGAGCACTTACTGTATGCCAAGCGCTGTGCTAAGTGCTTCACAAATATTATTTCCATGGGAATTCTTTCTGAGTATGAGTTATGCTAGACAACACTGAGGTCTCTCCAAGCTCTCATATCATGTGATTCTGAGAAACTGAGGCAGGATGCAGCCCAGAAGGATGAGACAAAGCTAGAATCCCCTCTTTTTGACCGACACAAAAACCCATGTCCCCAGCAGGCAGCAGCAATTCCAGTGTTCTCTGTCCACAATTCTGCCCTCCCTCTAGTCCAGAGCTTAGGAGAATAGAAAAGAGGCTGAGATATCTGTCAGAAGAGGTTGGGTGTATGGCTTTCTTGGTGATGTAATGCTCTGGAAAGACCAAACCCTCCTCAAGCCTTGGGGCAAGGAAGAAGCCACCCCTTGGATAAGATTATTGCCTGGAGAAGTCCAGGCAGAGTTGCTCCTCCCTCTTCAGGAGAGGATACCACACACAATTCTGGTATTTTTCCTTGGTGTTCTCCCCAGTGGCCTATTTGGGAAGCCCTTGAGTGGGCCAGACAGGCTTTTCGGAGCTATCAGAGAGAGCTGTGAACTGGGACAGCCAAGGGAGGAGCAAGGATACCATGAGATCCTCTGGGGGCTCTACCTGGAGCCTCAAGGTAACTTCAGGGAAGGATTCACTTAAGGAGAAATAGTATGAATCCAGGCCAAGTTGGAAGTCTATTGCCTGGTAATTTGAAGCCCTAGACTCAAGTATAGAAGAGCCTTCCTAGTCAAGAATGGAGAAGTTGAGGATGGCAGCATCCAGAAGTGATGGTCCAGTGTGGAGATCTGGTGAGGGGCAAAAAGGAGCCATTCTAAGAGATCCAGACTGGGTTGGCCTTAGAAAGTGTGTACCAGATGTCTAAACCTGATAGGGAATTGGATTGAATCTCCTCTCCTGAATTCTTGAAAAGATCGGTGTACTTAGTGTCTGCTCCATGACATGTTTGTCTGAATTGACTACAGAGCTGACCCAGAGCAGAGGCATTTGCTGAGTGATATCTAGAGCCCCAAGCTAAGCCTAGCTTGGATGCTAGAAGACCCTTGGGTGCAGAAGGATGTAAAGAGTTGTGGGTAACTCCTGCTGCCTTGGAAGTTTGTTTGGGTGAACATGTTTCACAGTTAGAAAACCTGTTCCCAGATACACATAGTTGTTCTCTAAACTGTCTACTCACAGGACTCCTACTTAGATGCAAGACTAGGTTGCCTGACTGCCACCATGTCTCAATGGGGAGACTGGCTGGCTGAGATGACTCCCAACCATAGATGATGTGCAAGACACCTACCCACCCTGGCCAGGGCCCAAAGTTTGGATACCCACTTGCCTTTCTCACAGCTGAACGGTGGTCCCTGTGGGCAATGATGCTTGCACCCAGATCCAGAGCCATTGCCATGACCAGGGAATTCCAAGGTAGGGCACTCTCTCTGCTCTCTCTCTCTCTCTCTCTCTCTCTCTCTCTCTCTCTCTCTTATCCTCTGCACCTGGGCAATGATTTCTACAGGGAGGGAGTAGAGAGCAAGGGCAGCATGGGACCTTTCATCTTCCAGGAAGTCCCTCCCTCCCCCAGTCCCTGGCTCCTCACTCTCCTATATAATATTGCACGTTAGAGCTCATAAATGCTGCTCTGGGTCCCCAGCCTGATTGAATTTGGAAGCCATTGTTTACAGACGTCTGGCTGTACAGGGGGATTTATTGAATTTTCCATGAAATGTTGCTCCCCTAATGCTCTGAAAGGCGAGGAGCCCACATCAGAGGGGGCCTGCCTTACAGGATCAGGTTACCTTGAGATGGAGCGTTTGTTCCAGAGTCACTGACATACCACCACCCAGCCTGGGCTTCAGCCTAAGCGAGGATGGCAGTGTACCTCCCACTTCCCAAGAGTTGCTCATTCCAGGCTTACCAACACTTACCTGGGCTGGAGGGCAAGTGACACACTCTGGATGGCACTGTCCTTATGACCACCCTTTGATGGTGGGGAGTCCAAGCATTAATAACCCCATTTTACCAAAGAGGAAACGAAGCTTCAGAGAAAGGGAGTGAGCTGCCTAATCCATATACAAGTCCACATTTCAGACCCAAGACTAGAGGAGGAGTTGTATGTCCCAGTGGGAAGAGCACTAGTTTGGAGCCAGCACAACTGGGTTTGAATCCAAGCTCTGCCTAAGGTCAAGTGTGTGAACTTGGCCAAGCTCTATATCTGTAAAATATCAGGGGGGAAATGCATTATCTCAAAGGTCTAGTTCCAAATCTGAGCACAAGGAGAGAAGCACACCAGGAAAGAACCAGTCTGAGCCCCAACAGGGTCTGCTGTGGAATTCCCTAGAATTCTGGAGCTGAGGGGGAAATGTCAAAATCATCACAGGCTCAGATTCACAATCAGAGTCAGAAGGGATCAACTCTGACCCAAGCAACAATCCCCTTGACAACCAATCCAGCTAGGGCATCTCCTTCCAGCCGGGGGAGCCAAGGCCTTCCCAAGGAAGCCTCTTCACTTCAGAGCAGTGCTCAGTATTAGGAAAATTTGCCTCACATTTAGGCAAAATTCTGCCTTTTTGTAGAAACATCGCCCCTGTTTCTGCCTGCTGGGGCCAAGTGGAACAAGGTTGATCCATAGGATGGTTCTTCTGATGTTTGAACACAATCTTCTCCTCTCTGGGCTAACTGTCTCTATTTCTTCCGTCTGATCCTCACTTGGCATGCTCTCAAGGCCCTTCTACCTTCCTGGTTGCCCACCATTGAATGTGCTCCAGCTCACCAACATCTTCCCCAAAATGTGGCAGCCAGAACTGATCCCATGTGGTCTGACTAGGGCTGAAGGCAGAGGGACCTTCCAAGTCTGGAAACTATCCTCTTTTAAGGAAGCTTAAAGTTGCCTTAGCTTTCTTAGCCACCATATTTTAGGGCTCATATTGAGCTGGGAGTGAACCAAAATCCTCAGATCTTTTTCAGACATTTTGCTAACTAGCTACATGTCCCCTATTTCATGCTTGTGAATGGGTATTTTTTTTAACCCATGTGTAAAACTTAATGTTTATCCCTATTTAGATGATTGGATTCAGCCCAAGATTCTAGCTTGTCAAAATTTTCTTGGAGTCTGGCTCAGTTGTCCAGTGTGTTAGTTATCGCCACCCTCCCCCCAGATTTGGGTCATTTGTAAATTTAATAAGCATAACATCTATCTCTTTAAGTCACTGAAAAAAAATGCTAAAATAACACAGAGCCAATCATAGACACACTGGAGTCCTGTTGGCAAGTGGCCATTGAACCGATGATGAGTTGAATATGGCAGAGTCAACTGGACCCAATGCATTTGATAAAACCTAGGTAGACTAAACTGACAACATTGCCCTGACCTGCCAGTCACCTTGTCACAGAAGGAGCTGAATCTTCTGTGGCTGGCCTTCACGAAGCCAGGCTGTCTCTTGGGGATCCCTGCCTCCTTTTTGAGATAGTTGATTTTATTCCTTTCAATTCAGCTTCAATAAAGCATTTGTTAAATATGTACAAGGCATTATGTAAGGCACTCTGAATATCAAGACAAACCAAAACATAAGCCCTGCCCTCAATGAGCGTACATTCTAGTAGGGGAAATACAATATTTATAGCTAAGTAAAGGTCAGGTAATTTCAAGAAGGAGAGAATACCACCAACTATAGAGTTCATGAAAGACTATCTGTAGGAGAAGGAGTCTGAGAGGAGTCTTAAAGAAGAAAGGATTGTAAGAGGAAGAATATTAATAAGATTGGTAGAATTTTGTCCATTAGAAGAGTTTAGTTCCCTGGCTTGTAGTTTGTAAGCTGCATCTCTTGCCTTTTTCGAAAAGCGAGACATTCACCCTTCTTCAGTCTGGTAGCACTCTCTCCATTCTTCTAAAGATCTCTGGTGGTGGTTCAATAACTCCTTCTTCTGGTTCATTCCACGCTCTACCTCCCAGGGTTGTTGAGGGGAGCAAAAGACATCACATATATGCACAGGTCTTTGCGTTCCTTAAAGGGCTATTATGGGCTATTACTCTGAATGTGGTTCATGTGAGCCTACTGACTTCTTGAATCTATCAAGGGTAGCGAGGTGCTCCTTTACTATTTCCTCCCTTGTCTTGATTCAAGGAGTCAAGAGTTCTTCTTGTTGGTGTTCTGGACCCTTGGGCAGTCTGGTGAAACTCTTCTCAGAATCATCTTTTTAAATGCATGAGGTAAAATTATGAAAGTTTACAACAGAAACCAATTACACTGGAATACGGTTATAAATATATGTGTATATCCATACACATATTTTTGTGTATATATATACACATATGCATATATATGTACATATACATTGTATGTGTATATATGTGAGTATGTGTATGAAAAAGTTCACTGTCCCCAGGTTAAGAACCACTGAATCTTTGCCCTGTCCTTTCTAGTCCAAAAATATTTCTCCTTTGCAAAGAAATAAGAAACAAAGTAAAAGTCTAAGAGCCCCACCTTCTCTCTATCATCCGTCATCATTATCTGGTTTGGCCAAAGCAGAAAACGTCTCCCTTCTCTGATCTATCTCTTGTCTCTAATTTGGCTTATTAAAAAAAATCTCTTCTTTCTTATCCTTAGCTTGCTTTGCCAACCTCAGTTCATTCTGAGTTTTACCAGTCCTGACATTATTCTTATAGGACTACAGCACATTTGTGCATTGATTGTATATCAATGGCCGTCATCTGCTTGTCCTTCTTAAATCTCAGATGGTGGATGTGAGTTTGCTGTGCAGCCATGCGTCTCTCTTTTGAGAAGCCAGGCTTGTGATCTGTTTTCCAACTCTATTTCCTCTTTCTGCCAGATCCTGCTGGGTGTCTAGTCTACTCTTGTTTCTCCTTCCATTGACTTTCACCTAAATTCTGGCCACTACGCTCCCTCCTTCCATTCCCTAGACTTTCTTCCATGGGTGTCTCTTCTTAGCATATATTGCTAGTCTTCTCCCTTTATGCCCTATACTATTATTTTTGAATAAGCTGTTATTATACTCCCAGAACCCATCGTGGGTCTCATCCCAACCGGGTTCAATGAAACCTATGAGGTCAAATTGGCTTCCTTGCATCAGGACCTTGAGTTAAGTTAGCTGCTAGGTTTCTGACAGAGTTCCAGAAGACCTCTGGGCAATTGAGGTTCTCCATCCAGGGTTTAATAGGATTTAGACCATCCAAGAGATCATGTCATCCAACAGATTCGTTTAACAGATTAGGAAATGAGACCCAGACAAGTGATATGACTTACCTGAGGTCACACAGATTGTTAAGTGGCAAAGTCAAGACTAGATTTCAGGTCTTCTGACTCCAAATTTGGGGATTAAAACAGCAACAACATGAAAGATTGAGAATAGAAATGAGGAAGCTTTTTTGACCTTTGCATTCCCCAAATAAGTGAACCCAAAGTCGGAAGCAGCATTGGAGGATATCTGGTCCAGCCTGCTCCTAAGCAGGATCCTCTCTAGTACAGCTCTGAGAAGATATCATCTGGACTCTATTCAGAGACCTCCAGAAATGTCTTCCTGGGGCCAACCATCCCACTCAGGGACAGCTCTGATTGTGAAAAAGTCAGAACCCTTATCCAACTCCTCCTAATTCTAGTGCCTTCCCTCTCTTATTTAGTCTTTATAGAGCTTGCTTCGTAAATATTTGTTTGTATATTGTGTCTCTCATTAGATTCTGAGTTCCTTGAGGGTAGGGTCTGTCTTTCACCTCCTTCTGTATCCCCAACAATTTAACATAGTGTCTGGCATGCAGTAGGTGCTTAATAAATGTTTAGCGACTGACTGATTAATTTCATCCAGTCTTCTTTCTCAGAGACCTGCACTCCAGACTAATTTTTCAGATTATTGGGTTTCTTCCACAGCTGACCTGGCTTCAACTAATCAGGAACTTTTGTATTGCTTGAGGAATCATAATTTGGAGAGAATCCTGGCTCAACAGTCCAAGGTCCAAATCTTGCATCTGATACGGACCCCTTGATCTGATGTGTAAGCTGGGGCAGGGGATTCACCCTCTCTAGTTTTCAGGTATAAAATAGGGATGCTCCCAGATCCTAAAAGCCTGAGATTTCACCCCTTTTCCGCCTACAATCCACCTCTCCTAGAGGCAGAGCTTACACCAAGCCAGGCCTGGTCCTCTGTCCGGTCTTGGCCTTCTAGAAGCCAAGAATTCTGCAGAGCCACAACTCTGAGTTTATCTGAAAGGTCCCCCCAGCCCCTGAGCAGGTGGTAGCCCTCTGACTCTGTTCCAGTCTGGGCCAGCCCCCCTCCTTCTCCGTTCCCTTTTGGTTAGAAAAGACAGAACCATATCCCATGCTGAGAGCTGTGAGGCCTCGGGGAAAATAAATGTTCCTCCAGAGAAAGCATGTGTTCACCATGTTAGGAAAACATGGCACACGGCAGGGACTGGGTTGGCTTGGGCTGGGATAGGCTGACCTGGGACAGGCAGAGGGGAAGGATGGGGGGATCTCCATGAAGGAGGGGGAGCACTGAGGCCCCCAGACAGACCCTTCTTCACAGGGGTTGGGGTGATGTCAGGAAGGTTGTTTTCTCAGATTTCATTGGTTTATTTATCCTGAGCCTGGGCTCCCATCTGGTCCAAGTTCCAGAAAGACTGTGAGCAAAGGCCACATGCCACCAAAGGAGTCAGTCCCTGGTTAATCGTCCCCACCCCCAGTTCTACCACCACCACTCCTAGCCTCTGGGTCTTAATAAATGTTTACTGACTGACTGATTAATCTTGCCCAGTCTTCTTCCCCATTCAGGAGTCTCAGAGACTTGCACTCTAGACTAGTTGTTCAGTAGCCAATGGAGAGAACAGGAAGGAAGGGCCCTCTAGGCCCAGACCACCTTCTGCTCCCTTTAGTTGGGGAACCAGAGTATACAAGCTGAGTCCCAGCAGCAGCTGAGGTCCTTTTCCTGCACTCCTGGATCCGGGGTCAGCTCAGCGTGTGCAAGCACACATGAACACACTCATTTGAACACGAGCGTACACACACTGCCTGAGCTTAGAATCAGTGTTCGCCTGAGGTCCTCAGATCATGAGTGCCAGGAATGAGCAGGCTAGTGAGGAGCGGGATGCTAGAAGGAGGAAACGCGAGAGCCCCACCAGGCAGGGCAGAGTCCGTAAGGCAGGGCTGATACGCCCGCTCGCTCCAGGGATGAGGCATCCCACAGTCCCACCAAGGTTAGCTTCTTCTGGGCACTAGGCCTGGAGACCAGATAAACACTAAGTGCTGCCAGCTCACAAAGGGGCCTCTAAATTTTAGTCATCTCTAGTCATGTGCTTGTCTGGTGGAAAAGACTGAAAGATGCAGGTTAGACAATAGGACAATCAGTAGGGGTATATGAGCCACATTTCATTAAGATGTGCACCCAGAGAATTTTTTTTCAGGCAAATGTATTAAATGGCTAATAATAAAGGATCTGTGGGACCTAGGTGGTATGGTGGATAGAGTGCTGGTCCTAAAGTCAGGACGACTCATCTTCCTGAGTTCAAATCCTGCCTCAGATACTTACTAGCTGTGTGACCCTGGCAAGTCACTTAACCCTGTCTGCCTCGGTTTCATCATCTGTAAAGTGAGCTGGAAAAGGAAATAGCAAACCACTCCAGTATCTCTGCTGAGAAAACCCCAGATGGGGTCATGAAGAGTCATACAGGATTGAAAAGGATGATAGAAGGATGTTATTTTTATTCATCGAACTAAAGACACTAAAACTGAACTAAACCTAATTTTTAAATCAAGTAAACTTTACTTTAAAAATACAAACAATAACGAGGCACAAAATACTGCTTTTTGGAGACTTTCAGGTGTACACAGCCCGCCCTGTATGCATACCTCAGAAACGAAGTGAATTCCTGGAAGGAGGTCTCCAGGAATATGGGCCTAACATTTTCACCAACAACTGAAAAAGTCATAAGTGAGCCACTTAACAAAGCTATAAATGACACAGAGCTGGGAGGGGCAGCTAAAAATCTTGGATGACAGAGTCTAGATTCAGCAAAATTTGGAAAGGATAGAACATTAGGACAGACTGGATAATCCGAAATTTAATGGTGATAACTGTTGTTCAGTCGTGTCTGGCTCTTTGTGACCCTGTGGACCATACTGCTTACGGGGTGTTCTTGGCAAAGATTGACCATTTCCTTCTCCAGTGGAT
This sequence comes from Phalanger gymnotis, assembly GCA_028646595.1. Classification (NCBI taxonomy): domain Eukaryota; kingdom Metazoa; phylum Chordata; class Mammalia; order Diprotodontia; family Phalangeridae; genus Phalanger; species Phalanger gymnotis. Next base: position 308,706,790 of record CM053626.1, read on the forward strand.
TAAGGCAGAGATTAAGCGACTTGCCTCGGAGGTCACATAGCTAGTAAGCGTGTAAGGCCGGATTTGAACTCAGGTTTTCCTGACTCCAGACCCAGAACTCTATCCACTGAGCCACCTAGCTGCCTTCTAATTTGAATAATTTATCTCAAATGAGATAATTATCAAGTCTTGAATTTAGGTTAAAAAACCTAATTTCACAATCAGCCAATCATTCAACAAGCATTTAGTAAATGCCTACTATGTGTACCATACAGAGACAAAACTAAAACAACCCTTACCGGCAAGGAGCTTACAGTCTAGCCAGGGGAGACAGTGGGAACATCTATAAGTAACTACAAATCCCATACCACATACAAGATCATTCAGGGTGCAGTGGGGGTGGGGGTGGAGACCAGAGAAGCCTTCCCAACAGAACATAGTATTTGAGATGATCCGTGAAGGAAATTCTAAGATAGACACTCTAAGAGGTGGAGGGGAGTACGGAGGGTATTCCAGGCATGGAGGCAGGAGGAGGTGGAGTGCCTCCAGGAGCCAGTTTGCCTGGACCATGGCATGTGTGAAGGGGAGTGAAGATGGGTGAGATATATAGCAAGACAACTGTTTGTCTAAAGATCTGAAGGCTTTAGGGGACGCAAACTCAATCCAAGTCAGCAGGGTAATGAGGCAGCCAAAAAAAACTGAAGTGATTTTTAATTAATCTTAATTACATTAAGAATCGGCAGAGCTTCCAGCAACTGGCAGGCGATAATCCCACTGTCCTCTGCCCCCAACAGACTTCATCTGGAGTCTTAGGTTCCCTTCTGGGCACCACATTTTAGGAAGAATGTGGATAAACTGGAGAGTTTTCAGAGGAAGCAGACCAGGATTGGGAAGAGCCTTGACTTCAGGCACGTAGCTGAAGGAACCTGGATGTTTGGTTAGGAGAACTGAGGTGGGATAGGTCTCTTCCACTATTCGAAGGGCTGTCATAGGTCTCCTTGGCCCAGAGGTCAGACTTCAGAGCAATTGGAAGTTTCAAAGAGACAGATTTGATTTGATGTAAGAGAAAGCTTCCTGACAATGTTGTTGTCCAGTCCTATTAAACTCTCCATGACCCCATTTGGGATCTTTTTGGCAAAGATACTCGAGTGGTTTGCCATCTCCTTCTGCAGCTCATTTTACAAATGAGGAAACTGAGGCAAACAGGGTTAAGTGACTTGCTCAAAGTCACTCAGCTAGTAAGCTTCTGAGTCTGAATTTGAACTCACTGTCTTCCAGATTCCAGGCTTAGCACTCCATCTATTCAGACATCTAGCTGCCTTCCAGGCAATAAGAGAAATCCCCAAAAGGAAGGAGCTGCCTGGGGAAGTCAAACAATTAAGCAATCAAGCATTAATTAAGCACCTGCTCTGGACTGCCTCCAGGCACCAGAGATACAGAGGCAAAAAATGAAAGTCTCTGCCCCCAGGAAGCTTCCATTTTGCTGGATTAAGCAAACCAGGAGATAGGGAGATTGAAGATTAGAAAGACTGTTTTTTAGGGAACAATTTGTAGGAGATGACGAGGGGGGTGGGTTCTAGCTAGATTGCAAGTAGAAGGGTTGGCCCAGGCAGGGAGAAGGGTCACTTCCTCATCAGAGAGCAGAACATGCTAGACAACATCAAGAATTTCGGGCGCAGAGAAGGAAAGAAGATAGCTCGGGGCAAGTGTCGTCAACTTCCCCAGCAAAATATTAGTCACACTTCTTTGCTGGGAGGGAGGGAGGAGAAAGTCTTGGGGAGAAAAGAGACAGTTTGGAACAGCTGCTGGTGGGGAAATGTTTTAGATTCCGTCAGGGAAAAAAATGCCTTTCAGCAATGAGGACTCGGGCAAGATCATCAAACAGGAGATTGTAGAGAAACTGATCAGATGGTGGCGTAACTCAGAAAGAGGGTTTGGCAATGTGAAAATGGGCAGCTAGGTGGTTCAGTGCCTAGAGGGCCAGGCCTAAAGTGAGGAAGACCTGAGTTCAAATTTGACCTCTGACATTTACTAGCTGTGTGATCCCAGGCAAGTCACATAACCCTGTTTGCCTCAGTTTCCTTATCTGTCAAATGAGCCGGAAAAGGAAATGGCAAACCACACAAGTATCTTTGCCAAGAAAACTCCAAATGGGGTCCCAAAGAGTCAGATGTGACTCATCAACTAAATAATGTGAAAATAAATAAGAAATAAAGAGTCAGGAGATTGAAAGAGTAGAGACCAGTGTAAAGATGGATTGGTTAACTATAGAATTAAGATTGGGAAGAGAGGAAAATGAGTCCCCTTTCACAGAGAATCTTTAATAGGAACCTGAAAGACCATCACTTGCACCGTAGAGGGATCCCTCTTCACTTCTGGGTTGGAAATAGATGCTTCGGCGGTCCCTTCCAACTCTGAAATTCTGTGAAATGTTTGTTGAATTGAATCTAATAGAATTGAATCGTGTAAGTCAGAGCAGGCTTTATGGAGGAGATTCCTCAGCTTGGTCTTAGAGGAAGAGGAGGTTTTTAATAGCTATGTGGAGATGAAGAGATACCATGTTCCAAGCATAGGAGAGAGATAGTTTTCAAAGGGGAGAGAATGAATGAAATGTAGGGATCAGTTACCAGTCCGAGATGTAGAGTTTATGAGAAGGCTGGGAGAGAGGGAAGGTAGAATGTCAGTGGACACCAAGGTGTTAAGCCAGACAGTGGAGAGCCCACACAGTCGGCCCAGAGACCTTCATCTAGATACTAGCAAAGTGGGCCTGTGCCAGATGTCACCTCCAGGCCCGGAGTTGAGGAATCTGTTCTGTTCTAGGAAACCAACCAAGCAGAGAATCCCAGAAGGGTACAAGATCTTAGAAGCGGGACAGTTCAATCACGAAGGAATGTCTGGTAGCCTCCTCTTGGCAGTTAAAGCAATAAACATTTATTAAGTCCTTACTATGTTCCAGTCAGTCATTGAGTCTGTGCTATGATAAATACAAGCAAAAAGAAAGTCTTTGGCCTCAAGGAGCTTATGTTCTAAAGAGGGAAGACAATTCTTAAAAGAAATATGGAAAACAAGAAGAGGAAGGCAGCCTTGAAAAGTCATGGTGGCAAAGTTCAGAAAGTCAGAAGTAGTCCCAGGAGGGGAATGAAGGCTGGCCAGCCTGAGCCTCTTCCCCAAAATGGAGGGGCCCCCCAAGAGGGACTCACAGATGGGAGAAGAGAATCCACGTAGTGGAGGGTTGTTCCAGGGTGAGAGGCAGCTGAGGCATGATATTGAAGTCCAGTCGCGATTCTAGCAGCTGTTCCAAACTTTCTCTTTTCTCCCCAAGACTCCCTCCTCCCTCCCAGCAAAGAATTGTGACATACTTTACTGGGAAAATTGAGGCCCAGAAATAGAGATTCCCAGGAAGGGAGAAGAAATTAAGTGACAGGGAGCTCACTACTTCTAGAGGCAGCTCAGTGGACTTTGGGATAGCTTTCCTTGTTGGAATGTATTTCTTTGCAAAGACCCTAAATCTTTCCCCATGTGACATCCTCACTTTTCCCTGTCCTCTGAGGCCAAGCAGAGCAAACGCACCCTATCTTCTCTAGGACGATCAGCCGTTCAGGTAGCCGAGGCAGGAAGGACTAGCAGCCGTCACACCCACAGCTCCTGTGCTTGCCTGGGAGGGCAGTACCTCTCCTCATTGCTGGCTTCCCTCCCACCAGTGTGCCCCTGAGAACCAGCACCCCCAGCTCTGTTTGCACTCAGGACAAGGTTTCCAATTTGCTCTGCCCTCCAAAGAGCTGAGAAGCTGCCAATAGCACTCACAGGGCATTATCGAGCAGGGGCTCCGGTGTCACCCCAGAGGACCCAAGGCAGGGGATGAGAGGAGCAGCCCTTTGACTGGGGAGAGATGCCTACTTGCTCTTTTCACAGGCTGGATATTCCGGGAAAGACAGGACTGGAATGAGAGGGGGGAGGGAGGCTGAGGACAAAAGGAAGGAAGACTGAGCCAAAGAGGTGAAACAGGGGCCTGGGGATGTCCTGCCCCTACCCTTGGCCCTGGTCCTAGCCCTGGCCCAGCCTGTGCTGTGGAAGGCCTGACTATACTGATAGATCCCCAAGGACTCCACCCTAAGGCTTAGCTTCAGGCCTAGGTCCCTAGGCTTTTCCTAGGGTAAGACTTAGGAGTTCCAGGATCAGACCCCTCACAAGGTCACAGATCCCCCAACCAACCCTTAGGACTTAAAGCCCCCAGCCCAAAGCAGAACAGCGAGCCTAGCTACAGGAATCAGATCCTTCCCATTAGGCAGATCAATACTCAGAAACTCACAAACAGGCCTGGGGAATTGAAGAGAGAAGGAAAGGGAGGAGGATGGGCAAAATGAGAGGGCAAAAGGAACCTGGGATGTGCAGTCTGAAGAGAAGACCTTGGAGGGACAGGGGGCAGCATGGTAGGCTGAATAAAGCAATGGATTGGGGCACCAGGGGAAGCTAGGTAGATCCTTGACACTTGACACACTATATGTGACTTTGGGCAAGTCACTGTAGACCTCAATATCCTCATCTGTAAAACGAGAGAATGATCTCTAAGGTTCCAAAAGTTTGCATCACGGTGCCATGTTCCTGGACTCTGCTTCCCTCGGATCAGCTCCCTACCAGGGCCAGAACCACACACCTTCTCTTCTTTTTCAAAGCCTGAACCCTCTGCGGTACCCACCACTAGACTCCTCTCTACAATCAGACAGATGCTTCCAACTCCCAGATCACTGGCAGGGCAGAGATGTCCCATGAGCCCAAAGCCCAATGAGTGACCAGATTGTTCCTGGCTAGTCCCACCCACTTCCCTCCGAGGTCTCTGAGGACTCAATATAGTACCTTTTCAAGAGCCCTTGTCCTCTCTTCTGAAATTCCCAAAACTGATTTAAATATCAGTCAATTAACATATGTTAAGCACCTACTATGTGCCAGGCACCGTCATAATAGAAAATCAGATACTATGGCATTATTTCATTCATTATTTCCTTGGGGTATAATCTCACCAAGAGCATTTCAGGATCAAAGGCTATGATCAGTTCTTATGGTCTGTTTCCAGAAACTTCCTCCAAAAGATTTCAACAGTTAAAAAAAGTACCAGTGGCATGTGAATGCCCCTATTTCTACATAGCTTCCCTGGCAGCTTTCCTTTATCTCTGCCAGCTGAATCAGCAGCAAAATACCCAGGTCACTCCAGTGGTTTATGGGGAGGATGGGATAGAAATTGTAAACACATGGGATTATATCCTCAGGATCAAAGGATCACTCGGTAGACTAGATCACGAAAGACAAGAGACAGAAGCCAAACTTGGAATTTCGTGGGGACACCAAGGTGAAGAAGCTCCCACCGTCAAGGCAAGGCAGTATTTTCCCTGGGACAGAGAGAGGCCAAGTGATCTACCCAGGGTCACACAACTTGACTCCAGGTCTTTCTGGCTTGTAGGCCTGTCCTCTAGTCAATATTCCATGCTGCCTTGGGTAAAAGGAAATGAAATTGAGATAAATGTCAAGTCCGACATTGGGTTCAAAAAGCCAACTTCATTTGCACAATATGGGGAGATGTGGCCGAATAGCAGCTGGTTTGAAAAAAAATATCCAGGGCCATCTTCAGGGTGGGAGAATGGCAGTGCCACTGTCCTCTTCACAAACCAGGTCACATCTCCAGAAATGTTTCCTTACGATAGACATCACATTATTCAGTTCTGGGTGCTGAATTTAGGGAGGCCACTGATCAGCTGGGCAGCATCCAAGAGAGGGTGATTGAGCTGGGGAAGGGCCTTAAGTCCGTACCACGTGAGGCTCAGTCAAAGGAAATGGAGACTCTAATGAGTATGGAGAAGAGAAGTCCGAGAAGGGCTGGGGCCCAACTTGTTCAGTTTGGTCCCAGAGGGCAGAACTGGATGCCCCTGGGGAGAACTTGGGAGGGGAGGAATTTCAATGTGGTAGATTCTGGCTTCACACAGTTCCTTACAGTGGCTGGTAGGCTCCCCTTCACCAGAGGCCATCAGCAAAAACTAGCTGGCCACTTGTCAAGGGCATCGAAGGGATTCTCACTGAGGCATAGATCTGAGATTCTGTAGCATCAGAGCCATTCTGGAAAACCTGGGTCCCCAGATTCACAAAGAATGTATTTTGGTGGTACAGATGAAGGTGAGGTAGCGGCCCATTGAGCTGACCAAGAAAGATCTGGAGCATAAGGTGACATTGGACTCACTGCCTAAAGGATGGGTGGATGGTGATGGGGGAAAGTGCGAGGGGCATTGTTCTTTCTCTCTTTCATGACATCTGTCTGCCTCGTTTTCCCAATTAGACTCTGAGTCTGACTATCTTGTTTATCTCCAAGCCCCCTCACTTCGCCAAGCCCTCAAACCAAGGGAGTCTCCTATAGAAAGATTTCCCTGTCATTGTTGCTTGAGTTCATGGCTGAAAGGGGCGTTAGGGTAAACCTTTGGACCCCACGTAAAGATTCTGGACAGTTCCATCTCAAAGTGGGACCTGGGAGCCAGTGCTGGCACCTCAGCTTTGGGCCCTTTGTGGAGGTCTCCTATCTAACTCCTGAGGAACTCCAAGCATCTCTCCCCAACCCAACCCCACCCCATCCTACTAGGGACCTCTGGTTTCTGAAGAGAGCCAAAGGTCAGGGTGAAATCAGTGGCTCTGGAGCCAGGGGGCCTGGGCTTAGATGCCAGCTGGGCAGCAGACCCTCTGAAGCCCTATTCTGGGCCCCAGCCTCATCCTTTGTGAAAAGAAGGCATGGCTTTTATGATTCTGTCTTCCTTCCTGGCTCTCCATTTCATTTTCCAGTCACCTCAACCTTGAGGGTACACCTCGAGCCCATCTTAGATCTGCTCAGTCACCTTATACCCACCCCAGCCAGCCATGTTCTTTTCTCTCTGCAGAGCCAGCTTGGCCTGGCCAACTACTCTGTCGTTGCCCCCCTCCCCATCTTGTGTCCTTGGCCTCATGCTGTGGCTTTGGCCAGGGCCCTGACCCTGACCCCACCTCCTGGGTCTTGGCTATCCCAAGTGGGACCATTCCAGCCTCATCCCTATGCCCTGGCCCCTGGCCCACTCCCTTCCCCCATGCACTGGCCGCTCTGGACCAGGGGGAGGGAAGACAGGTTCCCACCCCACAGCCAGGCCACTGCCTTCATTTCCCTTTGCTAAGCCTTTTCCATCGAGTGATTTAAGGCCTTGAGCAGACAAGTGCAGAGCCAAGCTTCTAAAGTCAGCACTCTGAGCATTAAGTGGGGAGAGGAGGCCATTGTCATGTGTGTTCATTAGCTAGATCTATTGGCAGGGAGGGGAAGGCAGAGAGGGAGGGAAGTGGGAGCATCCAGCCCACCCAGGGTGGAGACAGAGCTCTGCCTGACCAGGGAAGCCCCCAGGGAGGCCCAGAGGACAGAAGGGGGCCCAGGGATGGGGAACCTGCTAAGGGAGGAGGGGCCTGTAAGCAAGGAGCATAATCAGAGAGGTCAGGCCGGTGTCCTTGTGATGGACCAAGGTGGGGCAGAGGGGGGCAGGCAAGAATCACCACTTCCTGAATGATGGGGGAGTAGGGTACTTTCCTTTCTCTCCTCCATGGCTAAGGAAGGTATATCTGGAGAGAAAAGTTAGTATTCGCTTGTTCATATAACGACCATAACTCCTGTAGCTATGACAACACTAGGGCTACAGAACATCTCCCTCATGGAGGCAGAGGCCAAATCCATACTATATATATGTTATTCCCATGTTACAGATGAAAAACTTGAGGTCAAAAGAGGCTGTGCCTTGCCACGAGTCATGGTTATGGATTATGTCTAGATCCTTTGCCCCCAAGACAAGGCCCCTTCCTCCCGTCAGACCTGAAGAGATCTGCTTCTCTGCTTCTTCTCCCCAAAGGCATCTTGGGCTTTATTAATAACAAAAAAGTCCAATTGAGAAAGAACATCACGCACCCCCCACCTAAAGGCCTGCTCTCCCATCTGCATCAAAGCCATGGAATTCATCTACACACAAATCCAGACATGCTCATTAAGAGTATCGGGAGGGCACAAGCAGGCTTTCATCTGCCACAATTACCCCATTCTTGTAAGCCATTTGACAGTTAGCTGAACGATGCTAAGAACCCAAGGAAACACTCTGCTTATGGTTTGTTGATTATGAAAAAGCATTAGAGCAAACATTGCCTTGAAGGCTCCCTTCCCACAAGGTGTCTCCCATCCATACATCAAACCCAGTCAAAGCTGCTTGAAAGATAGAACAGAAACAACCCCATTTGGTGACCCTCTGATCAGAGACATCAGGCGAGGCATAAATCAGAGAGGGGAGCGCTCGTCACCGGTGTTCACCGCTGGCTTTGATGGAGGAGATGCAGGGCAGCATCCAAGGGGAGGGCAGGCTCTCTCCCTCGGTGGGAGACATCCTCTAGACGCTCCTGTTTGCTGAGGGCCTTGTTCTGCTCCCACACATCCCCAGAACCCTTGCAGAGCCTCTTGGAAGAGATTGGTTGTCACTCAGGGAGTTTGGTCTGACCATCCACAAAGGAAAGGCCAAGCAAAGGATCATCTATTCACCTAATCATGACATATAGTTGGATAAATAACCTATAGAATGCGTAAGCATTCACTATGCGCCCAGCAGCTCAAAAAGCTCCAGGGGTACAAACACAAGGAAGCAAGACAGTTTCTGCCTCCAAAGAGATTATATCCTAGGAAGGGAAGACAGCACATATTGGGGAGGGGGTAGTGTTGGCATGGGCAGAGAGGTGTGTTTTGGACAGGGAAGTCAGAGGGAATGGTGATCGGAGTCCTAGGCATTGGTTGGCAAGTCCTTTGCAGAAATGGCACTCTTGAATTGATTACTGTTCTCAGCACTAGAGCTGTAAAGTAGGAAGGCTTGGAGAGGGAGGATAAAGGGAAATGACAGATGGGTCTGAAACTGCTCACTGATCTGAAGCCTCAGGTCCCAGAAGTAGAAGCTGGAGCCAGAGGTGGAGGCTGCAATCAGAGGTGGAGGTTGGAGTCAGGAGTGGAGGCCAGAGCCAGAGGCAGAGGATGAGGCCCAAGTCCCTCAGCAAGGAGAGGATTAGGAAGGGCTGAGCCCATCATGATATTTATACAGAACAGACAGGAACATGAGTTGGGCCCAGAATTCAGTAGGAAGAAAAGCAAGTGCTTTAAGAAGCTTTCCAGGCTTTAAGAAATTGAAGGCTCCTTCACTGACCCTGAGCTTCTTCAGGAAACAAAGGCCCATCCTTCAAAAGCAAAATTTTTACAGATAGGTGTATTTAGAGACCGCTGTCAGGCACCTATCTCCCTACCTTTCCCATAAGAACAGTCTGAAAGCTTTTCCCCCCATAGGATTTAGAGCTGGAGGGCACCTTAGAAATAATTTTACTCAAACTTATTTTAACAGATGAGGAAATTGAGGCCGAGAGAGGATGAGCAATTTATCCAAGTTAACACAAGTGGCAAGATTCGAACTCAGGCCCTGTGATCCAAACCTAGAATTCTCTCCTCAACCCAGCGCCCTTCTCACAGGGGTCCCTCAACTTTTCCTATTCTGCACCATTCCTGGGCAGTGGGTCACCCATGCTGACCCTGGGCTGAACACTGTGGTGCTGGTCTAGTAAGTAAATCCATTCTGATCATTGTAGGCATTGTCAGGTGTGGGCTTTTGTGTCATGACTTTTGCTTAACTATTTTTTAGTTAGCAGGAAGAGTTTGAGGGGGGAGTGAGGAGAGGCAGTGGGGGATATTCAGAAATTACTGTGTTGTAAAAGACAAAAGGCATCCATGCATCAATAACCTTTATTGGGAGCCCACACAGCATGTATAGCCTGAAAGGTCTGGATA
>CM053626.1:308717118-308739871 GCA_028646595.1 Phalanger gymnotis
TGGTGATGATGATGATAATTTCCCAGAGCTTCAAAGTTTACAAAATGCTGCTTTGTGCTGCTAGTGATAAAAATGTCATCATGCCCATCTTCCACTTGGGAGACTGGAAGCTTTAGGATATAAAGAACCTTCTAGGGTGCTCGGATTCTTTAGGTGGGATCTGAGGATGGCTGCTTGGGCCTGGCTGGGGAACCATTGCCCTCTCAGTGAGTAGGCAGGGACCTGAGAGTCCATTCGGGCTCAAACAATCCTCTCACAAAGCCAAGGCTGAGAAAGGATAAGGGATAGATGTAAGTAAGGGGTGAGCGATACAGTTATTGCTCAAACACAGAGATCCAACTCAGGACTCCCGAGTCCATGTCAAAGAATTAGTAAGTGGAGAGTGATGGAAGGATCCTGGCTACTAATCCATGTTTGTTGTGCTGCTCCGTCTTGTCCTCCCCTCTACTTCCCTCCCAGGACACTTTACAAACCCTACAGAACCATGGGAGCTCATAATTAGTATTCTTAGACCTTGGCTGGGAGCTCCCTGACCTGCTGGAGGGTCCCACTCCCCCACAGCCAGGCCTAGGAGCTCCCAAGATGGAAGAGTGATGGGACAGCCAGGGCGGAGATGGGATCACAGCAGGGAGAAGGGTCCCCTGCCAGGAGCCCTTGGCCAAGCCGGGGGCTGCTGGGAAGCCTCGGTGTTGGCAACTGTGAGGCGGAGTCTTTCCGGCATCTGCCTGCCTCCCCCGCCCCCGCTTCCTCCCCCATCCCTGCCTCCCCCACCTCTGGCTTTGACATCTCTATTCTCTGCCACCACCGCCCTCCCTGCCTGGGTTAAATATAGTGACCGACTTTGGAGGTGATTAGTAATAAAAATTTAACAAGCATCCATATGTGCGTCTCCCTGTCACTTTTATGAGGCCATTTGCAGGGGAGAGATATAGGAGTGCCTTCAGTCTTGCAGCCGAGCCACTCCAATCTGGCTGAGCTTGGCTCCCCCAGCCACCGGTGGGCAGAGGGAGGGACCAGGGCCAGGGGACACCAGGTAGGGAGGAGGCCATCCCGAGCCCAGTGCTGGCAGAGTCACCCTGAGGATGCCTCCTCCTAGGGCCCAGAGAGAAAACAGCTCTGGATTTGGGACCAGAGGCCCTCAGTTTGAGTCTTTGTTAGCTTTTAGCCCATAGACAAGTTATTAAGCTTCTCTAGAACGCAATCATACAGGGTTATGAAAGGCTTAAGGGGTTTTCCTGCAGAACCTTCTGGGAAGAAATCTTGCCAAATCCCACTGATGGCCCACCTCTGTGCCAGTTGCCTGGGGGAACAGAAGCAACCCAGGAGAGCAAGTGACCCATTTCAAGGCCTCAAAAGTCCCTCATAGGTCTGCGTGGGATGGCAATGTAAAATCCTAGTGCCTAGATCTGGAAGGCCTGCATTCTCCAAACATGGGATGCCTGTCTAGCACGAGGCACGGATTCACCTGTATAATGGGAGCTTTCCATATCCAGGGGGCTCCCAGGGCATGGCCCCATCTTCTGTCCCCATGACTTTTGCACAGGGGATGATCCTTGCTCCTCATGACTAGAGTTCTCTTCATCCTCAAACAGGCCTCTGAGAATTCCTATTTTCTTTCCAAGCAGAGGTCAAACCAAAATGTCTTCAGGCTCTCCTGATCTATCAGGCTCTCTACTTTGTGAAATGACTTTGAATATATGTCTCTCATTTGTGTAAGTGTTGTATCTCCACCCCTCGCTGATAGACACACTCTGCACCTGGCACTTAGTAGGCACCTTACAAATGCTTATTGACTGACTGGCTGACACAAGCACACTCCACTAAAATGTTAACTGTTGAGAAGCAGGGATAGTTTCATTTCTGCCTTTATGTCCCCACCACTCAGCATAGTATCTGTGTATACAATAGATGCTTAATAAGTGTTTGCAGGATTGAATAATCTTCATCCTTCCAATGTCAGGGGGATTTAGGAGGAAAGCACTTGGGGAATTTTGGCAGATGGAAACCAATGCTGTGGTAGAAAGGGCTTTCTGTGCCCAGGGCGTGGCCATCCTTTGAGAGGTCCCAGTTTGCCTCCTGTGATGGGCTCAGGGTCCTCATCCTCATCTCCTGCATCCCTCCTTCTGCTGAGTGAGGACTCAGGTCAGTGACATTGCACAGTTTCCTGTGGGTTTTAGGTAGGTGCCAAGAAAGAAGGAACCAAGCATTTATTAAATGCTCACTATTTGCTGGCACCACGTTTAGCACTTTACAAATTGTGTCTCATTTTCTTCCTCTGACAACCCTGGGAGTTAGGTGCTCTTGGTGGAAAGTCAGCCATCAGGTGTGGGAGTGGTCCATTGTCCCTGCTTCTGAAGCCAAGCAGAAGGAACAAGGCTGATCCATCTTTCTTGTGACAGTCTTTCAAATATTTGAAGGCAGTCATCATGTGTCCCCTGAGTCTTTTCTTCTCCAGGCTAAACTTTCCCGGTTCCTTTGGCCAATTTTCAACTGGAGTAAATTCAAGGCCTTTCCCCATCCCCATCCTGATCATCTTCCCCTGGATACTATCCAGGTTATCAATGTCCTTCCTGAAATGGAGTGCCCAGACACAAGCGTGGTCCCCAAGATATGATCTGATGAGGCAGAGGACAGGATATGCTCTCCTCCCTGTCCATTCAGATGTGGTCCAAGAGGGCATCACCTCTCTTGACTGTTGTCTCAAAGGGATCTTGGAGTCCTCTGAAACCCCAGGGTGTGGACAGCCTTTGAGAGGTCTGGGTCAGGATCGAGCTCAGGGTCCAGATCTTCTTCAGACAAACTGCTGCCTAGTCATGGCCTCCTCCACCTTCAGAGTATATAAAGAATCTTCTCACCCATCCCAGCTTCCAGATGAGAGATTGGAAGCCTAGCTTAATTGACTAAAGCAAACTGACTACACAGGCAGCTAGCTGTGAATGGAGCTGGGACTCAGGCATGAATCGTTTGACCCCAAATCTAGGTAGCTCAGTGGACAAAGCGCCAAGCCTAGGGTCAGGAAGACCAGAGTTCAAATCTGGCCTCAGACACTTACTGTCCGTGTGACCCTGGCCAAGTAACTTCATCCCATTTGCCTCAGTTTCCTCATCTGTCAAATGAGCTGGAGAAGGAAATGGCAAACTGCTCCAGTACCTCTACCAAGGAAATCCCGAAATGGGGTCATTTGACTGAGCAACAACTAGTTGTCCACCCATTTCACGGCATAGCCTTTCAGAGTGTGGGGCAAGAAGTCTGGAGACAAGACTACTGGGCAACCAGTATCTCCTCCAAGGGTGCTGCCCCGAGGGGGTTCTGGGACCAGGGAGCCACCAGCATTGAGCAGGCATTTAGGGAGCACCTCTGGGACTGGGGGGGCAGAGCTTTAGAAGGGCTCTGCCCGTAAGTCCACTTTGCACCCATTAGAGACCCAGGCCACCATGGCTTTAAGCAGCCCAAGGCAAGGGGACAGCCCAGGACTGGAGGGGTCCTCACTTTGGCTGGCTCCTTCTTCCTCCCTCCTAGGAAGCCCACAGAGTTGTGTCCCCCAGCCTAGAGCTGCTGTGAGTTGTCCCAGGGGGTCCGAAGCCCCCAGAATGGAGAGCTGGGCAGGGGAGGGAGGAAGGGGGAGGTCAGAAAGGCAAAGTTTCTTGAGAGGTGAATTATCAGAGGGACCAACACAGGCTGGGCAGGCCCTCGGCAAGGGAGTAATAGCGTTAAAGAGTAAAGCCCAGGCGGGAGCCTGGCCACAAAAAGCCTGGTTAAAGCAATGAGCACCGCTAAACCTACCCTCGGGAGGGATGGGCAGCCCAGCATCAGGCAAGCGGGTGGCGGCCCCTCTGCCCAGCCAATCCTTCACAGGAGCTAATGCCACAGCCTAACACAATTACCCCTCCACCTCCTTGAGGGAGTCGGGGTTGCACAGAGGACGAGCATGCCCCGCAGCTCCCAGGCTTCTAGAGGAGAGGGAAAAGGGTAAAAGGGGGGCCTGGCTGGAAAGTCTTCCCAGGCTGAGGCTTTCCCCATGGCAGGGAGGGGGCAGTGGTAATGCTAAGCTCCAAGGGGAGAGCCGCGATCCTGGGATCCCCTGGGATTGGCACATAGCTCTGCTAGAGAGAACTTGCCTAGTGGAGGGAGAAGTCAAGGGTCAATTCTGGGTGGGAGGAAATGTAGTACTTTCAGGAAGAGAACTACTATGAGAGAGACAGAAGGTAGAGATAGAGAGACAGAAGACAGAGATAGAGAGAGACAGAGAAAGAGAGAGAGAAGGGGGGGACAGAGAATGAGAGAGAAAGAAAGAAGGGAAGAGAGTGAGAGAGGAAGGAGAGAGAATGAGAGAGGAGAGAGGGGGGACAGGAAGAAGGAGGAGGAGAAGGAGAAAGGAGAAAGAAACAGACAGATAGAGACGGAGAAAGCGAGAGATGGGGAGAGAGATAGTCAGAGAGAGACAGAGCAAGAAAGAGAGAAGAGAGACAGAGAAACAGACTCTGCTCTGGTGGGGAGAACTCAGCACTAAGAGAAAGACCTCCCACCTTGGGAGAGGACACAGCTTTGAGGGTCCTGGGTGAGATGACAGGCAGAGGAACAGAATTAGGCTCAGGAGGGGAGAACATGAATCTGGAAGCTAGGAAAGGAGCCTTGCTGCTCACTAACAGCACAGGGAGAAAGGGGGGCAGCAGATCCCAGCACTGACTGCCTGACTTGGGGCAGAAGGGGGACGGCCAAGTTTTGGCTGGAAAGCCTTGAAGGCCTTGGTATCCCACTAGGCCCCTGGCCAGGCTCCTGCCCCTGCCCTCTTGCCCTAAATCACAGCTGGAGCTCCTGCCACTGCCTGGTGTCTATGGCTCCATCTCTCAGCCTTTCCCCCTCCCTCCCTGCTTTTCTGCCTCCCTCCCCCTTCCACATGGATATAAATGGAGGCTTCAGCTGCCTTTAAATAGCGCTATCTATCAGAGGGGCTCCCGCTGCCTATAAATCTGCCTGGCCGATGGCTCCCTAAGTGGCCTGATCCGGAGCTGTTTCCGGCGAGGTGTTCAGTTACTGAGGAAGGGCCCCGAGCCCCCTCCCGAGGGGGCAGGGACCCTTTTTGTCATCTGGTAATTGGCCTTTTTTCACATGCACTTGGTCCAGAGGAGGGAGGGCAGACCCCTCCTTCCAGCCCCTAACCCGATTAGCATCGACTTTCAGAGGGGCCAAAGGGCTGGGCCCAACCCTGGAGAGTAAGATCGAGCTGTTGGCTCAACATGGGGGGTGGAAGGGCAGCTTAAACAGACACTGAGGGGACTTAATGAGAAAACCCAATCTCCTGACAGTCCTGTGGCCCCCAGAAGGAATTAGCAGAGAGAGTGAGAGGTGAGGCAAGGTCGAGGGATTGTGGTAATGGAAGAGACCTTAGTTAGAGTTCATCTAGAAAAGTCCAAGCTTTTTATTTTACGTAGGGAGAGACTGAGGCTCAGAGAGAAGGAAAGGCTTGGCCTGAGGCTACACTGGCAGGAATAGAATCTATATTTGGACTGGGGTTCTTTCTTTCGACCCATTCTCACTAAGCCCCTACTGAGGGGCCCAGGCCAGGTCTGAGAGGGCTCCTGGTGCTCCTGGACAGTGTAGGGGCAAGTCGAGGACTGGGGACTCCAGGCTGCAGCTCTGTGGCCCATCCTCTGGCTCAGCCCCCACCACGCCCCTTCCTGGGGCTCAGCATCCCTTTCAGAAGAGCCTTCAGGTTTATAAAACAATTTTTTGCCCACGGCCCTGGGAGAGAGGCCAAGGTTTTGTTGCTATTCAGTCGTTTTAGTCACGTCCTACTTTTTGTCATTCCATTTGGGGTTCAGAGATGTTGGAGGTATTTGCCATTTCCTTCTCCAGCTCATTTTACAGATGAGGAAACTGAGGCAAACAGGGTGAAGTGACTTGTTCGGGGTCACACAGCCAGTGAGTGTCTGAGGCTGGATTTCAGCTCACAGAGACTTCAGTGCCACCTAGCTTCCCTCCAAGGTTTATTACATCCATTTTGCAGATGGGAAAACTGAGGTTCAGGAAAGGAAAATGGCTTATCCAAAGGCATGTAGGTGGTGAACCTGGCTCCAAGTACTGGGCTCTTTGACTACTTCTCACTGCCTGTCAGTATGAGAGCTAGAAGGGACTCCCGGTGTCATCTAGCCCAATCATCTTATTTCACAAACGAGGAAACCAAACCCCAGGGACCTGGGTCCCACAGCCAGTGAGCTGCAGAGCAGGGATCTGAGACCATTCTACTTTTCCTGCCGTGGCTGAGCCCCAACTGAGCAGCCAAGATCCAGGCTCCATCTAGGGATGAGCTATAGGGGTGTCCCGGGGGCAAGAAGCTATTAGCTCATCTTACCACCACCCCCCATCTCATCGATGACTAACCTAATTTGGAGAGCAGCCACTGATGGATGTGCCCCCTTGGGGAGGGGTATAGAGCTGTTAAAACTCCCCCCTCCCTCATGTGCTCCTCAGGGACCTGCCTGGGGAGACACTATGATGCCCTTGAAGGTCACCTCAGTGGCCTCTGGTCAAGGGGACACTGGACACTCAGAGCAACCATCCTGGGTTGGAGGAATGAGCTGGGCTGCTTCTTCCTCCCCTTCCTCCTGCCCTGTGATCCCCACATCCAGAACCAGGCTTGGGGGACTGGGGCCCTAGAGCCGAAGGGAGTTACTGAGAGTGAAAATGATCAGTGTTGACCAATTTCAGGCAGGCCTGTTGTTGTAGTGGCAGGTCATCTGGGCTTATCTGGTTTCCTATTTCAGTTCAATTTAATTGACAGGGTCACAGAGATCGTCTGGTCCAATCTTCTTGGTGTACAGAGGAAGACACGGTACTGAAATGAGGACTTACTTGTCTCCCAGGGAGCAAATGGAAGAACCAGGATCCAAACTTAGGTCCCCTGACCCCAAGTCCACCACCCTGTGTCTACGCCACTAGCCCTGACCACCCCACTCTGCCTCACTGCTCACTGTCACTCAGTTCAACATGGATTACGTGTTGGATTTGTGGAAGAAAATTTCCTTGTTCATGTGTGGTATGGACAAAATGGCCCCTGAAGTCTCTCCCAGCTCTGACATCCTGTGATTTTGTGATTTTTAAGCAAGCCCCTTCTCCCCAGATGAGCTTGGGGGGCTTGTCCTAAAGGACTGTATTATAGAATGATGTGAATCCTGGGGGGGATGGGGACAGAAGGTGGGAGTGGGGTGGAGAGGAGGGGCGCAAGGACAAGAGGCAAGGTATGAATTTTGTATCTAATGGGGACCCTGAGAACCTCAGGCATGTAAGGAAAGCCAGCACCCCACTACACACCTTGATACCTATACTCCCAGTCTACTAAGAATGGACTTTTACAGTGACATTGTTCTTCCTCGGTTGAGCTGAGATTTCCTTTCATTCCTGAGTCCCAGAGCCCTTTTACTTTTGTGTAGTCTGCCATCTAAACCAATCTGAAGTTCCTGTTTTACTGCTTGCTTTGATAAATGTTTGCTCACTAACTGTGATTATCTTTTGTGTAATAAGGGTTTAGTGAGATGGGAGCTAAGCTGGCCGAGATCAAACTAACTGTGACCCTCCTGATATGGGGCAGGACTACTTCCCACCCAGAGCAACCAGGGAAAGTAGCTTTTATCCTGGACCTACACCCCTAGACTGCAAATATCTGATTGTAATAGAGAGATAAGATTTTAGCCCAATACCCCTCTCGAAGATAGGAGAATGAAGGAGTGGTCACCTATTGATAGCTATCCTCTTACTCTCCACAAAGAGAGAAATTAAAGTCTTTGTAATATAGACATAGAGGAGGATATTGTAGGTCTACCTATAATTCCATGCTACATATGCCACAAGGCCCTGGGGGTTGCTTTTAAACTATTCCATACACATGTACCATGGGCATCTCCACACAGTACCCTTTGGATACTACATTGAGACACTCAAATGTTTTGCCAGAAAAACTAACCTTGGGCAGATCCTACCAACTCAGAAAGGCTCTGAGCAGGAGCCATCGGTGCTTACTCATCTGTTGGGGAAGGGCTGGCTTAGCAAAGTTGCATGAGTTCATCACAAGCTTGGCCAGTAAAGGGTAAGGAAGGCTTAGCCCATAGTGACACTTCAAAGTTGTCTGCTCCATTTTAGGCCTGTGACTGTGATCTGTATTGCTGAGGGGACTCTTCACCTTGATGAAGTCTAATGTCCTTGAACTTTTTAAGTATGTTCTCAGCACTTGGAATGAAAAGGAAAAAAGCATCAGAGTCCTTGTCTTCAAGGAGCTTACAATTCAATGTCTTGTACACAAAGACACAATAATACAAGGGAGAGTGTGATTAGGGCAAAGGAGAGAGGCAGGGAAAGTGCTCGAGAGAAACTGGCTGAAGGAGAAAAGCCTTCCAGACTATGATGTTGTAAGCCTATGGCTGGGGGGAGGGGAGAGAAAGAGACAGAAAGAGAGAGAGAGAGAGAGAGAGAGAGAGAGAGAGAGAGAGAGAGAGAGAGAGATTGAGATGGCTCTAAGCAAGGCTTCTTTAGCAGAGAGAGGGGAAAAGGAAGAAGAGAGCACAAAGGAGATCCATCCCCATTTTCTATCACCCCATTTCCCCCAAGGCTCTAAGGAGAAAGATAAGAGAAGAAACCACCTTCCCACCCAAGTCAGGGCTCAGGAATTCAAGGGCCAAGGAAGTTCTCATAGAGGAGGTCTGTCTGAAACATTTTCTGGTTAGTGTATTGTATTTATTGGGAATATACTTAGGAGGAGGCTACTGAAGGGGAAACATCTCCAGAGACAACATAGAGAGTTCTAACACTGAAGTGTTTTGCCAGGAGCACTGTCTCTGGTTGGGGGCTCAGAGCTAACAAAAAGGTAATTGCAAATGTTTTTATACTGTTTCTCAGAGTGGAGGAGCATTTTACTGAAAAACCACTCTGGACAATGTCAGAAGTAGGGTGAGGGAGTGGTTGAATAATCCTGATCACCACCTTAACACTATCACAGCAGCATTAGAAGCCAAAGCTGGGATGATGAGGGAGCTATGCCAGGCTGAGCATCCTATTGGCCAGCGGTAAGCCTCAAATATCCCTATCAGCCTGTCTGTCTGTCCTGGCCAAAACATAGACATTTGCCTTTTCCTTTAGTTCAGCCAATTTTTCACACTCAAAATGTCATGTTTGGCATTTCTTTGTACAGGCTGCTCCCCATGTCTGGAAAGCACTCCCTCCTCATCCCTGCCTCTTAGAATCCCTAGCTTAACTCACATGCCACCTCCTACTAGAAACCTTTTCAGATACCCCCAGCTGTTTGTGCTCCCTATCTGCTAAAATTACTGCGTATTTATAAATCTCCGTGTGTGTGTGTGTGTGTGTGTGTGTGTGTGTGTGTGTGTGGTAGTCCTCTCAGTGGAATGTAAGTTCATTAAGGGACTTTTGTCTTTGTCTTTGTATTCTCAGGTCTTCGCCCAGTGCCTGGCACATAGTAGATTCGAGTTAAATTGAATTGAACCTGAGAGACAGATCCAATCCAATAAGCATATATTAAGCACCTATCGAGTGGAAGGCACTATCCTAGGTGCTGATAAACAAAGACAAAAACAACAGAGCCCTTTCCCTCTAGAAAGAAGCTGATAGTCTTGTCTTATTCAACATATCTCGACAGTTGCCAGATGTTGTCATTTCTTTCTCTACACCATCCTTCACATGTGTTCCCATCTCTCCACTCCCATGACCCCCAGCCTAATTCAGACTCCCACCACCTCCCTCCTGGATTATTAGGAGAGACTCTTAATTGATCTCCTTGCTTCAAGTCCCTTCCTTCACCAGTCCATACTCCACTCAGCTGCTAAAGTGATTTCCCTAAAGAGAGACTCTGACCATCTTACCCCCCCTCTCAATAAACTCCAAGGTCTCCCTATTACTTCTAAGATCAAGTAGGATGCCTCTATTTGGTATTTAAAGCTCTTCAAAGCCTGACCCCTTCTTATCTTTCTGTTCTTTTCAAACATTATTCCTCTCCATGAATTTCACAATCCTGCCTTCTTGCTGGTCCCCACACGTGTCCCTCTAGCTCCTATCTCTCTTCCCACCCATTCCAGGGAATGATTTACTATCCACCCACCTCCTAGCATCCCCAACTTTCTTTAAGATTCAACTTAAGTGCCACCTTCTACAGGAGGTCTTTCTGGGTCCCCCCACCACCACTGGTACCAGCCCCTCAAAGGCTACTTTGCATCTACTCTATATTTATCTTGTATATATCATTGTGTGTATATGTTTCTACAGGCATAGCCATTCCTCCAGCTGAGAAGACACCAGTCCTGGCTCCCTTTCCTCACCTCCCTTCTGTTTGGAAAGCCTGCCCTCAACCCCTGTCCCTCAGTCCTTGACTATCCCTGCCCCCACCTGGTTGCTTCAGAATCTTATAGCAGGTAGACTGACCCAAGAGGGCTAGAAAGCATCCTTTAACAAAGATAGGGAAGAAAGAGCTCTACATAGATCACAGTGACTTTCCTTCCCCTGTCCTCTCTTATTCCAGTGTAGGGTCAGAGACTTTTGCTGCTTTTAGCAAAGAGAGGAGCTTTCAGGGTGGGCTGGGAGTCCAGCAATTCCTACAGAAGGCGGGTAGGCAAGGTCACCCAGGTAGAAGAGGTCATTGCTCCCACTCCTGC
Source organism: Phalanger gymnotis (assembly GCA_028646595.1). Lineage (NCBI taxonomy): Eukaryota > Metazoa > Chordata > Mammalia > Diprotodontia > Phalangeridae > Phalanger > Phalanger gymnotis. The sequence goes on from CM053626.1 coordinate 308,727,774, forward strand.
CCTCTGGGACAAATCTAATCATCTTTTTGTTCCTCTGTGTCAAGTATGGTACCTTGCACAAAGAAGGCGTTTAATAACTGCTTGTTGAATTTAATTGAATTGTATTCCATATGACAGGCCTATCATCTCCTTGGCTCTTCTCTTTAGACCAAACATCCTTTAACCAGTCTTAAGATATCAAGGCCTTCAGTCCCCTCCCCCTCTGAGTCACCTCCCTCTGAAGTCACTTCGGTTTGTCTATGTCCCTCCCCCAATGTGCCTCATCGAGGAGCATGTGGACAATGAGCTGGGCCTTAGGGAAAAGGATGAAGATATGAATTGATGGAGAGCCGGAGGCACACAGGATCCTGAAGGCAAGGGGTAGGCTGTGAGCAAAAGTGTGGAGATGGGTAAAGGACAGATGTGTGCAAGGTCTAAAGCAGAGACCAGTTTGGAATTTATGGGAAGTGAGAAGAAAGGGGAAAGGAGAGTGAAAGTAGGTTAGAGTAGACTGGAATAGACCTCCACTCCCTGGCATTGGGGAGCTATGGAAGGTGTTTGGTGAGGGAGGGAACCAGAAAGGTTTAGCACTAGGAAAGAGCAACCTTAGGAGTTCAGCTGGTCTGGGGGTTAAGAAAAAGAATAAAAACCAAAGTGTTCATTTGCTTTTTGCCCAGGGCCCACAAGATGGCTTGGAGAGCAGGCCCAGCAAGGGCACTATCTCCCCAGCAAGGGCAATGCTTCCCCCTCCCCCTCCCCAGACTGGCCTGGACAACCCCTTCCTCCCTCCCCAGTGCCCCAAAATTATTATAAAGAATTATTGCCATTGGGACGTCTTCCCCACTGGAAGGAGCAAATCGCCTCATTCATAATTTATACCCTCAATTACTATTAATAAAGAAATATTTCAGCAGCAAATCGCCTGGGAAAATCGCACGTAACGTTGCATTAACATTCTATTTGAACATTTTCATCACATTTGTTATAGAGTTAATAAGAGGGATACGGTCCCCTGACTTCTTCATGAAATTATGGGCTGACGATGATAGTTTAATCTTTTAGACTTTATCTAATATATTCACTTTACTAATTGAGCCATCCGAGAAGCAGTTAGAGATGTCCTTAAACAGGAGTGGGGCCAGGACTGTGCTCCTAGAGCCATGGCCCACCCAAACAGGGCCCGTTGGTGCTGCACTCTGGGATGAGTTGACTCAGCCTGGGGCCTGGCCTTCACCTGTACTCAACCTTCAGCTTCATGGACTGCTCCATGGGCACCAGCCACCCAAGTCTGAATTACAGGAACTCAGCAAAGCCCCTAGCCCAACCCAGACTTGAATATCCCCTGGATTGCAACTTTGACCAGCGATCACCCAACCCACATAGACTTGGGAGCCTCTATTGATTAGAGAAACTCAAGACAGTCTGTTCTACTTTCAGATACATCTATTAAAAAGTTTTTCACTGCTGGAGAGCTAACATGTTGAGTGGACAAAACAGAAAGGGAAGGATGAAATAAGAAGAGAGAGAGAGAGAGAGAGAGAGAGAGAGAGATTGAGAGAAAGAGAGAGACATGGGAGAGGGGGGGAGGCTAGAGGGTAAGTGTGCTCACAGGACCCTCAATCAGCATTGTCCACCTGGTTTGCCCAAAGCTAGGTTTTGAAGGTCATGAGGGAACAGAGGAAGGAGAAGAGCCTCTGGGCTGGATTCTTACCCTGCCTGAAGCCTGCTCCCTCCAAATGAGGTATTCCACAAGAGCCTTGCCAGGACACGAGGGCATCAAGTAGAGGAGGACTATGGTTTCTGGCACTACCTCATTTTCTTCTAATAGCCCTCTCAGTGAGGTGGGCAGGGCACAGATTGCTGTCATTTTATATACATACATACATGCACACACATATACATATAATGTATGTATATATCCCTTTCCCCCATTGCCAATGGCTGAATAAATAATGAGTTGGGGAAGAGACAATTTCGTATTTGCAAAAGACCACCACAAGGATCATCGCAGATTACATGCCAAGATCAGCTGAAGAAGAGGAAGAAAAAGTCTATCAAGACCCTAATTCAAGCCCCCAAATGGAATTTTTATATATAATGACTTCATTGCAATGGGAGGGTGGCAAATATTCAGGAGGAAGGAATAAAAGAAGCCAGTGGCTTGGAGACTGTTCAGAAGATTCATGTCTCTACCTCACTATCACAAATAGGATCTTTGATGAAAAGAATTGGAAGGCACCGTACATGAAGGCCACCATCACACAAAAAATAAATTGATTATATTTTTAACAGACAGGAAAAAACCTTGCTCCTGATTTGGGAGTCATTCCTGATTCATCTGTCTGTAAACAGCCAGACCATTGTGAAAGAAAAGCTCAAAATTAATACCAAACTGTAAGATAGAAAAGTATTGAGGAAAAGATATGGTTTATGCTGAAAACAACTCTAACATGACCTGCTTAAACAAGTTATTGGGGAAGGAAAAATGGAAAGTGAATGGAAGAGAGCACACAGGCACCCGTTCTGACAATTTTATACTGAAGTTTAATTGATGTAAATTGACTGCCATAACAAGAAGACTAAGGGACTCCAGAAGTCATATACGCATATAAACACTTGATTTCCTCGCCAAACAAAGGGATGTGGCAACCAAGAGCAACCTTGCTTCAGAATACACAATCATTTGTAAATTCTTACAAAGAAGTATGTAGGAAGACTGCAAATAGTGTCAACTTATAAAATAGCAAAAAGCCGAAGAGGAAATAACCAATTTAAAGAAAGCTTGGCAAGAAACCCAACTAAGCAAAGTCATCAAAGTCAAGAGCATTTAAGAAAAAAAAAGATGGAAGACAAGAAGTAGAGGAAAAATGGGAAAAGTCTGTAATGACTTTTATATCAGATTATTTTCACCATCAATTACATGGAGCCACCATATTTGAACTCTAACATAACAGTCCTGAATGTTCTTTTAAACGAAGTGGAAATGGTACCAGAGAAAACAAGGATGGGAAATGAATGTGGAACATATCCAGTAGATACAGAAGTTCTGTGGTGGAGCGAATAAAATTTTAAAGACTTTCAGGGACTGATTAGATAGATAGATAGATAGATAGATAGATAGATAGATAGATAGATAGATAGATGATGGATGGATGGATGGATGGATGGATGGATAGATGGATGGAAGGATAGATGGATAGATGAAAGGATGCCAAAGGCATGGAAAAAACTTTGAATCTTATTATTAACCCTCAAAAGGGTGCCTGAAGTAAAATCACACAATTAACTGAATGGTATAGAGAACACATTATCCTACTGTGTTTATTATTTATTGACTAGAAACTGTGAGGAAGCACAGCGGACAGAGCACTAACTTAGAGTCAAAAGACCTGAGTTCAAATCTTGCCTCAGATTATGTGAGCTGGGGCAAGTCACTTAACTTCTGTCTGCCTTAGTTTCCTCATCTACATTTGTAACACACTTATTACAGTTCCTGGCACATAGGAGCCACTTAACAAACCCTTGTTCCTTTCCCCCAAAATAGGGATAATAATAGCACCTGCCCCCCAGGGTTGTCAAGAGGATGAAATGAGATTATGTTTGTAATACAATCTTTGCAAACCTTAAAGGATTGTATAAATGCTGCCTATTATTGACTATAAAAAGGCATTCTATTCAGTAGAGCAATAATGATGATAACTAACATTTATTGAGTGCCTACTATGTGCCAGCCATTGTGCTGGGTGCATTACAAATATTATTTGTTTTGATAAGATACCTCTGACACGTCTGCCAAAATCATACAAGAATCCCCCAAAGATGGAACAACAGACAACTTTGTCTGATGACTTTCTAATTATTATTATCATGTGAAATATAAAACAGGAAGCTGTGTGCTCACCCAAGGTGCCTTCTGCTGTCATAGAGGAGACTGAGCCCAAAGACCAAGTCAAAGAGGGATTTTTTCATCCTTTGCCTCTCTTTGGAAGCCCAGCACTTTGCACAGTGCCTGGCATACAGCAGGTGCTTAATAAATGATTGGTGATTGGTTGGTTAATCAATCCTCTTTGCATATGACATTTTGCTGTTTGCATCAAGTCTTAGAACATGGCAAAGCCTCCAAAATGAGATCCATTATCTCTCAAAAGAATTTGACTTGACAACTCATCCAGGAAAACACAAGTGAATGATGTCTATTTCCAGACTGTGATGTGCAGATAGCTGGATAAGCTAGAACTCATCCATTAGTCCATGAATCAGGAACAGTGACTGCAGAGAGACAATGATCTGGACACAGAAGCGAAAAAGAGGAGGAAGAGGAGAGTGCACTTGGTTGCCTTTGAGAAACCAGAGTTTTTTTTAATAATGCGAAGCTTCTCCCTTAAACAAAGACCCATCTTTTGAATGCTAATGTTTTTCTGATGAAAATGGATACCTACAAGTCATAGAATACTAGTCCCTGAAGAACAGAGGTAGCAAGTCACCAAAGAGCCATGAAGTGGCCCTTGGTAGACTGACTGCACCACATTATAAAAACTGACACAAGAGCATTTAATTGATCCCTGCTTCTTTTTCTATAGATTCACTTATTATCCCTTTAGTAATGTGCTCTAAAAGTCTACAGGAACCACAGATTTTGCCAGAAGTGAAGATAGAATGGAGAAAAAATCAAGGAGCAAGATTGACAGGACTTGGCAGCTAACTGGATATTAGAGGAGAGAAAAGAATTAAACATAACCATAGTCCTGCATGGAACTTGGGCCAGATGTGCTGGTACACCCTAGGGAAGTATTCTTTTTAATCCTTCTCCTGAAGAAGTATTCTATGTGCCTATGAAGAGAACCCTGAAGTTATTAATATGGGATTCTTCATGAATGATTATGATAAAAAAAAAACTCAGAAGCAAGGATTTAGGAAAATGACAGTTCAGACTCAACTCTATGAACTCTGCATGTCAGACTATGAGCATTGGGCAGTCTGCATCCACTTGATTTGTCCTGTGTGGATTAGTAAGCCAAACTCCCTTAGGTACTTATGGTTCTCATTTAAAAGGCTTTGTTGAGGTGTGGTTCAGCTAGAACAATGTAGGCAATGCCAGTGACCCCTCAACAAGGATGCCCTCTATAATATCCCCAGCAGGGCGAAGATGACAAAAGTTGAAAGGGCTGTGGGAAAAGAGGCAGACTGATACATTGTTGGAGCTTCTGCAAACAAGAATACCTGGAGAACCTTGCTATCTATGGAGAATCCCTCTTTGATCTGGACATCACCAAGACAACAGCAAACATGTTTGGCAAGTGGACTTCATCCCTTCACCCCATCACTGAAAATCAGAGGGTCATTGAATAAATCTACTGTTCCTTCATCAGGAATCTTAAATGAGTTTGACATTCCCAAGAGACCCCTTACTGGAAGAGAACACCTAATGGTAATGTTTTACTCACAAAATTAAATGCTTTTTTATGTAAAACAACAAGAAAAAGTACCATGGGATCCAGAATTCTCCAGGCCTTTCAGTCCTCAGATGACTAAAGGTGTGGTCTGCTATAGAGTTCCTTCTCATACCTTCATCAGGGAATGAATCTAATTCTCATAAAGTTTTACAGAGAGGTATAATTTGTCATATAGGAGGGGAGCTGTGGATATTTTCCTGAACATCTTTTCTGGTGTTAATAAGGTCCAAAATTTTCCCCAAACCTCTGTCATATACTCCTCTTTTAGGAACCTTGAGAACTTATCCCTAAACCCAGACATAAGCCATTAATGAACACTAAGATGTGGTAAGGGCTACAGAGACTTAAGAAGCAAAGGTCCGTGTGAGGGCAGAAGGGGAAGGTAATTACCAGCTGAAGGGGATTAGTTGGGCTTTAAAATGTGGGCAAAGAAGAAGAGAAAGGACTTGCTAGGTCTCCAGGCTATAAATCTAATTAATCAGAGAATAACACAGAATTTGAGATTTGGATGGAACCTCACTGGTGACGTAGTCCAACCTATACCCAAAAGAAACTCCCACTCCACCTTATCTGATGAGTGGACATCCAGCCTCTATTCAAAGGCTTCCAGTGAAGCTAACCTAGGCCCTCCTGAGACCACCCACCGTACTTTGGGGCAGCTCTCATGGTTAGCTTTTCCTGATATCAAACCCAAAACTAACTCTTTGTAATTTCTACCCACTGCTGCCGATCTCTGGGGCCAGACAGAACAAGGCAAAGGCCTCTGCTACATGACTACAGATATTACGTGCCCTCTGAGACATATCTTCTCCCATTTAAGTATATCTATTTCCTTCAGCTGATCCTCATGGGACATGGATACAAGGCCCTCCTCCATCCTGGTTTCGAGGATGCTTTCCAATGGCCAAAGTCCTTTGTAGATAGACTGTGGGCCCTAAACCAAACACGATGCTCCAGCTGTGTTCAGAGTACAGGGAGAGACTATGACCTCCTTCTTCCTGGAAACTCTGCCCCTCTTAATGTAAGATCCCATTAGTTTACTTGGCTGCCACATCGCACTGCTAATAGCTAACATTTATGTAGCAGCTAAACTCCCCCATTCTACAAGAAGCCCCTCCCAATCCCCCTTAATGCTAGCGCCTTCCCTCTGTCAGTTGTCTCTAATTTATCCTGCATATATCCTGTCTGTGCATGGCTGTCTATGTGTTGTCTCCTGGCTTAGACTGGGAGCTCCTTGAAAGCAGAGGCTGGGTTTTCAAAGGGATTTTTTTTTGGCCTTTCTTTGTGTTCCCATCGCTTAGCACAGTCCCTGGTATACATTAGGTGCTTAATAGGTTACAAAATACTTATTAACTGATTAGTATGCTAAGGTTTGCAAATCACTTTACATATATTAACTCATTTGGTCTTAACGGCAAACTTGTGAGTTAGGTGTTGTTATTATCTTCATCCTACAGGTGATAAAACTGAAGCTGAGAGAGGTTAAGTGACTTGGCCAAGGTCACACAGCTAGTAGGCTGATTGAGGCAGGATTTGAACCTAGGTTTTCCCAACTCCAACTCCAACACTCTGTCTCCTATATCACACTCAGTACATGTCAGTTTTTATTACTTAGAGTATAGCAATAATAACTTTCATTTATATATAAACTTCCTTTGCAAAGTACTTAGGCTCATAAGATCATGAATCTGAGTCCGGAAGGGACATTAGAGACTGTCTACTCCAAGAATTTCCCGTGGTCACACAGGTAATAAGTAGCAGTGGCGGGATCTGAACCCAGGCCTGCCAATGCCTATAGCAGTGCTCTTTCTACCTTACTAAGCCATCGCCTCATGAGTGACTATGGTTCGTGTTGATCTTGCAGTCCTCTAAAGCCCTCTGATCGTTGTACTTATGAGATTAATTTTTTGGACCCAAGTGTAAGCATTTATATTTGCTCTTATTGAATTACATCTTCGTAGATTTGGTCTAGTGCTCTCGCTTGTCAGGATCTGTTTGGATCCCAATTCTGTCATCCAGTGTGTTAGCTGTCCTACCCAGCATAGCACCATCTGCTCACTTAATGATAAATCAGTCATTTATGCCTTTAATCAAGTCATTAATAGAAACATTAACAGAGTTCTGTCATTTTAGGAAAGACACTGACAAGCTGGAAAGGGTCCAGCAGAGGAGACCAGGGTGGGAAAGAGCCCCAAGTTCATGCCATAAAGAGGGAACCGGAGATATTTAGCCTACAGAAGACTTGGGTGGGAGGACACTTCAGAGCTGTTTCCAGATATACAAAAGACTGTCCTGTGGAAGAGTGATCAGCCTTATTCTGTTTGACCCCAGGGGGCAGAACCAGGAACAGTGGAGAAACTGATCTAGGCTGATGTCAGGCAAGGATCAGAACTGTCCTAGAGTGGGTCGGAATGACTCAATAGGTAGTGAGCTCTTCATCACTGGGGGTCTGCCAGCAGAAGCTCCAACAATGTCTCAATCTGCCTCTTTTCCCACAGCCCTTTCAATTTTTGTCATCTTTGCCCTGCTGGGGATATTATAGAGGGCATCCTTGTTGAGGGGTCACTGGACTAGATGCCTTGGAGGACCCTTCCACCTCTGAGACACTGTGATTTCGTATTCATTCATTCTTTCACCTAACATGTATTTATTCATGAGCCCCTAAGATGTGGCAGGCCCTATATAAACACAAAACCAAAATAACCCCTGTCCTTTTTTAATAACTAAATTTATTTTCCATTGACAAGCATTTATTTTCTCTCCTCCTCTTCCTCCTTCTCCACCCCAATCAAGAAAGAAAAGAGGGAGGCAGCTAGGTGGCACAGTGGATAAAGTACTGACCCTAAAGTCAGGAGGACCTGAGTTCAAACCTGGCCTCATACACTTACTAGCTATGTGACCCTGGGCAAGTCACTTAACCCAATTGCCTCAAAAAAAAAAGAGGAAAAGAAATAAGACAAAACCTTTATAATGAATATGTATAGTCAAGTAAAACAAATTCCTACATTGGCCACATAGAAAAATGTGTGTTTCATTTTGCACATTAGCCTGTCACACACTCACACACACACACACACACACACACACCAGGAGATGAGGGCATTCTTCATGAGCAGTCTTCTGGAATCCCAGCTGGTTATTGCATTGATCAGAGTTCTTAAGTCTTTCAAAGTTATTTATCTTCAATGTTATTGTATTAGATTCATTGTTCTGGTTTTTCGCCCTTCACTTGTTACCAGTTCATACAAGTCTTCCCAGATTTCTCTGAAATCATCTCTTCCTTTCTTGCGGAACAATAATATTCCATTACTTGCATATACCATAATCTGTTCAGCCATCCTCTAGTTGGTGTGTTTCTAGTTTAGTTTCCAGTTCTTTACCTCTACAGAAAGAGCGGCTCTGAATATTTTTGTATATATGGGTCCATTTCCTCTTTCTCTGATCAATTTGAGTCAAAGGGTCTGCACATTTTAGTTGACTTTAGGGGTTTGGTTCTTGATTGCTTCTCAGAATGGCTGGACCAGTTCAGATGCCTCCACCAACAGTTAGCAACCTGCCTCTTTTCCCACAGCCCCTCCACCGATTGTCATCTTTGCCCACTGATGGGTGTGAGGTAAAACTCTGTGCTGCTTTAATTTGCGTTTCTGTGATGATTGGTGATTTTGAGTATTTTCTTTCAAATGGCTATAGATAGGTCAGGCTTCTTCCCTTGAGAACTACCTGGTCATATCCTTTGGTCATTTATTAATTGGAGAATGAAAAAGCCCCTGCCCTCAAGTTGCTTCTATTTCTATGGGGGGGGGGAGTAGGGAGAAACAACAGGTACGCAGATAAGTGAATACCAAATATATACAGATTAATTAAGGGAGAAGTTAAAGTACTGAGTGAAGTTGTTTGTAGCTGTGCTCCTCTAAGGTCCCCCGGGATGAAGCTTCAAAAGCAGATGTTGCTAGGATTGAGGATGAAACCTCTGAACTACCCCGCCTTACGTCAAAAAGCCTGTGATGCTCATCCACAGGCAGAAGGAAAACCTTTACATCACAGGGACTATGATGAGTGGAGGAATGCTGGTGATAGATTAATTCAGATTATGTCTAAGCTGAAATGGACCATGGAGAGCATCCTAGAAATGGGAGCTTCTGTGACTGGAGATGTTCTGGTGATGGGAGCCATGAGAGGATGTCAATGGCAGGAAAGGCAGGCAGGTGAGGACCAGAGGCAAATGAGGCAGAGAAGATCAGAGATGGCCATGTCACATACTCTCCCCATCCAAGAATAGAGCCTAGAGGCTGATGGGAGACTCAGGATCCTGGGCCCTAGGCAACTCCCATCTCTACCCTGCAGAGATTACAGAACTAGGTAGGTTCTTTGGGACCGTAAGGTCCAATCTCTCATTGTTTAGAAGAAGAAACTGAGGCCAGAGGTGGGAAGGGCCTGGCCCAAGGCCATGCAGAGAGAAAGCAGTGTTTGAAAGATGCTTGGCCTGGAGAGCTGTGGGTACAGAGAGGCTGGTCTCAGTCCTGCTGTTTCTCCGTGCTCCTTATCTCCACCCCTCCCCAGCCCCCTGCTAAGGGGCAGGATGGACCCTGGTGTAAACAGGATGGACCCTGTAAACAGGCCAGACAGTGAGGGATGGAGAGGCCGGAGGTGTTCCCGCTCAGCCCAGCAGGATCCCAGTGGCAGGGCATTGTCCGGGAGGTAGGGGGAAATGAAGTAAACAAACAGGGAAGGTCTCTTTTCAGATCTCAGCTTGTTATTTCAGCCGGACAATTACCTAGCAGTCCGGTGCTGGAGCTCGGATGGCCCCCTTCCCTCCACTCCTGATGACCTAGGACCCTGGCACCCCCTTGTGCCTGCCCCATAGTGGCCTTTCTCATGGGACCGACAGGAAGGGGCTGGGGAACAGCTACAGCCAGAGACAGGAAACCAGAGAGGAGCCAGAGAGGTTTGGACCTGATGGAATAAAGTCCTGCCTTTGGGTCAGAGGATCCACCGAATACAAGAGGATCAAGGCCAGTATGGGCACTTCCCTCACCCTGGGCACCTGCTATGTGCTGCGGGGGGCACTCTTATCACCTCCCTTTGGGGCTTGAGCAGGAGCCCTGCTGTGGATGTGTGTGGCATCAGCCATGGGCAGATGTGGAACTAAGGAACCTAAGTTTGATCCTGGGCTCTGACATTTGCTAGTTCTGAAAGAGGAATTTCAAGTGCTTCAGAAATGAAAGGGTATGTAAGAGGGCTGAGTTATCTCATGGCAATGTAGCATGTGAAGTAAGAGTATAGAGGCTGCCTGGGGCCAGAGCCTAAAGGGCCTCAAATGCCAGGCTAAGGAGCTCCCTTACCTTTGAGGCCGCAGGGAGCCAGGGGAAAGTTTTTATAGCATCATAGAATCCCAGAGCTGGAAAGGATCTCAGAGGCCATCTAGTCTAACCCATAAAAAAGGAATCCCCTTGGAAGATACCCAAGTGGTTTTACAGCTTCTCCTTGGGGTCTTGCATTACCTCCTGAGGTCAGTAGCCTCCTTTGCTCATTGGCTTGGACTCTACCCAAAAGTGATCCTTCTTGTATGTGAGCCTGAACTTAGCTTGGATGGTTGGGGTATAGCCAGAGCAAAGGTGGAGGCCAGTGGCCTCAACGATGAGATGGTGGAGGAGGGATGGTGAACCAAGGTCTAATGAGCCTAAGGAAGCTGGGATTGGAGCTATCTCCAGAGAAGAGCCCCAGGCCCCCACTCTACTGAAGGCTTGGCCCCCCTACCCAATTTGATCATCCACTCTGTCCCACCAATGGGAAAGAACCTATATCTGTGTCTGGGTTTTTGTCCAACCGAGGCCAGGAGCTGGGAGAAGGTGGGGTAATGTGGAGGAGCCGAGGCCTCTGAGGGCTTTCCACAGTGATTGGGAGCAGCAGCAAAGAGAGAGGGAGAGAGAGCTCACTCAGGGCCAGAGGAGGATTCCACCCCACCCCAGGCGGGGCTGAATAGCCCCTAACTTTGCCGATCTAATCTCTCACAACTACTCTGGGCACAGCCAATCCATGAGAGTCCCAAGGCTAAGAGCCTGTGCTCAGTGTCCCCCTCTTTGTGCCCCCCACATACACTTCTAGAATCTGAAGTCAGCCAGCTGCCTAGTCTCTTCCACAGCCCCAGCTTCCCCTGGCCAACATAGGAATGCATGTTGTCTCCCCTCGATTCCATCTCACCTCTATGCCAGCAGCCCCACCCATCTCAGCGGAGATGCTGAAGGAAGCCAAGGCCAATCTTCTCCCTTGGGGTCCTCAGACAGGAACCAAAACCACAGTTCTTTTGACTAGATCGGGTTAAAGCTAACAACATCTGCACACATGATGTCCCTAGAGGAAAGCTGAACAAGCATATGGCTCCCCACACCCACTTTACAGATTAGGATACTGAGACTCTGAGAATGGGAAATTATGAGGGGGTGAAGGAGAGATACAGAGGGAGAAAGGAGAGAGAGAGAGAGAGAGAGAGAGAGAGAGAGAGAGAGAGAGAGAGAGAGAGAGAGAGAAGGAGGGAGAAAGGGAGAGAGGGAGAGAGGGAGAGAGCGCTCTTTCTCTAAAATGACCAGTGGTCTCTTCATTGTCTGTAGTGGCCTTTTCTCAGCCTTCATCCTGTTTGACTTCTGTGCAGCACTGGATCCTGTTGAT
>CM053626.1:308739971-308759971 GCA_028646595.1 Phalanger gymnotis
AGGATGAGAAGGTATGGGGTATGTCTGAAGTGAGTCCTCTGAGGCAGCCCCACCCTGAGCCCACGATCCAGGACTAAGCTGTCACTCTGTCTGCCTGGCTGTCCGACAGCCCGCCACACACACACTCACATGCACACGCACACACAGACATACACACATACCCTTGCTCAAGCACATACATAACTCTATTGGAAAAACTATCCTAATCCCCACGGCACATTGTCCTAGTGTGATATAAAATCCAATGACATGTGGCATTTGGAAAAGGTCACTCTCCCCATCAGGATTCATTAGCCCGCTGCAGCCTGCGAGCCCCAGGATGGGCCCCCAACCCCTCCCCCAGCCATGCCCTGCAGGCCCCGAAGCTGGACACTCTCCCAAGCCAGGTCTCCTCCCAGCAGACACCACCAAGCAGGAACTGTCCCCAGAGAGCTGCCCCTGCCCCCTCGAGAGCTCCTCGTACCCAGACACCAGTAAGGTCTGTCAACAAAGACTCCCCTTGCCCCTAAATACAACTGTGACCCGTTGTCCCTGAGGAGCACGCCCTCTCACCAGATGCCCAAGTGATTCCTGTCCTTCAGTGTCATGGAGTGCCATCTACCCCTGGTAGCATCCCTTCCCACCAGCTCCCTGGGTGCCACCTGTCCCAGGAAACCAGGGAGTACTGGCTGCCTCTGGGAGTCCCTCTTGTCCCCAACACAAAGAACCACAGACTATCTGTCAGATTATTAGGTTTATCAATCTGGGCTATCGTTGAGAACCCTCTCCTGAAACCTCAGCCAACCTGAAGCTTCTTGGCCTCCTGGGTCCCAAAGCATAGTCTACAATAGCCTAGGAAAGCCACCATTGGAGGGCTGGGGTAGAGGTCGTGGCCAAATATGGGCCAGTGCTTGTGGCTATGGCTGAGAGAGCAGGGGAGCTTGGATCTTTGCTGAGTCCGTGGTTCTCTTCCTCCCAGCCTGTATAGGGATCTTTTGTAGCTGAGGAGTCCTGCCCCAAGACATGGCACTACCCATGCCCAGGCCATTCTGCCCATACCCGGAAGTCACCTCCTCAGGCTCCTGAAGGTCAAGTCCTGTCCTCGCTCTAGGCTAGTGCTTGAAGAAGCAAGATTCTGAGGATGTCAGGGCTTGTCTAGGCCGGCTCTCCTTCCCTTTAGAGGGAGACTGGAGCCCGGAGAAGGAAAGGCATTTGCAGAGGTCAAGAACCAGGGCTGGACCTTCATCCAGGACCTTGTCCTTCAGCAGCTGCTGGGGATAGGAAGAGGGGCATGGAGAGAGGGGGGAATGATAGAGGGAGGCAGGAGGGGAGAGAGGGAACAATGAAGGGAGGCAGAAAGGTGTCTCTTCTCTGGCTCCTGAGGCCCCTTTCCCTGGCCTGTCCAGTGTTTTCCGTACACAACAATAATAACTCCCCATCTTCCAGACGTTAAGTCTTCCCAGTCTTTCCCTTCATTTTGAGGAAGGTGTTCCTAAGTACAGCTAACATGTCTCTAGAGCCTAAGGTTCGAAAAGTGCTTCATTCTCTGGCTCACTGGACCTTCCAACAGTCCTTGCAGGGAGGTGCTGGGGGTCCTGTCCTGCCCACTTTCCCAGGCAGGGAACTGAGCCTCAGAGGAGTGAAAACACTTATCCACAGTCATACAGTGAGGTTCTAGCAGAGCTAGAGCTTGAAACGGAGTCTTTAGAGAGTGAGAAGGAGGTGTGAACAAAGATGCAGAGGCCAGGAAAGGACTTCATCCATCTGTCTGTCTGTCTGTCCACCTGTCTGCACTGGGGCCAGAGGCCAAAACCTTGTGCTCAGGCTGTGCCCAGAGAGAACCCTAGAATACAGAGGCCCTGAGTCTCCACCACCTTCCATGGTGGGACCCAGTCCAAGTGGCCTGCTGGCCACACACACACACACACACACACACACACACCCTTCTGTCCCTACTTCCTCTATGCTCCCCCACTGGATCATGGCACCTGCAGGAAGCTGGGGCTGAGGGGAAGGTGGGTCTGGTTTCTACAGAACCAACCGCCTAAGCCCCAGGAAACTGTGCCCCTGACCAGCTGTACAGTGGGTTCCTGATTCCTTCCACCCTGGGTCCCCACTCACCCCTTATTCCATCACCCACTCCTGCCAGCCCTAAGCCTCCAAACACTCTGTGGCCTCCTCCACATGCTCTACTGGGCCTCTGCCTTCTAGGCTAGCTCCATGGCCTTAGGCCAGCCCTCTGATATGTCTTTGCTCAACTCTTTGCCTCACATGTTCCACCATATACTGGGGGGCGGGGGAGAGGGAACGAGGTCAAGTGCTTGGCCACAGCTGGGCTCACGCAGCCCTCTTCCCCAGGTCACCACCCCCAGCCCCTCAGCTTGTGCCAACAATTGGCACCTGGGGACTAGGGCCTACCCTACAATCCCCACCCCGGTGCTGGGCCCAAGGCAGGGCCTCGTGGGGCCTTCACTGTTATGAGAGGTTGAGAGATGGGGCCAAGGCATGGACTCCCAAACCTTCCTGGACATCCTCAGGAAAGAACTCCTCCCCTTCTCTATCCCAGCCCCTCGTTTCAGTGCTCTTGGGGGCTGAGGTGTCCGGGAAAGCTATGACCAGGCCCAGGTTAGGAGCCTCCTTGATAGCCCAGCCCCAGAAGATGGTCTCAGCCCCAGAACACCCTGAACCTTCCTCAAAGCTCTCAGCACAGTCTGCAAGTGTTACAGCTCTGGGGGGGGGGGTGTCTAGGCTACAGGTGGCCCAAGTCCTGCCCTGACCTTCTTCATCTTTGGCTCCCACCCCCACCCCCACACAAAGGACCATACCTACCTATATACTGTTGGTGGATACACTAGAGATGGGAGCTTTAAGGGAAAGGCCTTGAAATAGCTGTGGGCAGAGCTGTGAGACCATTAGTCCTGGGGATTTGTGATCAATTAGGGGTTCCAGGTGTCTGCTGGCCAGCTGGAAAAACACTGGGAAAGCTTCATGAAACAGGCAACATTTGGGCTAGGTCAGTTTGGGCTCGGTCAAGAAGGAATGCATTTCAACTGAAAATATTCTGTAATTCTGTGAGACAAGGCCAGGAGGAGATCCTCCATTCCAGTCATGGTGGTTGAGGCAAGCAAAGGTGTAGGAGAACGAGAGGGCAGGACAAGGCTGGAAAAGAGCAAGGAGTCCAGTCTGGCTGAAACCCAAGAGCTTGAGAAGCAGACATGTGACATCAGCCTGGAAAAGTGGGGTGGGTCCAGCTTGCAGAGGCCTTGATCGCCATGCCTAGGAATTTTGTAATCCAAATCTGTGAGTGATAGGGAGCCAATGAAAGTTTTCTGAGCAGAGAAGTAACGTAGGCAGACCAAATATTTACTTGGACTAGGGATAGACTTTTGGAGAAGATAGAGCGTAAGAAGTCTGGCATTAGACGTGGGACCCTCCACCAGTGGCCTCAAGTCAGAAGAGGCTAGGCAGGAGATGATACCTGAGGGAGCTGGTGAGGGGGGGATCCCCCCTTGAGAGTAGTGACAGCCATCCCAGCTCCCATCCCTAGAGCAAAATACTGTTTTCCGAGTTGTCTCCTCCTGCCCACCCCACTGCCAACACCCTCTGAGGTGAACAGTAAGAAGAACGAAGAAAATTCCCAGCTCACAGAGGAGAAAACAGAGCCCCCATCAAACCTCCAGTCATGTAGCTAGTCAGTGTCCAAATCAAGGGTTTGTGCCTCTGATATCGGAGCCCTGCCATTTCCTCAATATTTGTCTAATGAATGAATGATTCCTGGCTAGGGACCTGGATCTCCCTGGATAGATCTGGGAAGCCTCCCTCATGGCAGATTCTCTACATTAGTTGGTTGGCTGAAGAAGACTTTGTGGATTTGTCCCCATTGAATTTCATCTTATCTGAGCATTAGGCTAAGTCTGGTAGGTTATAGCTTAATAATGATAAATGTAAAGTCTTTAGTCATGGGTTCAAAAAATCAACTTTGCCTGAAAGGGAGCTCAAGGTGAATGAGCCAGTGGTGGGTTATGGCAGCCAAAAAAACAAATGTCATCATAAGCTCCTAGATCTCAAGCAAGAAGGGACTCCAGAGGCCCTTCAGAGGCCATCCAGTCCATACAGCTGAGGAAACCGAGGCCTATGCCTCAAAGGTGGGATTTGGACCATGAGGTCTCTGACTTCAGAGCTGGTCCTCATTCTACTTTACCACACCACCTACTAGGCATCGTCAGCTGCCTTAAGAAAGGTACAATGCCCAGGAAGGACACTAGTGATGACAGTATCACCCTGCTCTGCCCTGGGCACTATTATGTTCAGTTTTGGGCACCACGGGTTAAGGAGGTCATTGACAAAGTATTGAGAGGAGGGCAATCAGGACGATGAAAGCCTTGGGGTCCACGTCACAGGATTTGTTGAAGAAATTGGGTGTGGTTACCTGGAGAATAAAAGACTCAGGGTAGATATCAGGCATTTGAAGGGCTGTCCTTTGGAGGATGGAGGAGGTAAAGCCAGCACAGACAATTATAGGGTTATATGCAAGTGAGGCTCAGGGCCCAAATGCCTGTGGATGGGAGGTAAAGAGCCCTGTGTACTGTCCTCCATGCCAGGTGGCTCAGGGAGGCCTCTGCCTCCCTTCTCTGATTTCAAGGCCAGAGACTTCTACTGAGCTATGCTGCCCTGGGAAACAACTGCTCCCTCCTCAAGCTTCAGACTCAGCACCAAGGCCAGACTCAGCCCTGCCTGGGTTCCAGACCAGAAGAGCCCAGGGCCAGACCCAGCCCTGCCTGGGTTCCGGCCCAGAAGAGCCCTGAGCCAGACCCAGCCCTGCCTGGGTTCCAAACCAAAAGAGCCCAGGTGGATGAAAGAAGGGGGAGGAGACTTTGGCTTTTTATTGACCCTCCATCACTTCATACTGGGCTCTACAATTTCCCCAGCTCAAGGTGATTAAAAATTAATTGATTAGTTTAATATTCTCCTCTCTTTCCCCCCTTCCCTCCCTGACTCTCCCTTTCCTGGGAAGAGAGTTCAAGGAGCTTCTGATACGTGTTAATTAGTCCTTTACAGCCCTTGTCAAATTCCAAAGCAGCTCATAAATTCATTAAACCGTTAGATGGAGCTGGGGCTAGCGCCAAGCCACCGGTGTGGGGATGTTGAATTTGTCTTTGTATTACTTACCATCAGTGGGAAACCAGGGCTCAGCAGCACCATGGCCAGCCTGGCCTAGGGCCCAGAGCCCAGAGCCCAGAACCTAGAACCCAGAATCCAGAATCCAATCTTGTGGCTCTCTCTAGAGCCAGAACCCAGAATCCAGAGTCCAATCTTATAGCTCTCTCTAGAGCCCAGGACTCAGAACTCAGAGCCCAGGAGACAGCCCAACATAGCCCATAGATCAGAAAGAGAAGCCAAGAGTTTATAGATTTCATATCATCATTGACTAACTTGGAATAGTTTTAGACGCTCAGTCCTTGGGGAGCAGGGTACAGAACGTGGAAATAACACAGGGTACCCTGATCCCAACCATTTCCTCCCCAAATCTGCGCATGACCTGGCTCAAGGTTATTCAGAGAATTCATGTCACAAAGACCTACTGGGGCGGGAAGGAGGTGATGGCTTCCCTCTCATTTGTCACCTTCAAATCTCTCAGCTATTTCTATTATCAAATATCAAAGCCAGGAGGACTTTAGGAGTATCTGATCCAAGCCAAACCTGAGTGAGATGCTCTCTCCAACATCCCTATCAAGTCAAGGATATGATCTGTTTCCTCCCAAGAAAGCACTTTGTACTGTTGTCATCGAGTCTGGGGCCCAGCCAGATAAGACTGACCCCCTCCTCCACTGGGCAAACCTTAGGATACTTTGAGCTCTTCTTTGCCACGGGAGCCTTTTCTTTTTCAGGATAAACATCCCTGAACCAATCCTCATAGAACATTATTTGGAGGTCCCTCCCCAAACTACCCACCTCTCTAACTTACCACAATCCTTCCTAAAAGGTGGCACCCAGAACTGACTGCCTCCTCCATATTGGGTCTGGCCAGGATGGTGTGCAGTGAGACTATCCCACTTCTACAGCTGGAAACTTAGCCCTACCCATTGACTTTGTCACACTGTGGACCCAGACTGAGTCGGTCATCCTCAAAAGCCACCATATCTTTATCTCAGGCAAACTGCTGCCTAACTTGGTCTTCCCCATCTTGTCCTTGTGAAATCAATTCCTTGATTCTAAGTGTAAGACTCTATGTTTCCCCCTAGTAAATTCTATCATATTTGACTCAGTCCCACGTTCTAGCCGGTAGAGATCCTTTGGGACCCTGACTCTGTTATCCAGTGTGTTGGCTGTTCCTCCCAGCTCAGGGTCATCTGCTAATTTAATTAGCCACTATCCATCTATGCCTTTATCCAAGTCATCGATGCCACCATTACCCCAAACATTGGAGTCTAAGCACTCCCATGAATCTGAGATCTCACTGATGTAGGCAGTCCCTCCAACATAACAGATCGCAAGTCATCCATGCTTGCCCATGCTGCGCCACTTGAACCCAGACCTTCCCATAAATTCCCCGTGGAGAATCCATCCACTCAGCAAGCTAGGGAGCAGGGGTCTCTTCAGCTCTCTTGAGATGGCATAGCTGTGTCTGTCAGAGATAAAAATATCATTGTCAATGCCTTATACTAATCTTTCTACTATAGTGTGGTGCCCCCTTCTGAGCTCCTAATTGAGTGGCTGGGCACATATATTGGCAGGAGATGGATGGGGTAGTAGGCAGGATGGCCATTATTGAGTTGGTTTGCCCAGGACAGATGCCCACAGGTAGATCACACTGCCTCCATGCTTTCTTGGACACTGATGGATAAGGGGTAGGATAGGGCAGAGTAAGGGGTGATGCTCAGGGACAAGTCTCTGGTTACTAAGGGCATGATGTGGCTTCTACCTGAATCATGGGCACAAGGCAGCCATAGTCTGAGCAGTTCTAGGAGGTAGCCTCTGCTCTCCCGTCACTGCCCCATGGGCAGGTGTCTTCCACTCTATGTGGATGGATCTCTAAAGAACACTGCTTAGTGCTATCCCCGTTAATGTATGGAATGACACATAAATGGAAGGGCTTCACTTCTTACTGTTGCCCCTTATGGGACTATCATATCAATTGAGAGTTAAGATTCTGTAGGAGAAAGAGCCCTGGACTTAGAGTCAGGCGGACCCGGGTTCAAATCTTGTCACCTTACTAGCTGTGTGACCCCTCTCTGAGCTCCAATTTCTTCATCTAGAAAAAGGTTATAATCATATCTGTGGAACCTCCCACACAGAGTTGCTCTGAGGCCCAGATGAGAGAATGTATTTGTAAAGTGTTTTGCAAACTTTTAAAGACAATGTAAATGTCAGTAATTAATTGATCTGAGTCTGAATTGAAGGGAGTAGCTTTGAGGAGGATGAGGCATTATTGCTTCTTTGTTCCCTTCTCTGGACCTCGTCTTTATAGCCCCACCCGGGAGACTCATGGAAAAAAAAATACTTAAAACTTAGGCTTTGACTCATATCTAAGGCTTCAACAAAAGGTGGGGGGGGGGGTAAAGGAGTATTCAATGCCCAATGATAACCAGGCATAGGACAGTTATTTATTTCATACACACACACACACACACACACACACACACACACGTACACACACATACATACACAATGCTTAATACACACAAGACCCTCAAGCTCTCATTGCTAGAAAGCTTTATGAGCAGCAGCTATAACACGACTAATTTTATCCTCTCCCTGACATCGTATCCTAAGACATCAAGACCTGGTGAAGTTCGAGATCCAGCTCAATGGGTACATTTCACTTTGACTCCACCCTGTCCAGACACTCTCATTCAGGCCCATGTTTTCTGGCAAGCCAGGTTAGAGTTTAAGCCCCTCCCCCTGTTGGTGGTCATCCTCTCCAATGCAGAAATTCCTTCTGCTACCAGTTAGCTCTGACCACAGGAGCCATGTTCTCCAAATTCTCAAATCAATCAATCAATGAAAATTTATTAAGGGCTTATGGGCTAGGCACTGGGATAAGTACTGAGGACACAAAAAGAAGTGAGGAACAATCCCTGCCCTCAAGGAGCTTATAATCTACTGGATTTCTCCTAAGTAGTTTACAAATTCACAAGACTACAGCCAAGGCTGGACATGGACACTTCCACGTCAGGATCCCTGTTCAGTCACTGATGTTCAGGGAAGGAAACCTCAAGCAGAAAAAAAAACATTTGGTTGAAGATTAGTAGGATAAAGAGAAGTAATGTTGTCATGGGAGACTACTACAGACTATTTAAGCAAAAGGAAAGATTAGATGAGTACCCCACGCTTGGCACAGAGGCATGTTATAGAAGTGATGGGGGATGTAAGCATTTGCTGGCAATACTGTCAGTAGCATGGAGTCAACAAATCTTTACCTCAGGGCTCCTACATTGGAAAGGGGTCAGTCACCTCCACTGAGGAGGGCATGCTTCCTTGCTGCAATGATCACCATCCCTTGCCTTGTGTCCTCCAGGGTCCTGTCAGTATGGCATCTCATCACTAGGGACCAGTTGGCCCCAAATCTTCAAGAGGAACTCTTTGGGGAATGGGCTGGCCCCCTCCAGGCATAAGTGCACCCCATCAGACCTCTGAGCTGGCCTCACCAGGGGTGCAAATGTTCTTAGTTACAACTCTATTCATCCTGCCAGAGGCAGAGCAGTTGATAAATTCTCAACTTGTCTTAACAATCATTTCAGCCTTTAAAGGATGGGGGAAGAGACAAGGGGGAATGATGCTCTTCTGGGTTTAACTCACAAGCAGAAAAAGGCTAGGATTCCTGGGGGCAGTGACCCTTCACAGCCTAGATATTGGCAGAGGAAAAGAAAGCTAGGCACAGACATCAAGGAACCTTAGAATTGTGCTCTTCCAGGTCTGACTGACAGGCTGAGAAAAGTCTGGCAACCCTGGGGGCGATGATCCCTACAGCTTAGAGTTGATGACAGACAAGGCGAAGAAAACCAGACATAGTCTGCTGTGTACACAGAATCTGAGGAAGCAGATTTCAAAGTGTTCTGAGAAAGGACAGGTTGAATACAGTGTCCTAAAATCTACAGGGGAAGCAAGACCCAAAAGGTTGGGCAGTTCTCAAGAATCCAATTCTGAAGACACAAAGAGATATTATTCTAGAAAAGAGGAAAAAGGGGGAGCTAACTGTCCAAAGGGACCTGTGGGACTCCACAGGGAACAGCTCATTGGCCAGCTCATATTGTAAAAAGAAATGAACAAATAATGGAATTGAGGACAGAAGAGAGACTAGAGCAGATAGTACAGTGCAGCCTTGTAAGAAACTGTCCAAAGTGTTGCAGCTCAGAGGGAATGGAGGCTGGTGAAGAGGGTTAGGGGAAGCAAAACATGCTTCCTTTACTATGCTGTGGGCAGGAGGAGGATGAAAAGAGGGAAGAAGGCTGCAACTCAGCATGGCTGGGATAGCCACACTGGGCATCTTTAAACTGAAAGAGACAGAACACAAATAGTGAATAGGGAATGGGAATCTCAGATCAGATGGGAAATAAGAGATTGCCTGACTTCTCTCAACAAGTTATATCTCAGGTCCAGTCCCATAACATCCCAGGTCCTGAAAGAACCATCAGATGTGATGATTGAGCCATTGTTGGTGATGTGTCATGGAGACAGGGAGAGGGAGCAAGGGACTGGAGGTGAGCAAGTATTCCAACTTAGAGTCTGCCAAATACAGTTTAGAGAGTTGGACTCAATCTACCTTGTTATATAGATGATTAGTGAATATCTAGGAAAGACTTCACCAATAACAAGACATACCAAATGAACCTTGTTTCCTTTTTTAACCATGTTTCCAAAGGGAGTAAATGGAGAGGGGGGAGAAAAGGGGAAATACTAAATCCATAATTGTTGGGATTATTGTGGAGGGTATTCCTATACCACAGTGGTCTAGACTCAGTGACCTTTGATTCTAGCTCTGAGATTCTGTGATTCTTCAAAAATGGTGCCACCCTTTCTGTCTTCAAGGACCTTTTCTTCTTCTGGGAGGGATAAAGAAAGGAAGGATGCTTTCAGTTAAAAAAGGGAAGGGCATACATGGGAGATGACCTGCATAAATGGGAGCCAAGAGACAGCAGGGTGACATTAAGGAACCTCTGGTGATCTAGTTTGGCTGGAACTGACAGTAGGAAGGGGGTGGAGAGTGCCTTCTGGAGAATCTTGTGCCAGGCTTCTAGGCTGGATGCCAGGCGGAGCCTTCTGGAGAATCTTCAGTACAGGCTGAGTTTGTATTTGATCCCAGAGACAATAGGGAGCCAGCGAAGTGTTTGGAGCAGGGGAAAGATGTAGTCAAGTGCTTTAAGCTAAGCTGTGCTTTAAGCGTCTTTTGGCAGCTACACGAAGGACGGATTGAAGAGATAAAAGACAGTCCCTGACCTCAGGGAGCTCACAATCTATTGCCCTCCCTCAAATACTCAAATTGTGGGTAGATGGTTTCCACACATTTTTAGGGACCTTCTGTATTTTGGGGTAGGACCTTGGACCAGCTTTCTAGGATATTGCCTCATCATCACCACCATGGTTATTAAGATATTTGTGGTTTTATCTCTTCAGATTTCCTGAGAGCATTAGCCTGGGATTCAGGAAGCTTAGATTTAAGTCTCTGTTCTTTTACTTAACTAGCTGTATGACTTTGGGCTATAAGGCTCTTTTTAGACCTCAACTTTCCTGTCTGTAAAGTGGGCTTGGTATTGATGATCTCCGACACTCTATGGGTCTATGAAAATAGAAAGGGCCTTAGAAATAATCCCTTCACCTCTCAGGGCCTCAATTTCTCTATCTGTAAAATGAGGGGACAATTCTCAATGATCTCTAAGGTTCTTGTCAGAACTAACATTTTCTGATTCTATGCCCAATTAGTTGTAATTACTGCTGGCACAAACAACAACAACACATTTTTCTTAAAAGAGCAAAGGACAGACCCAAAGGACAGTCACTGTGCTGAGTGGCCATCAGGCATCTATGTGTGTCATCTGTCTTTGGACTCATTCAATCATTGGCTCCACATGAATTAGAGTCAGCTTTGGGAGTACATTGTTGATTTCCACCAGTCTCCAACTGTTCCCTTCATGGACCCGTGTGTTGGGTATGTTCTTCTGTCTTGCAAACTGTAAGAACAGAAGGCCCAGGACTGAGCCTGTGAAATCATTCACAGCCTCAGGCCAGAGAAGGAGTGGGCAGAGGAGAAGAATGAGAACCACAAGGGTCCAGTACCATGAGCAGCTGAGGAAAAAAGCATCACCTCCAGCAAGGGAAAGCTGTTAGCAAGTCAATGCCTGTTCCTTCCTCCCAAGAAGTGTCCATTTATCCCTGCCCAGGGCTTCCTGTGATAAGGTCAGGACCCTGCCCATGGCCTGTATTTCCCCCAATCGCAATGGTCATTCGCCTTCCCAAGAGCCTTCGGAATGGCTCTCGTCACCAATAATTAGATAGCTCACTTGAGAAATTCTGGCTAGGTCAGAAGGAGATGGACAGACACGGCTAGCCACGTCACGGAAGCGATGGAGAAGTGTTCTAGAACATGGACAGGCAGAAGGAAGAGGGTCGGAAAGACAGATATCTGATAGACCTGAGGGAGTCAGACTGGACACATGACTGGTTATGTCACTAGAAGGAGGGCAGCGA
This sequence comes from Phalanger gymnotis, assembly GCA_028646595.1. Lineage (NCBI taxonomy): Eukaryota > Metazoa > Chordata > Mammalia > Diprotodontia > Phalangeridae > Phalanger > Phalanger gymnotis. The sequence continues at coordinate 308,751,636 of CM053626.1, forward strand.
GATGACCAGAGAGGTTACTAGAAAATAGGCAGACAAGTAGCTGGTGAAGCCTGAGGGGCGACACGAACAGACCAAAGGATGGCCAGGCTGGAGGGGGGATGGAAAGACAGACCTGGTTCAGATAGAAGGAAGGACAGACAGCAAGCAACATCACTGAAGAAAGGAGTGACCTCATGGGCAGAGGGCTTTTCTAGGAGATGCCACAGGCAATTCACTTAACCCACCTATAAAATGGGCATAAGAGTGGCACCTACTTTACCAGGATGCTGTACAGAGGATTCATTGAGATAAAAAATGTTAAATAAATTGCTAACGTCAAAGTGCTATGTTTGCTATCATTATTATCGTTATGGTCACAATCAGCTTAAGTGTATCCGTAGCATCTCTACCTCTCTGTATGTCTATGTGTCAATGTCAGTATGCCTCTCTGCCTCTGAGTCTGTAAGCTAGGGCAGCCCTGGGTGTGACATTATATCTGGGTGTGGCTTTTCAGCAGAATACCTACCCGTGGATGTGTATCTCTCCCTCTGTGTCTGTATGTGTGTGCGTGCACACACACACACACACATACACACACACACTCACACATACACATGCACACAGTCACACACATACACACGCGCGCGCGCATGCGCGCCTTTGTCAGCGTACAGCCAGCCCCTCGGGTTGTAAATCCTCCTTGTATGTCCGGAGGGTGAACAGTTTATAGCCCAAGGTCAAGTCTATGAATCATAGGAGGTGTTGGGAGGAAACAGCAGAGGTCTGGCAGTAAAGTGGGGGGGGGGGGGGGGGGGGTGGAGAGAGAGAGAGAAGAGGGGGCTGGGCTGGGTTCTAGCCTCAGATCTCTGAGCTGGGCTGAGCTAACCTGAGTTTTAGCCTACGCAGCCTTCTCTTGGTGTTTTTTTTTTTAATACTATCTTATTTGTCCTAATGCAACGCTCTTTGTTTTCCACATCCTATTCATTTCCAAACATATCCACTCCCTCTTTGCCCTCCTTTACCCAATGCACCATCCTTTGGAACCAAGATTTTAAAAGAAATGGAAAAAAAAAAGCATTTCAGCCAATTTAAGCAACATGTCAATTATGCCAGATCCAATGTGCCATATTCCAGGGCTCACTACAATGAAGTCAATGAGCAAGGGGTATTTTGCCCACTCTTCTCTGGGGCTTGGTCATTATAATGGCAGTTTTCATTTGTGGTTTCATGCTCTCTCTGTTTACATTGGTGTGGTCATTATGTCCATTGCTTTCCTGGTTCTGTGTCCTTCTGCATCAGTTCATGGAAGTTTTCTCATGTTCTCTTGAATTCTTCATGTTCATTATTTCTTACAGTGCAGGAATATTCCATCATGTCCATGGACTGTGGTGTGTTCAAGCATTCCCCAATCAGTGGGCATTTGCTTTGTTTCCAGGGCTTGGAACTAGGCAAAAAGTGCTGCTGTGACTCCTTTGGTGGATATGTGATTTTTTTCTGTCTTTAACCTCCTTAGGGTATAGGCTTACCAGTGGGGCTCTTGGGTCAAAGGCTGTATACATTTCAGTCATTGTTTTAAATTATACTTTGAAATCACTTTCCAGTTCACAGCTCCACCAACAATGCATAAGTGTGTCTTGTCTTCTCACAGCCATTCTAACATTGACTAGACCCATCTTTTGTCATCTTTACCAATTTGCTGGGCCTGGGATAAAACCTCAGAGTTGTTTGGGTTTGCATTTCTCTCATAATTAGTGATTTTAAACATTCTTTCATGTGGTCGTTTTTTGCGATTCTTTTGAGGACTGTTTGTTCATATTCTTTGACCATTTACTCATGGGAAATAGCTCTTGGTCTTATGTGATTGTGTAAATTCTTGGCAAATCCTTCAAATGAGAGCTGAGGGCAGGAGAAGAGAAAAATTCATACACCAAGGGCTAGAGGTTGGGTTCTCTTCTTTTCCCCCAGACAAGATTGCCAGGGAGCTCCAGTGGGGCTGCAGATTCAAAGGAATGTCCAGCTGTCCAGAGTTCTGGAGCATGCCATGGCCTTCCCTGCTCTCTGCCTCCCTGTCTTTAGCCCAGGAGTAAAATTCTCCAACTTTTACAAAGGGCTTTGAGATCCTAAAAGAAAAGATCACAAATGGTCTTCCTGTCACTGGTCCATGGACTGGTATATGTTTGTGGCTGCAGGCTGTAGGCTGAGCTAATGTTTATGCAACACTAAAAAGTTTGAAAAACATTTCCCACCCATTTTTTCCATTGAAGCCTTCCACAACCCCGTAAGGGAGGTGCCGCAGGCATCATTAGTTCCATTTAATAGATCAGTTAGTCAATTATCCATCAATAGGCACTTTTTCAGTATGTCCTCCATGTGTTAGGCACTGTTCAAGGTACTGAGGACACAAATTCCAAAGTGAGACAGTTTCTGCCTTCCAGGAGATTACATTCTACCAGGAAGATGCAATAGACTTACACATAAATAAATAGAGGATATATACAAAAATTAATTTGCAATGATAGAGAGGGGAGACAGGAAAGACTTCTAAAGGAAGTGTGCCCAGAACTGAGCCTTGAAGGAAGAAAGGGGTCCCAAAAGGCAGAGTTGGTGAAGAACAGCATTCCAGGTTTGAGAAGCAGCCTGTGCAAAGTCAGAGGCAAGAGATGAAATTTTAAGTCTAAGGACAAAGCAAGAGGGACAGTATGGATGAAGGTAAAACTCATGAGGGTGAGTGATGTGTAAGCAGTCTAGAAAGATGGGCTGGAATCAGATCATGAAGGGCCTTATATACCAAATGGAGGAGTTGGCATTTTATCATAAAAATAATGCAGAGCCACTTGAGTGTAAGCAGTGGAGAGACATGATCACATATACTTTAGAAAGATGGCTGATAGCTATGTGAAGAATAGATTGGAGATGGAAAAGACTGGAGGCAGGAAAACCAAATTAGGAGCTTATTGCAATAGTTCAGAAAGGAGGTGATAAGTGCCTGAGCTAGAAATGTAGTATGACAAGAGAGAAGGGGATAGACATAAGAGATCCTGAGGAAATGAAATTGGCTAAACTTAGCGATTTATTGAATGAATGTGAGGGGCGAGGAAGAGCTAAGAGTTAAGGATGACTCCTAGGTTATGAGCCGGGATGTCTGGAAGGATGTTGGCATCTGTGACAGAAACAGAGAAGTAAAAAAGAGAGATGAGTTTGGGAGATGTGAAAGTGAATTTAGTTGTGAATGTGTTCCATTTGAGGTGTCTTTGGGAGGCACAGATAGAGGCGTCCAGCATGTAGTCGATGATTGAGGACAGGAGCTCAGGGGAGAGATGACCCCAGAGATGGAAATTTAGAAGGAATCTGCATAGAGAAAATAGTACAGTGCATCGAAACTGATGAACTCTCCAAGAGAGAGAAGAGGAGAGGGCCATGATGGAGCCCTGGAGACACCCACACTGAGAGGATAGGACATGGATGAAATCCTGCAAAGCAAACTGAGGAGAATCCATCAGATGGGCAAGAGAACCACGACAAAGCAATGTCACAAAACCCAAAGAAGGAGGGAATGGTCACAGTGCCAAACATGCCATAGAGGTCAAGAAGGATGAGAACCATTACTCTGAGCAATAAAGAGACCATTGGTGACCTTGAGCAGTGGGGACTGAAACCATACTAAAAGAGATTGAAAAGTGTGGACATAGAGGAGACAAGAATGAGCAGTTTTTTCTAGGAGTTTGGCCATGAAAGGGAAGCAAGAGAGAGATAGAATGTTAGCTAGAAAGGCTGGCAGAGTCAAGAGAAAGGTTTTGGTTTTGTTATTTTTTAAGCTGGGAGAGAATGAGCCCATTGTAGGCACCATCCTCAAAAACTAAAGCAAAAGGGGTTAGACGGATGGGGGTTAATAATGATGAGATGATGTGAATCATGGAACTGGGAATGGGAAGGATCTTCCCACAGATGAGCATTCTAGATGCCCTTGTCTTTCTTTTCAGTGAAGTATTTCTTGAGGTTCTCTCCTGAGAAAGGGTGGGCAAAAGGGAGTCGAGGTGGCTGAGAAGATAAGGTTTGGAGCTGCTGCTGTGGAAGAGTAGCCCAGAGAACAAATCGAAGGATTGCCATGCATCAGTGAGGGCCCAGATGAGACTGGACAGCAATGTTCTGCAGGATACCTGGTCAACACAGCTGAGAGAAACTTCCTTCTGTGTCATTGGGCAGCAGGGGTTCAAGAGTGCAGAAGTCAGGTGACAGAAAGAATGAAAGGCTGGTGTCTGCAAATGTCTGAGAGTGACATCAAGGCAGCAAATTCCGGGGTCAAGAACCAGGTCAAGGAGAACTGGCTAACTCAAGGGTGGAGACTGTGAAGGGAGGAAAAGGAGCCCATTCCAACAGCCTCCTCCCTGCAGTCCTTCTCCAATCCATCCTTCACAAAGCTGCCTACAGCCTAGGTCTGGCCATGGTATGCCCCTGAATGTCAGTCCCAGAATCTGCGGTGCCCCCCTCCATTGCCTGTAGGATAACAAAGAAATTCCCCTGTTGGCATTTAAAGGCTTTCACAGCCTGGCCCCAACCTATATTTCCAAATTGATTTCACATTACTCACCTAATATACTCTTCAATCCAGCCAACTGATCTATCTACTTAATGTTTCCCATGTCCAACAGCCCATTCTCCACCACCATACCTTTAAATATACACACCCTTGGGCAGCTAGGTGACACAGTAGAGAGAACACAAGGCCAAGAGTCAAGAAGATATGAATTCAAATGTGACCTCACATACTTACTAGCTGTGTGACCCTGGGCAAGTCACTTAGCCCTATTTGCCTCAGTTTCTTCATCTATAAAATGAGCTAGAGAAGGAAATGGCAAACCATTCCAGTATCTTTGCCAAGAAAACTCCCAAAGAGGTCACAAAGAGTCAGACACAACTGAAAACAAAATAAAAATAAGTAAGTATACATATATAAACCTTGTTCCCCAAACCTGGAACCCTCTTCATGTCTGCCTTTTAGCCTCCCTAGTTCCCTTCCAGGGCTACCTCCTACACAGAGCCTCTCCCAAATCCTTTCTTTAGTGCCAGCGCCTGAAATGATTTTACTTTTACTTTGTATATATTTTTTAATTGGTATATCTGAGCCCGTGTTGTTTCTCACCAGTAGAATGTAACTTTCTTGAGAGCGGAGACACTTTCATTTTGGCTTTCATATCCCCAGCACCCAGCAGTGGCTGGTATATAGTAAGTGCTTGATGTTGCATGTTGGGCTGTTGTTCAGTTTAATGAAGCCAGTGCACTGTCTGCCCCAAACACTTCCCCTTTCCCCATTTTCCTTACTACCAGCCTCTGAGTTACTTCAGCTCATGACCTAAGCATCATCGTCAATTGTTCACCCTTCCTGGCCACCATACTCAATCAGCCAAGTCCTGTCATTTCCACCTTTGTAACACCTCTCACTATGCCCCCGCTTTTCTCATCTAATGCTGCCCCAATCCTGGTGCAGGCCCTCATCACCTCAGACTTAGACCATTGCCCCAGTTGCTGGGGGGGAGGGGGGTGTCTGCCTGCCTCAAGTCTCCCCCCATTCCAGTCCACTCTCAAATTGATCTTCCTAAAAAGCAGGTCTGACCTCATCACCCCACACACTCAATAAATTCTAGGGACCAAATACAAAATCTGCTGTCATTCAAAGCCTTTCCTCACCTTGAGCCCTTACCTGCATTTCCAGGCTTCTTACCCCTCATCCCCTCTCCCACCCGGTGGCACTAGCCTCCTTGCTATCAGGCCTGTCCATCTCCAGATTGCAGGCATTTCCTCTGGCTGTGCCCCCTGCCTGGAATGCCCTCCTCCCTCATTCCCACCTCTTGGCTTCCCTGGCCACCTTCTGCAAGAAGTCTTCCCCAGTCCTCCTTAAATCTCAATGCCTTCCCTCTGCTGACTCTCTCCAGTTTACTCTGTATGTACTTGTGCATGGTTTGCATATGTCTTCCCCATTAGACTGGAAGTTCTTTGAGGGCAGGGACTGTCTTTTGCTTTTCTTTGTATCTCCAGTACTTAACACAGTGCCTGGCACATAGCAGGTGCTTAATCACTGTCTACTGACCTGACTTGACTCTGACTCTGTTTCTCTGAATTGTACCCAGTGACCTAGCTCAGGCCACCCTTACTATGGAGACAGAATAGATCAAGTCCGTCCCCACACAATCATCGATATGTATCATCATGAGCCAGCCCCTTAATCTCCCTTGCCTCAGTGTCCTTATCTGTAAAAATAGAGCTGACAGTCTACATTAGCCAACCCCAGGGCTTTAGAGAGGAAAGAGCTTTTCAAGGCACCATGACTTCAAAGTGGCAGCTTTGAATGAAGCATTTATTAAGGATTTACTATGTGTAAAGCCCTGGGGATACAGACAGAGAGGCCAAAGGGCCCCTGTGTTCTAATTGGGGGAGCCAAAGCATAGAGGATGTTTCAGTTGGAAAGGACTGGAGGTGCTCAGGGACAATCCACAGGGAATGTGAGAAGGCTCGAGGTTCCCTAGCATGCATCAACAAATCAGCTGGCAAAGCACAGGGTCCTGAGACCACGGAGGCAGAGCAGATGTGAAGGCTTAGTGGTCCTCTCTCGTAGGAGAACAATTTGAGCTCATGGCCAAGCTCGGAGTGATCCTGAAGAAGGATTCTGAGCTCCCTCCCAATGGGGGCGTTGGGGTCATCCAAGAAGGGGGGAACAGAAGGAAGGTTATAGGGAAAGGACACTAGCCATCCTGGGTGAGGGGAAAGGACAGGAGAAGGGTACCCCCACACCCTTTCTTTCCACCCAGTCACTTCAATGGGGTGTTAGTCTCATCGTTCTATAGATTGTTGCTGTATGTTGGATACCCAATAGCATCTAACTAGAATGGTGTCTCCCCGCATAGAATACACACCCCTCTAGGTTGGGCGCTGGCTCCTTTTTGTCTTGGTTGTCCCCAAGGCCTGGCACGGGGCCTAGCACACAGTAGGAGTCTCACCAATGTTGGTCTTTGGTTAAATTGAATTTCACTCCTTAGTAAGGAGCAGGCAGTGCATGGAAACAATCCTGACCGTGGTGGTCACCCAAGAATTCTTCGGCGGGCGGTGGGGAGGGGCACGGATACGGGGGCGTCACTGGCTTCAGGTGTCTAGTGGAAGCTCCTGAGGGCTTCCTTGGGCCATTCATGAGCCCTGTAGGATAGGAGCTAGGGAGCCTCCACTAAGCTCCTTGCCCTCCTCAAAGCCCTCTCATCCTCCGCTGCCTGCCCCCTCCCTGCCCCCTGAAAGGAGCCCCTCTCCCCCTTTTTCTTTATCCAGTTATCTCATCACCATCTGTCCTGCGGATGAGGCCCGCAGGCTCCTTGGCTCGGAAACCTTTTTTATGACTCCGCCTGTAATTAACTCAAGTCATAAAATTTTTCAAATCCAAATAGACATAATTAACATTTAATGCCCCTGGTTGGGGCCTGGACAGTCTGAGTGAGCCCAGCATCGATCATAGATAGTGGAGGTAAGGGAGCCCTGGTCCTAGCCCTGCTCAGGATCAGAGACCTGGAGGAGAGGGGATGATGCAGACATTCCTCTGGGCCTGAAGGGCTGGGGCCACAATTGGGCCCTGAAGCCCATCTCCCAGAATTCCAGGAGCTCTAAGAGAGGAAGATAGGCACTGGGAGAGGAGGAGAAAAAGTTCAAAAAGGAGGGGAGGCATTAGACTGAGATCCTCAAGGGTGAGAGGAGGGCATTCCTGCCTGAGTCCTCCTTGGCCTGGCCTGTCAAGGCCCAGAAGGGTTCTCCAAGGCACCGCTTGAGCTAATAGGGTGGGGCACCCAGGCCCAGCCTGGCTAGGAGTGAGTGGTAGTAACAGGCTGTGTCTGGATGCCCTCACAATTGGCCCTCTGTTCCTGGGCCCCAGGACTGCCCCTTCACCGTACACGGCTGCCTTTCTGCTCCCATAAACCTCTATTGTAGAGCAGCTGGCCAGGGCTGGCTGTCACTGACCAGCGATGACTGGGACTGATGGAAGGCCAATCAAGGCCGGAGCTGCTCTTGGAGTAAGCTGGGGCTGCTCCAGACTGAGCAGGGCTAGGGTTGCTGCCTGGCACTGGCCAGTGTGGACCAACAATGATTCCAGCTGACTGGGGCTGCCCAGGGAAGAGCTGCAGGGGCCCATGCCAATCTCTCTGTTACCTAACTTCACATAACATCATCATCATCCTCATATACTCTATGTTAAAAGCAGACTAGACTGCTTGTTCCCTGTATGCAACACTTCATCTCCAGTCCAGGGCCTTTGCACTGGCTCTCTAAGAGGGACACACAGACAGACAAACAGACAGACAGAGACAGAGAGACAGAGAAAGAAA
>CM053626.1:308762471-308764731 GCA_028646595.1 Phalanger gymnotis
TGGTTACATTTTCCTTCTTAGACTTGATCTTGGGTTCCAAAAAATCAGCTTCACCAACCCAAGATGGGGAGGTCTGGTTGGACAGCAGCTGGTCTGAAAGAGATCTGGGAGTTCAGGTGGAACACAAGCTTAGTATGGGTCAGCAGGGTGATGGGCAGCCAGAGAAGCTCATGGGCTATATTAAGAGAGAGATGGAGTTTCCAAGAATAAGGAAGTGAGAGACTCTTGCCTATTGTGACCTTTTTCAAGGCTGCTTTTCAAATCCAACATCTTAGCTCAACGCCATCTGCATCATGTTTGTCTGCCCTTCGAAGGGCTTCTTTCCTCTCTTGGCCTCTCATTCAAGCCTCAAGGACCTGCCTGCCAGAGAGGCACCAGTCAGGCGTGTCCGAGATTAGAGAGACAATGCTGGGAAGAGGCAAGGGCTCTCAACCAGTAGCTAGGAAACCTGGATCTCCCAGGATGCAACTCTGCTGCTCAATAGCTGTTTGACCCTCATCAAGTCGATTCCTTCTCTGAGCTTCAGTTTCCTTACCTGTAAAATGGGACTAAGAATCCTTGACCTTCCTTCTTCATAAGATTTTATGTATGTCAACTGAAAGATTGTCTCAGCCTCCTTTGTAGAGTAGGTTATGAACTGTAGAGTGTACAGTACCTCTAGCTTATGAAGCATCTTGTAGACCAAAGCATTTGGTAGACTAAAAACATGCATCAATTGCATCTGTCTCCTAGACAGTGAAACACTTTATAAAAGGTATATGCTTTGTAGACTGTAGAGTGCCTTGGAAATCCTCCAGTGTTCTGTGAAGGAAAAGTATGTGGACACTGTAAGGCTCCTTCTAAATCTGAAATCATCTCTGAGGACATAAAGAATTGTGTGGCATGGAAAGTTCCAAGTCAAGCTTTCCATACGAGTAGGAGAATTTAGAAGTGGCTGAGTGACCAGACCCCAAAAGGGTCGTTAATGCTTTAATGTCACCTTGGCAGAGCTTCAGTGGAGTGCCCAGAGATCTGTGCTTGGCCCTTATCAGATACTTATCAGATTTGCAGATGACACCAAGTTGGGGGGGGTAGCTGACACAGCTGGACAGAGTTAGGCTCTAAGAAGATTTTTAATGGTTAGATCAGAATATTGGCCTGAATCTAAGATATAATATGATCTGGATAAATAGAAAATCTTATACTTGGATTCCAAAAGTAATAGGTAATAATTGATAATAATAATAGCTAGCACCCTAAGATTGACAAAACACTTTAAATGTTATCTCAGCATCACAAAATCAAACGCACAAGTACAAGATAGGTAAAGGATGGTTAGACAGCAATTTGGCTAAAAAAGACCTGGAGTTTCGCGTGGACAGCAAACTCCACATAGCGGTCAGTTCATCAGATCTGGGTTGGGCTAAGTGGGGCAGAGCTTCTTGTAATGAGGAAGCAATGGGCCCGCTATCCTCTGCAGTGCTCAGACCACACGTGGAGTCTTTTGTTCTGACCTGGGCACCACCATTTAAGAATGGCATGGATATGCTGGAGAGGATCCACAGGAGGGCAGCCAGCATGGGGAAGAGCCTGGGGTACATGATATTTAAGGATCTGGTGAAGGGACTGGATATATTGAGCCTGGGGCAGAGAAGACTCAGGGAAGACATGAGAGCTTTGCTCCAGTATTTGAAAGGTTGTTATGAAGAGGAAGGATCAGAGGCCCCAGAGGGCAGAACCAGAAGCAGTTGAGGGGGGGAGGGTAGGGGATTGGGGCCAGATGTCAGCAGAAACTCCCTAACTAAGAGACTAGTGCCAAAGGAGGAGGGAGGAGGGGGTTTATCTGGTGGTGGTGGGTTCGGCCTCCTTGGCAGCCTTCAGACAGAAGTCAGACGATCAGTTACTTGTCTGTCACTTTGTGGAGAGCATTCTAGGTTTCTCTGAGATGGAGCTTTGGAAATTCTGAGAAAGGATGGTGATTAATTTGGGTGAATCCTATTCCAAGGCCTCATACTGGCAGCTCTAGGGCTGACTGAGCCCTGAGCTGGTGTCCCCACGTCCTCAAGACCATGCCAGAGCCTTGGCTTATAGTACATTTCCAAGGTCAGCCCCATTTTCAGAAAAGGTCTTTTCTGGAGCCTCTTGTGAAGGACGCACACCTACAAGCAAAGACACAGGTTCATGCATGGCCAAACTGACTAGAATGCGTCAAAGTGTTCTATAAATGTCTGCTATTAGTATTATGGCTGTTAAGACGCACCTAGGGACGTGCCCATGCCCA
>CM053626.1:308765231-308791945 GCA_028646595.1 Phalanger gymnotis
TGTAAAATGAACTGGAGAAGGAAATGGCAACACTCCAGCATCTTTGCCAAGAAAACCCCAAAGGAGTCGCAAAGAATTGGACGTGACTGAAGAACAACCAAACAACAGCAAGACTTGAGGTAGTGGTACTCCAGAGATGGTCTCCTAAAAGCACATGTGACCACCCTAGGATGAGTCTTTTATGACTCTTGGGTCACAGCCTAGGAGATCCTTGGCTCTGTTCATCTCCTTGTCATGCTGTTGACTTATATTAAACTTACAATCCACTAAAACCTCAGATTTTTTCAGAAGAGCTACTGTCTTCTACCTGGTCCTCTCCCATTTTGTACTTGTAAAGTTGATTTTTTTTAAACCCAAGTAAGAGATTTTATATTTGTCCCTAAAATTTCAATCATCTTATTGAAGGTAGAGCTCCATGCTCTAGCCTGACTGTTAAAATCCTGACTTTGATATCAATGTGTCAGCCGTTCCTCCCAGATTAGGGTTGCCTGCAAATGTGGTCAGTCTATCAACCAACATTTATTAAGTATCCACCATGCACCAGGCACTGTGCTAGGTGCTTGGGATATAGAAGCAAAAGGGAAATGGACCCTGCCCTCAAGGAGCTGACTTTCTATGAAAGGAGGAAGAGATTTGTTCACAAGTAAGGAGACAGGTGGGGGAAGGTATACCAAGAGCAAACAAAATATGTGTAATTTTGCAGGGGCAGGATATATGGATGGAGTAAGTAAGGCAAAACTGCACAAGCCTAATATAGACAGATTCCTGAGGCACTCCAATGGAGACCTCCATCCAAGCTGACATTTAAGCTGTCCTGATGACTCTTTGGATCCAGTCATTTAATGGGTTTCCAAGTCACCTAAATGTCTTATCTCCTCCATGCCATCTCTCTCCATCTCCTTGTGTGACAGACTTTGTCGAACAATGTAGCTGCAGCATTCCCCAAGTGGACCAGTCCAGTTGTCCTGTCAACAATGGAAGTCAGGATGATGAGACCACCTCTGGCCCTGATGGAGCCCAGCTGGTTCTTTCAATCCCCTTTCCCAGGCTAGATGTAGAGAGGTATCTCAGACTAGGGGAGAAGCCTCTGGCCTTGAATCCCCTACTGGATTCTTTCTAGCTGTTTGATTATGCCTCAGTTTCCTTATGTGTAAAATATAGGTAGTAACCACTGTAACACCTATTCCCCAGAGATCTCGTCTATGGAGGGCTTTTGGTAACCCTGAAAGTGCTCCAAAAAGTGCTCCAGAAACATCCTGTATCATTCATTCCTCCCAAGCCATCACTTTTATAGGGACCACTTTAGGATGCTGCCAGTAACTGAAGCCTCCTCTCTTTGGAAAGATCAGGAAATGGTTGCTTTTCTTATAAGAGAGATAGAGAAACAGAGAAGTAGAGAGGAAGAGGGGCAGAAGCCAAGAAAATAGTGATAGATGTGGGAGATAGAGGGAGAGGGACAGAGAAAGGTAAGGAGACAGACAAAAATAGCAACAAGAGAGAGACAAAGATGGGTGAAGAAATGAGAAAGCATTTAAGTGCCTACTATGTGCACGGCACTGTACTCAGTACTGCCAGCCCCTGCTCTTAAGGCTCTCACTGTCTAATGGGGAAGACAATAGAGAAAGGAGGTCTCAGCCAAGTCCATTGGAAAAGTCCTTTGCATATGGTGACCAAGGCAGATAGATGGAAATGCATCTTCTTTGATATTATTTCCACTGATTCCTTCTATTTCTGATGTTGAGCCATGTGAGAGGGCTAAGGACTTGGAGAATGAGAACTTTCTTTTCCAGGGCTTCAGTCAATGTGGCTCCTAAGAAGCTGAGGCCAACGTCCCAGCCAAGGCAGTCGCTAGATCCCATCTGCACAAGGGCTGCTGCCCTGGGTGGTGGCTGTGGAGGAAGGACTGGAAACAGGACTAATGGCCTGGGTGGGAGGTGCTGCTATTTCTGAGCCTCCCATCTGAGCCTAAAGGGAGATGGTTATTGACATGGTGGCAGAGGAAACCAAAGGGGAGATGGCCAGGTACAGAGCAGAAAGAAGGAGGTTATATGGTAGATAGGGACCACTTTAGAAATAGGAAAAGGGGTAAAGGAACCCCTTTGTGTCTCAGATTAACAGAACAAGACACAAAGGAAGGGAGAGAGACAGAAAGAGTGGGGAGACAAGGGACCTTAAAGAGGAAAAGGAGAGACATGGAGAAAGCAAAGAGGCAGGAGAAAAGAAAGACCGAGAGAGGAGGGACAGGGTGAGAGACAGAGAGGAATACAGAGAAAAACAAGTTTGAAAGAGTGGAGGATACAGACAGATGAGGGAGAGATTAATTCAGCAAACACTGATCAGACAATTATCGTGTGCTAGGTGCTGAAGCAGACGTGGCTCCTTCCTTCAAAGGACTTGGAATCTAAAGGGGGCTAGGGCCCTAATATGGAGAGCCAGGACACATAACATTGTCTGTTGGGTGCATCAGAATGGTACAGAGGGCTTTGTGGAGGCTCACACCCCGGGGGGGAGGGAGGTTGAGTCATTAACAACCGGCTTGGGGCAGGCTTCTTGAGAGAGAGACCTAGATACACATGGTGAGTCATTCAAGGGCAAGGAGGAGGAAGGCATAACAGGGAGAAGGACCAGTGTGAACAAAAGCCAGTGGCAGGATTCAGAGTATGAGTACATCACAGAGACACGGTCAGCTTGGCTGGAGCATAGGGCACACGGATACATGAAGGGGAGCAGTTACTAAGTACCTACCATGTGGAAGCTACGCCTTAGACTGGGAGAGCGCTAGGGCTACAGTTACAAAGACCAAGACAATCCCAACTCCCAAAGAACTGACATTCCAATGAGGAAGATAACAAGGATATGTAAGTGTTGTTCAGTCGTGTCCAACTCTGTGTGACCCCATTTGGGGTTTTCTTGGCAAAGAGAATGGAGTGGTTTGGCATTTCCTTCTCCAGCTTGTTTTACAGATGAGGAAACTGAGGCAAACAAGGTTAAGTGACTTGCCCAGGGTCATACAGCTAGTTAAGTGTCCAAGGCAAGATTTGAACTCAGATCTTCCTGACTTCAGGTCTGGTGCTCAATCCACTATGCCACCAAGCTGCTCCACGTATAAGTATATGTAGCACAAATATAAAGAGAATAAATATCAGTACGTGCAGAGTAGGGGGTTACAAAGTAGTTGGGGCAGGAGGGCATTTGAGGAGGGGGGGATTCATGCAGATAATGGTGCTTGAGTTGTCTTGAAGGAAAGATTCTAAGAAGTGAAGGTGAGCGGGGACTGGATTCTGGGCATGGAGGTCAGGCCAGTGCCAAAGCATGGAGTTGAAATAAGGAGTGTCTCTTGAATATGAGGCACAGAGAGGTGTGCTTGGCTGGACTGTAGAGTATAGAAGAGCATGTAGTATCCAATGACACTGGAAAGTGAGGTTGGGGCCAGGTTTGAAGTGTTTAAAAATGAATTTGAGCCTGAGAAGTAAATAATAATGAGGAGGAGGAAGAGAGACGACATTTACATAGTATTTTGAGGTCTTCAAAGTACTTTTTCTGCATTATCTCATATGACAATGATAACTTAGGGTGGCACCAGGTTGCAGAAGGCCTTGAATGTCATTCAGTGGAGTTATTGAGAAGAGCTAGGAAACCACTAAAGGGTTTTGAACAGAGAAGAGGAGGGAGGGGGATTGGAGGAAGCGAGAGAGAGAGAGAAAGACTATAACTCCCCAAAGGGCCTCATTCCTCCTCAGCTGAGGCCTTCTCTCCTAGGGCGGAGTGGAGGCTCTCTGGGTCTCAACTTCCTCATCACTCAAATGGAGAGGGAATTGCTGTTTCCAGGCTCTGGCCTGGACTCTATGGGGATATGAACGAGGAAGTCATGATTCCTACCTTCATAGGCTCACAATCTAATAAGGAAGACCAATCATATATGGATAATGACAATAAAGATCACCAAGCTGGGCAGGGAAAAGGCCCATGGAGGAAGGGAATGAAGGGGGTATCAACAGATGCATTGTGGGAGCTCAAAGGAGCAAAAGAGGAACAGGGAGGGTTTCTAAGGGGACTTCTAGAGGAGCTGGCACATGAGCTAATACTGGAAAGAAGAGGGGAATACCCAGGAAATTAACTGGACAAAGAGTCAGAGGCAGGAGATGCAACTGAAAGTTCAAGGAACAGCATTTAGCCCAGTTTGATTGAAATGCTGGGTACCTAAAGGGACAAGTTAGGAGATTGTCACAGTCATCCAGCCAAGAGGTGGTGAGGGACTGAGCTGGAAATCCAGAGGTGAGCATCACAGAAGCTCCAAGGTGAGAGGAATCCCAGAAGATAATACCCTTCCGGCTCATCCAAAGGAGTAGTGCAAATTGAAGTTTTCTTCCACTTATGTGCACACCAAGGTTAGTCACTCCCTTGGTGGGGAGTAAGGTAAGGGATAAAGACTTGATAGGAAGCAGGAAGTGGCAAGTCATGCCCTCCAGAAGGACAACTGGCATGTTACCTTCCAGACCCACACACCCAGCTCCAGGCCTGGCCCCAAAGCTGATACATAAAGGCCTGGGTGGCTGGCCATGGGGTGTAGTAGGACTGGAGCCCAGGCCGGACAGCTGATACACGGTGTTTAGGGCCAAGGACAGCAGATACCCACGGTTCTATGGCGTGAGGTCAGGACAAGGGCAAGATTCCAGGACAAATAAGACCCAGACAGATGGCTAGTACGAAACTTCTGAGGGGAGTAGATCCAGACAGACTCTGACAGGCAGACCCATGACTGCTAAAACCAGATACGTGAGGTTCTGAGGGATGTGCCAGGGCTGGGTCGGAACAAGACCAAAGAAACCACAGGCAACCCACAGGCTGATAATTAAGTTCCAAGGGTTGGACAGGGCCCGAATCAGACTCAGACTAGAAGCTGGGGTCTGTCCATACTGGGAAACATCAAAGGGGAAGGGTGGTGGGAGAGTCAGGCCCACAGTTGATACATGTAATGATACACTGCTGACCCATTCTAAGGGGTGTAGCCAGATCCATAGGCTCCCACGTTGATACATATTAATACATCACATCCTAAGGGGGGGGGCGGAATTACAGACACCCCCCCCATGACTGATACATACGGAAATATCACCTATATCGTGGATACATCATGATACATATGGATACATCATCTAAGGGCCCAGTGTTTGATACATAATGACAAGTCCTGCTCTAAGGGGTGAGGTCAGAACCGCAGATCCCAAGCTGATACATACTGACACATCCCGCTCTAAGGGGGTGGAGCCACAGACAACACCACCCCCGCCCCCTCTACAGCTGATACGTAGAGATACATCACGTTCTGAGGGCCCAAAGATTGATACATAATGACAAGTCCTGCTCCAAGGAGTAGAGCCAGACCCTCAGACCCCAGGTTGATACATACCGATACATCACCTGGGGGAGGGGGAGGGCAGTATCTGTCACACGCACACCCCACCCCCCACCAGGGTAGGTAGGTCTGTATGGATTCATCACATTCTAGGGGCACAGTGGCTGATACATAATGACAGGACCTGCTCTAAGGGGCGGGGTCAGACCCGCGGGGGCGGGGGGGAGGCGGCTACGGGCGGACACTCCCCGTTTTACGGGACGGGGGCAGACTCGCAGACCCCCAAACGTTTCTGCCCATTGATGCCCCCCACACTGAGCGCCCCACGGCTGACCCATATTCATGCACGCTGGTCCAAGAAGGCCTGGCTGGCCGGAGTCAGCCAAGCTTCGGACACGGCCAGTCCCAAGGAGGTGGACCGGCCCCACAGTTGCGGGTGAGGGGAGGTCCCCCTAGTCCAAAGGGGCCGCCTGCGCGCCGCGGCCCCGCCCCCTACGGGCGCTGCCCGTGACCTCTTACCCCAGGCGCGCGGCGGCAGCGGCGGTCACATGACGAGGGCCAACATGGCCGCCGCCGCTGCTGGGAGCTGAGGCGGCGCCGCCGCCGGGCAGCCGCGGGGAATCCGCCCGCATCGGCGGCCTCGGGGCCGGGCGGGGGCCGGGGCGGCGGCGCGGGGGCCGGGGGCGGCTATGCCGAGGGCCCGGAGCCGCGGGCGCAGCGGGGCGGCCGGCGTGGGCGGCGGCAGGAGGGAGGAAGTAGGTTTGTTGACACGGGCCGGGCCTGGGGGGAGGGGCGGGGGCGTCCCCGGGAAGGGAGAGGGGGCCCTGGGAGGGAGAGAGAGGGGGCCTCGCTCGTAGGCGTCCCACCGCACCTCGCCCCAGCTCATCGTGCTCCTCTCCTTCCCTCCACTCTCCGCCGCCGCCTCCGCCGCGCCGCCCGCCCGGATTTCCCCTCAGACCTTCCTGAGAGTGAGAGCCAACCGGCAGACCCGGCTGAATGGTGAGTCCAGACCCGAGAGCCCTCCCCGGCCCAGGGCATCCACCAAAACTGCACGCCAGTCACTGATACACGGGGATGGTGGGATTGCGCGCTAGAAGGCACTTGGAGAGCTTCAGAGGCCAAATGGTCACATTTTACAGATGGGAAAACTGAGGCTCAGAGTCCTTAGCATCTCCGATCTACAGCAGAAGAGACCTTAGAGGTTGTCTAGTCTTACTTCCTCATTTTACAGAAGAGGAAACTGAGGCCCAAAGAAGTGAAGGGACTGGTCCAAGGTTACCCAGGCACTACTGAACAGTCAGGATTTCCCCCCAAGGCCTTTGCCTCTACATCCCCTTTCTCAGGGAATACATCAGTGTGCTCAGTGCTTCTGCTGCCTGGACCACTTCATTGGGCACACACCTTCACTCTGATCCCACTTTCAGGAGCCTTCCCACTTCTCTTGGGGCAAGAAGAGGGAGCCTCAGCCCGTTTTGGGGACCACCTCCAAGCAGGCCACAGCTGCTCCCCCTTGGGGTGCTGGAGTTGGGTACAGATGCTCCACTCTCTAAAATTCCAGAATCCCTTCAGCCCAGGCCCCTGGCGCAGGCAGTAGGGAGAGGCCCAAGGCAGCTTGACCATGCCCCCCAGCTTCAACCAGACCCCTGAGGGAGAGGAAGAGAGTCAGCTCTGCTCCTCTTTCTTTCTGCCTTAGCCCAGGCACCCTCAGGAGCTCCAGCTGGTGGCCAGCCCTTGCCTTGCTCTAGGCTCCAAGCCAGGGAAGACCTCCCTTGAAATCTCATCCCTGCCATAGAGTGACCTAAAGAGTGGCTCTTAGTGGCCGAGGGAGCTGGTTCCCTTAAGACTCATCACTTGAGGGAAGCTCAGCCTTTCCACACCAGTGACATCATGGGTCCCACTAGGTGCTGCCAGGCATAAACGAAGCTGTCCTTGCCCTCCCAAAGCTTATAGTCTCCCTGTGGGACAAGAGGCATGTGTGTGTAAAGTAAGAAACAAAATGTCCACAAAGTGGTTTCAAGGAGCTGAGTGAAAGTTTGTACCTGATCCAGACGATGAAGGGAGCTGGGGGTGCCAGGAGGCGCAAGCCAGTCAAGTCCACAAACGTTGATTAAGCACCTACTAAATGCCGGTACTGTGCTAAGACTAGAGATGCCAAGAAGAGCAAGAATCAAGCTCTGGTCTCCCAGAGCTCTAATCTCATGGGGAAACTGCATGCAACTCCCGTGTGCTTCTATGTGCCCACAGGGGAGAGGCCGAAGGGGAGGTGTTAGCATTAAGAGGGATTAGGAAGGGCTTCTTGAAGAAGGTGGGATTTAAGGTGAGGTTTGAAGGCAGGAGGCCAGCTGAAGAGGGACAGCCAGGGAAAATGGCTGGAGTCCTGTGCAAGCAACACTCAGGCCAGCATCACCCAATCCTAGAGTGAGGGGAAGGGAGGATTTCGTAAGAAGACTGGAAAGGTGGGAAGGGCCTTGAAAGCCAGACAGAAGATTTTATATCGACCCCAAAAGTAATAGAGAGCCACAGGAGTTTACTGAGGTGGGGTGGGAGGCGACGTGGTCAGACGTGCCCTTTGGGAAGTTGGCTTTGACAGCTGAGTGGAGGATGAATTGAAATGGGGAGGCTGAAGCAGGCCAACCCGACAGCAGCTCTGGCAGCACTCAAAGCTTGAGGTGGTGAGTGCCAGCACAGAGTAGAGAAGAGGAGGGTAAGCATTCAGGAGATGTAGAAGTGAAATCAACAGGCCTTGCTAGTAGATTGGGGTGGGGGGTGCCGGGGAGGGTGAGGTACTGAGGTGACGAGGATGATACTGAGGTTGTAAGCCTGGGGTGACTGGAAGAGTAGAACCTCCCACCTCCAGCAATAAGGAAATCAGGGAGGGCAGAGTTCAAATTCCCTTTGGAACATGTTGAGCATCTCATTCAGAATGTCTAATGAGCAGTTGGAGACATGAGACCGAAATTCAGGAGAGATGGTAGGGCTGGACACATAGACCAAGAGGTCAAACTGCAGGCTCTGAGGAGACCACCAAGTGAGATAGTTTAGTGGGAGAAGACGGATTGGCCCAGGCTAGAGGCTTGAGGGACCCCTGAGAGAAGGGGCTTGACCCGGAGGAGGACCAGTCCGCTAGATGGGACAGAGCCATGTCAGAAGAACCTGGAGAGAGGAGAGCGAGAAGGAAAAGAGGCTGCCGGGCAGTGTGGGGAGCTGCAGCAGGCAGTCAGGAAACACGAGGATGTTGGACAGTCTGGGCAGAGGCAGAACGTCAAGGAAGACCACGTAGGTCAGTTTGGCTGGAATGTGGGAAGAAATAGCAAATTTATCTGGAAAGATAGACTAGAACCAGCATGGGAAGGATTGAAGTGCCAGGCAGTGGGCTCAGCTCAGGCCACGGGGAGCCACCAAAGTTTCTTGAGTAAGAGAGTGACCTGGTCAGACATTGCTCCCAGGTGTGTCCCAGCTGCCAGCCCTCCACTTGCAGGGAGGCCACAGGACTCATCTACACACACTTCCACCTAGGCAGAGGACCAGAAGACCATGATTTAGAGTCAAGTCTAATTGCCTCAATTTACAGATGGGGAAACTGAGGCCCACAGAGGTAGAGGGATTTGCCCCAAATCCCACAGGGAGCAAATAGCAAAGACCTCATCCTCCAGTTCTGAAGCCGGGACTTTTTCTACTGCCAAGGAGTCCCTTTATCCCTCCTGGTTCCATGATATAGGCCGTGGGCAAGAGCCCTAAGGTGGGCCTGCAGCTGCCTGCATCAGCTGGGGCAGAAGAGTTGGGAATCCTTCCCCTCTTGGGTCCTTGGACCCACAAGCAGGGCGGGCCATTCTGATCTGCTGCCCTTCCAGCTGGCTTGGCCTACCCCAGTGCAGGAGATAATTTCTTCACCCCCTTCACCCCCTGTCACTAGGTGCCTTTCCTGCAGTCTATCCTCAAGGAACCATCTCCTGTCAGGACCCCAGGCTTGTCCAGGGGAGCCCCACAGTGAGAAGCAAAACAAGATGGGAAGAACAGAGGGCCAGTCTCTCCCTGGCCACCTTGGTTTTTCCATCTGTAAAACCTGTGGGAGATCGCTAGATACCTTCTTTCTCCAGAGCACTGCCCTGGACCCAGCTGTACCCCAGGGCCCACGTTGTTTCTGCCCCAAGTCTTCCTGAAGCCAGGTGTCTGCATGATGGCTTTGGGATGAGGCTTCTGGCAGCTCCAGTGCTGAGCTCAGAGAGGAACAGCACCTTTCTGCCCCAACCTCAGACTCTTGAAAAGATGGCCCCCACAAGAGCTCCTCAGAGAAGTTCTCTGGGAGCTTGGCCTTCTTGACCTCTCCCGACATCAGTATGCTCAGTGCTTCTGCTACATTGGGCACCTTTGGCCACGTGCCAGCTGAGCAGGACAGTTCTGGAGTCCAATGAGCTATAATGCCCTGTCCTCAGGCTCTCAAGATCACAAGAGTTGTAACACCACAGGGTTTCCCTGGAGGTCAAAGATCTGGGCTCGGTGGCTTCCTGGCTGTAAGGGAAGGAGCCCAGGATTTGGAGTTAGGTGGCCTACAACATACTATCTGTGTGTCACTCAGTGCCTCAGTTTCCATCTGTCAAATGAAGTTGAACCAGAGAATCTCTAAGGTCCCTTGCAGCTCCAGCATTAGAATGAGATAAGCTCCTCATAGATCACTGGGCTTCCTGTGCCTGACAGCTCTGTCAAGGGAAGGCAGAAGAGGGGGTGGGAGTCTCCTATAACATCTCAGCCTCTTGGCCTTGGCTGAGACCTTACAGTGGAGAGGGGAAAATGGGGCCACCTTTGTCCTAGGGCAGGTGGCGTACATTGCATGGTCTCTCCTGCCAGACTCCCATCAAGCCCAGCCCCTGGGGCACTGTCAGAGATAAGAGTGGGGAAGAGTCCCCAGGATGTACCTTGGTCATTTACTACTCTTGTCATCTTGGCCAAATCACCTCAGCCTCACCGAGCCTCAGTGGGCCACATCGTGGCAGCTTTGGTGACAGCCAGAAGCGAGGGGAGCCCCAGGGCTTAGAGTGGGGAAAGATCCGGGAACCTTGGCTAGGTCATCCTAGGGGTGGGCCTGGGGAGGGCTCAGGCTGTGTGGGAGGGGGTCTGTCTGCTTTTGTGAAGTGGGAACCAGGCGGGCCACACACCCTCTCGCCCCCAGGCCCCACCAGAGCTGCTGCTCTGGGGCTAACCCTTGGGGTTGCCATGGATGCCAAGGTGGGCCTCTCCAGCCTGCCTGGGCCACAGAATCCAGGTGGGAAGGGGTTAAGTGTGTGCCTCCCCTCCCACTAGCTGAGCCATCAGTAATAGGGAAGGCAGTCAGGCTGGGCTGGTGGCTCTCCAAGGGTCCTCTGACAGCCTAATCATCATTATTAATGCTAATAAACATTAGTGAACTCCTCACCTCTCAGCAGAAGGTTGAAATAATCGCTGAAGAGCCTAGGTCCCCAGGAAGCTGTCAGTGAAGAGGCTGGAAAAGAAAGCAGACGGGGTGGGGTTTGGGTGAGAGAGCCCCCCACTGCGCCCCCCAAGCGCTGCCCCTGCTTTCCTGAATTCTGGAGCTCTAGGGCTTGACGAGCTGGAGGAAGAGAGGGAGCAGTGAACTAATTAGAAATGATCGCTTTTTCAGCATTAATTAGCTGTGCCTTGGGCTCCCTGGCCCACAGCCCCTGCCTCTGAGGCCACTCCCTCCCTTCCTCCATGATTGGAATTGATGGTGCTCCGGGGAGCACAGAGCTCCCAAGATGCACCTGGCCACAGCTAGAAGCCTTCTACAGAAGTGACCCTTTGTAACTTTGCGCAGTCTCTAAGACCTTTGGCCTCAGTCTATCCCTCTGTAAAATGGAGTTGCTTTTAGTAGAGACAGCACAGTACAGTGGGAGGACCACTGGACTTGGTTAATCAGAAGACCCAGGTGTGAGTTCTTCCTTGACCTTAGGCAAGTTTCTTAAAAGGCTCTTGGAGCCTCAGTTTCCTCATCCATAAAATGGGAGTAATACTGCTTGTGGGCAAACTTTTTATAAATCATTGTCCTCCTCTCAGTCTTTGGGAGAAAGTACTGAACTGTATGAATTCTTAGGCCAGATAGGAACAAAATCCAGCAAAGATCTGAGAAAACTTCAGGTCAGCACCTTGCCCACTCTGTGCCCAGGCAGCTCAGTGCATGGCACATCATGCCATGTATGCACTCCAGCACCATTCGCTCTCTTGCCACCAGGCTCCCAAGTGTGTGATTTCAGGGACTCCCTGAGTCTACTCCCAGCTCCTGGGGTGCAGAGCCCCTAGATAGATATCAGCCACTGTCTGCCCAGGTGGGCAGAGGGAGACCAGGCCTCTCTCAGCCCAGCTCCTTGAAGAGCCTTGAGCCTCCGTGCAGAGGGTAGATATGGGGGAGGCAGAGAGCCAGCTCTCCCAGGCCTCAGCTGGCTAGGCTAATGGGGCCTAGGCCCCAATGCCATGCAGCATCATTGGGGGCCGTGTCATTGGGGCCTTGTGGTTGGTTTTTCTGTGTAGCTCGAATTGGGAAGATGAAGCGTCGGAAGCAGGATGAAGGCCAGGTATGTCCCCTGTGCAGCCGCCCCCTGGCAGGATCGGAGTCCGAGATGAGTAGGCATGTGGAGCGATGCCTGTCCCAGGTAGAGGTGCCACGGCCTCCCCTGCTCCCTCCCCCCATCCCCTCCCTCTGCCCAGACCTGGATGTCCTGGAGGGGCAGGGCTGCTGCCCACTGGCATGCCTCTGTGCCCAGGGGGCGGGAGAAGGGATAGCCAGCCCTGCTGGGGAGGGCATGCCCGGCCTCCTGGCCTGGCCGGGAGCTCCACGCACCCCAGCTGCCTGCTCTGCCTCCCCAGAGGGAAGGCTCCTGCGTGGCCGAGGACGACTCTGTGGACATCGAGACTGAGAACAGCACCCGTTTCGAAGAGTATGAGTGGTGTGGGCAGAAGAGGATACGGGCCACCACCCTCCTGGAGGGTGGCTTCCGAGGTAAGGGCCTCAGAGGGGGCCGGAGGCATGCTCCAAGCATATTAACAGCCTCAGCCGGCGGTGGGAGGGGTGGGGGGGAGTGACGACAGGAAACGGGTTGATCAGCCCCAGTGATGCATCGAAGGTGACAGCTCAGGCGGCTTAGCGCCCACATCAAATATTAAAGGGACGGTTATGCATTTATCACTCCATCCCTTTTAAGGTTGATAAATGAGAATCCGGCAACCCGCTGCACACCTCCAGCGCTTCGGGCCCTCAGGGCTCCCAGACAAACACATTTCATGTTCCCCTCCTTCTCCTTGTTCTCAGCGTCAGGGAAATCAGTTACAGAGGAAGGAGTGAGTTATGGCAAAATTTGACCTCCCATGAGCTTTATTGGTGAATGTAATTTTAGCTCCAAGCCCATCTCCTCTCCCTCCACGCCCTCAGCCTGACCTAGGAAGGAGCTGAGCCTCACAGCTTCCTCTCCCCTCACAGCTCCCTGGCCATCTCAGGGCTGGCCACAGACATTTCTGAGACCCCAAGGGGAGCAGTTGGCATCGTTGACAGAGATCTTGGGCCTCTCTGTGGTGATCTCTTGATTTGGGGACATACCTCCCACATCTGTTCATAATTTAAGCAGCAGTGACTTGGAGACCAAGGTTGAGCCCTCTCAGCCATCTCCAGGGGCAGAACCAGGCCTTAGAAACTGGGGTTTATTGTCAGCCAAGTTGGGACCACTGCCTCCACAGGCCCAAGGGAGAGGCTCATTCCCCTCCTGGCTTCTGGTAGTACAGATGGACACCCCACCTTTGCCCACCTACTTCCCACCTGTTAGGGAAGCCACGGTGTGGTATGCACTCTGTGAGATGGGCAGGGTTTGGCATAGCCCAGGGGGGTGTCATGCCAGGGAAGGTCCAGCCCCAGATGAACAGGGCTGTGTTAGGAGTAGGCGAGCCGTCTCCCAAGGAGGGCAGGCACCCATGGATCCTTATTCCCCTGGAGGAAGGGTCTGACACAGAGCAAAATTGGGATTTCCAACAGCTAGGTGAGGATTCTGAGTGCATCTGGCCAGCGCTGCCTGAGGGGCTGGTCAGTGAGAGAGGCCATCTGCTTCCCAGGTGTGTTACCCTCTTAACTCCAGCAGTGGGGAGCCAGGAAGGTGCTGAACCAGGCATTCTTTCTCCCCCCAGCTGAGAAATGGCTGTGGTCTGGTCTAGTGTCTTATCTCAGCCCCTCGCTGGAGGAGAAAGGAGGGTGTTACTGCCCTTGCTACTGATGGCAAACTGAGGCACTTAAGCCCAGAAGCTGGAACAGCAGGTTCATAGGATCCTAGAGGCCTTAAGAGGCCATCGAGACTTTGATGATGGAGAAACCGAGGCACAGAGATGCTAAGTGACTTGCCTGGGCTCACCTAGCTAGGCATCATCTGAGGAGGGAGGGATTTGAACCCAAGACTTCCTGACTGCAAGGCCAGTGCATTTTCTCTTGTCACCCCACTGGAGAAAGGATGATACTGTGGGAGGAATGCCAGGCCCCAACCCTGTACCATAATTGCTTCCTAACCTTGGACAGTGTTTTCCTCCAGTAGATCTCAGCTTCCTTCTCCATAAAAAGAGGGGCTTGGCCTGGGGTAGTCTTGGGGTCCTTCCCAGAGCCCAGCCCCCACTGCAGAGAAGCTCCTGGAGATCCATAGCTGTTCTCCCGGGTGTGTTGGCGCAGGGTGGGGGCAGCCAACCTCCCATCTACAACGGGCAAGCAGCAGCTCTTGCCCCAGGGAGTTAGAATTCTGGCATCATCCTCTCCCTCTCAGTGGCGCGGACACCTCGCCATGCCAGGATGCCTCTTCTACGGCACGCTTTGAGGTTGTTTTAGACATACAAGCTAGCTGCGCATTTCTGGCCCCAAATGTTTACTCCATAAGGTTCTCCCTGTAAAGAATTCCTAAGGGGGCTTAAGAGGGGCTGGTCTTTGAAAGATTCAGGGAGCGTGCGCCTGTGTGTATGACTTGAAAGGCAGGGGCTCCTTTATCTACAGAGAAGCGCACCCGCTTCTCCTGATAGAAGCTGCTGTCATCTCTTAACCAGCTTAGTGCAGTCAGAAGGCGAGCCTACTTGAAACACTGTTTTACACAGGGATCAGTGGCAGGATACAAAACCAGCAGTGGAGGAGCAGGTGAGGGAGGGAGCCTGGCCTGATAGCACCAGGCCACAGGGGAGGCTTCTGAGGCCCCGCTGGAGCCCAAGCAACCATGGCCCATGAAAGGCCTGCCGCAGAGGAGGGCGCTTCAGGGGGCCCCAGGTGTGGTCCTGGGGGGTCGAGGGCATCGATCGCCTCTCTACGAGCCGAGCCTCGAGCCTTAGGTTGGGAGCCTGGGCTGGCGGCCGCGTGCGTAATGTGATTGAAAGGCAGTTAAAATGGCGGTGACCTTTTCAGGAGGAATTAGATTGCCTGCCAAGACCAGTTAGAGGGAGTGATAACGCCAGCTTGAGGAAGCTGTCCAGCAGACTTCAGAGACAGCGAGCCACAGACAGGGACAGAGGCACCTGATGGGGCAGAGGACAGCCTGGGAGAATTGGGGATCAGTTCCTGCTCCGTGCTCATCCTTTCTCCCTTCCCACCTCCAGCCAGGCCTCCCCCTCCCCCAGCGCTGCCCTCTGGGACCTCCTCTTTTTGAGCTGATCAGTTGTCTTGAAATGATCCTCCTGCTGCTGTGGGAGCAGCGAATCTTCGGGTCAGGGGCAGCAGCCGCCAGTGCAGCCTGACGAGCCATGACCCACACTGGGGCCCTACCAGGACCAGGGCCTGGCAGTGGCATACTTGAAGACAGATGAAGGTGGCCTAGTCTGAGTTGTCACAGAGACACTGGGGAATAGAGAATGGTCTGCTTGGGCCCCACCTGATGAGGAGGGCACTTCTGGGCTTCTCTCCAGCACAGGAGAGTGGGAATCACAGGAAGAGCTAGCATCCAAAATCGGGGCCAGCGCGTGTCCCCTTCCTGCCTCGTCCTTGTTGCCTTGGGGGCTAGGGAGGGGCACTGAAACCAAGGACAAGCTTGTGCTCTGCCACAGACTCCTTCCCCTCTCTGCCTTGGTTTCTTTTTCTCTAAAACGAGGGGGCTAGACTCCCTGTGGGTATGTCAGGACCCATCAGAGGCTCCCTGGGAGTGGCCCCTTAGCTGCCTGGGCTTGTTTCTAAGCCTGACCCAGAGGGGGCTTGTCTCCTGTTGGGAGCTGGGGCTCATGGGACTGCAGCTCCCTGGCAGTGAAGGTCACACCAAAAAGATGGGCCAAGACCGTGTCAATAAAGAATTGGCCTTGACGCCAGGTACAGGAACAGTGAGATGGAGAAATCTTCCAAGAGACAGGCCAGGAAATGGAAGCGACCTGCTGAGGATCCCAGGTCCTCTCAGCCAATGAATTGTGAAGCCTATACTTTGCCCTATCACCAAGCTGGACAGAAAAGGGAAAAAAAAAAAGTGTGTGTGGAAATAGAGGTGGCCTGGGCAGCTTCCAGCCATCTTCTCACTGCACCCTGGAAACAGCCCCTGGGAGGACATAGCTTCTCAGGAGAGGAGGAGAAGCCAGGCAAGGGGCATGTGTCTCTGGCCTCATTCACCTTTCATTCGAGGACAGCACAATGTCAAGGCTACTCTAAGATGGTCGAGTGAAAGGCTGGGGAGACAGATGGTCTATCAGGCCTGAGGCCTGCGCCTGGGGGGAAGGGTCCTGATGGCGTGGCACCTGCCTTCTTTGGGGCAGCAGTGGCAGCCTGGCTCTCCACCCTCCACCCAGTGTGGCAGAGGCCACGGCTGCCGCCCCTGCTATCTGGCATGGGAGGTGGCAGGTGTTGGAAGCAGCTAGCATCTGCTTTTGTTGTAGATGCTAGGGAGTGACATGGGGATTGGGAGGAGGAGGAGTGTTCTTCCAGGAGAACGTGGCCATTGCTGTGCCCTCTGGCCTTCTGGCCCCAGTGGACAGTGTGGGTGCACCCTGCTTGAGTGACACAGTTGTAGAATCAGGGCCGGTGAGGGAAGCAGAGGTCTGGGGAATCGGTGGGCTCGGACGTCGCCACCTGCCTGTGTCTCTTGTGACGTGCGCCAGCAGTGAAACGCATTATCGAGTGGTGCCCGGAAAGTGGCTAACTGCGTTTGACACACGCCAACTCCCTGCCTCCACACTGGATAATTGCATTGTCAACTGCTCAGCCAAGTGGCAGGTGACAGACACTGCTGGCCGATTGATTGTCCCGGCATCGCCCAGGCCGGCTCCGAGGACTGTCAGGCCCCAATCGATGGCGTTTACACAAGCCACCACAGCGGCATCGGTAACTAATTTCAGCTGGAAACTCATCTGCAGCCGACACCCAGCCTGCCTCGTCCCCTCCTGTCCCGTCCTGTTGTGTCCCTCGCTTCTGGCCCTCCCCCTGCTTGTGTTTGGTGCAGCAGGTGAGGAGATCAATGGGGGCTGTTTTGTGGTCTCAGATCCCAGGACATGGCCGCGCCAAGCTCACACATATCTCTGCCTTCTCAGTCAATGTGCTGATCAGTTGATTAAATTAACACTGACTTTCTTCTTACAGGCCCAGGAAAAAAATTAGTTTGGAGCAGAGGGGATTATTTTATGAAATTTCGACCTTGTTATCATTGCAGCACCCCCTCCTTCCCTCTCCACTTGATGCTCATTTCAAGGTCTTGCTGTGGGACAGGGTTGGGCCTCAAAGCTAAAGCTGTTCCACTTGGGGTTTCTGTTGCCTCTCAGGGTCAGGCTGCCCTCCCCCCTCTCACTAGTGGATAGCTGGGATGAAAGGCCCAGACTGGAAGCAGGGAGGAGGAGCCCCAGAGCTTTCAGGCTCAGCAAAGAGAGTCTCCCTTCTTGCTTCCAAAAGTCATCAAGCAGCACCCCTGGGCACAGAGATCAGTCATTCCAAGGGAGCAGGATTTCGAGCAGAAGAAACTTACCAGTCATCTGCTCTCATCTCCTTTGACTGATGAGGCTTCTGAGGATCAGAGATGGGGGAGATACCTTTCTTCAGTGCCCCAAGGAGTAGTCCATAGGCTGGGTGAAGCCTGGGGAAGGAGCTTGCCTTGGCCCATGACCCCTCAGCTGGGCCAGGGGTCGGAGCAGAGCTTCCTTGCAGTCCCTCAGAGCCCACAGCAGGGCTGATTGCTTCCTAGGCCATCTTGCCTACAAATGCTACTTTGGGATGTTTCACCAGCTGAGGGTAAAAAGAAGATTCGTGGCCTTTCCAGGCCAGGGGGCCGTCTGGGGATCCGCATAAAATGACTTTACGACCATTTCTTTTTATTGGGATGCTGTGAGAAGTCAGCGAGTGACATTTCATTAAGAAAATAAAGTTTAACAGGCCAGGGAGCAGGGTGCGTATAGACTTGGCAGGATTCTGTCAAAATGTTTGGGGCAATGGAGGGGGCCCCCCTCTGGGGGAGCTGGAGGGAATGCCATCTGTCACCTCAAGCGCTAGCCCATGTACTGTCCCATGGAAGGCCCAGCTCAGCGATCATACGAACCTAGACTTGAGCGATTCTAGCCTATTCCAGTCATTTTACAGAGGAGGAGGCTGAGACCATGAAGTCCTAAAGGACTTGCCAGGGTTGCCCAGGTCATCGGTAACAGAGCTGGGGTTTGAACAGGAGTCTCTGACTCAGATCTAACGATCTTTCCAAAGCTTCCCAGTTCGCCGTCTGGGCGAGGGAAGCTGGGGCCGAAGCCAGGCTCCTGAAGCCCTGATAAGCCATCCGGGTGAGGGCTGAGCAAGAGAGAGTGTGCGCGCCCCCTCAGACTAGCCCTTGTACCATCAGGAGAACCGGGGGTGGATCATAGGCTGGCTGCTTCTGCTGCTTTGTTTACAGGCTTCAGGAAAAGAGAGGCCATGGGGCGCTTGAAAGGCAAGGCGGAGTTTGTTAATGATTTGGGGCTCTTAAACACCTTTGGGGTATTTATTTTAAATCGTTTCCAAGAAGCTGAGACCCCTCTAACCCTGCCTGAGCAGGCAGCGGCAGGCAAACAGCCGCCAGGAGGATATGAAGTTGACCTCATCCCTCGTCACTCACTGAAGGTGGCCCTCAGCTTCCGCAGCCCCTGGCAGAAGCAGGAATAACTTGATTTGGTGAGCGTCAGGCCAGCAGCCCCCAGAAAGCTGTGTGTACACAGTGCTGGGGGCTGGGGGGGGCTGTAGCCATCTTGATAGGTATATCCTGATTGATGGGGGAGTTTGTCTCCCAAACTGTCAGAGAATTTATGGAGGTGCCACTCAGTGGTGAGGCCAAAATTGCTTCTCAGAACACACCTGGCCAGCCACAGGACCCATGGAAATGGCTGCCAGCTGCCTATTAGCTTTTTTTCTGGAGTGGGAGTGGAGGGAAGACACCTGCTTCCCTCCCTCCCAAAAGGGCTTGGACAGGTAATCTGATCTCCAAAGCAGCCGAGACACCTGCATTATGCAAACATCCATTCAACAAAACTTTATTGAACGTCTACCCATTGTATATATCTTGATTCTTTGAAGACCCTTTTCTCTGAGGGTGGGTGGACAGCAAGAAGGACCCTGCGGCCTTCCTAAGGCAGTGGGTCTGTGAAAGCTCGGTGCTGCAGCCACCAAGGGGCATGGTGTGGCTTAAAGCCTCTTCCCTCCCGTTGGTGTGTTGTGGGGTCTGAAGGCCCTGGGTGCCTACATAGCATGGCCATTGTGGGCCAGTGGCCTTCAGAAGCATGAGGCCCAGTGCCCAGGCACCGGGGAAGAGGGGAAGGAGCAGGTGTGAACATGGATCCCACTGGGGCCATTCTCCCTATCAGCGTGTGACTGCTCTTGTCCAGGAATCTGGTCTGAACGAGGCAGGGATGAATAATTAATGGCAGGCAGTTCAGACACCAAATATTTGAGCAGCTGCTTGGTGATTTTGCTGGCAGGGACCTTGAGGCAGAACCAGGAAACTGGGCCCCCAGGGTCATGGTGAACCCAGTCATGGCAGAGCAGGGCATCCCCATTTGGGCATGGTCTGCCCTCCAGGCAAGGTGGCACAAGTGAAGTTAAAGGCCCGAAGTACCCTTTTGGCCTTCAGAAAGTCAGCACCTCCATCTGCAGGGTGGGAGTAGGTGGCCAGTGAGTATGCAGGCTTTTGAGCTGATACGGAAACATTGCAATGAAGGAGATTTTCCCCCCTGCCAAGCCTGGGAGGGCCCTGGGTTATCTGTCATTATCGCACATCTTCATAGGTTTCTGGAATCCTTTCTCAGTTCTATCTCTGAGGGCCCTATTTGGAAGCAAGGCCAGGACCAGAGTTGGTGGGAAGGGAGGCTCCTAGCACCTTGCATGCCAAGCTGCAATATGCCATGGGTGCTACAAAATGGGAGAGATTGCATAGAAATGGAGCTGGAAGGGGCAGCTAGGTGGCTCAGTGAGTAGAGCACCAGCCCTGGAGTCAGGAGGACCTGAGTTCAAATCCGGCCTCAGACACTTGACACACTAGCTGTGTGACCTTGGGCAAGTCATTTAACCCCAAATGCCCCGCCTTCCCCCCTCGAAAAAAAGAAATAGAGCTGGACTCATGGGTGAGCAAAGGCCCACAGTGGCATCTTTTTAGGGAGACAGGTAAGAGGAGCCTTGAATGCCAAGCCAGAAGAGTTGGGCCTCATGGGGATCTGTCAGTTGTCACTTAAGACTCAGGTTCGACAATGATCCCCGACATGTGTGCATATGTGCATAGGCTAGGTGCCTTGCCTTTCTCACACCCTGCTGCATGTCTCCCCACAGGTTCTGGCTTCATCATGTGCAGCGGCAAAGAGAATCCAGACAGTGATGCTGACCTGGATGTGGATGGCGATGACACTCTGGAGTATGGGAAGCCCCAGTATCCTCTGGGACACATTTGGGAGGGGCATGCAGGCTAAGACACCAGCTGGGTGCCCCCTGTGCTTAGTCCCTGGTGTTTACCTGGCTAGTGGCCCCAGTGGGGAGCCTATGACATGATATCTGGGCCCCCAGCAGCCACAACCCCTGCACAAGAGGAATCCTCATTCCTTGGGCTTGGGGAGCCTCCGCTTCAAAGCCTCCCCCTCCCTTGAGTCAAGGCTTCTTCACTAATATGGCCCTGGGACTAGTGTGGTCTGACATATCCTAGCTTGCTAGCCAGGCCCTGATTTGGAGGGTACTGTGAGGCTAGGCCCCAGGACGACAGGCCAGTGAGACTTCTGCTGGGCAGTATTTACCTTAACCTGTATCCAGGTACACTGAAGCGGATGTCATCCCATGTACTGGTGAAGAGCCAGGGGAAGCCAAAGAGAGAGAGGCCCTTCGGGGAGCTGTGCTAAAGTAAGTGCCTAGGCATGGGGGGGTGGAGCTGGTCAAGGCAGCTGCTGCCCCCTTGTGGACACCACGTGGAGCTCTGCTAGGGCAGCCCCCCCTCCCCCTTCTGTGGCCTCCCTGCCACCGCCCCCCCCAAATGTCTCTCCCTGCTCCCTCGCCTAAATGCCTCACTGCTTCCCCCCTTCCCTTTCAGTGGCGGCACACCCAGTACTCGGATAACACCAGAATTCTCTAAGTGGGCCAGCGATGGTGAGTCCTGAACTCAGAGGGGCGCAGACTTAGCAGCTGAGCCTAGCCCTGGTCCTGCTGGCAGGGGGAGGGACACAAGAACGTTGGCCGCCTTGGCCCCTGCTGCATAGCGCTCCCCATGGGCCCCTCACCCCGGGAACTGTGGCTGAGACAGTACAAAGAGGTACCTTACCAGAGGCCTCAGAAGGAAAGGGTTAGTGCCAGTCCCTACCAGGGAAGCCACACCCCTGCTCTAGGGACCTGGCTTCTGCTTTTCCTCTAACCCTTGGGCCAGGGACAGGCCTCCTATCCGATCTGGTCAGGAGCTGTCCAGCAGTTGCTCCGGGGACCGACTAGGCTGCCTGTCCTCTGATCTCTCTGGTGCAACCCTGACAGAGGAGCCCGCCCTTGGAATATCCAGGGCCAGAAATGGGGCTAAGTTTCTTCTTCTTCTCCAGCAGAGATGCCCTCCACGAGTAACGGTGAGAGCAGTAAGCAGGAGGTGGCCATGCAAAAGACATGCAAGAACAGTGACATTGAAAAGTGAGTGTCCAGGGGCCTGGGATAGAGGGAGGCCCTTCTCTGCCACAGAGGCACTTCCTTGGGCTGAGCCTGCGGGTGGCAGCTAGTGGGGACAGGACTGAGCGAAGGGCGGGCAAGTTGTCTGTGACTGCCCAGACTCTGAATTGATAAGCGGGCCCGGCCTGGAGAGCCTTGGAGCGCCTGCCCGCGAGCCCCGCCGCTGAGCTGTGATATATGGCAGCCCAGCCCAGCCACAGCAGCTGATTCATCTCCAGTTTCTGTTTCTTAATCGGGAGCTAAATTGGTTTCATTTTTCTTGTCCTGGGTGTTGCTTGCGGCAAGTTGAGGCAGAACCGTTGGGCTTCGGTGTTCGTAGCTACAATTTTTTGGCCTTGGTGTAGGTCAAGGGAGCGTCTCGTTAGTACCCCCCAGTCCTCCCGTCGGCCGTGGTTTGGGGGCCTGAGGCGAAGCCTCTGTCCTGTGTTCAGAGAGTTGCCTGACCACAGCACAGTTTAGGGAAGAGGAAAGGCTTGTCCATCCTCGACAACCAAAGCATCAGGGAGGACAGCTCCAGCCCTGGCTCACATCTCAGTGCCCCAGCCCCACGGCGTCACCCTGAAGGGCTGGGAGGCATCGGCAGGGTCTTCGTGGCTCCCGGGAGCAGCTCTGGGGAGGCTGCAGGTGGCTTGGGTGCCCCCTCCTTGCCCCAGAGGTGCTGCCCTAGTTCAGCCCCCACGCGGGAGCCAGAGTCACACGGGGGGAAGAGGCAGCATCTTAATTCCAAGGGCCAATGTTCAATTTTGCTTCCTGCCACCAAAGTAGATTGCAGGCCAGCGTGCGAGCCCGGCTCCCTGGCCCGCTGGGTCACCTCCCATTTGTTTTCCTCAATTTTCCGTTGTCATAAATTCATTCCAGCCCGTTGTGGCTGATCAGTTTATCTCGGTCGGGGCAGAGAGCGCTGCTAGCATGATGTATGACATGAAACGTTTTAGCCAGCCTCTCCATGAATCACTCCGGCTGCTCCGTGTCAGCGGCGAGGCAAACGGGCCCGTGCGGCCGACCGGGCCGCCGATGAGCTCAGGATGGGAAGAGACGTGACGTATGAATGTTTATTTAATAATTCTCTAATATTTCCAGTCGAGCGTGGTTGTGCCTTCCGAATGGGGGCTGGGGAGGGGTCGGGGGAGGGGAGCGAACTCTAATCTGGAGGAGCCGGTCATAAATCAGGGAGACAACATCATTAATCAGGGAAGGAGGTGGGCCCAGGGGCCACTGGCTGTCCTGTGTGGCCGGGCCTAGACTGTCAGGGCTGGGAGAGGACCGGGCCAGCTGAGATGGGGGCCAGTGTGGGTGGGTATGCATGCACACATATAGTGTCTGTGTGCATGTGCAGGGGGGTGGGGGATGTTTTATAAAACAAGTCTTGATTTCCATGCTCCTCGCCTGGCAAAGCCTCGTGCATAATAGGCAGCGGGGCCCCAGCGGGCAAGGCAAGTGTGTGAAACCTGGGATTTGAGTCGGCCGCCACTGCCGCCAAGCATTCAATCCGCTTGTAATTATCTCCTTTGGAGAACACTTCATGCCGGGCATGCTTCAGCGGGCGAAACGCTCGTTGGGTTAAGAAGGTTTGAGAGCAGAAGATGCTGCCGCGGGTTTGGCTTTTTCCTCTCTTCCGAAATGGCAGTTTTACAAAGCATTGGTCCCACCACATCCCCGGGGGTCAGGGTCACTGAGCACAGCTGGTGTTTGAGCAGAGAGGGCGCCCCAGGGGCCAGGTGTGGGCACAGCTCCATCCCAGCCATGCTACCAGGGCCTCCTTTTGGGATCCTGCTCACATGGTTCCCGTAGAAACCAACTCCCAGCTCCGTGCTCTGAGCCAGCCCAGGGGAGAGGAGGAGGGAGGGAGGAGAAGAACCACGCATCTAGACAGACACCCAGTTCCTGCGTGCCGGGTTGGGGGGGTGGTGCGGAGTGCAGGGCCCGTTGGCTCCTTCTGTTAGAGAATGGGCCAGGTGGTGTCTGGGGGACTGCACGGGTAGTAGGGAGGAGGGGAGGACAGTGCAGGAGATGGTGTGAGGGTTGGGGGGGTCCCCATCTCCTGGTGGAACTGACCCCTCCCTCGTGCTATGCCATACTCTTCCCTTGGCTTTTTTGGCCCCCAGTCCATAGAGCAGAGCTTCAAAATCAGCCTCCACATCTCCTGACCCTTGAGTACCCTCAGGTCAGGGCTCAGTTTTGCTAGTCTTTTAAATGGGACAGTTATGGCTTAACAGCCATAAAGAGGAACTCCAGCAGCTGAGGCAGATGCACTGCTTTCTTTGCTAAGCTGAGGGTACCCAGGCCTGACAGCCCAATGCCATTTGCCCCATTGGGCAGTTATACTGGCCCAGTGGTAAAGGAGGCTGGGGTCTAGCAAAGGGTTGTGGTAAAAATGGAACCTTTGTTGGAGAGAGTGGTGACCCAGGACCAGATGAAGGACTGAGAGCATGTGGGGCAAGCCTCCCTGACCCATTACTGCCTGGGGACACTGGGGGTTGGGTACAGGTCATCGCATACCCCTTCTCCCAGGCTGGGAGCAGCCCCCAGCTCTACCTGACAGACTGGACTCTATAATAAACACCTGTTCTCTTGAGGGGACCATTAGCTCTCAATTGTGGGAGAAACAAGCCAGCCCAGGCTGAAATTCAGCCTTGCAATCAAGTCAAGAAGATGTCTGGGAGGGATAAATGGTAACCCCTGAAGCCCCTGGCTGAGCCACTTGGGGGATCCGTGCCTGCAATGTCCCTGCTCAGTAGACGGTGCCCAGAGAGAGCTCAGGAAACACAAGAAATCCTTTCATCTTGCTCCCTCTTGGGGTTGGTGAGGAAGAGTGGGCCTAGGGAGAGCACAGCCTCTGAGGTTCCTGGCTCCCTCACCCCAAGGCTCCAGGACTCACGTTCTGTCTGCCTGGCAAAGAACTGTCTTGTTCTTTCCTCATCAACGCCTTGGCCCTGTTCCCCTTCACCTGGAGCAGGGCTTTCCCTCCTGGGCCCTGGGACTACATGAGAGTGAGCCCACAGGGTTGTCATGCTTCTGGCCAGTGGGTGAGAATCCAGGTGTACAGGGCCTTGCCTTGGACCCAAAGGTGGGGCTGGGGGCGTGTGAAGGGGGAAATGCCGCTGGGAGGACCTGCCACCTCCCGAGGACAGGCCAAAGGATTTATGGCGCCGCTTCTTTCTCTCTGGGCAAAATCTGGGGATAAATAGCGTCATTAACATTTTAAATTACAAATCCCATGTCAGACCCTGTTATTTACATGGGAGCACTGAGCGGTTTAATTACACAGTAATTGGCACCCAGCAGCAGAGGGGTGACCCCAGCTGGGGCTGCAGAGGAAGATGCCTTCCTGGGCTAGGCCTGTGAGCCCAGAGCTGTCCGCCAGGGCTCAGCCCTGCTGCACAGGAGCTTTTGTAACCCAAAGAGGCCCTTCCACATGCACCATGAACACGTACCAGAGAGCAGAGAGGAGCAGCTCTGGGGTGACAAGATCAGACAAGCCTGTTGGGGTACCTGGTTTCCTGCCTGGTGGCCACATCTTCTGTAGCCTGGGAAGAGCCACAAGACCATCGACCTGAGCTTAGCCATCCATTTCTCCTTTCAGCCAGAGGGCTCTTATTTCTAGGCTGGGGAACTTATGGGGCCTGGGTGCTGGAGGGGATGGAAGAGCCTGGTGTTAGATGCTATAATTGGAGCAGGTTTCCAGGACCTCCCTGTGAGTTAGGGACTCATGTCAATCAGTATAAGGAGAGGGATGAGGGGGTGGCATTTCTGTGACCCTATAAACACAGGGGCCTTTGGGGACCAGAGTGAGCTCCTGGCTGAGCCAGGCAAGAGGTGGGGGTGGGGGGAGCTGCCTTCCCCATCCCTGGAGGCTGATTGAAAGGACTGGATCATCTTCAGGGTGGCTACGATTTGGGAAGGACACGGATTTGCTCTGTGGACAACCCAGGAGGGGCAGGGACCCCCAAATCTGGGAATAAATGAGAGCTTGACTACCCATCTGCCTCTCCTGAGGAAGTGACGATAACTAAGTCAATAGTGCAGGTGTTTATTGTTCACCAAGGAGGGCGGGCACTTCCCAGCCAACAAGCCCCAGCCTACCATCTATCTATCCATTCTTTGGGCAGCCCAGTAGCGCCACCTAGTCCCCTTAACCCAAGATGTGGTTCAGCTGCCGGCAGCCTCCACGATGCCCAGGAGGTGGGGGGATGCAGTCCAGGCTTCAGAGTATCCCCCCTGGGTTTGGGCCAGGGGCCAGGGCTAGAGAGGGGAAAGGGGGTTCTGGCTATGATTCCTGACAACGCCTCTGCCTCACCCTGTCCGTATTACAGGATCACAGAGGACTCAGCTGTGACCACATTTGAGGCCCTGAAGGCCCGTGTGCGGGAGCTGGAGCGGCAGCTGTCCCGTGGGGATCGATACAAATGTCTCATCTGCATGGTGAGAAGCCTGCCTGCCCAGGATCAGTCAGGAGGGTCGGGTGATGGGAGGGGAGGTACGGTGCCTCCATCCGGTAGTGCCATGCCCAGGCTGGGTGCCGAGGGGGAGAGCCAGGCACGGGAGTGATGGCCCTATTCTTTCACCCCCCAGGACTCCTACGCGATGCCTCTGACGTCGATCCAGTGTTGGCACGTGCACTGTGAGGAGTGCTGGCTCCGGACCTTGGTAAGAAAGCTTCCTCTCCCTCCTCCCCCCGCTCAGGTTCCTGGCTGGCCCCTGTGCTGCTGACAGGCAAAGCCCGGCTCTGTGGGCCACAAGGCAGGGGGCACTGACTGATGGGAAGCCAAGGCCCGAGCAGTGGCAGTGGGCTGCCCTCCCTCCCACCCTTGATCACTGACCCTGGAACACAGAGCTGGAAGGAGCCCTTAAAACTGTCTTCTCTGATCCCCACATCTGGTAGATAAGATGAGGCTCCAGAGGGAGAAGGAAGGGATGTGCTTCCAGTCATAGAATCAGTGACAAAGCCTCTCCTGAAGGCCTGGCTTCCACCCCCACTTTCTCTGCAGGCTTCCAGATTCACAAAGCCAACATTCCACCAATTTAGCCTCTCAGAGCCTCAGTGTTCCCATCTGTAAAAGATCACTGAGGCCCCAAAGGCTCTTAAGTTGGAAAGAAAGCTTCTGTGGTATCTCAGAAACTCTTCAGCCCCTCCTCACCTGACCTGCACTCCAGGCCTTCCCTCAGCCCAGTCATCTGCTTCCGAACCCTCTCCAAGTTGTTATTGTCCTTCAACCCAGTGGCTCCCAGAGCTGACTCAAGCACCCCAGATTTCACCTGACC
>CM053626.1:308792445-308807584 GCA_028646595.1 Phalanger gymnotis
TAAGGTAGCATTTTCTTCAGTGGTCTTTTGGACCTCCTTTTCCATTTGGCTAATTCTGCCTTTCAAGGCATTCTTCTCATTGGCTTTTTGGAGCTCTTTTGCCATTTGAGTTAGTCTGTTTTTTAAGGTGTTATTTTCTTCAGTATATTTTTGGGTCTCCTTTAGCAAGTCATTGATTTGTTTTTCATGGTTTTCCCACATCACTCTCATTTCTCTTCCCAATTTTTCCTCTACTTCTCTAACTTGCTTTTCTAAATCCTTTTTGAGCTCTTCCATGGCCTGAGACCAGTTCATGTTTTTCTTGGTGGCTTTTCATGTAGGCTCTTTGACTTTGTTGACTTCTGGCTGTATGTTTTGGTCTTCTTTGTTACCAAAGAAAGATTCCAAAGTCTGGGCCTGAATCTGAGTCCATTTTCGCTGCCTAGCCATGTTCCAGCCAAGTACTTGACCCTTGAGTTTTTCATGGGGGTATGACTGCTTGTAGAGTAGAGGGAACTTTGTCCCAAGCTTGAGGGGTTGCATTGTTGTTTTCTGAGCTATTTCTACACAGCAAGCTCTGTCACACCAGTGCTTCTCCTCCCCCAAGAACGGCCAACCTGGACCTGACTCAGATCCTAAGCAGGTTCTGCACTCCTGCTCTGCTCTGCCACTTAATTCCACCCATCAGGTGGGCCTGGAGCTGAAAGCAACTGCAGCTGTAGTTCTGTCCTCAGAGCTGCACCACCTCAGCTGGCCCCGGAGCGGTGGCCAAACTAGGAACTCCCTTCACTCCCCACAGCTTTTCCCAGTAACCTTCTTTGTTGTCTTTGGTGTTTGTGGGTTGAGAAGTCTGGTAACTGCCACAGCTCACTGATTCAGGGTGCTAGGGCCTGTTCCGCCCAGCTCCAGTCTGGTTGGTCCGGTGCAGCCCACGCTGTGCTCTGCTCCCCTCCACTCCCAGCTCCATGGGATAGACCTTACCCAGAGACCATCCAGACTTTCCTGGGCTAGAGCCCTGATTCCCTCTGTTATTTCGTGGGTTCCGCAGCTCTAGAATTTGTTCAGAGCCATTTTTATGGGTTTCTGGAGGGATCTAGGGGGGAGCTCACACAAGTCCCTGCTTTCCAGCCGCCATCTTGGCTCCCCAAGACTGTGTTCTCCAAACCATTCTGTGAGAGCATCAACATCAGGAAAAAAGCCCACCCCACCCCACATTTCCTTGGAGAAGACACACATACACACACACACTCACACACATCACCTTCTTCCTGGAGAAACCAAAGCGGCTTCCCCAGAGTTAAGAAGGGTCCCTCCCTTATTGAGTTCTGAGGCTCTCCCAGAACAGGGAAGGGCACCGCACCAGAAGGGACAAAGAGAGGACACCACCTTCCAGCTTCTGATTAAGATTTATGGGAGCCAGGAGCCGTGACCTGCAAGCTTCAAGGCTCTGTCAAGAAGAGAGTCAATAGACCACTCGCTGGCCCCTGGACCAGAGGAGGCCGGCATGCTCTTGGGGAAATTAATGGAATCCCGAAGTCTGAGAGTGAGGGAGCGGCTCTGCTTCCCACACCCCTCGGGCCCGTCCCTGTGGGCGCTGCCTCCCTGCCAGTGCTCCTGCTCCTGGACACGTTTTTCTTGGCTGCCCTCTTCTTCACAAGGTTCCTTCCTGGAACTCCTGGCCAGCCCATATGAAGAGGCAAAGGGCACCCGGCTCTGCCCTCTGAGCCTCTGGATCTGGGCCTTGGTGATGATGGGCAGGTGCAGGGCTCCCTCCTCAATACACAAAGTGCCTTACAGCGGCCAGCTGCAACTGTGCCCAATGCACAGATGAGGAAGCTGAGCCTCCAACATGAAGCAAACACAATCCTACACCTAGCATTTACCACAGCACACGAGAGGCCAGGAATGGGCCAGAAGAAGAGAGGGAAGCAGGAAGAGGGTGAGGAGCTGGAGCTGCTGCCTAGGGGAGGTTGAGAGAGGGACAAGAGGCTGAAAAGAGTGGGCAGCAGAAGGCACTCTTCCCACCCCTCCCACCCACTTCCTGGGAGTTGGGAGAAGTGCTGGTGTGAGAAAGAAAGGCCCCAGCCTCAGAGAGCAAGGCAGGACAGCAGGCTGCTGGTCTCTGTTTGGTCACTCCCCATTCTCATCTTGGGGCCTCAGCTGCCTCCTCCATAAAATGAGGGGCAGACCCCAACAAGGATCCATGATTCTATTACCAGCCCTGCCTCTGGTCCTTTCCAGAGCAAGGCTAGGCCCCAGCCGGGGATGCCCAGGACTAGTGGCCTGGGTCCTTCCAGCTGAACCCCGTCTGGCCACCACAACTGGCGGTGGCAGACCTGAGGTTCACCTTGGGGCCCTGGGTGAATCTCCCACTTATGTCCTGGGATGGAGAGTCCCAATCTGGCACGCTCCACTGACCAGTGTGACAAAGAACTGGGCCCACAACCCCACTAGGAAGGGCCCCAAGAGTGATATCAGAGAATCACGTAGATAGGGGGTGGGGGGAAAAGGGCCCTCAGAGGCCAAGAAGACCAACCCCCTCATCTGAGAGGAATGGCCTGTGTTCCAGGGAGAAAAGAGATATCCAAGGTCATGCAGATGGCTCGAACCCAGGTCCTCTGATTCCAGAGCCAAACCTGCTTCCTTTGAACCCCTGGTTTACAGGTGAAGAAAGGAGGGGGTTGACTTATCCAGGGTCACACATCTAACCAGAGATCTGACCCCAGTCCACCTCCCTGTCCCATGTAGTGCCTCCTCTTCCCCTCTCATGCCAAAGTATCCCACCGGACCATTCAAGGGGTCAGGGATGAATTCTAGAAAGCCATTCAAATAGTCCCTTTTCCCACCTCCAGGCACACACACCCCAATGCCTGTCCTTCAGCCACACCAACACCCCCCATCCCAGGGATCATAATGACCACAGAGATGCCAACACTGTTAGAAAAAAGGTTCTCCAGAAGGAGGGATGCAAATCGAGGTGCCCTGATTACTCTCCAAGTCTGTCCTGACTAAGCCAAGGGCCAAGCAGAGCCATGAGCAGTTAGGACAGACAGCCGGCATCAACCTGACCCCTGCCCGTGGACAGCTCCCCCTGCTTTGTCCTGCGCCCTTCCAATGGACTGGACCCCCACAAAGGCCAGCACTAGCCACTCCGATCCTTCCAGGGTGTGATGTGGAATCATACAGAGCCCCAAATCCTAGACAACAAAACTCCCCTGCTCCAACTCCCCTGAGCCTCGCTGGCCAAATGTCAGCCTGGGATTCAAGGCCTTCCCCTGGATGGCCCGACCAGATCACAGCACACACTCTTGTGCTCACCCCAGAGCCTCTTCACTGGCCCCCATATGTATCACAGCACTTGTTCCGGGGCCTTTGCTCATATTCCTTGCCTCCCCACTCCAAACCCTGCCTGCCCCCCAGGGCCCAGCTACCTCTTGCCTCTTCCAGGAAGACTTCTTAGGCTACTCTGGTTCATCCCCATCTCCAGTCTCCCTGGCACCTGCCATCTATCCCTGCCTTATGGGGACTCTGGGCTTCTTCAGCTGGTCCCTGTGTCCTTCTATTGGACTAAGCTCCAGGAGGGCAAGGCCGAGGTCCTATCTGGGCCTTCCAGCTGGACATCCTCCCCCGACACTGAAAACCCAGCAATCAACAATGCCAAAGGGGCCACTTAGCTCCCTGGGAGCCATGAAGTGCTGGCATTACTGCCCAGCTTCGAAGCACTGTGGAGAGAGCAAGGAGGCCTACATTCCAATCCTGCCTCAAACACCTGATACCAGCTGTGAACCTCTGGACAAGTCGCTTCCCTCTCTGAGCCTACATCTTGCCCCCTGCCACTTGGGGATGATGGTCCTGGCACTTTATACGTCACAGGCTCTGTCAACCTCTGGGCTGGGCAGTCCCCAGGGACTGGGCACAAAATTGCAGGCAAAGTTACCTCCGACCTCCCCCTACCCTGCCCACGCCCTCTCGTTCCCAAACCTGCGAGGGTCATAACTGAAGTAACAACCAGACTTCCTCAAAGAAAGCCTCCTGGGAGGAAGCGTCTGAGGTATGTGATGTCAAGTAACAACGGCTGAGACCTGAGGACTCGGCCTTCATGTTGGGGTGCAGGGGCACCCAGACATGAGGCCTGCAGCCCCGCCCATGACTCTGGGGCCTTTTGAGAGGCTGCCCTCAGCCTGGGGCCCGGGGCCCAGTCCTGCCTCAGGCATCATCCCCATTCTCTCTTCTTCCATGTGCCCCCAAACAAGCTCAGCTCATGACAGGCTGACTGTGCCCGTCTGATCTCTGGCAGTGGCTGCTGTCTCCTCCACAGGTCCCTGCCATCTGCCTTCCATTCCAGTCACTCTCTCAAAGGTCACCTCCAAAATCCATTCCTCAGCCTAGTGGATGTTTCCACAGCAGCTGCCTTGCTGGGTTGGGAGCAAAGTCCTAGCTAATTACCTGCTACCTGCTGGATCATGCACTTTATTGACATCTTCACCAACAAGCATTTATTAAGCACCCAGTATATGCAAGGCCCTGGTCTGGGGCCTGGAGACACAAGGGCCAAGTGGCAGTCGCTGCCCTTAAGCAGCTGCTGTTCTGGCCTCTCTAAGCCTCAGAGTCCTCATCTATAAAGTAAGGGGAGGGAGCTGGCCCATCTCCACAACCCCTCCCTTGCCAGCTCTCCATTAGCCGCTCAGCGCCCGATCTGTCCTTGGCTATCTCAGCCACTCCCAAGGCTTCCTCTCTCACCTATATGCCCAGAGAAGCCGTCGTAACTTGAGAACAGATCTGAAAGGTCACAGAGAATCTCCCAAGACTCGTCCCCCTCCTGCTGCTGATCAGCTGCCAGCAGGGGCCCAGAAGATGCCGAAGGTGGATGCCCTGTGGGGCACAGGTGCTATTTCCATCACTGCTGCCTACTGAAGAGAAGAGAGTCACACAGGAAGGTACATCTGGAAAGGGAACAGCAGTAAGCTGGTTTCAAAGAACGTGCACAACAATGGAATTTCTATTTCTGGGCCAGCAGACAGCCCCTGGCCAGGGGCAGAGGGCACCAGGCAAAGGCAATGGAGAGTCCACTTTCCAAGTGTCTTGCAACTCAAATCAAAGGGGCTTTAAATGGAAAAGGAGAAGAGAAGAAAACTGCTAAGGTAGATACACCAAGACAGATTCCATAGAGAGGAACAACAAAGCAGAAAAACAGATAAGCAGGAAAGATGATAGAGATTCCTACAAGACCAAAGCCCAGAAAGGAGCCAGGAGTCACAGGATGTGGGAACCAGCAGGGACCCCAGAGGCCTCAGGTTCCACCCACCCCGAGACACATGGGACAAGTGGCCCACCAGCCTTGGCTTGAAACGATGGAGAGCCCCACCCCTCTAAGGGCGACCACACTCCACTTAGGAACAGCTTTCTATCCTGCCAAAGTGGGCCTCTTTGCCCCTTCCCTCCATGGCTCCTGGTTCTGGCCCACTCTGTCTGAGTGACAGGCCTTCACATATCCAAAGGGCAATCTGCCATCTCCCCACCCCATGCCAAGGCATATTTTCTCCAGGACCAGCATTCCCAATCCTCATGGGACAAGGACTCCAGGCCCTTCATTACACTGGCTCCTCCCTTCCTCTGGACACTCTTTAGCTGATCCATAGCCTTCTTAAGGTGCCCCCCCCCCCCCCCCACAGAACATCACCATTCACATGAGATCTGCCTCAGGTGGCACACAAAGGGTCCACTACCTCCTTATTCCTGGACACCTGACCACCTTAATACAAGCCAAGCTCCTTTGAGCTTGGTGGGCAGCCCCACTACCCTGCTGACTCACTGAGCTTCCAGCCCACCCAGAAAAAGGCCAAGTTCTTTTTCAGACCAACTGTGGTCTAACCAAGCCTCCCCCATGCTGTCCCTGGGCAGCTGATTGTTTTGTTGTTTTTTTATTTAACCTAAGACTGTGCATTTACTCCTATTAGATTTCCTCTCATTAAACGTAGCCTAATGCTCTGTCTGGCCTGTCAAGAAGCCCAGGTATTCGGGCTCTCCCAGCTTTATCTCAGCTGCAGATCTGATAAGCACAGGCTTTGGCCTTTAACCAAATCACTGATAAGCAGGTAAAAAAGCCCAGATCCCTGGGAGACCTCTGCCGAGCTGATGTGAACCATGAACGGTGAGACTCTCGAAGTTCAGCGACACAACCAGTTTGGAATCCAGCCAATTGTGCTTGATCTCTCCATCTTTCCCTAGAAAACAGGCCCTGGCTACTTTTATCAAACACTCTGCTAAATTCCAGGTAAACTATGAGCTCCAGCATTTCCCTGATCTATCAGGGCAGTTGGGCAGCCTGTCACAGTGATTCCTGAGGAAACTGTCTGAACTACGACAGTCACGGCTTCCTTTTCGAGAGATCACCACGTCTTTAGTTGGTCCACAATTCTCCCAGGAATCAAAGCAGAGCTCACTGTCCCACAGCAGTAGAGACCACTCTCTTCCCTTTCTTTGAAAACTAAGAGATCTGTTCTTTCCTCTCCCCACCCCACCTTCACATGACTGACAGTGACTCAGAGTTAGAGCACCCACTCTGAGGGGCTCCCCAAAAGGTGTCATTCCACTGGATGCACAGAGGGCAGCTCAGGAGGGGCTCCCCAAAAGGTGTCATTCCCCTGGATGCACAGAGGGCAGCTCAGGGCTCTCCATCTCCACACTTATCTTGGGTATCTACTCCCTCTACATCACTTTGGTTCTATCTTTCCCAACCCAAAAGTCATTCATCCTCCTTCCTGGAGAACAGTTACCTCATTTATTCCTCCTAACAACTCTGGGGCATGTTATCTGTTATCCCCATTTTACAGATGAAGGAGAGCCTCTGCTGCAATTACTAGAGAAGAGGAAAAAGGCCAAGTGGCCAAGCAGCTTGCCTTGGTCTCCCAGCTAGTTAGGGGTCCAAGACAGGCTCTGAACCCAGGGTTCCCAAGCTGTCTCCCAGCAGTGGTCAGACTAGCAGGAAGAGGATGTCAAGAATGTCACTGGAGGAGGAGACCTGCCAAGAGCTTGAGGAGCCAGGTTGTGGCCACAAGGAAATCCCAAGTGATGGGAGAAAGTATGAAGGCCTGGAAGCCGACTATAAAGGCTTGAG
Source organism: Phalanger gymnotis (assembly GCA_028646595.1). Taxonomy (NCBI): domain Eukaryota; kingdom Metazoa; phylum Chordata; class Mammalia; order Diprotodontia; family Phalangeridae; genus Phalanger; species Phalanger gymnotis. Next base: position 308,799,542 of record CM053626.1, read on the forward strand.
AAATAGGAGGGAATAAGGAAATGGATATCAACAAGTAGAGATGTCTTTTTCTCGGAATTTGGCTGTGAGCTACAGGACAGAGACTCACGGGGTACTCTCTCTGCCCCCACCCCAAAGATATCACTAGCTCGGCCTTTGGTCAGCCTGTTCCCTGTGCCCAAAACATCTACTCTTCCTGAATTACCTTCTGAATTTACCCAGTGGCTCTCTATCCTCCCCTTTAGCTTTTAAAGCCCTTCGCAACCAGCCTCCACCCCTCCTTTCCAGCATCACTGTACTTTACTCACCCACCCCCACCCTTCCACACTCCCAAATCAGGCCAAAATGGCCTGGCCTTGGTTTCTTGAACTTGGCACTCCATCTCCTGTCTCCACGCTCCCTATGTTTGCAATGCACTCCAACCTCACTTTCCACATCGACATCGTCCCTCTTTGACATGAAGCCTTTCCTGATCCCCCCTCCCAAGCCACATACCTATCTGACTATTCTACTGGATTTTGTGGATAACGTATCTATGTTCTAACTGCCGTTCTAACTAACCCCTTAAATATCGGCTCCTTGCAAGTGGAACTGCTTCAAGATTGTTTCAATCTTTATTCTGGCGCCTCCATTTGCCTAGCACATAGTAGGTGCTTCACCACTGCTTGCTGACTGAGTGATCTGTGGAATGAAGTGGGGGCGGGGGTGGATTCAAAACCAGGTCTCTCCCCCCTCTAAAAAAAAAAAAAATGACTAACATTTTAAAGTCAATTACTCTGCACTGAACTCCTCTCACTTAAGGACCTGGAAATCCCACCCCTGTCCCAGAATCACCCAATCAGATGTCAGAGATGGATCACAACTCCTCCAATCTGCAAATGACCCAAACTTGGGAGGGATGGCTAACATCCTGGAAGATAAAGTCAAGACCGGAAAAGAGCTTAGTAGACTAGAGTGACGTTCTGACTTTATTAAGAGATTGAATAGAAATAAATGTCAAATCAAATGCTTGGGTACCAAAATAAATAAATGCACACCAGGAAAGGCTGGGTAGAAGAGACAACAATAACCTACATATCCTAAGTCAGTCATCTGGGGGACTCTATGCCTGCTCAGGACCCTTCCCACTGGGAGATCTGGTGATAGGTACTCTTCCTTTGTCACCCTCCCTCATCTCTCAGTCCCAGCAAGCCTTGAGCTTCCTCCCTCTGAGACCAGGAGTCCTTGTGATATTCAGGTCCCACACCGTGCCACAGGAAAACATCCTAAGCCACCAGGCTTCTAGGAATGCCCTCAGACTCAGTGAGCCAGCATCAGTAACCAAGCTTACCAAGGTGGCAGCAGGGGTCCACAAAGCTATGCTCCCCACAACAGTCTTGGGCCAAAGTCAGGGAGTCAGGAGACTAAGACCAGTTCTGTCCCAAGCTGCCCCTCAGCCTGGCATGGTGGACAGAGCCACTGGACTGGATGGCAGAGGCCCTGGGAAGGAATCTCACCTGCCCCTGACTCTCCGTATAACTCTGGGCAAGTCTCTGGCCCTCTCTGGGCTTGACTCCTCATCGGTGAAATTGTGAAGGGTTAGACTGGATGGCCTCTGAGGTCCCTTTCAGCTTTAACGGTTAGGAGATCTCAGGGAGCTTGCCAGACAGGAAGTTAAAGCTCCGTCTTACTTCTGAGCTCTCCTGTTTCAAGGCATTGTGTCATGATGTTCCAGTCCTCCCCCGTGGGGCTCCCACGCTCCAAGGCTGACCACAGGCTATCAGGCAGGAAGAGGAAGGGGAGTAGGGGAGTGGGGCTCAGCAAAGCGCCTAGAGAGGCGAGAGATGCAGGGAGCCGTCGCACAGGTGACCAAAGGTATACGGAGGGAAGCCCCTGCAAAGGGAACTATAGGTGTGCATGGAGTAGCCCCGTGCTCCTGGGGAACATGCCTAAAAGTGTATGAAAGGAGTCCTGGGGGTCTATGGGACAGCCCCTACACGAGACCACGGTGTACGGGCGTACGGGGGAGCAGCTGCACAGGAACCCATGGTGCATGAGAGAGGCTCGTGGAAGTACGTGGGAGCCCCAAAAAGAAGGCCCGCCCCCACCTCGCCTCCCCAGTCCCAGCCCCATACCCTGACAGCGCGAGATCGGCTCCGGGATCTGAATGGTCACGTCCAAGTCGTCGGAGCCCATTGCGGGTGGCGCGGCCCGTCCCGGATTTCCTCCCGGGAACCCTCCCTCCCTCCCGGGCCGGAGTCCCCAGTACCCAGGACTGGGTCTGGGCTCCGCTCACGCTGGGACCCTCCCTTTCCGGTTCTTCGCACCTCCTCTCGCATAGGGAACCGGAAATCCCACCCCTGACCCAGAATTACCCAATCAGAGGCCAGGATCGCACTGTGACCTGCCCGGGCTTCATGGCAACGGCGCCGCTCCGCCCCTGCTCTCGGCCGTCGCGTCTGCAACCATAGCAACTGCGTCTACTCGCCCCGCCTGACGTCACGATGTCCCGCCCCAAGGGCCCAGAGCGCGCCACCATTGGCTGCTGCCCGGCTGCGAGACTACGGATTGGTGTTGAGAAGTGCCCATCGGAAGGCTTACCTTCGGGAGGGCGAGGTAAGCGGATCTGGGGGCTCTCGGGGATTGTGAGGACCTCGGGGCTGTGGAGGTTACCCCGGTATGTTCTCTTAGCTCGCTGCTGCGTCCGGGCCGGCGGAGGCGGGAGGGAGGCGGGCGGGAAGCCAATGGGACCCCACGGGACCTCCCTGCCGGCTCCAGCCCCTTGTACAGACCAGGAAACTGAGGCACAAACACTGGGCTGGGTCCAATCCCCGCCCCAGACTGTGGGAGCCGCAAAGGCAACTGCAAAAGTATTTAATTAAGGCCGAGAAACAACAACGTAAATAAGTGAGGCAGACAATAAGCATTGACTAAGCGCCTACTGTATTCCAGGCTCTATGCTAAGCACTGGGGACACAAAAAGGGGCAAAAGACAATCCCTGCCCTCAAGGAGCTCACAGTCTAACGGAGAAGACACCGTGCAAACAACTGTGTAGAAACGAGCCTTGTACAGGCTAAATTAGAAATAATCAATAGAAGGAGGACTAGAATCAAGGGGGATCAGGAAAGGCTCGCTGTAGAAGGTGGGATTTTTAGCAGGGACTTGAAGCCAAGAGACAAGGATGGGGAGGGAGGGCACTCCAGGTAGGAGGCACAGCCAGGGACCATGCCTGGAGGTGGGAGATGGAGCGCCATATAGCACCACACCCCCATCTTTCCAGTCTCCTTACACCTCACAACACCCAGCCCCTCGCTGGTACTTTGATCCAGTTTACTGGTGTCCTTGCTGTTCCACATACAAAACACTCCGCATCTCATCTGGGGATTTTTTCTGGCTCTCCCTCCTCATCTCTTCTCCTGGCTTCTCTCAAGTCCCAGCTAAAATCTCACCTTTTGCAGGCATCCTTCTCCAGCCTCCCTTAATACTACTTCCTTCCCTCTGTTTCTTATTCGTCCTAGCTATAGCTTGTCTGTGCATTATTGTCTCCTCATTAGATCGTGAGCTCCTTGAGGGCAGGGAATGGCTTTGGCCTTTCTTTGTAACCCGAGCACTTAGCACAGTGCCTGCTAAACATGGTAGATGTTTAATCAATGTTTATTAACTGACTCTCATGTGAGGAATAGCAAGCCAAAAGGGAGTGAGGAATGATGAGCCCAGATAGGCAGCTGGGAGTCAGGCCACAAAAGGCTCTAAACACCAACAGAGGAGTTTGTATGTCATCCAGCTTGAGGCAGTCAAGCTTAGTGAGCAATGGAGTGACGCGGGCAGACCTGTGTTTTAGGAATACCAGTTTGGTAGCTGAGTGAAGGAGGCAGGGAGACCGGGGACAAGGCTGTTTTCAGACGTTCAGGGGAAAGGTGCCTTGGTAATCAAGTAGTAGAATCCTTCTCTGCCTCGTTTGCCATCCCTCTTCTACTTCTTGCTATGTGCCAGTAACCAAGGCACTAGCATTCTAGAAAGGATGCATCCGCTGATCTCCTAGGATTCTACTCACCTCCTCCTGACATCCCAAAGCAAAACACCCTAGCCTGGCCACACTCCATGTATCTATCTATCCATCTATCTGTCTACCCATATCTCCATCCATCTATACATATACATACATATGTAGACATATGCATAATCTATACACACATGTGTGTGTGTTGACTGCCTCTGTTAGAATGTAAATTCCTTGAGGGCAAGGATGATCATGTCTTTTGTATCTGTGTCCCCATTGACACAAAGTAATCCTTAAAAAATGCCTTTTTATTATCTTTCACTTATTCATTCTCTGCTCCTCCATAACCATTTACAGATTTCAGAGGGATTATAGACTAACCTACTCTTAATCTCCCTTAATCTCTGCCACCTCTTTACCCCCAAAAACCCAAAGAGGGATGTAATTCTTGACTCCAAGTGAAGCAGGTGGTGCCAAATGATTACTGCCACCTGGATCCCTATATCTCCTTGGACCCTGATAGGGAAAGCCCAGGATGCTGAAGCCAAGAGCCCTGGGAGTAGCTGTGCTTCCTGCCCAGTGCCCATAGCCATCCGCCTGTGGAGATGCAGCCTGGCAAGTGTTCCTGCAGGCACTGCAGCCCGGGGCCTGAGGACCTGGAAAGGAAAGTCTTTGGCCTTGTCGAGTGGCTCAATATCAGAAACCACTATCATTTTATCAGTGGAAATGACACTAAGGAGAGGCTTGACCCTCTGCTTGGCAGCTGCACTCCAAGGACCTAGGGACCTTTTCATCTGACATGCCCCCCCTCATTAGACTGGGAGCTTCTAGGGGGCAGGGGCCATCTTTTCTGTTTGTAGCCCCAGCACTTAGCATATAGTAAGTGCTTAATAAATGCTTCATAAACTTAGCATACAGTAAGTGCTTAATACATGCTTCATTCACTCTTGGGGCCCCCTCTAGGGACAGCTGATAGGTGATGTAGTAAAGCCTCTTGGCCCAATCCCAGAGGCTTCCAGATTCTGCTGGGAGGCTGGGTCCCAGGATATTCATGGCTCACCAGCTCCCAGCCCTCCAGGACATCCTGTTTAGCCTCCTCCCCCCAACTATATAGTCTTCCACTTGCCATCCCCATCACTGCTGGCCACCTGGGCTTCTCCAGGCTTTCCTAAACCTTTCACTTTCCAGGAGATTCCTGGCCAGACTCCTTGCCAATAGACACCACTATCCTGGGCTAGACATACAGTCTTCTAGAAAATATAGTCCAGAGAATTTCTTCCAAGGAGCACGACCTCCAAGCATCATGGGAAATGAAACTCTGGGAAATTTTGTCCTTGGCTCTGTCACTGTACAGAGAGCATCAGAAACATATCCTGTTGACCTTCCCAATGTCATATGCAGAGTGTGGAGAGAGCATTGGATTTGGAGTCAGGTAAATGAAAAAAAGGTCATAGACATGATTTACCTCTATTTGAGCAAAGCTTTTGATGAGATATCTCAGACTTGTGGAAAAGATGGGAGAGGATCCCGCTCTACTCTGCCTTCATCAGGCTTTATCTGCAGCACTGTGTTCAAAGTTTAGGAAGGGTCTTGTTAAACTGGAGAGTATCCAGAGGAAGGCAGCCATGATGACGAAGGGTTTGGGGCCCTGTGTCACATGGGCATCGGTTGAAGGACCTGGACAAGTTAGGCCTGGAGAAACTGTATTCAGATATCTGAAGGGCTATGTCATGTGGAACAGAGATAGGCCTCATCCTCTTTGACCTCAAGGTCAGATCTAGGAGGAGGAAGGGAGAAGTTATACAAGTTCTATTCTGATTTCATAGGAGTCCCTGCAGTTGTGTGGTAAGGGGAGACCAAAGGGACTGGAATGATGTGTTCAGGGAAGGTCCTAGGGAAGGATGCCAAGTTTGGGGAGTGGGGGGATCCCTCAAGGAACTTGCATCTCCCCCCAGTACCCAAGGCAGGACCTGGCACATGATGGGCCCTTAATAAATGTTTGTTGCAATAACCGTTCCTTTCTGTTGTGACAGAGTAAATATTCATGATAATGCTCAGAGCCCCCACCCACTGAAGCGCCTCCTTTGTAGACCAGTCGGGATTTGCCACATGACCGCTCATCATGATAAACACAAAAACAGTTTAGATAAAAGCGTCATGATATCGAGAACACACATCAGCAGTAAACACACCCAATACCTGTGACCTAAGGAAAATCATGTTGTCTCCTTACAGCCCCCCATAGAAAGGCCAACCTTCGCCCAGCCCTTCCCTGGTCAGTCTAGGGAAGTTGTACATGTCAGATGATGAACTGCTCCAAAGATGACAAGAAAGGTGCTACCTTCTGATGCCTCTGTCATCAAAACATGCCCACGCTTATGCTTCCTGAGATGAAGCAGAGACTCAGGTCCCAAAGTCTTACGAGATGGTGGAGCACTGGCCCTCTGAAGAGGCAGCTTACAGTTGAATAGTTGGCTAATTAGCAAGCATTTATTAAGGACTGACTGCGCCAGGTGCTGTAGTAAATGCTGGAGATGCAAAGAAATCAACAAAGGAAACAGCCAAGACTTTATTAAGGTCTTACAGTGTGTAAGCCCTCTGTTAAGGAAGTGAATGCATGAAAAAACATTGAATAAGTGCTTACTGTACTGAGCCCAGAGGTGCAAATAGAGAAGCAAAACAAGGCCAGCTCTCAAGGAGCTTCCATTCTAATGGAAGACTACACAAGTCGGAAGGAAAAGGTTCCATGGTTCTTGGGGTGCAACAGCAGCAAATTAATGGTCATACCTCTTCTGGGGTATTCGCACTGATAAAATCCTATCTGCTTCTGGTGTTGAACCACTTGACAATGCCAAGGACTCTGACTCTTGAATCTGGAGTTGTGCCTACAGCACCCACAGCAGCATTGGCCAGGCTATGGCTTCACCAGGCTTGCTTCCTGGAATGCTGCCTATGAGGGCTGGGTTGGCTACAGGGGCAGTGGTCCAGGGTGGAGGGATAGGGTAGAATGGAAAAGTGCTGCTACTCCTAGGACTCTTGGGTTTAGCTGCCCACCCACGGAAAGTGGTCAGCAGTTAATGTTGATGGTGACAAGTAAGGTAGATCGCTCCCCACACTGATGGCAGTGGGGCTCAGGCTAGAAGCATGGTTCATCATCTGGGGGGTATGCTATCCCCCAAAATTTTGGATTCAGGGTCCTTGCTATCTCCATGAAGATATGAGGGGTGGTAGTGGTTGGTAGAAGTAGTAGTTTGACCTTCCTAGAATATGTCGCCTCCTCTCCCTGTTCCCAAGAAACTTACCTTCTAATGGATGGATGGATGGAATGGATGGATGAATGGACAAAGAATGAAATGTAAAGGCAATGATTCCCACCCATTTTGCTATTATCATACAATCTGAGAGGTCCCTGAGACTGGATGAAATGGAAAGGAGAGAGACTGGAAGCAGGGAAATCAATTAGGAGGCTACTGCAGGTGAGAGATAATGAGATACTGAACTAGGGTGATGGCTGTATGAACGGAAAGAGGAGGACTCCTGGATACATGGGGTGAGATGGACATAAGGTTGCCAAACTGGTTGACTGGGAGGATATCATTGATCTGGACAGAAATAGGAAAATTAGGAAACGGGAAGGATTTGGATTTTGCTTTTAGACATACTGAGTTTGAGACATCTACAGAAGGTCCTGTTGGAAATTTCCAGTTGGTGAAGTGGGACATAAGCTAAGAGGAGAAGCCAGGGCTGGAGCGATGAATCTGGGAGTCGCTGTGTGGTGATAATTGAACTCATGGCAGCTGGTGAGATCAGCCAATGAGGAAGAGAAGAAGGCCAGGACAGAGCCTTGGGGAGGGCAGGGCTACCTGCAGCTAGGGGATGTAGGGATGTGTTGTTAAGCAAAATTGTCTCCTTAGCATGGCTTTTGTTTCTTTTGAGTGGAAGTACTTTCAGCTGTTAAGTGCTAAGCCCCAGGCCCAAAGCCCTATCAGGTGTGAAACCTGTGTGGGTGTAGATTAATGACTTAAGAGGGGCCAACTCGGGAACCAATGGTCTCTGGTCGTTGAGGCGGGGCTTGAGAATGCCA